>JAQFVV010006500.1:387901-1110370 GCA_028023455.1 Epiperipatus broadwayi
TTAAAGCTAAAACAATATTTTTTTCTGAACTGTAGGAATCTATTTTATCTTTGATAATATGTTTTTTAAAGTAATATTCCTTTTTTTCTTTCAAATATTCAGAATTAAAGATTATACCCTAACCGCCATCATCTCCCTTCGATATTTATATAATCCCCTTAAACTTTCTCTTATTGTCTGTAATTTGAAAAACAGGAACTAATGTTTCCATGTTTTTAATCGCTACTGCTTAAATAATTATAAAAATTATAAGTTTTCGTTTTCGTTACTATTATATTATAATTGCTAGGATCATTCAAATTTTATCTAAAATGTCATCTAATAAATGTCACAATTAGTTTTTCCAAATGTATTAAAATTGTAATTGTATTTTTACTATATATATATATAATTCCTGTCTTTCACTGACGATAGCAAATAGCTTGAAATCATGATCTGAAAGTGGAATTAAAGTTAGAGATAGTGAATGCATTCTCTGACGTTTATGTAAAGGAAATATGCTTGACGGTGTTTTTGGTAGAACGCCATCTGTTGACATATATATATAGTGAATGCATTCTCTGACGTTTATGTAAACGAAATACGCTTGACGGAGTGTTCTACCATATATATATGTCAACAGATGGCATTCTACCAAAAACACCGTCAAGCGTATTTCGTTTACATAAACGTCAGAGAATGCATTCACTATCTCTAACTTTAATTCCACTTTCAGATCATGATTTCAAGCTATTTGCTATCATCAGTGAAAGACAGGAATAAGAACTAGATCTAAACACAAACTCTGAGTGTTTATGAAACAGTTTCTATTCAGCTTGCAAGCGTGAATTTTTTAGACATGTTAATGTCTTCGAACTCAGCATAGCAAGCCAGATAGCTACATGGGTCTGATATCAGTTCAGCATCACCACATAGTAGAAGCCTCTGCAATATATATCATTGCAAGAAAGACCTCAAAGGTACATTTATGAAAAACAAAATCAAGTTAAAAACTTGTTAACGCTTGTATTTATGTCAACAGATGGCGTTCTACCAAAAACACCATCAAGCGTATTTTGCTTACATAAATGTCAGAGAATGCATTCACTATCTCTAATTTTAATTCCACTTTCAGATCATGATTTCAAGCTATTTGCTATCGTCAGTGAAAGACAGGAATAAGAACTAGATCTAAACACAAACTCTGAGCGTTTATGAAACAGTTTCTCTCTCTCTCTCTCTCTCTCTCTCTCTCTCTCTCTCTATATATATATATATATATATATATATATATATATATATATATATATATATATATATATTTAAAGGAAAGAAAAAGTAGAAATAACCATAGACAAAAATTGTATTAGATATTTCCTGCATTCATTGAAATAAAAATAATAAATAAAGGCTTAAATAACTCTGGGTTTAAAATAAAATTTCATTATGAAATAAATATTTTAAAAAGGTCTAATAAATATTATTTGTAACTGGTTTTAAAATTTAAAAATAAGCATGTTTTCTGATAATTGTAAAATGTCTATTTTTGAAATCTTTTAATTAATTTGTAAATTTCTACTATCAAGGCAAAAACATGTATATAGGTAACACCTTTGGTCAAATTCCAAAGGATTAAAGTTAATTGAAAACAGTCACTAAATTTTTATCACCTGACCCAACCAAGATTATAAAAACACTGATAAAAAATATAGTTGGCCAGAAGAGTCTGATTTTAATATTTTAAGCAGTGGCCAACTAGGTCATTTGAAAAGTTTGGCTTTAATTTTGAAAAGTGATTAGCAAAAGAGCTAGCTGCAAAGTTGGCTAAATTATTTTGTGAAGAATTGGAAACTGCAGCAGTGAATGGCAACAATAAAGCCAGCTGCAGAGGTGGCTTGTAGAATTATATAGAGAACAGCCATGAGTTTGAATTCACATAGAGGAAAATGACCCACTTCTTGGTGTTGAAATTTATAGCCTTAGCTTGCTGACCTCAAGCTTATCAAATCCAAGTCTAAGTGGAACCAACTGCAGAACAGAGAAAGCCAACCATATCTGAATTATATACTTTTACCTGATGATGGCAATTGTCTGGATTGACCAAAAAACAGCTTTTTCAAAAGAAACACCAGCTGGATGAAGAAGTAGTTATATATATGCTACTGTGACTATATGCAGAGAATCACAGATAAACATGTATGCAAAAATAAGTTGTATTTAAATAATTCATTTGGGAAGACATTTTAAATCTATATTTTTAATTTTAAAAACATTTATAATTAGTTATGGGGAAACCACATAAAAAGTTTTTTAACCTCTCAAAAACTGACTATACTTTTTTTAAAAGTATAAAAAAAAGCTGTAAATAGAATTTGATAACTGATTTTAAATTATATCTATATTTTGTTTATACACACATATGTGTGAAATTTTCTGCGTTTTCCAAATGGAATTAATAAGAAAAATATAATATTATTGTAACAAATTAAAATATGACATATATGTAAATTTAATCATTTTTGTCATTATTGAATATCAATTGAAATATATTAATTGTATATTAGAAATTGCACATCTGTGCACATACATATATAAATTAATGTAACAATTTTAATTTTGGTTAGTAATTATGTAAATCACAATGTGATCACTTGAAATTTTGTATTGTAATGAAAATCATAAAGCTTATATGTGTGCAATCTTATTTTTATAAACCTTAATTTTAATTTTTTTATTTTTAATATTAATAAACTTGTATTCAAATGTTAAAAATTGTATTGCATCATCTCTTGGTCACATACAGTAATAGAAATTGTGTTCTCTGAGCTAGATTTGTGCATGTGACGAATAGATTAATGGGGATATATTAGTGCTTTTGGGCATCCAGAGATGATCAATCATCATCCTGGTTGGTGCAAAAGAGAATACTCTTTAAATCCCATGCACTACCTTTAATTTTAGTTTAGTCTTAATAGAAATTAAATTTATAGTTGGCCAGCACATTAACGGTACAAGTGGCCTGAGGATTGATGATGATCAGCATAGTTTAATGTCCAGTATTATTGGATGCATAACCAAAAATGTGTCTCTGTCACAGAAGGTGCATGAAATTATTTATTTGCTAACCTTCTCCATGCTCCTTTAAGATTTATTGGAATCAATGAACGTCTAGCCAAATATCAAAACATTTCTGTTTAGTTAGCCTCTAGGTATTCCCATGATTGCTTCTAAGCATTACTTTGGAAATACCCTCATCAAACTTAATATCCCTAACCCTGAACAATATATATGTGTTTATACACACACACACACACACACACACATATATATATATATATATTGCACCTGCTATTTTTACAAAGTTTACTCATTTTTTATATATCTCAGTTATGTTAAAAATTTCCTGATATTATCCTGAATTGTTATTATCATCCAAAATAAGGCTTTAAGATACAGGCATTATATGTGGCTTGGATCTCTACTCCTTGGTTTGCCCAAAATGCATTGGGACCAATTCACTTAACAATAGTATATAGTCCCTCATACGTATTATTAAGCTTATGTTATTTACCTTCTTGTGGTTTACTAGGATGTGGAGTTTTTATTAGCACCCTGTCTCCAATTTTGAATTCATGTTTAGACCTTCTTACATTCTGATTTCTACAATTTGCTTTCATAGTAAGTTGCTTTTGAGCTTGCAATATATCCTTTATTAATCTCTGATTTAGTAGCTATGGAATTGTCTTCACAATATCTATGACTATTTGATGTATTCCATATTAGAATACTAAATAACTTTATACATCAGTCTCAGACTTCTGTTAGATTACAACTTATGTTCAGTTAAGTGGCTCAGTAGGTTAACATTCTACATTTAAGGGAATAATAATAAAAAACTAAGGTTTAATGCAATAAATGGGTGTCTTCATTTATGACATATCTTTGGGCAGATCTATTCCTTTGTCAATATCTGTATCATTGTCCAAATTTCTCTATTTACATATGAATCTAACATCATTTTACAAAATCTAAGTGGATTCAATTTCTATTCATTGTCCTTTTGTGTGTTCCAATGGTCTGCAATCTTTGAAGATATCTTCCCTAACATATGCTATTTTTTTTAAGCACTGTCATTCACATACGTAATGAACATGAATGGGCCTTTGTATATATGGCACAACTTCTGATACTGAAAACCTTCCTGTTTAATCAATTCTGGTGGCTTATTTTCCATCATTACCTGATGATTTTTCATATTTTGGTCCTCAACTTTATCAGATGAAGAGTTAATGTGCCATGATACACATTTAAGATGATCAAATATATTAATTGCACTTTTGTCTTCATATATAATTTTTCTATGAAAACAATCTCTTGTGACAGCCATTATGATTGGTAATGTTTTATTTTGATGATTGTCACTTAGTTCTCCAGTGACATATTTGTAGCTTTGATAGTGCATATGAATGTGGCACAATAATTCCAAGTATTTATCCAATCTGTCTGTCTTTGTATCTTCTTTCATGTAGTCATCCATAATGCTTCCTACATATGGCATGTTTATGTGTAGGCTCATTATATGTTTTTCAAAATATGTCTTGTGAAGTATTTAGAATTATTTCTTCCAACTTGGCAGTTATAAATTGCTTTTACAACACAGGTATGTTGTTTGACTTGTGGTCCATCAGAAAATCATAGGGGTTCAATTTCCCTTGACATTCATAAATATTATCAGAATTTTCTTTTTTAGACTCCTGAAATTCACAATCTAGTTCAAATTTTGTTATTCATATATTGAAGTCAATTGGTATGAGTTCTCTATCTGACATTATATATTCCACAGGACTTGTGTTGAGAGTGCCAATGTTTTTGAGTTATAAAGAATCTCTACTTTATTTTTATACATCCTTCTTTCCAAGTTTGTCATATCAAGTTCCATCATTTTAACAGTGCTATGATTATTGTCTATGTTATCACTCTGCCATGGGATAATATGGTGGATGTGACAGCTTTTTTGCATGAAAGTTTTCTGAATTACTGATGATTTGTTCTGGATGTCATCATTACATTCCCAGATCTTGTGCTTGGGGGAAGTTGTGTGTTCTTGGCATTGGTTTCTAGCACTAATTTGCATTATATCATTACTTAGGTTTAGGTAATGGAGTACCTAGATTATCCTGACCTATGTTTGGTATTGTCTCCCACAAACTAAAATCTATAGGATGCTCTTCTATTTTATCTTTGGAGATCTGAGATAACCAACCAACAGAAAATCCAGAGTCAAGTAAAGTTTTACCAATAAAAACATGTTTAGTGCCTTCATTGGATTCAAAAATGAACCAGGCACATCCTTTTATAAATTAATGGCTTGTTGAGGTTCATTTGAATGGTGCATAATCATCTCATTATCTTTTTACATATAAAAGACCAATCTCCAATAAGTGAAGATGTTGATGCAGATGAAGATAGAATAGGTTGGCTAGGAGTATGAGGTTTAACCTGACCATGTGCACTCTGCAGTCTTCCTAAACATCATTCATGGCTTTCTACATCATATGAATCATCTTTAGTACTAGTGGAGTACATAGTAGTAAATTTTCCATCCATAATGAATTGGAACCATCCTATACTAAAATAGAACAGCTTTAAAATTATAGCATTATTTCAAATGTACAGATAACCTTGATTATAAATAATGCACCAGTCATTCCAATGTCATGATTTACCAAGTAAAATTTCATTTCCAACTTTCACTGTAGTATCTTCCTTGATATTGTTTCTATGGGCCATTTCTTTACTTTCTTGGAAGAATTCTGTGTTATATTGAAAGTAGGTTGTTTTTATACAAAATGTTAATAGATCCATTATACTTTCAACAGGAAGAGCTGTTCTGGTTTGTAAACTATTATCACCATTTAATCTTTTCCTTACAATAGACAATGCTTCTTCACATGGTACATTCATGAATAAACTTTACACATCAAAACTTACTATTAAGTCAGTTCTTTCAATTTTCAACTTCTTGATTAATTCTACAAAGTGTCTAGAATCCCTGACAAAGGGCTGGGTCTTAGATGCCAAAGGACTTAGAATTTTGAAAAGAAATCTTACCAGATTTTGGCAAGGAAAATCTCTAGAAAAAACAATATATCTTAAAAAAAACATGATCATTATGGATTTTAGATAGACCATAAAAATGAAGAAATTTTACTGAAATATGATGTTATTTTATATTTTTCTGAATCAGTGAAGTACCTGTGATGCTTTCTGAGTAATGCTTGTATCTTTGTTTTTGTACTTGGTATCAGATTTTTTTCAAACTTTTTTATATTAACCTGCTGTCATGATTTTTTGTATTTTGTTTTCATACTCAGTTGTATCCATTACAACTGTTACATTGCCTTCCTTTGCCATCAGGAAGAATAATTATAAATTTATCTACTTTGAGAGATTTAATTGCTTTCCTCTCACCATATGATATGTTTGACTTCAATTTTTGTTGCTTGCGAAGTGTTCTTTTTATTCTCCAGCATAATTCTGATTTTTCTTCTAAAGACATTTTTGTGTAACAAATACTAAACTGTATACCTGTCATGCTGATTATATCTTATGATTAGCTAGTGCCTGATGTTTTGCCTCAAAACAAATAAAAATGCTTTGGATGGCAGGGGTTTAAATTTATCAGCTGAGAAGTTCTATAGCCTGGAAATGTGACCACAGGTTATACTTTGTATAGCTTCGGTCTGATTATAGGTGCTACTGGTCTTATCTACCTTCTGTATTAGACTTCTTCACTTGAAGGGCCGGTTTGCTGCAATAGTGAAAATGCAGCCAGAGTAGATAGAGATTTTTTTAAATTTATATAATCAGGGTGATCTTCTCCTACTCAGTTCAATATATATATTGCATTTCATTTATTAGTTATCCAAACCAATTTAATATAATTTTTTCTGCATTCATACAATATTCTTGGCCACATTAAGACATTTTCATTTATTTCTGTATGTAGATATATTACTTTTGTTTATCAAGCATTCCACATAATAATAATTATTACTTACATAGTGAAATAAAAAAAAAAATCAATAAGCAATTTATCATCTTTGGAAATGAGATAAATTGTAGCTGTTTTTATAAACAATCAGATTATTTATTATTTCAATATTAATAAATAATTCTAATGAAACATAAATATATTATTCCAATTTTTTAATTTTCTAACTGAAAGTATTAACTCTAATTCTACAAATAATACAATATTCGTAGTTTGAGACAACCTGCATATTAATGGTTTACAATTAAATATTTTTATGAAAATTATTATTAATTAGTTTAAACTTAACTTGATAATTCCAATAATTCATAAAAGATATTCATTTGTTATAATTAGAACATTAAATTCTCTCAGTTAAAAGTTTTTAAATACTTATGCCCCTTATCAATACAATGGAACTATTTTAATGCTCCAATTTACATTAGATACATAGAAATATCTATTTTATATATATAAAAAAATAACTAGAATCAGTTATAACAATAATACAGTATGTACAAAGAAAAAAAAATCTTGTACAAAGGAATACTATATAATTGCTGTTTTATATATATCGATAAGTTATGTTTCTTGTAATTAGTACAATTCATTTCATAGATTTTTTGGTAGTTTTCAGTTATATGTACTGTGATACTAGGTGATGCTGCAGAACTACCAAGAAGCCTGCAAGTGATAAATTTCTATACAAAAATGGCTGAAATCAATGGAAAATAAAAATTAAAACGCCTAAGGCAAAACATAAAAAACCACAGGAGTTTGTAAAATTAAAATGCCTAAGGCAAAACATCAAATGTAACTAAAAAATCAAGCAAAAAAAAATAGGTTTGCCTAAGACAAGACATCAAAAGTAAAAAATCAAGTAAAAAATAATCGGTTCACCTAAGGCAAGACATCAAAAATATGTAAAAAATCAGTTTGCCTAAGGCAAGACATCAAAAGTAACTAAAAATTCAAGTAAAAAAAATTGGTTTACCTAAGGCAAGACATCAAAAATAAGGAAAAAAATCAAGTGAAATAATACGTAAATTTTAAAAAAGTACACACACCTACAAAACAGATAAAAATACATAAAATACAACTCCCCCCCCCCCAGCAATAAATTGAAATGGCTCAAAAATAAGTAAAATACAAATTACAAGAACAGAAATTGGTGAAATACATAAAATACACACCCCCCCCCCCAAGTAATAAAGGGAAAAATTTAATATTAAAAAATATAATCAGGAACGTTTCGGATGCTCGGCTATGCTATTTTTAATTTAAGCGTAGATATAAAGACAGTTCTTTCCCCAACAACTCTTCAATATTTCATATATTCCATAACAAAGCCACTCTTTCTCCTTATATACATCAGGTTTTGCCTGTAGCATGTTTCAAAAAAAGCTATTAGCAGATGTTCTTTAAATGCGTTTTTTCCTTGCATACCTCTATGTCGCCACTCTGTCTTGCTGTGCATTGTATTCATATTTACTATTACAATGTATTTCCTCTGTAAGGGTGACAAATGTAACTATTTTAGTATTGCTCTAAGGGTACAGCACTTATTTTACTTTTTCTAATGCATTTGAACCACTCTCCCATTGTATCCTCATTTTAACATTTTCTTCATTGCTTTTACTGATTTTATTAATTTCTAAACTTAGCTGGAAATTTTTCTAATGGAACTATTTATTCTTTACTTAAGATTGCTAAGTCTGATTACGAAGAATTTTATAACCCCCTCCCATAATTGCACACATGCCCATTCCTAACGTATGTGGGTTTGTTTTATTAATAAAACTATTTCTATACTGGGAGATATGTTCAAACACAGCAACATGAAGCGAGTATATCTATTGGTTGATATGCACCACTTCAATGTATTATTATCATTTTATTAAGTTGCTTTTAATTAACATATGCTAATTTAGAGGGGTTTTTAAACTAAGAAAAATATATTACTATGAAACATAGTAGGTGAAACATGATAGGTAAAGAATACCTTTTCAATATTAAAAGTTGCGAAATGAAATGTGAAGTAATAGACCTCTCACAATAAAAAATATAATCACTTGGCAAAATGAAATGTGACATAAAACACACACACCCTGACTAATTTCTAAATTGGATTCATAACATACAAAAAACCAAGTACAACACACACACACAAAAACCCACACATACTTACAAAAAAGAGTACTTACAAGAGATGGCTTCAAACTAGGCAAAAAGAACTTTCAAACTTTGAGACTTTGCATGAAAATTATTTGGAGAAGCTTGTTCAAACAGATTGCAGATGATTATAAAAATACAACATGAATGGTTTCTATGTAGGCAAAAAAAAAACATTCAAACTTTGAGACTTTTGCATGAAAATTATTTGGAGAAGCTTGTTCAAACAGCTTGCAGATGATTATAAAAATGCAATACGGATGGTTTCTATGTAGACAAAAGAAACATTCAAACATTGAGACATCAAAAACAGTTGTAATGGCGGAATATTTTTTAAAAGTACATACACACAGATCAAAAGCATAGCTCAAAATACATAAATTTTAAAAAAGTACACACACACACACACACATCAAAAACAGTTGTAATGACATTAAATAACTAAATTTTATATTAAACTCCATTCTGAATCAATCATAGCATAATTCATATATTTTCAAACAAAGATAAAACAAAATAGGTATAATAATCTCAAGTGAGTTTCATTTAGTTTAGATGAATTTAAAGTTAGATAAGATCGAGCAAGACTTACAAGATTAGATTTAACATAAAATTTTACTTTACTTTAGTGCTTAGATTTATTTCATAGCTTAAGAAATTTATTTTTCTCTCAATTATTTGATTTACACTATTTTTTTTAGCAAACCCAATGAAACCTGCTGAGTTATCGATCTTTGAAGGCAGTTCCCAGATTTTTTTACCTGAGGTTGATTTTAAAATAGATTCACAACCTGATACTTTTTTTCTCTTACCCCCTGGTCTTTTTTTAAAAGCACTAATTAAGTCAAAATTCGGAGAAAGGATTTTTAGAAAACAAACTTTAGAACTCGTAAACAACTTACCACATGTGCAACTCACTTGATTTTAATTGACTTTATATGTGAAAATAAGATTAATTTACACATCAGCCTATAATAATTTAATTCTAAAATAAACTAAAAGAATTGTAATGCTCTTAAATCTATTACATTACTAGGCCTTTCACATAGATATGTATGTTCCCATTACACATAAAGCAAGGTTTGCCTTATATTTAATTTTACAAATTATAACTTGTATGTGCATAGACACTCATTTCATATATGTATACATAATTATATAATAATGAATATGCAAACACATACCTATATTTAATATGACAATATCAGGATAGGGTTTAAAGTTAATATATGTATACTCAAACATAGATAAATACAAAAATACATACTACTATGTAATACAGTAGGTGAAACAGGAGGGTCACTAGATCTGACTGTTTCAATACGTATATTAAACATACGCATATAATTATTACAGTTAATGTACACTATACCTATATAGATGTACATACATGCAAATATACCTTACTATAGATTATTTATGATGAATTTAAGTGAGTATACATGCACTTGAGATGGTTTGAACTTTGAAAAGATACTACTATGGAACATAGTAGGTGAAATAGAATGATGACTAAATATCATTTCAGTATGCAATAATGGTAATAATAAATTAAAACAAAACACAAAGCTCATGTAATAGGAATGTATATTGAGCACACATACATATTTGGGGTGATTACTGTATACCAGCATTTGTCATGTTAAATTTTTAATGGGTCACGAATATGCATCAAGAAATAAAAATATAAATATCTGATAGCAAAAATCTTTGTACATTTTAAGCAAATGTTAGTATTAATAAAAAAAAAAAAATAGTAAGTAATACTACCTATGCTTTGTGTAGTTTTCTCACATTCAATTGTGAATTTGAACTTAATCATAATGTTAAATTTCGCAATTATTTTCAAAAAAATGTAATTGTTCAAAATTGCAAACAAAAAAGCAACTAAAATTAATGCAGCAAAAGCATTAACCAGTGGCACACCATTTTTGTAAATCATTGTGTTGAAAAAATGGTTACAAAAGATAGGGCATTAATAAAATGTGGCACGCTATACTATAAATTTCTATGAAAGAAATATGACATAATAGACTTTTCACATGAAAAATATAATTGCTTGGGCTAACAAATTTAATCAAAATCCAACTGAACTAGTCTTTTGAAATACCTGCTTACTTTTATTATGACCTATTAATTATTTTAGAGTGCTAAAAATACAATTTGTTGGGATTATTTGTATTTTTTGATGGTGTTAATATGGACTTTTTTTATGCAGATGAATACAATAGTAAGCATGCACAAAGTTTTCAGGCAACATTTCAAAAACCGTGCTGAAATTAAAGTAGGTATAGTGTTTTTATCTTTGCTTAGCCAAAATGATGAAAATATGGGATCTCCCAAAAACAGAAGATGAGGCAGTGGAGTTTTTACAAAGTAAAAATGTTCTGCCCTCTCAAAAAGTGTGTGTCAATGGCCATCAAATGAGGCTTTATATGAGCCCAAGGATGCAATGGAAATGCAAAATTAGTGTGTCAAAATCGCATAGCACTTAGAAAAGGAACCTGGTTCGAGAGCTGCAGATTATCATTTGTCTCAGCTATTCAAATCATTTATTATTGGAATAAAAACCAATTGAACAAACTTCTCCAAATAATTTTAATGCAAAAGTCTCAAAGTTTGAATATTCTTTTTGCCTATTTTGAAGCCATCCCTGTTGTATTTTTATAATCATCTGCAATCTCTTTGAACAAACTTCTCCAAATAATTTTCATGCAAAAGTCTCAAAGTTTGAATCTTCTTTTTGCCTACTTTGAAGCCATCCTTGTTATATTTTTATAATCATCTGCAATCTGTTTGAACAAACTTCTCCAAATAATTTTCATGCTAAGTTTCAAAGTTTGAATGTTCTTTTTGCCTACTTTCAAATTGCCCATGATGTCTATCTTGTGCAAGTACTTTTTTTTTGTAAGTATTTGTAGGTTTTTTTTGTGTGTGTTGTACTTGGTTTTTTTGGATGTTGTTAATCCAATTTAGAAATTAGTCGGGGTGGGTGGGTTGTGTTTTATGTCACATTTCATTTTGCCAAGCGATTATATTTTTTAATGTGAGGTCTATTATGTCACATTTCATTTTGCAATTTTTAATATTGAAACGTATTCTTTATCTATCATGTTTCACCTATTATGTTCCATAGTAGTATATTTTTCTTAGTGTAAACCCCTCCAAATTAGCGTATATTAATTAAAAGCAACTTAATAAAATGATAATAATATGTATATGCATGTATATGTGTATATTTATATAAATGCGTACTTATAATAATACTAGCTGATATATATAGTTAAAGCATGCATAAATAATTACCAATTTAAAGTTATAAATTTAAATAATAGATTTAAACATTAGCTGGTGTGTGGGTTTTCACACATACATATATGCGAAGGAAATGCGAATGTTATAGATTTTTAAACTTTGCTATTTTTTTAAATTATTTAATTCTAAGTTATAAATTTCCTTATCCAAAATTTGTTTTTCTTTGCATAAGAGTGACAATTTCGAGGTAACCGATTCACATATATAGAGAAATATTTTTCCAAGCTAAAATTTGTTTTTATAATTTATTTCTTGGAAATTATCTGACCACACAATTTGTGTTTTACTTAGTTTTCATACGACTTCTTCATGCGGGTGTGTGTGTGTGTGTTTTATGTATTTCACCGAATTCTGTTTTTGTAATTTTTATTTTATTTTTAAGCCATTTCAATTTATCACTGGGGGGGGGGTGTATTTTATGTATTTTAACTTATTTTGGGTGTGTGTGTATTTTTTTAAAATTTACGTATTCTTTCATTTGATTTTTTTACTTACTTTTAATATTTTGCCTTAGGCAAACTGATTTTTTTTACTTGATTTTTTTACTTACTTTTGATGTCTTACCTTAGGCGAACCAATTTTTTTTTACTTGGATTTTTTTACTTACTTTTGATGTCTTGCCTTAGGCGAACAAATTTTTTTTACTTGATTTTTTAGTTACTTTTGACATCTTGCCTTAGGCATTTTAATTTTCCAGTGATTTCAGCCATTTTTGTATAGAAATTTATCACTTGCAGGCTTCTTGGTGGTTCTGCAGCATCACCTAGTGGCCACAGTATGCATAACTGAAAACTACCGATTTTTCTTTTATTAGGTTCTTTAATATAATTTAAAGATTTTATATTTCTTACACAATCTATTTTATGTCAGTATTTTAAAAATAAATATATAATGCAGATTTATCATCTTTTATATATATTCTTTTGCTCTTTCATTTAATTGTTTTCATATATGTATATAATAAATCATAGCTGTAATTCCCATAATTAATTTCAAATACAATTCTTTTTTATATTTCATATCATCTCTTATTTTATAATTATCTATTAATTTATCTAGATTTTTAGTATTTGATCATCCTATGTTTATGTTTTCATCTACATAATTTTTATTTTTGATTAATCTATTATAAATTTTAGGAAAATATGAAAGTTTTATCCATTTTTTATTAGAGCTATTAATATTATTATAATTTATAATAGAAGTATTATTATTATTTAAATTAGGTGGTTTATAATTTAAAAGTATATTTTTAATATTTTGAGGGTTATATCCATAATTTTTATATAATTCAATAAACTGTTCCTTTTATTAAATAGTCATATTTTTATCTGTTTTTATTATTTTTATATTTAAAATAATTACAATTATTGCTGTTATATGAAGTTATTTTATATTATATGATTTTTTTAAATTTATGAAAAAGCAGCATAATAGATTAAATTTCATACCATATTTGATGATTATTTAAATATTACAAATGTATATCAATTTAATCCTGTATTTGCATTAATTAAATACAATAGACAATATAAAAATAAATCCTAGATACGATATAGAATATAATATCTTTATATATATATGAAAATAGCTGTAATATAACATATCAAAGCTCTTTTCGGCAATTTTTAATTTTTTTGCCCTTTTCAATATGTCATTTAACTACAAAAACAACCTACATTGCATATAGTGATATCCATTAGCTCTATATAAAATTAACACAAGCCTATAATTTATGCTTTAATATCTTTATAATAATATATAATAAATAACCCTCCATTCGTTTTTCATTATTCAATTATTAGTTAAATTAATTGACGTTTTATAAAGATTCATACAATTATTCTTAACAAAAGCTATTCTATGTCCATATTTTAAGTAGTGAACCATATAATGCAGATCTGTCATTTCTCCTATTAATAGCATTATCATGGTCTTTAGCCCTTTCTTCTAATTGTTTCACTGTATATCCATAATAAACCATACTGCAAACCCCACAAGTAATTTTATACACTAAACCATTTTTTTAATATCATCTTTTATTTTATAATTCCCTAGTAATATATAATGATTTTTACTATTTGACCATCCTATTCTAATATTTTATCTATATAATGTTTATTTTTTTAAAATGTATGATAAATTTTAGGAACATATGAATGTTTTACCCATTTTATATTGTCGGATTCATTATTATTATCTAAATTATATTGTTTATAATTAAAGAATATATTTCTAGTACTTCTAGGTTATATCCATAACTAGTATACAATTTTATAAATTGCACTTTTTGTAAAATAGCTATCTTTCTATCTTTGTCATTTTCAATTTTAAAATTTTTAATAACTGCCATTTTTTGTATCTATGCCTGTTGCAAATCCATAGAAATAATTTTTCTTAATTTATCTTCTTTAATGAAGTGTTTTAATATAATTATGTTATTATCATCTATCTCTCTATATATATCTAAATACTTTATTTTAACATCAATTTTTATGATTGTAAATTTTATATTATCCATATTATTATTAAGTTCATTATAAGTCATCTTTATAACTCTTTTATTACATATATCATCAACATACCTAAAGTAATGTATTATATCTTGATTTTCTATTCTATTATTAACAATTTTCATTTCCATTTCACTGATAAATATTGACAACATTAATCCGCTAATTACACACCCCATTACCCATCCCTTATGTATACTCCAATATTCACTATTATATTTAAAGTATAACCTATTATGTATTAAAATTAAACTTCTATAACATTAATTACCTCTATGTCATTAATATGCATCTATAATTTCTGTATTAATATTTCTATACTTTTTATACTTGGAATATTAGGATACATTTTCTCAATATCCATTACAAATATACTTTGGTTTCTAGTCAACTTTGTCATATTTAACTTATTTATAATAGCCTCTGTATTTTTAATGCAAAACTCCCATAACCAATAATGTTTACTATCCACTTATTTGAATACTTACAAAATCTCTGTAGAATAAAATCAGTAAAATTAAACAATAATCTCAATGGATTATTCTCTTTAGGAGTTTTTACCTTAGTAAATAAATATGGATTTATTGATTTGTATTAATTATTTTCTCTTTTCCATTTTTTATAATAATTTTATATATTTATTTTTAATCATGTTACTAGGATCTTTTGATAATCCTTCATATCCCTCTTTTTTTATTTCACACTCTATCCTATCTATATAATCCTTAGAATATAAAACCACAAATCTACTACCTTTATCCTCTTTACATATTGTTATTTTTTCATTTTTATATATATTTCTTATTTCTTTAATAATCCTTCTATATTTATATTCCTGCTTAGAAGTTTTTATATCATATAATTGTTTGTTCAATAAATAATTTAATTTCTTCTTATCTTCCATAGAAATATTTGCCAGCTCTATATCTATACTTATTTTCTTTTTAATATCATTATCCATGAATGGTATAAAAGACTTTTACTTAATAAAATATTTTAGATGTTTTAATAGATAATATATATGCACAAAACAATTATACTATATATATATGATATTATCATGCATTAACCCTTAATTAATGAAATGATCTTAGAATTGGTAGTATTATTAAAAAATAATTAGATTAATAAATGAAGAATTATGACAATAACCATCCATAAAGATATAAATAACATATATATATAATTCATTCTATATGATTTTTCACAATTTCATACTAATATCTCATTGTTTAGAATTTGTTTTAATTTGGTAATACTTTATATAGCTTTCTTAAATTAAAATATTGATAAGACTTTTTGATATTCTTTTAAGAGCTTTTGTAAATTTTAAGGTCTATATTTGATTTTTCTATATATTATATAAACAGTGAAGTTTGCTATAATGAAGGTTTCTAAAATTAATAAATAGCAGAATGAACATTTTTTCCACTACAACAAACTAGAATGAAAAAATCTTTGCTGTTTAAAATTTAAGTTATCAATTTAGTTTACATAATTCTTTCTATTTTTAGCCACAGAAATATTTTAAATATTTTGTTTTAAAACAATCTTTGAGGTACATATACTGCATTGTAATAATTTTGACAATGAATTACAAAAAACTAAATTGAAATGTAATTATTCTTGATATAAAAAAAAAAAAACTCATAACAAAAATTCAACAAAAATTTAAATGTTAAAATTTAATAATCAATTTAATTCACTTCTTTTTACTTTAAGTGGTAAAATATACATTTCTTATTTAAAAATATTCTCATATATATATATTGTATCGCTATTTAAGCATTACAAATTTTATAATAAAATTTTAAGATTAAAATTTTATACAAAAATAGGTAAGAGAAAAATAATAATGATTATAAAGCCTGAAGTCAATGTTAAAAGTTTTAAAAGAAGTTTTGTTTAATTTTGTTGTAAAAACCTAGCATCTATTGCCCGAGGGAAAATGAATAAATAAGAAAGCTGCTTCATTGCTCTTAGAATTCTGTTGGCTAAGTTTTAAAAAAAATAAAAAAAAAGAGAAAAATAGAAAAACAATTAAAAGGGGAAGGGAAAGATATAATTAGATAAAGTTTAAAATTAAAAAAATCTTTTACATAAAAATTAAAATGCTATTTTTTCGTTTGTTTAAAAAAAATGAAAATATACATGTCAAAGTTAATTACATATGTGTGTAAATGAGAGTTAATTTTAAAAATACATTAAATTGCGTATACTGTATATATGTGTGTGTGTATAAAAAGTTGAATTAAATAAATGAAAAATAAAGTTTGTAGCCTAAAAGTTAAGTCAAACTCAAAGATTGCTCAACTGATAAACCAAGATGGAATGGGAATAATTAATTAGCAATGACTACAATTAAACAATGGGAATAATTAAAAAAGTTATATCTTATCCTAAGAAGATTAATCTGGAAGGAAAGTGGAGAAATAAATAATGGGAATTTAATTAATAAATTTAATTAATTTAAATGTTAATCAAGCTGCACAATAAGAGGGCTACATATAAATAGTCTAAAAAGGAACTCGTCATCATCAGATCTCTTTTAGCAGTGTTATTTCAGTCTGTAAAAATAAACCTATTTTTGTGACGTTGTTAATCAGAAGTCAAAGTATGTCACTGTATTCCAGTCTCTGACTGCCCTAGAATATCTGAAGATTTCTAATTAGCCGCAATGAACATATAACAATCTGAGCCGTTTGAACATTTGTCTGCTGGACTGAAATGCAGCAAGGAACCACATTTGTCAGCAATCTAAATTCCAAGCAGTTGGTACAACATGCATCACAAAGAGAATGAAGCAGCCGTTTATCCAGAGGAACACGTATTTGAAAAACTTATAGGTAATATTAATTATTTTTTACTCCCATTCCTATTATGTCAGTAATTTATTATTGTAACCATGGCAGCCTTGGAGATATCCAGAGTCAACAGAAATGAATTCTATAACCAGCATAAAATGAACTATTTATGGCAGATTAATATAATAAACCGATAGTTCTAGAACTTGTCGAAGCATACAAACCAAGAGCTTATATGACAAAATATGTGGGCATGGTATATAATGTTTTAATGCTTATGTTTATTTAATGTTCTATGTTTATTACAATGTGTGTGTGCCCGGGATATTATGTAATTATTATTTTATTCAAGAAAGGGACAAATTAGTTCTCTAATTAATTAGTATTTGTCGATCGATTATTTTACTAATACCACTAATTAAAGCAGTTTATTATATTACTTTTTTCAATTCAGCTAATTGGGATTTATCAGGCGTTGAATTGGTGATTGTCATCCAGAGCATGTTAGTTACTTCTTGTAATTAACTGGCACCTGAAGTTTACTTCAAAACAAATAAAGTGCTTTGAATGACAGGGTTTAAATTCAGCAGCGGGATAAGTTCTGTAACTTGAAAAAGTGGCTGTAGATTATACCTTGTATAATCTTGGTCTAGCTATAGGTACCCTCGGGGTATTATGCTTCTCTGCCTAAGGGTTCGGTGTGATGCAAATACTAAATTGCAGCAGGAGTAGATCGAGTTTATAATAAATAATTTGTCATATTTTATATATAAAAGAAGTCAACAATGTTTTTCCCAATTCTGTTTTATTAAAGAGTAAAAAAAATTTATTCTATCCTTTTTTTTTTATTCAATCAAACTCCCACTCAGTTCAATATATTATAATAATTTTAGTCAAGAGCCATAAAAAAACAAATTTGAAATCTGATAATATTGATGTCAAAAAAAAAAAAAAACAATTCAAAATGAAAGTTTGTTAAAAATGATTAAAGTTTAAATACTAAAATTTAGTTATTAATTTAACTCACTTCTTTTTATCTCTAGTAGTAAAAATGTTGTACATATTTTTATTTAAAAGTATTCCTGTGGATGGATGTACTGAAATAATTTTAGTCATGAGACATAAAAAACTAAATTTAAAATCTGATAACAATGATGTAAAAAAAAAAAAAATTTTTTTTCAAAACATAAGTCTGAACAAATGGTAGAAATTTATATTTTAAGCATGAAAGCACTGAATTGATGAACATCATTGGATGAAATAAAAAAAATATCACAATAAGCATTACAGCCTGATATAGCAACACATGTCAAAGTCTTATCATAGCATAATTAGTTTTGGATACAACATAAGACATAATTATCACCCTTTGTGAACTTATTTGCATTTAGTTTTCTTCTACCATATGTTTAATTTTATTGTTTTTTTTTTAAATTCTTTTTGTATACATACAAATTTTAATTTTAATTATGAGCCAGAAAAATAATGTCAAAAAATTGATCCATATTAAAATGCAATAAGATCATTTCTAAAAAAGAAAGCTGTAAAATATTCAGTCATTTAAATTCTGAATATAATATGATTAAATTGATAATATATATGAATGTTTCTCAACTGATTACACGCTGCAGACCAATAAATTTTTAAATTATGAACCAAGTGAAGTATTGAATTAAAAAATGGAAAAAAGGTTAAGTATTTTTATAATAAAATAAAATTATTGTCGTGTTAACAAATTTATTATACATATATTTTCAAAGAATAATTAAAAAACATAGAATAATTACCACATCTACACAAAAGTAAATTAACTAATAAAATATTAAAATAATAATAAACAAAATATGAAGGAAAACAAAGGATAATATTTAAATAACTGAGCAAAACATAAAAACCCAAAAACTACTGCGATTATTGCTGATTCTTTTCAGTAATTAGCTCATAAAGTCTCAAGATAAATTTGTGACTGCTAAGGGCAAAGCTAGATTTATTAATAAACGATTAATTGAAGAGAAAAGATTTCATATTTTTAACATATGCACCTTAATGATTTTTATAATAGCTCAATGATGCTATGTTGAGTACAGAAAAAAATCTCTCAAATCCAAACAATTTGTTTCTTTTGATTTTATGAGTGCCATTACCAAAAATGTTTATTCACATAAGTATGTGGTCAAAAACAGCAATAACATTCTTAAGGCTTTTTCATGTAATTCTGGATATTCAGTTTTAATTTTAACCCAAAATTGAGCTATACTTGTCAAGTTAAATAATGACTTTAATGTACCATTGCAATTTAAATCTATTACGTTTTCCAGTTCCAAATCAGTTAGGTTATTTTCTTCTTCAATAAAGGGATTTAAAATCCACATATTATCTTTCCATGTCTTCTTCCTGTGGATAATTTTAATCAAACACACAACAAAGTCTTGTTAAATGTCCATTAAACAGTATTTTTCAATTTTCCTGTATTTATATTAACTTCATTTATCAATTCTGAAAATAAATGAAACATGTCATAGTTTTTTTCTTCTATATGCTTACATCATAGTTTTAATTTTTTCTTGAGTATTTCAATTTTATTCCATAAATCAAAGAAGTACCATTTCCTTGCAAGCTTAAATTTAGTTCATTTATTAATAAGTCAATTATTTTATATAGCACAATGTTTTTTATCCAAAGCGCATGTGCAACAGTTTAATGCTGTTTAAATATATATATATATTTTCATTTATTAATGAAAATATGTCAAACAAGTAAGCCAGTTTAGCAATCTAATTGTTGTCATAGAAATTATTTCTCAACTCTGAATTTTTTGTTTCTAGAAATGTTTCAACTTCTTTTCTTAATTAATAAAGTCTTGTTAATATTTTCCCTCTCAACAACCATTGTATAAATTTTCATATCTAGATCCCATTTCATTGCATAAACTTGAAAATAATTTTGAATATAGCGCATTGCATTTAATATAATTTATTATTTTTATCAATTGAGTAAGGATATTGTTCAAGTCAGGAGACAATTTTTTAACAGCTACATGCTTGCAATATATAACACAATGGGTAAAAATCATTTTGTCATCTGCCACATCTTTAAATTTTTTTTGCAACTTTGAATGTTTTCCAGTTAATACTTGCTGCTCCATCAGTCAATAAGCCAACACAAATTTTCCAATTAAATGAGTTCTTTTTGATGTAATTATCAATTGTTTTAAATATATCCGAACTAGATGTGTGATTAGGAAGTTCAACACAACAAAAAAAATTCTTTTTTTACATCAATGATTTTGTAATCAATATAACAAATATAATATGAAAGTATGACTTAATTGGTAACACCTGTAAATTTGTCTATTTAAATTGCGAACAATGATTTGCATACTTTTTGAATTCATTGATCTTCAACATCACTCACTAATTCACTAAGTCTGCGTTGAATAGTATCACCAGAAAGTAGCAAAGTTTTCATTTTATCTCCAGAAACCATAACTAGGATTTTAGAAAAAAGTTTATTATGTATGGTTTAAATAGATTTTCAGCAATATAGTGCTGCTTTTTGCATATAGTAATCCTTAAAGCAACTAAATATGATATCTTTACAAAAGACTTACTGACTAAAAAAAATAATTTAAAAGATGATTTTTGTTTTTTCAATTCAGCACTTTTATTTTCAAAAAAATCCAGCAGCTTATTTTGTACATTTGAATGTTTGGTCTGTAAATGATGCATTAATTTTTCTGGCTTCATACATTCATGGATAAAATTTCTCTGCAAATAATGCATTAAGGTCTGGATAAATTTTCTTCCAGCTCAGGTCAAAAAATAAAAACAAATTTTAAACAATCAGGATTGAATTGACAAACAACAGTACATTTTTATTTGGCCTGAGAAGAAATATTTTATGAATAAATAATATTTTCATTAGCTTTCAAAGTACTTATATAAAAGTTTGTAATAGTTTTTGATGCTTCTTGTTATTATTCATTTTTAAATGGCTAAAATTTATCAAAAAAGTAAATATCAAATATTTACTATACTTTAATTTATAGTACAGGACTATTATATAGAAATTAATTCCTTTCACTGCATTCCAGTGCAATTCTAATAGACTGGCTATGACATGATTGACAATGGTTATTTTTGTACATACCAAAGTCCATCTCAATGCATGAAGTGCACATGCACAAAATTATTAAGGGAACAGTGTTTTTACTGTGAAATGAATGATACTAAAGAATAGATAATTTTTTGTATTTCTTGTAGTGTTTTGGTTCTTACAATATTTTCTATGAATTCTATAAATAAAACAATTAACAAACAAAAAAATCTTTAGAAATGAATTAAAGATAAATTTAATAAAATGTCATAATTTAAAAGATTACAAAAAAATGACATAAATATGAACACATTTATAAGCTTTTTGTGGGCCAATAAAATTTTTCTGAGGATTACCGTTTGAGAAACATTGATCTATACCATTTTAAAAAATAAATTAAAAAATATGCATATAGCAAAAGTTTTCAACTTAAACAGTTCATATTGTAACATTGTGAAACTAAAGGAAACTTTTTTGTAGATGGATTAATCAAAAGTGAATGACGGAATAGTATCAATGAAGCATCACATGTGAAAAGATTAAGCAATCATTTGAAATTTTTTTTTGCTATGTCTTCTAGACCAGTGATCTTCAACCTTTTTACACCTGTGAACCGAAAAATAAAGATAAGGTTTCGGGGACTGACAGAAGTCTATAGATAAATTTTCTTAAAGATGTAAACTGCTTAGCTTTAGATGAGCATAATTGTTATAACTGATCAAAACAACTTTAAATATAGAAGATGAAATTATATATATATGGAGTTTGTATAATAAAAAACTTTTTTTTTTTAATTTTGAATTTTTTTAGAAAAGTAATAAAAAAATTTAATTCTACCCCCTCCTTCCCCATAAACATCTGTGATAACTAAAAAAAAAACAAATTAATTTATGTATGATTGATTAGATTTTGTTTTCGTTCTGTTTCTTTTTTTTTTAATTGGGTAAAAATGAGATGAAAAAATAAATAAAAATTATTTATATTAATTAAAAGTTTAACCTCTTATTATTTTGTTATTACAAATTTTGCTGCAGCCCGGCACCAGCCCGCAGATCAAGGGTTGAAGATCACTGTTCTAGACAATACTATTCCTGCAAAGAAGTTTATATCTCTCCAAAATATAAATCACCAGATTCAAGCTGCATTTATAATATTTGAAGCAGGGTGATGCTGTTAATACAGATAGGTCTGCTATTGAACATTATTTCATAAGTGAAAACTCTGAAATCAATAATTTGTGAACTATTTCTAGAATATGTAAATTTATGTTTTAATTTATGGTTTTAAAAGAAAAATTTTAGTTTCTATTAAAATATAACTTTACAATATGTTCAACAATTAATTTTGTGTATTTTCACATTTATACTTTTGATTTTTTTTTTCTGCTTAAAGTTGTTGTACATAATAAATTTGATCTTAGCTGTGGTCCTGCAATGGATTACCTCTAAATATATATTTCAATATAAGTTATAATGACCTACTGATATATTAAATACTATTCTGGAAACAATTTGTTTAACACATTCCACTATATATATTGTTGTTTTTCTTTTTCATTATTTGACTTAATTTTAATTTATAATAAATAATATATTTTATTATTATTAATTTACACTATTTATATATTTATGATTTGATGACAGATTAGTAAATCAAATACCTTTTATTGGTGATAAAACGAAGCTGAATCTAGAATCCAGTAGAACATTTAACAATTTGAATTCGGACTCTTTTTTTAATTTTATTTTTATATAATACTATTGTTCATCTATTAATTTAATATATATATATATAATGCAAGGAATATATAGATTATAATATATATCTGGGAATACGTAGATTTTAATATGTATCTATTTATACAAAGTGCAATATATTCAATTTAAATTTAAATATTATTGGACTATAAAAATTCATTACAGTTTATGATACAATCTAAATTTATAAAATGTGTTAAGATGGCAAACAATTTTAATCTACCTCCAACAGTGATCAGATGTTTTCCATGATTATAGAAACTCTATTACCTAGTTCATTGGGGTCAATATTTTACAGTTCATGTGCAAATTATTTCACCTATGAATACACATATATTATACAATTTTGCATTAGTATTCAATTTCTTTTATTTACAAAATACAATATACTGTAGATAAATAATATTTAATATTTTTTTTATAATATGATAATATATTATAAAAAAATTATTTTTGTAGGACATTATTATATTATGGAAAAAATATTAATATTTAAGTTTAAATACTGTTTGCTTCTATGAGACTTTTGAATCTGTTTTGTTTTCACCAGATTTTAATATTTAGAATTAAGTAAAAACATTTTTCAAATTTGTTCAGAAATGATCTCCTTTTGTTTTTTTTAATCAATTTGATTGATGAAATAAATTTTATAAAAAAACAAAACTGCAAAAATGAAAAAGAATGAATAATTGCAGAATAAAATTTAAAAACAATTATGGATTCACTCTAGAGTAATCTTCAAAATTAGACAAGTGTAAAATATCTACTTGCAGACTGAATGCAGAATAATATATATATTTTTGACACCTTGATTTTGAAAAATAATGTTATTTTTTTTTAATTATAGTATTAGTTTATAATAACTAATGTTATTTTTTATTATTATAATCAGGAGTACAGTGCACCAAACTCAATGCATCAACACACCAAGTTTAATACACTTGCTATATGTTGGCCATCCCTAGCTTAGTTTCTTTATCTGCCTTTGGAAAGACAATCTAACATATATCTTTATTAACATACATATTTGCTTTTAAATAACACAATACATATTAATTTTATTCTGTATTTTTGACTGCATTAAAACTTAAATTATGTTATAGGTATAAATTTCATGATTCACAGCTTTTATTTGTATATTGCAAAGTATATTTATATTTTTTTCCTTCTCTTTTCTGCTTTTTCAATTTAAATTGAATTTAACATTTATAGATATATTGTAATGGGAATTACCACTCCTTTCTATTATTTTATTCTTTTTTTACATAACTCATCATATTAATTTACAATATGATTTTTAAGGGGCCCGTTACACAAGCAGGGGAGTAAATATGACAAATAATTACATTTCAATCATACCATCAGTCAGACTGTGATTTAATAAAAGCTCGCTGGCAGGCGCCATCCAATACTTAGATAAGAACCCATGAAATGTCATTAACACATTTCAAGCGCTTGACCCATGGATATGAGACCGGCTACAAATTTACTTATATGATCGAGAGAGAGAGACGAAAAAACGACATTAATAATTAAAACAAATTTATTAAAAGATAATCATTAAATGTAATATCATAAGAAATAATAAAATATAAACACATTAGATAATATACATTTAACAAATTTTGCATGCTTATTTACGAATTCTATTTCAGAAGAAATATAAAAGTTTTAATACTGACACAAAACAATATTTACCTAGGATTTATAGCACATCTTTTTGAGCTTATTTGTGGTTTCAACAATGTCTTTAATTTCCATAAGTGTTTCAAATAGTCTTTGGTTTACATGACAGGTATGCACAGTTCTTGGATTTTGTATATGGGTATGTACAGTTCTTGGTTATTTTTTTTGTATGTGGGTGATCACCCCTTTGTCCTCAGATTCGGTTAGTTTCTTGGTCCAGATATTGGTAACATGAAGGGAGCTTCTTGGTGTCTTGTTCTACTGCATGTCTGTTTCACTTAATATAGTAGGGCGGGTTGAAACTTCAGCAGAAGGAAAGTTAGAGTAATTTATTACAGCATTTTGCTAATGGCACATAGGAGAAGAGCGGAGGAAACGACCAAACACCAGCGTTCAGTTCTAGTCAATCATTCTTTTTAATAATTCTTTAACTGAATTGAACTCAAACTCAACTAAAACTCTTACTTAACTAAAACTCACTAGAAACTCAAACTTAACTTATCAACTTAACTTAACTAGAAACTGAATACAATAGAGAATATGTGTCTTTTATATTACTCTGACCCCACCTTTACTCAAGTTTTCAATTGCATTATCAATACATTTTATCTCTACAAAAAATTTAATTATAATTTACATTTCTTTATTTTCTGTTTTTTTTTTTAATTTTTAATTACAGAGATTAGAATTAGAGATATATTGTTTAACTAATCAGTTAATCTCCAGAGCCTGATTAGTTTTGTACAAACTATTTTAATTAATCATAAGAAACTTTTTATTTTTTTAATTAAAAACACTTTTTCTTAAAGAGTATTTTTGACAGATCATAAAATAAAAATATATAAAAGAAAGATAAGTTATAATTATTACTAATTCTTAATTTATCTCTAAATTTTCCCTCTATTTTTTTAAACTCTTGAATTATGATTATTCTAAAATTTTTTTTTTTTTTAAATAAAAAAAAACAAGTAAATTATGTAACTCATATACACACACACACTTGCGCAACATGTGTATATACATGCTGTTACATCACACCCCTCCCAATTGAGAATTTTAAGTGCGTTGATCACTTTTTTCTTAAGTATTGACCACTTCAAATTCTTATTTTAGTAACTTTATTTTTCTAGAGTGCATTTTAGTTTTTGTTTTCATCATTAGGTAATAAATGTAATGTTAAGAGAGGCAGGCAGCAAAGTCTTAGGCAATTCAACACACAGATCAATTTTGTGCCGATTAAACTAACTTTTAATTTCTTGTGGAAGTCGTGACTACAGCATGGGCAATTTTTGTGCATAATGGATTATGTACAGGGACTTTAAGATTGTGAATGGCAGGATTACTTCTACTGCACATTCAACTTACGGAAATATTTATTTGGTTACTGGGGATTTTTCTTCCAGATTTATTATTTATTATATGCCAAGACTTTTTCTACTGGTGCATCATCATCATTATTATTCAACCTTCGCAGTACCCATCTGTAGAACAAAGTTACTGCAAGAAAAGGCTTAATCCAACCAAAATCAAGCCTGAAATTTATATCTTTGCCCAAATACTTGCACCCACCTCAATCTTAATTTAACACATATTTTATTTGATAATGATTTATTTTCATTAGTACTTTTATCATACGTTTGTTTATATCACTTTTATTTTTTAGGCATTACTTTTACTTTCCTTTTTTATTTTAAAAAAAACATTTTCATTTTGATTGTTTATTATGATTTTACACATTTATTTTGTAATAATTGAAAGGTTGCTAGTCTTTCACATGCACCTACTGTAACGGTCAGAAAACGTGTGACTCGTAAACATAGTGCAGAATTCGACCACCATACAGAACAGCAGCACCATCGAGTAGCGAAGCCACCCGTTGTACTGAGTTCGAACATAGTTTATCGGTTCCACAATACAATCCACGAAACAACGCATCTGATGCGACATTAGTAAATATTTCCTTAGGCACGGTGGTCAGGGATATGCAAGAGACTCATGATTTTATTCTCGAGTTAGCCAATAATCAAACTAATATTAATTAAACATTCATATTTACATAATCGAGGAAATATATAGAATGGGTATCGAATAAATGAAACGTAAATGCAGCCGTATAGTTTAAAATTATTTATTAACACATTTTAATAAGATCATTTACTAACAATATTTATGGATTAAAAGCTTCAGTAGCGGGATTTGCGACATGATTATATTTTAAAGAATACATTTATTTATTTGTTTACAAAAGGAATTCATTTATTTGAGGGCGTAATCTAGCTACCTAAAATTCTCGAGTAAGTATTTCTAATGCATGCCTGGAGAGATTTATACCTTTGCAATGCAAGAGTCTAAAGTATGGGTTATAAGAGTAATGGCAGACATATATTTATTTAATTAAAATATTTATTTATAACTAAGGGCAAACATTTATTTGAGAGTGATTTATGAAGATAATGCAGAGGCGGAGTGATATATAGAATAATAAAATTAAGTAAAGGAACACGTGGTACGCTTTAGAAAGGCAATATGGAATGGCAGTATATTGAAACTGCAATGCTGCGAATGGGTTTATAAGAGTGACGGGCTGGTCTCTGCCTCGGCCCGACGAAGTAAGGTGTCACATAAGCATAACCAGGGACAAGCGGTCCGTGTCGCAGTTTTGCCGGCTGGCTGCATGACGTTGTCAAATCCTACGGGAGCACCCATTATGCCCACTTGTGTAGGACGACTGGGGTTAATTTCAACCCTGAAGAATCCGGAAATTTCACGGCAGAATGGGTCATCGCATCTCTAAAACGTAACACATGTATACTGTATAAACGATTATGATGAGATTTAAATAGATTTCTGACTCGGCGCTACACTATCAACATTTACTAAAGAACGTTGGTGACTCTCAAAGAAATGTAATTTTCTGGAATTATTCATGATGATTTAATAAATACAAAACCTATATAAATTGGGAATTATTATAACTAATACGTCAGCCATTTGCGAAGTTGTAGACCCCTGCATTACCATAAATGAAGCATTGAATGCGTGTCGATTTATATAAAAGTTAAGTTAGTTATGAAAGCAAATATTAATGAAAATTTGACATGCATTCATTGTTCCAAGCGATCATAGATTTAAACTTTGAAAATTGAGACAATTATGAGCAGGCAATAATTAAATAATAACTATAGATAAAATGTAGATTTGAGAAATACGCACCCAAGAAAGATAGAGTGAGGTAAGCTAGATTATTAGAGAAATTTACACATTAAATTAAGTATTCAATTTTAGTTATACAAATGATAGTTTTTACATTTTATAATTTAGATAAGTATTATGAAGAAGAGCTATAGCATATTATTAGAGTACTCTAGAGTTTGAACACAGACAGGTACCTGTTTTATAAGAAGTTTTGTGATTCCATTAGTTTAGCAGCAAATAGTTCATGAGTGGCAATTCTTTCTTGTATTTAGATATTTCATTTAATTTCACAGCAGCAGCAGCTTTCTCATTCAGTTCAGGCAGCAAATCTTCATGGTGGATTTACGACGGGCAATGGAAAGTTCGGCATCTGATAGGCCATCTCCCGATGGAGAATAATCTAGGTGCTTTGCTCGGTCATACCTTGGCAGGAACAAATTATTTTTATTATTTTTTGGAGACTCTCAGTGATCGAGAGCAAAGCTAAAGTTTAAGTGAATGTCTCCAGCAAGTCTAAGATGGCCTCTTTTCTTATCTTGATCTCTCACATTTTTGTTAAGATATTTTTAGGTTCTACTTAATCTGCCCTGAGGATAATCAATGCATTTTGTTGGTTTTTAATTAAAGAAAGCTGCCGTTCTATTGTTTACATTTTACATTTACTAATTATATTTTGGGGAATTTTTCTTTAATTAATCTATTATCTATCACTGACCGATGCTTTTAAATTTCAAAGACAAAAAGGGAACATAAGATTATTTTAACTTTTAATTAAATATTACATCAGATTTTTTTAGAATTATTATTAAACGAAATTTAAACACAGCAATAAATACGGACTTTATAATGCAAAATAAATGATTAGAATTATACAAAATTATATAACTAAAAGAAATCTAAATTATACTATTTTATCCCTATTTATTGCCTTTAATTTGAGATCGAAATGTGTGCGTGTTTATATTTATTCATTTTTAATATTGCTACACACACAACTCGATACCAAAAAGTTTAAATTTGGGCAGGATAGACCGGTCAGTGAGAGACGACAGAAAAAGGTGAAACTTAAGATTCAAATACGAATCTTACTGTTTCACTACCATTGTCTCTCAGACAGCCAATCAGATTTTAAACAGCTGTCTTAAGAATGATCAGGCCTTGACACATGACAAAGATTTTGATAAGAAAAGGATGATACCAACCTTTTCTCTACTTAACTTTTTATATATTATAAGCCAGTCTTACTTAAGCATCTTGGCCTGAAAGCTTGAAAATATAAACATATTCATTTATTACACACTGAGTTTTTAATTTACGGTATTGCAGCGCGAAATCTTAGATTTACTACCCGCAATTTTCTAGATGTTAATATAATTTATCATCAACGTATGTAAATAACATTTGTCTAAATCGCATGTTGTTACTAAATTAGTAATAATTGAAAGGTTGCTAGTCTTTCACATGCATCTACCATTCAGATTTTAAACAGCTGTCTTAACAGCGATCAGGCTTTCAGGCCAAGATGCTTAAGACTGGCTTATATATATAAAAAGTTAAGTAGAGAAAAGGTTGGTATCATCCTTTTCTTATCAAAATCTCTGTCATGTGTCAAGGCCTGATCGTTCTTAAGACAGCTGTTTAAAAATCTGATTGGCTATCTGAGAGACAATGGTAGGCGCATGTGAAAGACTAGCAATCTTTCAATTATTACTAATTTAATAACAACATGCGATTTAGACAAATGTTATTTACATTTATTTTGTTTGCGTCACACTCCACTATGTTTTAGACTTATGAGTTGGAATATCTCAATAATTGAGAAGATATAATCGAGGGTTTTGACATAACTTGATTTAACATTTTCGCACTAAGTTCTTTAAGAATTTATTACTGTCATCATTTTTTTTTATTATTTCATTTTTCATTAATAAAACTAACTTTGATACTCGTTTTTACTTTTTTTTTAAAAAACTCTAGGTTATTTTTTTTTATCATTTTATTTTTATTTCATTAAACTTTGTTAAACATTTTCATTATTCCAAGTCCATGGTCATTATTAAGTAGGTCAAGCTGGCGAATCCGTCAGATTACATATTTTTAATTTTTGTCTGGTGGTTCTTTATTATTCGGCCCTCCAATTAACTTTAGTGACCTGCCGTTAAATGTTCCTTTTTCTATATTACCTTTGGCTATCACAAATGCATTGTTGTCATATTGATGGATTATATTATATGGGCCTTCATAAATCATTTGGAATTTTTTATAAATGTGTTTCTCAGAATGATTCTCGGAATTATTTGTAACGTGCATGTACACACTCAACTGGTCAAGCTTTTTTTATTTCTGGCAGACTATTTTTACTAATGTTCATCTGATTTATCTTTAAAGTTAAATTTGTAACTTCAACTTTTATCTCTTCAATTACTTTTCTATCTTCTATTTTATTTTTCTCTATCACTTCGTAAGCAGTCGCTATTTTATTCTCTACTTGTATTTTAAACTCTTCTATTTCTTCCCTAATTTCTTTTTTTATTTTATTATAGCCCATTCTGAACTGTTATTTAAAATTTTCAAGCATTTCAGTCTGCACTTGCAGTTTTCTATTATTTTGGTTTTTAAGTTCTGCTTTTTTTAATATTCTTCGGCTGCTTCTTTTTGTTTTTTCAAGCACACTAGTTAATAAACTATGATCTCGCTATTCTCCATTTCATTATTTTGAACCTCCATTTTGACTTTATTTCTTGGCATATTTATAATTTTAAACACTTTATATATCATGTATCTTTAATATTTTATTTAATTTATAATCAAACATTGAGTGTTCGGTCAATTTTCTCCCACTAACCAATACCTCTTGCATGCTGATTCCTAACCCAATGCCAATACCTACCCATACCTATTTTCCTATATCTATAACGTATATATATATTTTCTTTTTTAATATCAACTATATTATTTCAATAATACCAACTATATCATTTCTTTAAACTACCTCCACTTATCTTTCTTTTACAGCATATAAAATTATCATTAGTGCCATTTGTTCTCTTTCATCTCTCATAAATTCTTTGTTGTATATATTTTTATTTATGTGAGCCGAATTTATTTATTTTTTTTATATTACGCATTTTTCATTTTTAAATTTGAATGAATGTTCATGCTCTCACGTTGGACAACATTTGTAATGGGAATTATCTGTCCTTAAAACTTTTATAACTTTTTAAACTTTCTCAAATTTCTATTATTTTACTCATTTTTTACATAACTCATCATATTAACTTACAATATGATGTTTAAGGGATCCATTACACAAGCAGAGGAGTAAATATGACAAATAATTACATATCAATCATATCCCTGGTCAGATTGCGATTTAATAAAATATTAAATCGACAGTCACCTTTCCAGACCGAAGTAGCTCCCCGGCTACATGGTACGTGAAACATCTCATGGAGATATTTATAATGGGTTTAAAACCCAGGGCGCCAGCCAATACTTACAATGGAACCCATAAAATGTCATTAACATGTTTCAAGTGCTTGATCCATGGCTAGTTCTTAACATGAGACCGGCTATACATTTACTTATATGAATGGAGAGAGAGAGAGACGGAAAAACGACATTAATAATTAAAACAAATTTTTTAAAAGATAATCATTAAATGTAATATCATAAGAAATAATAAAATATAAACACATTAGATAGCATACATTTAATAAATTTTGCATGCTTATTTATGAATTCTATTTCGGAAGAAATATAAAAGTTTTAATACTGACATGAAACAATATTTACTTAGGATTTATAGCACATCTTTTTGAGCTTATTTGTGTTTTCAACATTGTCTTTAATTTCCATAGGCGGTTCAAATAGTCTTTGGTTTCCATGACAGGTATGCACAGTTATTGGATTTTGTATATGGATATGTACAGTTCTTGGTTATTTTTTTTGTAGGTTGGTGATCACCCCTTTGTCCTCGGATCCGGTTAGTTTCTTGGACCAAGTATTGGTAACAAGAAGGAAGCTTCTTGGTGTCTTGTTCTACTGCATGTCTGTGTAACTTAATTTAGTAGGGCGGGTTGAAACTTCAACAGAAGGTGAGTTAGAGTAATTTATTATGGCATTTTGCTAATGGCACATGAGAGAAGAGCTGAGGAAATGACCGAACACCAGCATTCGGTTCTAGCTAATTATTCTTTTTAATAATTCTTTAACTGAATTGAATTCAAACTCAACTAAAACTCTTACTTAACTAAAACTCATTAAAAACTCAAACTCAAGCTTAACTTAACTTATCAACTTAACTTAACTAGAAACTGAATACAGTAGAGAATGTGTGCCTTTTATATTACTCTGACCCCACCTTTGCTCGAGGTTTCAACCGCATTATCAATACATTTTATCTCTACAAAAAATTTAATTATAATTTACATTTCTTTATTTTCTGTTTTTTTTTTTTTAATTTTAATTTTGAGATTAGAATTAAAGATATATTGTTTAACTAATCAGTCTAGAATTTTAATCTCCAAAGCTTGATTAGTTTTGTACAAACTATTTTAATTAATCATAAGAAACTTTTTTTTATTATTAAACTTTTTTCTCAAAGAGTATTTTTGACAGATCATAAAATAAAAATATATAAAAGAAAGACAAGTTATAATTATTACTAATTCCTAACTTATCTCTAAATTTTCCCTCTATTTTTTTTTATACTATTGAATTATGATTATTCTAAATTTTATATTTTTTTTAATAAAAAAAAAGAAGTAAATTATGTAACTCGTATATACCCACACACTTGCGCAACATGTGTATATACATATATACATACTGTTACAATATATATATATATCTCATTTGTGTTCAATGTAACTTATTAAATGTTAGAAATTAAAACCCTTTGACCCCCAGTACGACTTTTGTACGACTTTTCTAGAAATTTCTATTTTGAGCTGAGTTTACGCCTAAACGGTAAATGTCACACATATGCGCAATACGTCATTCTTTGCGCGATTTCAATATCTACCTGAAACTCTAAGAATTTTTTCTGTATGACAATTTTTAGATTTTTTATGAATATTTTTAGCGAAGTGCATCTAAAAAAATTTTTTTTTTATCATTTTATTTATCGTAAAAAAGTTATTCCACAATTGTTGGATCAATTACTGAAGATTTTATTGTGATTTTCCGTTGAAATTGTCCGTGATTCTGGGCCCTCTTCTCAAATTACGTTTTTGGATAACGTTCAAGGGTATGTAATTACTTTTTATATATATATTTTTTATAAATTATATTTTATATTTACTAAAACAAATAAATATGTTATAGAATAATAAATTATAATATTTTCGATGTACTGAAACAAATAAACGTTTTTTGATAACATTCAAGAGTATGTAAATACTTTTTTTTATATATTTTTTTTTATAAATTATAATATTTTCTATTTACTGAAACAAATAAATATGCTATAGAATAATAAATTATAATATTTTCGATGTACTGAAAGAAATAAATATGCTATAGAATAATAAATTATAATATTTTCAAATAAATATGTTGTAGAATGGAAAAAAGTTGGGGACTGGGGTATCTGTCACTGCGTGAGCTAATGCATTTTTTGGCATGATTATAAATATGAATAGTGTATCATGCGTGACCAAGTTTGAATTTATGGACGAATTATTGCATCAGTGCTAAAGTTATGACCCTCAATTGATTTGTGTCAATTTTAGGCAAGTAATATAGGATATTGTATAGATTTTCTGGCTTCCTCAATCTATCCACTTATTGTTACAGTGCCATGTATTTGAACTTGGCCTTTCTTCATATTTTTTATGCAAAATAATAAATATATTTATATACAAGTTCATGCTACACAACTGGAATTTCATGTAATATAGGATATTTTATACACACTTTCTGGCTTCACCAATCCATCCACTCTGTATTATAGTGCCATGTATTTGAACTCAGCCTTTCTTCACATCTTTTATGCAAAATAATAAATATATTTATATACAAGTTTATGCTACACAACTGAAATTTTATGTAATATAGGATATTTTATACACAGTTTCTGGCTTCATCAATCCATCCACTCTGTGTTATAGTGCCATGTATTTGAACTCAGCCTTTCTTCCACACATGTAATCATTGTTAATAATAATAAAAAATTATCTTTATTGATTTATTTTTATTCATTTTATTTTTTATGAGTTTATTTATTTATTTTTGAAATACACTGTTCTATTACTTTTTTCTCCACTAAAAACCATTCATATTGTTATAGGTACTTTTGAACAAATGGACACATCTGGCTCTAGAAAAAAAAAGGACCACAGCAAGGCCACTGTTTTAGTAATTTTCTCAGTGAAAAATTACCTCAGGTAAGACTTCCAATACATCTTTTTTTTTAAAAAAAATTTTGTGACGGATGTGATGAAGCTGTTTATGAAATTGTCATTTTATCATTTGAATTTCAAAATTTAGGATTTGTGAATCAGTGTAAAAATAAACATTCTTAAAACTATTAAAAATATATATATTTTTAACTTTTTCTTTATGAAATGATTATTTTAACAGCTTCATTACATTCTTTCATATATGACCTTACTTTTACAGCAAGTTTTTTTTTATATTTATTACATTCAAACACAAAATATCTAAGTTATTAGAGTTAGGGTAAATTTTCTAAAAATTAAAAATGGCCACCTGAAATTCAAAGGGTTAAACATTTTCTTAATGGATATATATAAACAATTTTATCTAATTTCACACCACTGTAAAAAAAAAAAAAAAATAGCACCAATAAAGCTTCTTTCTTTGAGTTAAATAAATAATTTATTTAAAGAACATCAAATCTATAATGATGGAGAGATAAAATAAATATAGAAAATTATTGAAATTTTGTTGTGTGTGTTGGGGGGGGGTATAAAAGTGCTGTTGAGACAGCAAAAGAAAACAAATAGAAATTTACTCTGGCAGAGGTAAATATTAACAGTTTTAGATTAAACCACTAAACATCACATGATTAGATTACTGACAATCTAAATCTACTAGAAAAAAAAAATAATGCCACAAACTAGATGATAAATGTATTTCATAAAATAATAATAATAAAATGATTAGATAATATAGGATTCTGAAAGTCAAAATGGATGGGATGTAGAGAAAAGAATGAAGACAATGTATGACAAATGTATTTTGAAGATACAAGTAGACATAATGTTAGAGAATTATTTTATAAATAACAACTGAAGTTTTATAAGTTATATCATAGTCAAGAGATCTGATGATTATACAGTATAAATCAATATGTAAAATGATAATATGGTACTAAAATGCCATAGTAGAACAGGAAAAAGATAATAAAATTTCTAGATTATGGTTGATATTAAAAATGAAAGAAGAAAAATGCAAAGGTTTTTATAGTATGGAAATAATAACCATATTTTTATCACACAAAGCTCCAGATAACATGAATAGATTTTAATTAGTATTAAATATATTTTGATCCAAAATATATTTAAAAATAATATTAAAAATGCATTGTGTATATCTTGGAATTGATAGATTTGAATCCCAATTTAGTAGTAGTAGTAGTAGTAGTAGTAGCAGCAGCAGCAGCAGCAGCAGCAGCAGCAGCAGCAGCAGCAGCAGCTTCAGCAGCAGCAGCAGCAGCAGCAGCAGCAGCAGCAGCAGCAGCAGCAGCAGCAGCAGCAGCAGCAGCAGCAGCAGCAGCAGCAGCAGCAGCAGCAGCAGCAGCAGCAGCAGCAGCAGCAGCAGCAGCAGCAGCAGCAGCAGCAGCAGCTGCAGCAGCAGCAGCAGCAGCAGCAGCAGCAGCAGCAGCAGCAGCAGCAGCAGCAGCAGCAGCAGCAGCAGCAGCAGCAGCAGCAGCAGCAGCAGCAGCAGCAGCAGCAGCAGCAGCAGCAGCAGCAGCAGCAGCAGCTGCCGCAGCAGCAGCAGCTGCTGCAGCAGCAGCTAGCAGCAGCAGCAGCAGCAGCAGCAGCAGCAGCAGCAGCAGCAGCAGCAGTTGCGTAGCAGCTGTTGCAGCGTAGCTGTTGCAGCTGCTGCAGCTGTTGCTGCTGTTGCTGCTGCTGCTGTTGCAGCAGCAGCAGCTGCAGCTAGCCGTAGCAGCAGCTGTTGCTGCAGCTAGCAGCAGCTGCAGCTAGCGTTGCAGCAGCAGCAGCTGTTGCTGCCGCTAGCAGCTGCAGCAGTCGCTGTTGCTGCTGTTGCTGCTGCTGTTGCTGCTGTTGCTGCTGTTGTTGCTGTTGCTGCTGCGCCGCTGCCGCTGTTGCCTGCTGCTGCCGTTGCTGCCGCGCTGCCGTTGCGTTGCTGCTGTGTTGTTGCTGTTGCCGCTGTTGTTGTCGCTGTTGCCGCCGTTGCTGTTGCTGTTTGCCGGTTGCTGTTGCTGCTGTTGTTGTTGTTGCTGCGTTGCGTTGCTGCTGCCGTTGCTGCCGCTGCCGTTGCTGCGTTGTTGCCGCTGCTGCTGCTGTTGCTGCTAGCTGCTGCTGTTGCTGCTGCTTGTTGTTGCTGCTGCCGCTGTTGCTGCTGTTGCTGTTGTTGTTGCTGTTGTTGCTGCGTCAGTTGCTGCTGCTGTTGTTGCTGCCGTTGCTGCTGCTGCCGTTGCTGCTGCTGTTGTTGCTGTTGCTGCTGTTGTTGCTGCTGCTGTTGCTAGTTGCCGTTGCTGTTGTTGCCGGCAGCGTTGTTGCTGCCGCTGCTGCGTTGCTGGTTGCCGTTGTTGCCGCTGCTGCCGCTGTTGCTGTTGCTGCGTTGCTGTTGCTGCCGTTGCTGTTGTTGCTGCTGCTGCTGTTGCCGTTGCTGCTGTTGTTGCTGTTGTTGCCGCTGCCGTTGCTGCTGCCGCTGGTTGCCGCTGCTGCTGCTGTTGCTGCCGCTGCCGGTTGCTGTTGCTGTTGCTGCCGTTGTTGCTGCTGCCGCTGTTGCTTGCTGTTGCTGCCGCTGCTGCTGCTGTTGCTGCCGTTGCTGCTGCTGCTCGCTGCTGCTGCTGCTGCCGTTGCGCTGCTGCTGCCGTTGCTCGCTGCTGCTGCCGCTGCTGCTGCTGCTGCTGCTGCTGTTGTCGCGCTGCTGCTAGCTGCTGCTGCCGCTGCTGCTGCTAGCTGCTGCTGCTGTTGCTGCTGCTGCTGCTGTTGCCGCTGCTGCTGCTGCCGCTGTCACCAGCAGTTGCCGCTGCCGTTTGCTGCTGCAGCTGCAGCTGCCGCTGCTGCTGCCGTTGCTGCTGCGCAGCTGCAGCCGTTGCTGCTGCTGCAGCTGCAGTTGCTGCTGCTGCCGCTGCAGCAGCAGCAGCAGCAGCAGCAGCAGCTGTTGCAGCTGCAGCAGCAGCAGCAGCAGCAGCTGCTGCAGCAGCAGCTGCAGCAGCAGCAGCAGCCGTTGCAGTAGCAGCAGCAGCAGCAGCAGCAGCAGCAGCAGCAGCAGCAGCAGCAGCAGCAGTAGCAGCAGCAGCAGCAGTAGCAGCAGCAGCAGCAGCAGCAGCAGCAGCAGCAGCAGCAGCAGCAGCAGCAGCAGCAGCAGCAGCAGCAGCAGCAGCAGCAGCAGCAGCAGCAGCAGCAGCAGCAGCAGCAGCAGCAGCAGCAGCAGCAGCAGCAGCAGCAGCAGCAGCAGTAGCAGCAGCAGCAGCAGCAGTAGTAGCAGCTAGCAGCAGCAGCAGCAGCAGCAGCAGCAGGCTGCAGTAGCAGTAGCAGCAGTAGTAGTATTATTATTATTATTATTATTATTATTATTATTATTATTATTATTATTATTATTATTATTATTATTATTATTATTATTATTATTATTATTATTATTATTATTATTATTATTATTATTATTATTATTATTATTATTATTATTATTATAAGTACTGAACTAAAAAAAAAACCATGGTTATTGATGTATTAAAAAAGGATATTTAAATAAAATATTCGGGGTTTTTTTTGGCAAAAGACTAAGAATAAATAGAAGGCCAATTAGTAAAATAATTCCAATTAAAATTGAATTTTTTTTTTTTAAAAAAAAAATATTAGTAATAAAGACAGTAGACTATGAAAAAAAATAGTAGAACCAAAACCTTGCCATAGTAATGAAATGATGAATAAAACAATAGAAAGAAAAGATTGAAAAAAATACCAAAAAGATGAATGGTATTTATATATTGGATTATTTCCATTATCTAATATTCAGTAGAAACTGTCTTTTGAAAAATTTAACTTCTACATTTTCCAATTACATTCAACTGTTAATAATAGCACATAAGTTATTATATGTACAATGTTTTGAATATTATTCTCATCTTTTATTCAGGTATTGCTGGCCTGACCTGTGACAATACGAGAATGGGAATTAAACCTGGACCCTTAAATTCTTGAATATTAAATTTTAAGATAACGCTATAACCAACTAAACATTTTGCCAAAAGCAACAGTCAGTAGAAATTTCATTTACTTATCTATGAGGTTCCTCTTGATTTCTTCACTTTTTATAAGAACAAAGTTGATTAGTGGTTTTCATATATTATGTATAGTCACCCTAGGTTGACTTATGGGCTTATCTTCCATTGTCATGTGAACAGCTTCTTTGAATTTTCTTCTTTATATCTTTTCCTCTCTATCCAATAATTTTGTATTTTCCCAATTTAACATACATTGATTGGTAAATACATGGTCTGTTACCTTAGACACATCTGTATTCTCTCTTTTAATCATCAGTTTGTGCTCTTGCAATTGCCTTTCAATGGAGCAACTGATCTCACTAATATCTGTTCTTACACATTTACATGGTATTTCAAGATGCAGTTTTTGCTTTTCAGTATTTCAAGTGTAGGTTTTGTAGATGCTTTAGAAGTGCTCATAGTGTTGTATGACCCTGGAAAGCTGTTCTGATGTTATATTGATTGTAGATTTTCTTTAATTTGTTTGCCATTTTTGATATGTATAGATACATTGCGGTACCAATAATTGCTTTTTCTTTTGAATTTTCTTTTTGTTGTCTATTTAAGATTTTTTTAATAACATTCTGATGGATAAACATTTTTCATAAGAATTTCTTCTATATAGATCTATTTCATATTTCAAAAACGTTGGTTTCTGAACAAACTCCTTTTATTCTGTTCTATAGTGATAGTATAATACCATATTTTATGTTTCTGGTATGATTGTATATCTATGATAAGTATTTTCCTGTATGTGTGGGTTTTCTGTGAACTGTAGTTTTGATTTTGCCATGAGGGCCTCTTGTCACAAGAACATCTAAGAAATTGCTATTTTTGTTCTTGTTTTGATTTTGTTGTGAATTTAATTGAAGAAGATTGTTGTTGATGTGTTTCCAAAAAGTTTGTAGTAATGCTCCACTATGTGGTCATAAAACAAATATATTGCCAACATAGTGAAAACAAACTTTAGTGGCATATGGAGTAGTCTTTGTGGCTTTAGTTTCAAGTTTTTCCATGTAAATATTGCTAATCAGGGGTGGGTGATAATGGTGAGAGCCATAGCCAATCCTTGATTTTATTGGAAAATTCTGTGTTGTATTGAAAGTAGATTGTTATGCAAAATGTTAATAGTTCCATTATATTATCAATAGGATGAGTTGTTTTGGTTTGTAAGCTATTATCATCATTTAATCTTTTTCTTACAATAGACAAGGCTTCTTTACATGGCACATTTGTGAATAAACTTTCCACATTAAAGCTTACTAGTAGATCAGTTTTTTTAATTTTTATGTTCTTGATTAATTCTACGAAGTGTCTAGAATCCCTGACAAAGGACTGGGTCTTGTATGCCAAAGGACTAAGAATTTTGAGAAGAAATCTTGGACAAATTTTGTTGAACTGAATTTTTAGAACTAACAATAGATCTTAATGGAACATGATACTTATGAATTTTAGATAGACCATAAAGGTTGGAATTTTGCTGAAGTATGGTGTTAGTTTTTTTTTTTTTTGAATCGTTGAAGTATCTGCGATGCTTTCCTAGTAATGCTTGTAATTTTGTTTCTGTACTTAATATCAGATTTTTTGCACTTTTCTGAATTGGCTAGCTGGGAGGAGATTGTATTTTGTTGTCATAATCAGTTGTATCCATTACAACTATTGCTTACCTTTGTCAGCAGAAAAAATAATTAAAGATTTATCTACTTTGAAAGATTTAATTGTTTTCCTCTCTCATAATAGAATATGTTTGACCTCAATTTTTGTTGCTTCTCAAGTGTTCTTTTTTCTCCAATGTAATTTGGCTGCTTCTTCTTAAAATCAATTTTTGAATGACTTTCTCAGTAAATGTTTAGAACTGATATTTTTAATAGATGAAGTTGGGTACATTGCTTGGTACATTATGACTTTTGATAAGCCCATGTAGATTTGCAAGTTTTTTTTTTTTTTGGCATTGTTTTATTTTTCCATGTATGATTTTCTTACAGCTTAAAAAAACTCTTGTAAAGTCTTCATCAGTAAGTTTATTTTTTTAGAAAACATTCTATGTTATTAATGGAAAGCAAGGTTTGATACTTAGAAAACCTTTGAACATTTTATTTGTTCTCTTAACAGTTTTTCTTGCTATCTGAATAATTTTCTACCTCTATGAGAGTGAATTAGAGGCTTTGGTTGCAAACCCTTAGAAACTACCCCTTCAGATTTACATTGAAATATGAAAGTTAAATGATTTTCTACTATGGCCAGCTTTAAACATAGTTTTTCATAATGTTTAAAATTTGATATAATATTGAGTCAATATCGAATACTTAGTGTTTTCCTGAAGTTTTGGAGTATTTCCATCATCTAATATTAAATATTGAATTTCCTTAGAAAAATTTAACTTTATTTAAAATTTCCAATTACATTCAACTATTAGTAATCGAACATAGATTAGTATATGCACGGTGTTTTGAGAGGTATTGTTCTCCTCTCTTCTTCAAGTATTGCGGGCCTGACCAGTGCCAGCAATAACGTGGGAATCAAATCTGGTTCCTTAGATTTTGGAATATTAAATTTTAAGATAACCCTCTAACCAACTGAGTTATCCTGCCAAGGGCAACAATCAGTAAAAATTTCATATACTTATCTATGAGGTTCCTCCTGATTTCTTCACTTTTGCCCAAGAGTAAAGTTGATTAGTGGTTTCCATACATTATGTATAATCAGACTAGGTTGACTTATGGGGTGATTCACCATTGTCATGTTAAAAACTTCTTTGAATTTTTTTCTGTGTATCTTTTTCTTTCTATGCAATATTTTTCTATTTTCCCAATTGAACATATGTTCATTAGTACATACATGGTCTGCTATTTTAGACCTATCTGTTTTCTCTCTTCTAATTATCAGTTTGTGCTCTTGCAAAGAGTTTCCCAAGCAGCAAGAGAATCATATTCTATATTACATGGAAAAATTAAAAGAATGCCCAAAAGAAAACACTTGCAAGGGCATATCAGAAATCATAATATACCAAGCAGTATATAAGCTTCCTAAACATCTCAGTTCTAAACATCTAACAGATGCTGACAATTCTGTTCTCAAAAAAGAATTAAACTTTGCCATCATACTATCTAATATTCTTTTATTAGATATAATGGCAACCATTGAGGAAGTCACTCAAAAATTGCATTTAGAAGAAGCAGCAGAATTACACTGAAAAATAAAAAGAACATTTGAGAATCAACAAAACTTGAAGTCAAACAAATCCTATGATAAGAGGAAAGCAGTTAAATCTCTCAAAGTAGATAAATCTATAATCATTCTCCCTGCTGACAAAAGCCATGCAATAGTTGTAATTGATACAACTGATTATGACAACAAAATATAAGAACTCCTCACAACAGGGCAATATAGAAAAGTGGCAAAAAAATATCATATACTGAGTATAGAAACATAAAAGCATTATTCAGAAAGCATTGCAGGTACTTCAGTGATTCATAAAAAAAGTAAGCTAACATAATATTTCAGAAAAATTCATTGTCTTTATGGGTTCCATTAAGATCTATTTTGTTAATTCAAGAAATTCAACTTTGCCAAAATTTGTCAAGATTTCTACTCAAATTTCTTTTGCAAACAAGATCCAACCCTTTGGCAAATATTCTAAACACTTTGCAGAATCAATCAATAACATGAAAATTGAAAGAACTGATCTACTAATAAGCTTTGATATGGAAAGTTTATTCACAAATGTACCATGTGAAGAAGCATTGTCTATTGTAAGGAAAAGATTAAATGGTGATAATAGTTTACAAACCAGAACAGCTCTTCCTATTGATAATATAATGGAACTATTAACATTTTGCATAAGACCCTACTTTCAATACAACACAGAATTCTTCCAACAAAATCATGGAATGGCTAAGGCTCATCATTCATTGTCACCCCTGATTAGTAACATTTACATGGAAAAACTTGAAACCACAGCCATAAAGACTACCCCATATATCCTTAAAGCTTGGCTTTGCTATGTTGATATTACATTTATTATATGGCTACATGGTGGAGTGCTACTACAAACTTTTTGGAAACACATCAACAAAATATCCCTTTCCATTAAATTCACAAAATCAAAACAAGAACAAGAATTGGCATTCTTAGATGTTCTTGTGACAATATTACCTCATGGCAAAATCAAAACTATAGTTTACAAAAAACTCACACATATAGGAAAATACTTAATCTAGACATCCACTCACACCAGAAACACAAAACATGGAGTTATACTATCACTATGGAACAGAACAAAAGAAGTTTGTTTAGAAACCAGTAATTTGAAAAAAAAATACTATATAGAACAAGTTCTTATGAAAAATGGTTATCAATCAGCTGTTATTAAAAAAACCTTAAATAGACAACAAAATGAACCACCAAAAGAAAAACAATTATTAATACTGCAGTGTATCCATACATACCAAAAATAGAAGATAAATTAAGAAAAATCTGCAATCAGTATAACATTAGAACAAATTTGCAGAGTCATACCACACTACAAGGAATTCTAACATCTATAAAGTCTAAAATTGAAATGCTGAAAAGCAAAAACAGCATCTATGAAATACCATATGTATGTAGAAAAATATACATTGGTGGACTAGTTGCCCCATTGAAAAGCAATTGCAAGAGCAGAAACTGATAATTTGAAGTGATAAAATAGGTAACTAAGGTAGCAAACCATGTATGTACCTATATACATATGTTCAATTGGAAAAATGCAAAAATATTGGAGAGGAAAAAAGTGTAAAGAAAAAAATTCAAAGAAGCTGCTCACATGATCATGGCCAATAACTTCATAAGTGAACATAGTGTGACTAAATAATATATGAAAACCATTAATCAACTTTCCTCTTAGAAAAAGTGGAGAAATCAGGAGGAATCTCATAGTTAAGTATATGAAATTTATTCTGACTGTTGCCTTTGGCAAGATGCTCAGTTGGTTAGAGCATTACTTTAAAATTCAATATTCAAGAATCTAAGAGTCCAGGTTCGATTTTTATGCTAGTATTGTCACTGGTCATGCCAGCAATACCTAAAGAAGAGAGAAGAAGAATGTCACTCAAAATGTTGTGCTATTAATTGGAAAATTTAAATAAAGTTAAATTTTTCTAAAGACACTCAATACTTAATATTAGATGATGGAAATAGTCAAATATATAAATACAACTAAAATACCATCATCACAAACCTTCAGGAAAACACATAAAAGAAGTTTGCATTAAAAAAAAACCTTAATAGTGAATTTAAATCAGATTTTAAAAAAAAGAAAGGTTAGAAAAGCAAGATCACAAAAATAAAACATTCACTAAAAATAAAAATGATTATGTGATTTGCATAAGAGAAATTAATAAGCCATCATTGATATTAACTAAAAAAAAAAAAAAGCAGACAAACATGAAATAGTTTGTTTCTAATGAAGGAAGAACTTGTAAAATTTTACCACAGTTGAAAACTGGCAAATAGTAAATGATGAGTCCTAATTGAATTCTTAAGACTTTGAATAAAAAAAGTTTAAGTGATTTAGATGTTTGCAATGTAATTTAATTTAAAATATTTTCTTTCAATAGTTAAGGTTCTATTTAGAGAAAAGGCCTTAATTCTGTAAAATATGAACATTTTAAAGCAATTAGATTAATCTTGCATGCAGCTAAAATAATTTAGAGGATCTTGAAAAAACAATAATATAGGCACTTTTTTATTTTTACTTTACCTAGAACAATTTTGATATAGAAAAGATAGATAGACTAGGAGATGCAAGTGAAATAGTGAAAAATACTATTGAGATATATAAAAAATGAAAAAGATTGTTATCTGTTTTAATAATCTTGAAAAAATGAACTGAGTTATTTTAGCAGATATATTGAAAATGAGAAGATGTAGAATTGGAAGGAGAGATGTTTATTGAAAAATCTTCACAGAAAAATGTTTTTATGATTAAATGGCATTTTTATAGTAAGAAGAGTTATCATATAGAAAGAAACAATGTCTGTGCCCTATTTTATTCTATATATATTGAATTTCTAATTAGGTATCATTTTGATAATGGTGGAATTCGCATCAAGGATTGAAGAGTTCATTGTATCAGATTTATCAATGGTATATTAGTATTTGTGCACAGTGATTAAAATAATAAAAATAAACAATAAAAAAAATCGTTGGATAGAAAATTATGCTTAATGTTTGTTCACATTTACATAGTCCAGTGGCTGTTAAATTCCATTTATAAGTTGTCCTGAATCTGTTGATGAGATTTCAGTAACATCTAAGATCAAGTCTAGCTGGGATTACTATTGAATATGATGAAAAAAACTTATTTGCAATCCCAAAATAAGACAATTTTTTATGACATAATTTTTCAGTTGTAAATTCTTGAGTGAACATCCAGAAAGTGATCTTGATATGAAATGATTCCAAGTGGTGAAACTATTGAATACTCAATAGTTTAGTATAGGTATTTTTTTCTTCAAATATTAGGAGCATAATATTTTTAGTAGAAAATGCTAAGAAATTCTTCTATAAAATGTTTGTATCACAACTAACTTTTCAATGAGATCCTTCATAGAAAATATTTTAGATCTAACTTTAGATAAATGAGGAAAATAAATTATGATATGATCTAAATATACTGCTAAATGGCATGAGATAGGTTTGTGTTTTAGTCTATTGTTGCAAAAGATTATATTCATATTATAAGATATTCCTGTCACTTAGATGAAAAGCTAAGCATGCTATTTTTGCTAGATCAGAAATAAGACTCCAGTCTTTGAAAAAGATTTTTAATCTCTTCATATTTTTATTAAGATCTAAATATACTGCTAAATGGCGTGAGATAGGTTTGTGTTTTAGTCTATTGTTGCAAAAGATTATATTCAGATTATAATATTCCTGTCATTTAGATGAAAAGCTAAGCATGCTGTCTTTGCTGCATCAGAAATAAGACTCCAGTCTTTGAAAAAAAAATTTAATCTCTTCATATTCTTATTAAGAGACTTTTCTATATCGGAAAAGCATGTTTGGGAGGTCAAAGCAATAGTAACTCAGATACCCTGCATTCTGTATCTGGAAGATTACCGATATAAAGTCAGTAAGAACATTGATATTATAATAGATCATTCTGGAACACTTGAGATTTACTATAATTATCATATAATGTCATTTCAAGATAAACTGATGGTTCTTTTATGAAGAAAATTTAAAAGACTATTTCCAAAACAATCATAAACTGAGATTAGATAAATAAAGGTAAGACCAGATTTTAATTTATTTTGATGTTTTTTCAATGTGAGTTACAAAAAATATAATTTGTTTGCAGCAGTTTCTTTCTGGCACAAACTCAGTCAACTTTATAAATAGGCAGTTTTCAATTAATGACAAAATTATTGATAACATGATTCTTTAAATGGCTAACATATAATTAATGATATTGAACAATTATTTTTTGAATCATTAATAGGTTTATTTGGTTTAAGACTGATATAATTTGTTTTTTGTTTTTTTATGCCAAATTTTTAAAATATTTTCTGTATGAGTAATGTCAATGAATAGTTTTTGCTAACTGTGCTTTGGTTTTAGGTCCTAATTTTTGTAATAGAAATTTTAGTGGAATATTATCTGATCATGAAGACTTTCCTGATATAAGTCAATCAAAAATAAGTTCAAATTCTGTACTACTAATGTTTTTTCTTCCTCTACCAATGTCACTAGTAGTGACAATATTTTTTTTCGAGTTCTCTTAAAACCATCAAACTTATTTAAAGAAACAGCTCTTTCTGCTATATCTTAGGAAGTTTTCTTTTTTCTACAGTTTCCACTTTTCTTTTCTAGATTATCCAGTAATTAGTTTACCATCAATTTCCAAATCTTTAGTAAACAAAAATTGGCTATAAAGGGATACTAATGGTTTTGTTCTAACTGGGAATAAATTGTATTCAATATTTTCAAGGTGTGAATTTTTTGGCTGCTGTTATTAAGAATTTCTTAAACCTACCATAGCAAAAAGTAATTGGAGAGATAAGATTCTATTAATTTTCTATTCAAAATATCCAGTATGTCAACTCCAGTAAATTCCATCTCAAAATAGGATAACTTTCAATTAGGAATTCTAAAAGAGAATAGATTTAGTTAAATTGGCTGTAGAAGAATACACAATTTTAGTAAATGAGCTGGTAATTGTAAACTATATTCTGTTAAAACAAACCATAAATCAGGGATAATCTCCATTCTCCAGCTTTCTGAATGGAATTTCCTCTTTACTTGGCATATATGAATTTTTTTCTACAATACAGGCTTTTTCATACCTGCACTCCAATATGTAATATAAAGGGGGTTTGAACTCAGACTTTCACACAACCCTCAACTATCCATGCTATCTCATTCTGCTGACACACTTGATCACACACATGTCACAAAGATATATAATCACCAATATACATATTTCATACTAAACCAGCACTCATCAGTTAGTCCAGATTATCATCTCCACACATATATACAATTAATGCTCAGTTTATATTAAGATAGCCAATCTTCATACTCTAATGGACAGGCTTCCACTCCACCTCACAACTCTTCAGCCATCCATTTCATTAAAAATCTGATGATGGAATGCTCAAAGACCACATTGGTGCCAATCTTCTCAGCCTGTACTGTAGAAAAAATTCATATATTAAAATATAGTGCTGTATGGATCATCAAGGTATAGATCCAGGATATTGTCATATTTTAAAGAATATTTATAAAAATGCAACAGCAACAATTAGATTACACAAAGATACTGGGAAAGTCAACATTGAGAAGGGTCTAAGACAGGGTGACTCCATATCTCCAAAAGCTTTTAGAGCAGTGCTGCAAGAAGTATTTTGTGGATTAAAATGGGAAGCTAAAGGAGTGAAAGTAAATGGAGATTATTTAAGTCATTTAAATTTTTCATATGATGTAGTTGTTTTTGCAAATAATGCTTTAGTGCTGCAGAAAACGTTGCAGAAGTTATCAGATGAAAGTAGAAAAGTAGAACTAAAACTAAATGTTAAAAAGACTAAAGTAATGTTTAATGGATTTTCTCAAAATATGAAATTAGATTGATTATGATGAGTTAGAAGAAATTAACAGTTACAAATATCTTGGTTAGATTATTAATATAGATGGAAACATAATGGATAAAATTAATCATAGAATTAAACTTGTTTGGAGTGCTTTTGGTAGAAATAATTTGATACTAAAAGGAAATATGCCTATGTGTTTGAAAAGGAAGGTTTTTAATAAATGGGTTTTACCAGTTCTTAATTATGGATCTGAGACTTGGGTACTTAATAGAAGAGCAATACAGAGACTTCAGACTACTCAAAGAAGTATGGAGAGATGCATGTTGGGAGTAACAAGAAGAGATCGAAAACACAATATATGGGTAAGTGAACAAACAGGTGTTACTGACTTCATTGAAAAAATTAAAAGACTGAAGTGGAGTTGGGTTGGACATATTTCTAGAAGAGATGATAATAGATGGACAATTAACATCTTAAACTGGATTCCAAGAGATTGTAAAAGACCCAAAAAGAGACTACATGTGAGATGGATGGATGAAATAAAAGGTGCAGGGGTGATGTGGAGAAGAGAAGCTAAAAATCAGAGAAGATGGATTAAACTTGGAGTGACCTTCATCCTGCAGTGGATTGATAATGGTTGATGGTGAAGGTCTGCCCATCCCTCATCTATGTATGTAAATGGATTATGTCCTGTACATGATGGTCAACATGGGTAGGATGAGAAGATTGGCACCAATGTGGGCTTTGAGCATTACATCATCAGATTTTCAATGAAATGGATGACTGAAAAGTTGTGGGGTGGAGTGAAGCCTGTCCATTAAAGTATGAAGATTGGCTGTCTTAATATAAGGTGAGTGCTGATTGTATATATGTATGGAGATGATAATCTGGATCGAATGAAGATTGCTGGTTTAGCACGAAATACGTATATTGGTGATTATTTATCTTTTTGACATGTGTGTGATCAAGTGTGCCAGCAGTATGAGATAGCATGGACAGTTGAAGATGGTGTGAAAATCTGAGTTCAAACCCCACATTTACTTGGTATTGTAAAAAAAATACATAATTTAAAACTATCCATTCTAAAAGTTGTTAAATGCCTTGATAATCATTTGAATATCCTCAAAAATTACTGTGAGCACCAAAATCTCCATCAATATACAGAAGGTATGATTCTGGAAAAGAAGAGTAGAGCCAGATTGTATTGAAAGATTTATAAATATTATATTCATAAAAATTATCCTACCTTCTATAGAAGTAGTTTGCTTTATAAGATAGTTTAAAATAAAGATAGTTATAAGATGTTTAGAACACCTTCCATAAAAAATAATGTAAATCCAGGAATTTTAAAAAAATATGCATTGATAGAAAAATGATGAATCTTCTGAAGGACAATAACAAAAATTGTCCTGAAAAATTACTATTGAAATTAGTTCAAGATGACAATTAAATAAAGGAAAGAATAATATAAAAAAAAATGAAAGAAAAAATAAATGTTATGCTATTAATTAACTTTTCTTTGAGATAATTAATTCATATAATTTTATTATAAATAGGTAAATAGTTATTGAAATAATAATAAATGTAATTTTATTTTTGTTAGGGGAGTATTCATCCACAAATATGAATAAATATACACATATACACATCAACATATTTATTTGTTTTATCACAAAAAATATAGTAGTAGTATGTTAGTGATTAATCTTGATGATACATATATAAATATAACATTCTGATTAATTATTATTACTTTAAAAGAAAAAGAAAAAAATATTAATAAATAAAATTTTGTTACTTTACTTATAATAATCAATTTTGTTTAATAAAAAGCTATGATGGAATGCTGGAATAAAATTTCAAGATTTTAATAACTTGATATGTGAAAAAAGCATGAAAGAAAAACAACAAAAAACAATTTAGATATAGTGAACTATAAATAAATGTAAAAAAAAAAAGTATGCTCTTATAAATATCAATTTTTTGAAATACATAAATTTTATTGCATAACAGATATTTTTATTTTTTATATATTAGTTAAGAGATCTTTTCTTGTCATGGTCTTTTGATTTATTTCTTTACTTGATAATCATTAAAGAATCCAATGTTATATTAAACTTTATGTTAGAGGATAAAAATCTCAGCATTTTATATGTGAATTAAACAAAAATATTATTGTATATGCTATTTAAGTTTAGAGAAATTAATATTTTGCTTACAAGGGAATTGTGGTATATACTAGTGACGATAGTGCTGCTCATGAATATAATATAATAATATTTATTATTAGGCGAAAATATAAAGAAAATATTTTCTATAAAAGCAAAATGAGAAGTACTTATATTATTGATATTATATAGATGTTTTCCCACTTAAAGATAATAAAATTAAATGGCATAATAGAACAAATGTTTTGTATAATATTTAAAAAATCTATTTATCTCATGTAATTCATAAGAAGTATTATAATTACAGATATGAATTTGAAATAGTCATATAAAATTTCTGTTCAAGCAAGTTCATAAGTGAAATATTTAAAAATTCAACATAGATGATAAACAAACACACACAATGTGTGATTGTTTATTATTTATCATTTATGTTGAATGTGTAATCAAAATGATGTTATTGTTTTGCAAATATTTTTTGTTTTACATATGTGTATAAACTTTAGTAATAGGACATAAATTTATTCATTATTCATGTAAATAACTTTCAATATATTTATTTTTTGTAAAAGAGTATAGGAATAAATTTCTAGATAAAGAAAATGTAAATAAAAAATTTCGAGATAAATAAAATGAAACTTTAGAATGTTATTTATATCAGGTATTTATTAATTTATTTTATTATTATTTATTTAGTTGGTTAATCATTAATTTAATTTGTATTATATTTCACTCAAGTAAGTTTTGTAATAAAAATTATATTGTTATTATTTTGGGTTTGATAAATATCTGTTATTTTATCAAAAATTCTGCTGAGTTTGTAACATAATTTCATCATGTATTCTTTTATTATTACAGACATAAATCCAAATTTGTCTCATGATCTGTAGTTTCGATATGATTGCCATTGAATAAATATTCTGATTTGCATGATTTTAAGTTGGAATAATAGATAATGCCCGATTCACAGATTAGATGTTCTTTTATTTATCATGTAGTGTCAAAAATATGGTTTTCCTTCATCACTTCCATTATACTGTAAAAGATTTCCATTTTTGACTGATATAATCCAAATATTAATTTGAAATAAAGATTGCTTATTAGATGAAGAGAACATTATAGAGAATATATCTGGCATTTGAGGTGTTCCATAATTGCCATACCCTATAGTCATATTTCAAGAGGCTTGGACACTCATCTACATAAGGCTGGCACAGCTATCTTCCACAATACTGCCAGGGTTCACATTAATAATTTTACTATATATCTTCTAAATAAAGTCTAGTTTCCATATCGAAATGTGTTTCACATGTTAATATATGACTGTCATCCATCAATCCCAAATGGCAATTACTGTGAAAGACTAAATTTTTCTTTTAATATTTTTCAAAATTTGTTTTGTGGAATGGTATCCAAATATTTCTACATTTTGTTTTTGGAAAAGTATAGAATGAAAATTTTTTATGTACATTTTAAACTATTAAACTCAAAAATTAATTATATTGCAAAATCCTATTGAGATTAGACAAATTTATAAAATCTACAGATAACATTAATGAAGCATCATTCAATACAAAATGAGGCAACTTACACAGATTAGTAAATCCTTTGGAATTATGGTGTGTGTGTATATTTTTTTCTACTTTTTGATAATTTTCTCATTCTATATGAGAAATGACAGGAAGCATATAATCTTGGAACATTGAATAACATCTTGTTTTGCATAATGTTACTATTAATAGATCAGAAATTGGTAAATGATAATCCATTATAAATAGATTAATGTCTACATATATGCATTGATATTTATGCTTATGTTAATATAAGCAAACAAAGCATAATCATACCTCTCTTATAAAAAAAATTATCAACTATTGTTAAGGGACAGTTTAAAACAATAATCATCTTTATTTCTATGTGAAAGACTTTCACATCACTTAACTTCATTACTAAGTGAAAAATATAAGATTGTAAATGATGTAACAGATACTTTATTTAATTAAACTTTATTATTAATATTTTAAAAAAAATCTTTTTAAGAAAATGATTGAATCAAATATTTTTAAAACAGAATGAATAATTATTAATAAATAAGTATATTTATTGAAATTATAAATGGAATTGAAGCATACATCATTTTACTTTTCAAAGCATATATACAAAAATTGAATTATTTTTATTATTGCTTTGTTGAAAACAAATAAACAAAAAAAAAATAATAGCTTAACAATAATGTAGAAAAACAATAAATCTTGCAAAAATATATGTATATAGCATATTCAAGAATGAAGCTCTATATATAATGTGTATATAATTTACAGACTCCATTCATTCAGATATGATAATTTTTAAAGTATATTATTTGAAGTTGAGTCTTTATAATAATAGTATAAAAGATACTAGTAGAGAGGGTGAAAGATAGGAGAATTTTGTTTAATTTTAAAATCATTAGCATGTATTAAGTTAAGATTTTATTAAGGATAAAAAAAACAAAATAATTTATCTATTTTTTCAAAAAGGTTTAAGAATTTCATGGCTCTTAAATAATAGGATTCAGTAGCAGGAAGATTATCCTTTTTCCTATTTGAAAACAGTAAATGAACAGTATTTGATGCAAGGGTTGAGAAAAATTAAAAAAATAAAAATTCAATCACCAAAAGTAACAGGGGCTCAACTGTAATCCATGGATCTTGAGATCTAGAATCAATCACTCTACCATTTAACTAAACCACACAGAGCTTAACAGATTTAAAATGTTGTTTTTCAACTACATTGAAAGATTATTTAACTAGAAAAAATTCCAAAAATCTATTAATTTGCTAATTTTTAATATATTATACAATACTTATTATACTTCATTTATAAATAATATGAACATACTTCACATGATCTTTCACAAAAAGAAAATCAATCTTAATGCACTGTTACGCAAATGTTAATAATTTCATTCCCTACAATACTTATTCTCAGAATAACATATTATGCATTTTTATTCAGTGGGCAAAAATATACATTAAAAAAATAAAAACTGTTTTAATAAATATATTTATGCACTTAATTTCCTATCTCAGAAAATAATACTGTTCCAACAATTTTTCAAGAAATGGAAATTTTTTAATTTTGTTTCATTTTTAATTTTATTTTCTATGCATAGAAAAACTTTTCTTCTTGTGGAAATAACTGTTTGTTAACAAAAAAATCCTTTATTTATGTAAATATATATATATTATACACATCCTCTTGTTTAGTTAATAAAGTTTTTTTTGGCACTATTCTATTAGCTAGTATCAGTTGCTTGATGGCATTATTTATACGCAAAAACATATGGAACCTTCAAAAAATTCGGAAAGGGTATATACAAACAAGATTTCAACCAGCTCATATTTGCGCAAGAACATGTCTGCAACAAATAAAATGGCTGAGTGTAAAACTGAGCCATTCAAATTGTGCCAACTGCCATCCACAGAAGCTGGCACAGTGGTATTTTTACAGGACAACATCCTCCTACATGCCAATGAATAAAAAAATTATAAAATTGATGCAAAAACACTTAAGAAATAGAATGCAATAGTTCTGTTTCAAAGTATTATTTAAAATTTTTTGGGGGCTTTCTTCCGTCATGAATCAAAACAACAATTTTTGCTTACCAGCAAGCTAGATATATACTAAAACAATATGAATTTATTCTGGCTCATAATAACCAATCTGTATTAATGAATTTATCAAGTGCACTTCTCATAGAAATTTATAATACTATCAAGCACAAGTTTGGTAGAGTTACATAATTTTATGGAAAGTGTATAAACTATTGGGATTTAAATAAATTTATAACTAAGTATCCATCTAAAAACTGGATGAAATTACAAAAACAAAAATCTGTTAAAAAGACCTGAATCAACAATTTTTATTGTTTGATTTCAATAAAATTTAATTTCAAGATGAGTTAATTCTAAGATTAATATTAACAATTTTATTGGTATAATGCCAATGATTGTTTATTTACTATTCATTTTAAAATTAAACTTTATTAAAATTCTAAGAATATGAATCATTTGTTTATTATTGTGGTTAATAATTTACATTAATATGGTTAATATTATTTACATATACATTATTTATGATTTGTTTATTTAAAAAAATAGGCAACAGTGAAGCAGATAAAATTATAAAAAGTTATTAATGCAGTGATTCATTTAATAATTATTCTTAACTATTTCAAAAGCAAATTTAATCAATAAATTTAAAATAAATACTGATTAATAGATAAGTGAAAATGAACTATCCGTCAGTCAGATTGATATTTTAATTTGTTGTTCTCCACAAATAAGAGATGACATATTTTTAAGGAATATGGATAAATATTAATATTATGAAGCTATGGATCTACTGTATATATTTTTATATATCTTCTTTGCTTTTAAAAATAAACAGAAACCAAAAAAAATCATGAGGATTACTTTTATTGGTATTAGTATTATATCAGAATGTTATGTCATAAAGTTACAAACAACATCATTAAACTTAATGTAGAGTATGGGTTTTTATCATTTGTCATGAAAAAAAAGTATTTGTAGTTGATTTTAAAAAAAAAAAATCAAAATACTTATTTAATATTATTTGAGAAATTTTTATTTAAATAAAAGATAGCAATAGAATTATTTACTTTTAATTATTTAAAAATCTGAATTTAAAAAACTCTTCTATATAAAAATAATCTCCATATACTTTTCTTTTATTAATTTCCCACTTTAATCCATAAAATACTTTTTGTAAAATTGCCAAAAAAAGTTTTGAAAATATGAAAACATTTTGTTATACAGACATCTTAATACTAATCTTCTTAGTATCATCAACTATTGAGAAATATTTTTCAGAATATAACAATACCCTGAGTCTATATCTTGATAATCCAAAGGTTTAAATATTGTAATAATGCTTATAGAATCAAATGCTTTTTCTTATTCTATAAATCTAGTCCTTTCTATAATTTATCTCAATACTTGTTTTTTAAATGTAATTTTTGAGTTCTGTCTGCTTGTCCCTTCCTCTTCTTTTGTTTCCTCTCCTGCCTGTGACATGATTTTCTTATTATTAATATAGTCAGCTTCCCCATGTCTTTCTGTGATGTCGTGCTCTATTCCATCATTTCTTGTTTCCAGTAACATGCTAAAAAAAATTTTCATGTTTTACTCTATATGCCTTTATTAATTTTAAAAAAAATTTTTTGTTGCCGTCTCTTCTAATATTTTATCTTTCTTACTTTTCTTTCTACTTTCAAAAGACATATAAAAAACAGAGTCACTTTTACATTGTTAATCATTTGAATAGTGGTGCCTCATTTTTTTCATATATGTATACGCACTAGTCCCACCATGCCACCTGTTACTTTTTTTTTCCATCATCACCAGTCAGAACACACACAAAAAAAATTTTAACCCATATATTTTGAATATTTTTTCTTTTCTTTTCTCTAAGGCTATGCATGAAATGGCCTACATTAACATTTATATATATAAATGGTTGTTTTCTAATCTATCATGGCAGCAGTAATTAATCAGAAAGTGGGTTCTTTTTGTTAGTGTGTATATATAAAAAGTACCGTTATTTAAATACTAAATTTAAAAATGATACCCGACTAATTTTTTTTTGGTATTGACAGTAATTAATCAGAAAGTGGGTTGTTTTTCTTTGTTGTGTGTATATATAAAAAGTTACGGACTTTTTTAATACAAAATAATACGCAATTCTACATTATTCAATTTACCCACAACATGTAAAAATTCATACTAAATTTAAAAATGATACCCAACTAATTTGTTTTTTTATTTGACAGTAATTAATCACAAAGTGGGTTCTTTTTGTTAGTGTATATATATATAAAAAGTACGTAATTCAAATACTAAATTTAAAAATGATACCCGACTTAATTTGCTTGTTTTCGATAATAATTAATCAGAAACTGGGTTGTTTTTGTTAGTGTGTAGATATAAAAAGTAATATTATTTAAATACTAAATGTAAAAATAATACCTGACTACTTTTCATTTTTTTTCACAGTAATTAATAATCAGACACTGGGTTGTTTTTGTTTGTGGTATATATAAAAAGTAACTTGTCACGGATAAATTCTCATGCAAATGTTACTTTTCGTGTACTCATTGAAATACTGCTGTGCTGCACCCTTAAAAGCAATTTTTGAGGGTTACACATTCATAATGGAACTTTCACGACATTGTTAATAAAGTTACAACGTAACAGTAGGTTAGAGCACTTGAAAAAAAAAATCTAAAATCCACACACTCTCACCCAAAAGTATGGAAAAAATAAGCCATTTTAGCATTATGAGAAAGTTAATAATACAACCAACTACGGCAGCCAATAAAGGCATTTGTCTGTGTTTTTAGCATAGAAAAAAGTCAGTAGCGGCTATCCAGCAGGTACACTTTTTGTGTTTTATTGTAAAAAGAGACCCCTTAGATTGGCTGAGGCCACTGTCCAACCTGCCACGAAGATTCTTTCTGTGTTTGATTGTAGAAAAAAGCCTCTTAGGTTGGGTGAGGCCGCTAAAACAGTATATTTGTAGGAATTGACCTAGAAATAGCACCATCATGTGAAGCTGTACATATACATACAATGATATATATGCTGGCTTCACCATTCACTGTGGACTAAGACCCTAAGTCCAACCACAGTGAATGTATGTTTTTCTCAAACTTAAAGAATGACCTGCATTAACAGTTATATATTATTTTAAGGGAAATTATTTTAAGAGTGGGAAAAGTTAATGAAATAAAATATAAAAAAATAAGATAATTTTTTTTAAAAATATGATGGTAGAAAGAGATAAGATAAATTTTTGTAATTAAACATAACCCATTAAAGAATGCAATTATTTTATGAAAGATTTTAATTAAAAGAAAATAGATAACAGTGGAAAATTTGAAACAATAGGCTACTAATAAGTAGTTCTGCAGTTTAATTAAAACCACAATAGGGGGAAAGTGGTATAAAAAGAACTTTTCTTTTGTTCTTCAATCTGAAAAAAAAAATCTACTGAAACTCTTGCTAAGGACTCTTATATTAAGAATTTCTAGAATCGGCTAAAAATTATTCTTTTAAAAAAAAGAAATTCATTTTGTTTGAATTCCTGCTTGCTGCCTTTTCATTGTCGCTGTAGATTATTTGCTCTACATGGATTCAAATCCAGAACTTTGTTACTCTACAGAAATGCTGGGGTAATTTACTTTGCCTTCACTCTCCCATCTCAGGAACTGGAGTCATAAAGATGTGAGCCAGCTGAAGAACCAAGAAAAATGCCTGACAAATATCTACCCTGTAGTAATTTAATTCTTTCTATGGAAATATGAATCAAAAAAAAGGAACTGCCATGCAACCTTAATGGAACCCATCTTGACACACACACTCTAGTTGCCGGTAACTATCTTCTTATTTGAAATGTGTTTGTTTTTTTCTCAAAGTAACTCTAGAGATATGTTGTTGTTTTTTTTATTTAAACATTTTGTAAATTGTTTTTTTTTTTTAAATATTGTAATTGGTATTGGGCTTAATACGTATAATGGCGATGAATCTTCTTAAGCTGGGTGAAAAATGCTTCACTAAACTTGGTCGCCATTATACACTTATAATTAAGCATTTCATTTTATGTATATGTTTTAAAGACAAAAAAAAAATGCAGAAAGCGCAAATTCTCCCCCCTCCCCTTTGATTAATAATGCAGTGTTACCTATTAAGTTCTACTTAGTTGTTATAGGACTTGAGATTAAATGATTAAAGATTTGATTTAGTTTTCTTTTGTTAAAAAAAAAAAAAGAGAGAGAGGCCCTTACTTATATTTCTTTTGCCATATATATTTCTCCTTAATTCAATTCAAAAAAGGTTACAAACACATATGTGTATTTTTTAAGAATGTAAAATAACAAAACTTTAGTTTTTCATCTAGCTGTAAAAGAGAGAGAGTACAGTCGCCCGTATTTCTCGATATTAAAGTTATAGCAAAAAGGATTTGTACTAATTCAGTGGTGGGCTGGCTGAACATTAACTAATTGTTCTAACATGTCCACCCCTTTGCATGAGTGATTTAATTGTATTGCAAAATAGAATAACAATTATTTTATAAGGGATTTTTTTTGGTTGACTTTCATAGTGTTCTGTATATGTTTACCTAAGGTTTTTCTTTTAAATTTAAAGGTCACTGGACCATATATATATTATATTGCGCGCTGAGTGATATGTGGGCAAGTCTCTGCACATTTCGGCACTTTCCTCACCAAGTTTACATAAGCTAGTATGCCCACCTCGGGATCGCAATGAAGATTAATAAAAATTGGATCTCCTCTCTTTCATATATGTAGAGCTGGACATAAGCAACAAAACTCCATGCCCCGAATTGGGATCATGCGGTTAGCGAACGAATTCCATTTCTCTAACTCAGTTTAGAAGTGGAGAGCTATCCAGTCTCGTGTTAGCTTCTTGGTGGCCATTTGCATCTCAGGACTCATCATTTCCCACAATATTCTGTCATCTTAGTCTGCAATATTTTATATTTATATTTATTTCAAAAACTTTCTCTACAGAATATTATTGAAGTGTCTAAATCAAGACTAAAATATCCGAAAAGGGGGGGAGGGTCACTATTGAATTTTGTTAGTAGCATAGGATGGTACTTTCAATGCTTTCCTAAAAATATATTAGTTAGTTTGGCTAGCTATTTGAATCATGTACTACCATCATAGTGTTGATTATGTCTGTCTCTCTCTTTCAATCATGTAACCTGTCCAATGGCTAGAAATGTTCCCAACTTATAATATGAAGTCATTTTTAAAGGGTCTTTCTTTCATATCTGGATATAGTTGCAGGGAATTATTCTGCAGCTTGATTAATCAATTCGTTGTACTCTGCAAGTGTTATATAATAAAGTTTTTCTTTTGTTTTTCATTCACTATTATTAAAACTTTGTAGCATTGTTTTCTTTAGTAAACCTGATCAATATATATATGTTCAAATTCCTCCTTAGAGTCTTGTCTCTCCTTGACCATCGGGCATACATTAAGAATAAATTCTAATGAGGTTTGAGGAGTAAGTCGCTTAGTAGTAATCTGGAGGAGTAGGTGAGGTTTGAACCCCCTCTACTTGCACCTCTAGGTTAGGTTAAAGTAGCTCTACTTTTCTTATCGTTACATTTTTTTTTTTTGTATAATCTGGCGTCCCAAGTGTGGCCTTACGGTTTAGAGATAGACCCTGAGATATGATAATGGGAATTTCATGATCAAAAGAAAAACTTTTTGTGTGTTTTTTTTTTGTAAATGAGTAATAGTGAATGACAGAAGTGTATATATTTTTCTCCTGTGCTTTCTGTGTTTTCTATCAGTTGTACAGTTTACAAGATATGAAATCAATCAGTTCGGTTGAAAATTAAAACCAAATCAGATATTAATATATTTTTCTTTCTTTTGCTAGGAAGGACACAGAGTGATCAAACAAGGAGCAGAGAAAAGGTGGGCTCAAGTAGAGTTTTTTACCCCCCCCCCCATCAGTAGTAATCATATTTCATTGAAGTGTATATCAAATACACATAGTTATAGTCACATATACAACATACAGAACAGGGTAGTAAATAAATAAATGAACGCAAATCAGGCAGGAACTATGGATAGGATAAGAGATAGATAGAAAGCTGGCAGATTAAAAAAGGACAACAGTTGCAGAGATGGTTGGGAGAGTGAAGCAAAGTTTTTTTGAAAAGCAAAAATAGAAAAATAAAACAAATTTTAAGGATAGTATTAGTACAAAGACTAAAAATAACAGCAAATCAAATATTTTTTTTATATTTTTTTTTATCTATTCGTATTTCTCTAGAAAATATGTATAGCCCAGAAAAAGACATAGATTCACCGAAAACACAATGGGTACGCAAAATTGATGGAAACTATGTTAAAAAAAGTTGAAAAATTCAGAAAAGAATGTAGACAATATAGAGCAAAAATCAACAGTATGAAAGAAGAGAAAGAGAATGAAGTAAAAATGAAACAAGAAAATCGATCAAGAAATGGGAGTCTTCAAAATGTGAATAAAGAAACTACTCAATGTGAAAATAAAGAAAGCATAAAAATCATGGAAAGAACAGACAACCCAATGGTGGCAAGATTTATCCACATCAAAACTTTTCGGGGTGACATAGGAGAAAACCACATGGCACACGTGCAAAGTTTACAAGAGCTGTTCATGTTTCAGGAACTCAGAAAAGCTGAAAAGCTATCAGTCGCAGTTAACCATTTACATGGATCTGCCCGGGATTGGTGGGACTGCATAAGTAAAAAACCAATAACATTCGCAGATTACCACATTGCCTTACTTAAAAGTTTTTGGAGTGAGGAGAGGCAAGATGGAATAATGCACCGTATATCTCAAGAAAAATACTGCACTTCAAAAGGAGAAACTCACACCCAGTTTTTCTTGCGCCAAGTGTCATTGTTAAAATCATTGACTGCTTTCCATTTGTCGGAGGGGCAGATTATTCGGACAATAAGGTACAATATGCCTCTCCACATACTACAATTGATGAGATGGTAGAGTGACTAACTGCTATAGATTTTGGCAAACTAAATAATGCGCACAGAGACAAAGGAAAAAGACACACCCAAAATACAAATAGCTGCTGTCAGAAACTGCTATGATGATGATGAAAACACACAACAATTCCAGAAAGATATAGGTCCTATAATTTACATACCCCAGATAGAACTCCAGGATGAAACAGAAGAAAGTATTGGGGAAAATGAAAGAGTGGCATCAGCATTCATGTGCAAACTGGAAGATGGTCATAGACCACCATCCTCAAGAGTTCCCTACAATTAAAGCACTGTTAGAAGATGTCCCAGTTACAGCTTTAATAGACACTGGCAGTTAAGTTTCACTGGTGTCAAAAGAATGGTGGGATACAACAGTTGGAACTCATGTACTACCTATTTCACCAAGAAAATCTTATGCTATCTTAGCAAATGGAGAAAAAGCCAATATAGGAACACATCGTTTGGGACTGGATATTAAGATAGGTGCAACAAATGTAAAACATATATTTCAGATAATGCCAGGCCTGATTTATGATGTATTGTTAGGGTCGGACTTTAGAAAGACATGACTCAGGAATAAACTATAGGGAAAATAAGTTTACATTTTACAACAAGTTAGATTTTCACAAATGGAAAACCCAAGAGACGACCAATTTAAGCTGCATACAGGAACCAACTAATCTTGAACTAACAGAAAATGAAACAAAAGACCAGATGGAATTAGAGGTAGAAGAACAGAGCACACCTTACCTTGCTTTCAAGTGTTTTACTCATCAATTTACCAATCACGAGATATTACCAAAACCCACCATGGCAGGTCAGGTAAAACAAACAATTTTATCAAGTGGCAGCACAGTTCTAGGGTTGAAACCAAAATCACTGACCAAGGGATCTAACCATGAGCCAGTTTCATTATCAGAACACATAAGAGGGAAACAGTTAAATAACAGAGCACCATTAATAAGAAATTTCAACTTGACTTCTAGCAAAAGAATTGATAAAAGACAAGGTAATAAAATTGGCATAGCTCAGAGAGTTAATAACAAAGCCCAGAGAGGAAGGTCCACTGAAAAAAAAAATCATTTAAATAGAGTAATCCATTCAAAACTAATTTTTTTTTTACAAGAACCCCAATGTACGACCATGACATATCACATGGACAATGAAATCATATTATAAGCTTTCAGTTTTTTTTTTTGTGTGTGTATGTTTTTGTATATGTTGGCATTGTTATAATATATTAATCAGTATTATTATATACTTTCACTTTTTTTAATATATATAATCCATATATCAGTATTATGATAAACTTTCAGTTTTTTGTTAATACAATCTATTTATCAGTATTATTATAAACTTTCAGTTTTTTTCTTAATATAATGTATATATCAGTATTATTTTATGTAAATACACAAATATACAGTGTAATAGGAGCGCTCCTTCCAGATCACTCTGTTTCACTCTGCAAAAATGTAGCTTTAGTCATTTTTTTTTACTTGTTTTTTTTTTTAATGGGTTCTAGGAATATGAAGCTGTGCATATATATATATATATATACAATGATATATATGCTGGCTTCACCATTCACTGTGGACTAACTAAGACCCTAAGTCCAACCACAGTGAATGTATGTTTTTCTCAAACTTAAAGAATGACCTGCATTAACAGTTATATATTATTTTAAGAGTGGGAAAAGTTAATGAAATAAAATATAAAAAAATAAGAGATTTTTTTTTTAATTTTTCTTTAATTTTTTGGATTAATAAAAGAATTATGCTTCTATTAGCAAATATTTGCTCATGAAGTTTTTTTATAATAAAATATGACTTATGCACAAGTCAATGATATTAACAGTACTTTACCAAAGCATTGCTCAAGTGGGGGAAAAATATTCATGACAAAAATCAAATTATCAAACAATTCGTCCAGTAAATAGCATTATTAACAACTTATTCAATAAATAACAATAAAAATAATTAACTTGATAAATAGCATTTTAATAATACAGTTTTATTAATATACAATATACTTTTTTATTTATAAACTTTGTAATCAAAAATGTTTAATAATTATATTTTATTTAAATTTTGTCAATAAATATTAGTATACTTTTTTTTCTTAACTAAAATTAGTTTACTTTTTTTTCTTAGCTAAAATTATCCATTAAATATTATTATTACTTTTTTAAATTTTACTTTACTCTTTTGAAAAAATACAATCATGATAATTTTTATATAATATTTCAAAAATTAAATCATGATGCAAAAAATAACTTAAAATCATTTGTGCCCCAAAAAAGTGTTCAAAACTAATCTGATTAAGAATCCATGACTTTTTATTATTCATAAAATTCTCAAATTTTTTGTTAACAAGTCTTCAAAAGTTTTAATACTTTTTCTATCTTCTTTAAAATCTAATTTTTAGACCTATAGAATATCACAGGAAATATCATAGCTTAATCAATTCTCTGACTAATGTTAATGTGAAATAAATTTCATGATTATTGTATTTCGGTTACTGATAAATGTTTCAAAAAGACAATAACTATCAAATATATGTATGGTTGTATCATTTATTTTAATGTTGTGCTACCCTAATTCTTTAACTCTAGTAGTTTAACTTTCCTAATGAGAGTCTTGAATGCTTCTTTATTTTCTATATTATAAATGAATTGTCATCAGCATATCTAGATTTGTTGATGTTTCTTCTTTCAATCCTGAATTGACAATTGTCTTTATAAGACTGGTTTCTTTCTTTACATATTCAGTATGTTATAGTACATCCATTTTCCTTAAGTTAATATCACACTTTGTCATAATTAATAAAAGACCTTGATAGTGCACTGGTCAGTTTTGTCTGTTCATATAACAAGATCTAGAATTTAAGCAAAAGTACTTCAAGTCCAATCATGTGTGAGATACACAGGTCAGGAATACTCATGAACACTGCCCTATTTGCCCATTCTCCAGGTCTACTAACTTATAAGCAACAATCCTGATTATACCCAATCTATTTTTATCTTTCAGGGCCGGCATTGCAAGGCAGAGAAACAAAAAGACTTGATTTAGACATGGACACTACAGTTAAGCCTTTAGCATAATAATAGTTACAAGTTCTAGCACCTATAACAGGTTATGACCTTTCATGTTATTTATATATAAGATTAGTGGGATCTCATTTAGTCATAGTAAGCATAATTAGTTTAATCAAGATATAATGTTAAATAAAGGAAATAATGATTCTGAAGGTTTAGTTATATATATATTTCTAATTTATTAATGCAAACATAGTAAAGCATTAGTAATTTGATTATAATAATACTCCATTAATTATCATTAGCCTCTTTACATATTATTTATAACATAAGATTTTTCTTTTACAATTTAAGACACTGTGTATACATTCATTGGTAGGTTATTTTAGTGCAGCCTGATTGATATGCCAATAACTAACTGATTACATTATAGAAATATGATTTAAATAGCACTATAATATAAGTAGATTTAGGACTCTTTAATCCACCCCTGGAGAGAAAAGTAGCACTTGACTGAGTTTGATTAACAAATATTATCTGGGTTTTATTATAAATTTACAGAATTATTAAACGTTAATAAATGAAGTAATTAATCTCAGCTTATGTTGAGCAAGAAAATATATGTGGGAGAGTTTGTTGAAAATCTATAATGGTGCCGCAGAATGGCGCACACATGAAATATTAATAAATTATAAAGAAAACTGTGTAGTAGAATCAGAACATTACAGATGATGGGTATTCATAGGCTTTTATTTGGAATGAGAGATAAGAGAGTGGTACCTGCATGATGGCGTATTTATTTGAGATCCAGTCGCGGATCCTAAAAAGGTGCTTCACATTTTGACTTGAAGAAATTGTGACCGATCTCTTTCTGCGGCTTTAGTAAAATTGGCTCATTGAATGAAAAGTCCCAAGGGGGGTCTATAGCCTTGTTCTTAGACCTGGATATAAAGAAACAGGGTTCAGCTTTCCGATATGCCTGGTGGAATGAAGCACAATATATATATAAGTGAACGAGGAGGCCTGTATGCAACGCTTAGAATAACATACATATAAAACTTTTAATATCAGAATTAAATTAAAACCTATGTACTTGGAATATCCAGCGTAATGGTATGATTAGGTTACTAAACAGTAATGGATAACTTAAATCAACTGATAGAAATATTACCCTATCTAGAATCGAGAACCCCCCTCCTCTATTACATTAACTTATATAGAAACTTCCCACAAACATTAAAAATAACAAGTGAATATTCGGTCATAAGTGCTTTATAACATACTAAAATAATTATATATATATATACTGTTAGGTGGTGGTTATTTAAATTTATTTTATAGAACAGAATATTTATTTAAATTTCAAATAAACAGATTTGAGTTTAGGCTTAGTGCTATTATTTTAAATTAGGAATAACATTTATTAGAATTAATTAGTAGAGCAGTTTTCTGCTCTATTTGACTATAACATTAACCTATAATTAACTTGTTTTCTCCTAAGCTGGCAAGTGTCCGCAGTAATGAAAACAACAAAATATGTTTTTAACTAAGAATTAATGACCCTCCCTATAAAAAGAGGGCAATTTAAGAGAGAGAGAGTGAACTCGCTTGCAAGTTTAGGAAGTTATTGGCATGTTAATTTCAAAATACAAATATAAAAATAAAGTTATCATAATATATTGCTGCCACATGAAAGTGAAATAAGATATTATATAATTGAGGCTTAATGGCAGGAGAGAATTAATAAAGAGTTTATAGAGAGTAGAGTACATTTTAAAATCAGATAAGAAAATTACAAATTATTTTATATAATATTTGATTTCTGATCTCAAGATCAGCTATGATTACATTATTTTACATTTTAGAAGTAATTATAGAAGACAGTTGAAGTAAGGTTTAACTTGAAGATTTTATGGATTTTAGGCAGCAACAGGAATTTATTACCTTAATCAATCACTAATAGCGGTTCTCGATTAATTGTACGTCCATCGGAGACTAGATCTAGTTTTGATTTTTGTTTGTCGGGCAGGTAGCATTTCCATTAATTAACCTTTAAGTACATTATTACAGTTTGGGTAAATAGGTCCAGGGCGATGATTCTTGCAGAGATGGCATTTTAACGGGCGGGAAAGGTGGATCTTCCCTCTACTCATGGCACATTGATTTGAAATTATGACTAGCGTGGATTAGATTAGCCATTGTTCTTTAAAAGCAGCTGTTCTTTTTTCTATATTCAAATTTAGACCTATTTATATGATTTGTTAAATTATTATGGAATGCTTTTAGTTATACTACCTTAGGCGATTTAAATACCATGACCATCTGCAATTTGCAGACCAGATCATGCTTTTGTTCTAGTAAGTTAGAACACAATATAACCTTGCCGAACATTCCTCGAAGGATTGTTTTAAAATCTAATCTTAGATTTTAAAACTAACTTAAAATGTAGAAAATTTTCACTAATGGGTCTTACATTATATTACTAATAATTGTCATATTTCTAAATTTACTAATGGGTTTTGTATTAATTGATTTAAATTGCGTTTGAGAATATTCGGCCTGATAGTATCAGCTTTTCTAACCGCCATTACTGAAAATAAGAAATATTTTTCATATAATTTTAAATATACGATCTATTATATGATATATTAATATAATTATTATTTTATAAGCAATCTCCCATCACCTATTATATGTGCATATTCCTTATGCATATATACGACTTTTATATGATACAAAATATTTATTTGTTTATTTATTTAAGATATTTAATTTAAAATACTTGTAAATATCTTTGTCATGGTTAATTTTAAAACTAAAGCAAAAAAATTGTGTTAGATAAGTACTTATATTAATGTAGGGATGGAATTTGAATTTGTTTTGGTGGTGGGAGATTAGAGTGGGCTGTGAAGCTCAATCTGACACTCAGATTGATTGGTTCAATAGTAATCAATAAAGCACATACCACATAGATATATTTGCATTTTTCTAATACTTTCTGATTTTTTCCCAATTAGCAGAATTTTTTTCTAAATCCAGCTTATACAACTCACAATTCTCTTAAAGAGAAACTATAATCTGAGTTGAATGCTTCCAGAACAATTGCATTTGCATTTGGTTTAAGAGCTATAGTATAATAGTTTGCACATCCTGTTGATTTCTTTCTTTTGTATTCCAGATTATCTGGCATAATTTGGTCAGTACTTTTTGATTCTTTTTCAGTATCCTGGAAAATTTCTGATCCAATGTCATCACTTCTGGTGGCTTTGCCTTTTGACAATGGTCTCAAGATAAAAATGACCTCACTTCCATTAATGAAGATTATATGATGCGGGATACTTCATAAGTATTTTCATTGATATTTTTGCAATAAAGCTCTTCAGTATATTTTTTAATCATAAATCTGTCCATTAGTATTTTGCAGGCAATCTACTGTAACAATTTCCAACTTTTACCCAACTAAAAAAAACCTATTATCTATAATTTACTGAGATGACTGTAGTTGCCATTGATCTGGATATAAGTTATTCTAAAACTCATCTCCCATAAAAAAAAAAAATGTAAGTATATTTATATGAGCTCGGCAATAATCTTTTAAAATTTCTAATGAATATTTCTCTATCAGCATATTTATGGACATCAATATTATCTGATTCCAAGCACCAATGCTATGGTTTACATAAGAATTATCTTGACGGGTTAATAAAAAGGATGATAATGCAAAATAGAAGCCTGATCCTAGCTAGCTCGCATAGGGCAGATAATGTTTGTATTGACAGAGATATGTTAATAAAAGAGTAGATTGCACTGAACTATTGTGAAAGTGCATGTGTAACTAAGCTAACAATTAAAAAAAAAAGAAAATGGTGCTTATTTGTTTTAATAAAATGCAAGCATATATATATATATTTTTAATGGCTGGAAATTATTATTTAATACATGTAATAGTTATTTTCTTTTAATGGCATTTACATAAATTAAAATATGAAGAAACTACAAACTGTACTAAGATAACTTTCACTTCGTAAGATTATAAATTAAAATAAAACACAAAGATTACCTTTAGTCCCTGGGAACTGATATCATTTATATACATATAGAAAGTAAGCTTACTAGGTAAGGACATGGCCATAGAGATTGTCTGAAAATGTCTTTACTTTGAACTTTTGATGAAACAGTAAATGGGATGTTATACTATTTTACGAGATGAACGGGTTGGAAATAAGAAAGTGTCCTCCATTTTTATTAGCAGACTGAACTCCATCTGGAAGATCGCCAATACACTGCCTTCCAATATGAGGGTTTTACTTATCAATTTAATAGAATGACTTTTGGATTGAAGGTGCTTGGACAAAACCCTATCTCCTGAGATCAAATAGATCTTTGCCATTTACATGGATGATGTAATAATTGCATATGCTACGACTGAAGAGCATCTTCTACACCTAACTCTATTCTTTAAAGAGAGCTACGAAAATGGGATAAAGGTCAACTTCAAAAAGAGCATGTTAGTTTGTGAAGAGGTAATCTTCTTAGGTCATATCATTGGTTGCAATGGGATAAGACATTCAGACAAGATTAATGCCATTTAGAACTTTCCAAAACCCCATTAATAAAAAACAAATCCAGTGATTTTTAGGGCTACTCTGACCACATGGAACTGTTGCTAAAACTCATTAGAAAGAGTAAGCAATGGAACTGAATCAAGGAGTAAGACGAGGCATTTTCAAATATTAAAACAGATTTCTTAGAGCAAACAATGTTAGCCTTCCCTGATTTTTAATAAACCACATATTGTTCAAACAGAGAGCAGTCATTACGGAGTAGGGGTAACTCTATCCCATATCCAGTAGAATAGCCAACCTGGCTCCCTCTACTTCATTAGCCAGTTCCTAAAGGATTAAAAAATAAATTACATGGTTCCTTGCAATCATGTGGGCCTTCCAGAAATTCCAACAAATGCTTATTGAATCATATACCATAAAAACCTCAAATTCCTGAACCACAGCTACCCTGACCAACACTCTTTTGATCAGATGGAATCTGTTGTTGCAGGAATTCAACTACACAGTCTGGTAATGCAAAGGATCCAAGAATACTGTAGCTGATGTGTTGAATCGAAACCCATGTAGGCCAGAACAGCATCATCTATTGGTAGATATTGCCTATATTACCAACATTGATCTGAAGATTGATAAAAACTTAGAGAATGATTTAGAAGACCTGCACGAGGCACAGTCAAAAGACCCAGATCTAAATCCAATAAAGTTTTAAAAGGATATAAAGTCCTGCATGTGCCGAAAAATCTTACATTGTATAATTTAGAAAAACAGCTCTGACTATATAAAGTCAACCATGACCAAGATGAGTGGAGTGTAGTAATATCTAAGTACTTACGAGACCCACTCATAAAGTATTACATTGTCTATATGGGCATTATAGTGCTCATAAAACAGATCATATCCTTAACAATTGGTTTTACTGGCCAAAGATGTACAAGGACATTTTGAGTGATATGACTGTCTAGTTTGCTTAATAGCCAAGCCAGTAAACCAGAACTATATTAAGTCTACTAAATACCAGAAAGACCAGACAAGATGCTACTGATCGACTATTATGGGCCATTGCCTCCATTTAAAAAACAAAAATACTTGTTAGTTACCTACGATCTCTTTCCCAAATATGTCACTGCTTACCCAATACTTCTAGCCAATATTAGACATACAAACAAAGTATTGGACACCCTAATTCATGGTGATAGAATTTCTAAGACCATTTTAACCAATCACAATACCCCTTTCCTATCCAAAGAGTGGAAAAAATGGATGGCGAGATCTCAAATAAAACACATGCTAACTTCCATTAGGAATCCACAGACTAACCCATGTGAATGCATCATGTGGGAGCTTGGACATTTGTTTACGACCTATTTAAAGGAGAGCATAAAAGATGGGTAAAGCAGACGAAACGTGTAGTCAACTGCATCAATTAGAGTATAAATGCATCAACTGGATTCATGCCCATCCAACTACCCTTTTATTAAACCACACCTGCACTATTCACAAAATGCCAACCTCTGACTACTCAAACTGAAATATATGCAGATGAAGATAAACTAAAGAGCTTGTGAGTGACTTGCCAAAATGGCAAGTGACAGGAGCTAAAATACAAAGAAGTCCCCACACAAATTTAAGATTGGAGATAAAGTTCTAATAAAACTCTACACACAAGTAGATCCCAGGAAAATAAGTATCATAAGTTCCACAATACATATGAAGGACCATATATTATTGTTAAGCAAAGAAGTCCCAACACATTTTGGATAAACAGGTAAGGAGAGATTCAGGGCACATATAGTACCTCCATCTTAAAATCTTTTTTTGACTGCTCTCAATAACCTATGATGATCCATCAAATCAATCATGCAGCTAAAGAATGAAAGTAACCATTGAGCAAGATATAAAAATATGTAAATCACATCAAAGAAAAGTAAAAACAAGAGATAGTCAAAAAAATATACAAGACTAGGGATATTAAGTTTGATGAAGTTCATCATCATCATCATCAACCATTATCAATCCACTGCAGGATGAAAGTCTCTCCAAGTTCAATCCATCTCTAATCTTTAGCTTGTCTTCTCCACATCACCCCTGGACACTTTCTTATTTCATCCATCCATCTCACATGTGGTCTCTTTCAGAGTCTTTTACAATCTCTTGGAATCCAGTTTAAGATTTCAATTGTCCATCTATTATAATCTCGTCTACCAATATGTCCAGCCCAACTCCACTTCAGTCTTTTAATTTTTTCAATGAGGTCAGTAACACTTGTTTGTTCTCTTACCCATGTATTGCGTTTCCAAACACTTCTTGTTACTCCTAATATGCATCTCCCCATACTTCTTTGAGTGGTCTGAAATCTCTGTATTGCTCTTGTATTAAGTGTCCAAGTCTCAGATCCATAAGTAAAAACTGGTAAAACACATTTACAAAAACCTTCCTTTCCAAACACATAGGCATATTTCCTTTTAGTATCAAGTTACTTCTACCCAACAAAATTTAATTCTATGATTACTTTCATCCATTATGTTTCCATCTCTATTAATAATCTGACCAAGGTATTTGTAGCTGTGAACTTCTTCTAACTCATCATAATCAATCTTTATTTTCATATTTTTGAAAAAATCCATGGAACATTACTTTAGTCTTTTTAACATTTATCTTTAGTCCTACATTCCTACTTTCATCTGATAACTCCTGCAACATTTCCTGCAGCTCTAAAAAATTATTTTCAAAAACAATTACATCATCTCAAAAATCTAAATGACTTAAACAATCTCCATTTACTTTCATTCCTTTTACTTTCACTCCTTTTGCTTCCCATTTTACTCCACAAAATGCTTCTTGCAGCATTGCTGTAAAAAGTTTTGGAGATATGGAGTCATCTTGTCTTACACCCGTCTCAAAGTTGACTTTCTTAGTATCATTATGTAATCTAATTGTACCTGTTGCATTTTTATAAATATTCTTTAAAATATGACAATATCCTGGATCTATACCTTGATGATTCAACAAGTCTAAAGCATAATGGCAAATCATATTCAGTTGTCCTTTCTATAACTTCTTTCAATACCTGGATATGATCTACTATACTAAAACGACTTTTAACTCCAGTTTGTTCTCTTGATTGGTGGAAATCTAATGTTCACTGTAGAAGACTTGTAATTATCTTGGTAAAATTTTCGTATAAAACTGATAAAAGGCTGATAGATTTGTAATTTCTAATGTCTTCTTTATCACCTTTTTTAAATATTAACACTGCATTCTTCCAATCATCTGGTACATCTTTATCATTTAGACATTTGGTATATAACTTTGCTAAAACTTTTTCTATTTCTTCACCTGCTTCTTTTAATATATCAATTATAAATTCCATCACTACCTGGAGCCTTTCCTTTCTTCATAAATTTAATTGCATGTCTCACTTCATTTAAAATTCTGGGAAATTTGGAAGATATAATAGATATAGGCAATACTTGTTCTTTATTATTATATAATTCTTGATAGAAGTTTTCTACCCATTTCATGATATCATCTTTCTTTTTAGTAATAATTCAATCTTTTTTCTTATTGCAGATATAAATTTCCTACCAATACCAAAATGTTCTTTTATACTTTTGAGACTTTTATTCTCTTCTACAGCTTTCATTGCTAGTTCACAGTTATACTTTCTTATATTATTTTCAACTCTTTTCGGCACCATTTTACAAAATTCAAGATATTTCAATCCTTTTTAATGCATCATTTTTGTATATTTTCACATTCCTTCTTTTCTTCATAAATTCTCTCATTTCAGTAGAAATTTTATTTGTCAATTGCTGCTTCTTTCTACCAGCTACCTTTGTTGCAGTTTTTAAAAGTGTATCAGTTATTTTCATATTAATTTGATTCAATCTGAATCATATTCAAAATCTATTAATACTTGAAAAAGATTTGTAGGTTCTAATTTAAATTCATTAGAATGTTTCTGAAGATTAATATCAACTCCTAAAAATTGTTTTTCTTAATAAATTTTTGTCTCTCTAGTTTTGCATTAACATGTATCTTACATCTTACTAATCGATGATCACTTCGTGTGTTAAATTTATTAAGAACATTAGTATCTTGAAATATGTATTTTCTGTTAGTCAAAATATAATCCAATTCTCCTGTACCTTCATTTAGATGCTTCCATGTCCATTTCCTTTTAACATTTTTCTCAAAAAAAGAATTCATAATATAAAGTTTTTCTTTTTCTGCAAACTGCACAAATCCATGTCCTTCTCATTTTTATTACCATAACCAAAATTACCTACAGCACTTTCATCTTTCATTTGTTTACCAATTTTAGCATTAAAGTCTCCCATAACAATTTTAAAATGTTGTTTACTCTGATCAAAAGCCTTTTGTACATCCATATAAAAATCTTCTACTACTTCATCAGTATGAGAATTTGTTGGGTCATAAATCTGAATTATCACATGATCACATTCCCTATACTAGCACATTAATTGTTGTTAAACAGAGCAAAACTCTCCATACAGTATTGCCACCTGTGCTAAATAGAGTAATCAATGGATGCCAGAAGGGTTGTGCATAAAATCCCTATCTAATGCCTACTCATCCAATATCCCCAGACTAGTTTCTGGCTTGTGGCCTTCGTCAGTGAGGAGCTTTGGATCTGAGAGCACTGCATCTAGATCTTAGGATCTAATGCAACCCTCTAGCAACCACCTTTTACCTCTACTTAACTACAAAACTATGAGAATGAAATTGAAAACACAAAAAATATTTTCAATCTAAGCTCAATAGTTTATATAGTCATATGGGTCTGAACTCAGTCCAGCACCCATACATTTTGGTGTCATTGGCTCTTTTACAACCATAGCCACCACTATCCTATTAGGCAGGATTGGTGTTAAACCATTAAGCATCACATGATCACATTTCCTATACTAGTACATTAATTGTTGATAAGCAGAGCAAAACTCTCCATACAGCATTGCCACCTGTGCTAAACAGAGTAATCAATGGATGCCATTGATTAGCACAGGTGGCAATACTGTATGGAGAGTTTTGCTCTGTTTATCAACAATTAATGTGCTAGTATAGGAAATGTGATCATGTGATGCTTAATGGTTTAACACCAATCCTGCCTAATGGGATAATGGTGGCTATGGTTGTAAAAGAGCCAACGACATCAAAATGTATGGGTGCTGAACTGAGTTCAGACCCATATGACTATATAAGCTATTGAGCTTAGATTGAAAATATTTTTTGTGTTTTCAATTTCATTCTCATAGTTTTGTAGTTAAGTAGAGATAAAAGGTGGTTGCTAGAGGGTTGCATTAGATCCACACTGACGAAGGCCACAAGCCAGAAACTAGTCTGGGGATATTGGATGAGTAGGCATTAGATAGGGATTTTATGCACAAGCCTTCTGGCATCCATTGATTACTCTGTTTAACAAAGATGGCAATACTGTATGGAGAGTTTTGCTCTGTTTAATCTGAATTATCTGCATTTGGTATCTGTTATTAAGTTGTATAACTAATCTTGCCACTCTATCTATACACCATCAATCTCCACAATGTTGTTCTTCCATTTTTTATTTATAATGAATCCTACTCCACTTGTATTTCCAATATTTGTGTCTTTACTAGTGGAGTACATTGTCTACTTTTTCAATCAATTGACTCTTCACCTTTTCTTCTAACTTCACAAAGTCCAATAATGTCACATTTAATATAAGACAATGCTTCTTCTAATTCTTGCAATCTTCCTTCACTTGAAAGTGATCTGTAGTCATAAGCACCTAAATAAAGTCATCATCCAATGGCAGCCTGGGTCCACAATCAGGGCATTCTTAATACTCTCCGCCTTTGGCCACCAACTGCTGCCTTGGTTTGTAACTTTACAGTCTCCTGGTAATAAGGGCCGTGATTTATTTTTGTCGGTCATGACTGTATATATCTATTGAAAAAAAAATTATCATTTACACTTACTTTCATTCTGCCTTTTCAGGCAACTGAGAAAAAAGACTATGGTGTTTCTTGATCTTAAACTCTCAAACATCACATGATCACCATCTCTATACTAGCACATAATTTGTTGTAAACAAAGGCAAAACTCCTCATACAGTAGTGCCACCCTGTGCCAAACAGAGTAATCAATGGATGCCAGAAGGCTTGTGCATAAAATCCCTATCTAGTGCCTACTCATCCAATATCCTCAGACTAGTTTCTGGCTTGTGGCCATCATCAGTGAGGAGCCTTGGATCTGAGAGCACTGCACCTAGATCTTAGGATCTAATGCAACCCTCCAGCAGCTACCTTTTAACTCTACTTTACTACTGTAACGGTCAGAATCGTCTATCTCGCTAACACACTGCAGAATTCAAACCCCAGACACGAAACTGAACATTCTAGGAGGGGTTGCCTTCTAGATATACCTTCTAGATATACTAAGTTCGAATCTAAAGTCCAAATTTCACAGCGCCATCTACGTGATAACGCATCTGGTGCCACTACTAGTATAACCTTTGACCGGTGCCTGGTGGTCAGGGAGAAACAAAAGACTCTATACTAAAAGAAGCTTGGGTGGCTAATTAACATCTATGGATTTACAAAAGAAATGCAGAAAATATATATATAGACTGAGACAGTGATAGGAATCAAATAAAATAAGAGATCAAATTTAGTTTTAAATAATTTCACACAATTTATTTATATAAATATAACGCCACTGTCTGCTTATATGAGACAGGAACGCATATTAAATAATTGTTGGCATTTATATTTCAATAAATGACAAAAGGTTATAAAGCAAAGTGATATATTCTATTTCTCGGGCTAATAGCATTACGATAATGTGCTTGATGAGATAGGAACATGTGCGAGGTGCTGTGAGAAATTATACAAGTTTAAGAAAATATGTGAAAATTAAGTGTTCTAAAATATTTGTTGATTTCGAGAATAGCACGGATTAAAGCTTACTAAGCAACAAAGTGGGAATGGGATCAAAGCATTTATTTGAGAATAATAATAATAGAGTTGCATTGGGAGGTCAGTATTGCTGATAATGAATTTATTAAAGTTGGAGGGTGTGACACGTTTAAGTCACGGATGCTTTGTAAAATAAATATAAAATAAAACAATAGTGAAGATCCGGAATAATTACGGAGGGCATCTCGCCGCTAACCCGTAGGAAAGTATTTATGAACAGCCGAAACTTAGCGACTGTGTGACGATTGCGTTTAATTCCCAGGGGTGTCATGTGGGACACCCTCTGCCTGGAAACTTGCAATAAGCGAAAGAACGGACTTTGCCGTGTAAAGAATCCTTGGAAAATAAAACAAAGCGGTCTCAACAACCAATTCATTTACCAGCAATACGAGACGAGTGTATATAAAACATACTGAATGGGTTTTACTTGGATTAAGAGAAATGCCCAATCAAATTCCCCGAAATTCATTTAAAAGGGTCCGCACATTCTCGATGTCAATGATGAACTTTGTAATTAAAGTAGAACACGGTAATTAAAATAGGAAAATGCATGCTTGCGGGTTTAAAAAGTAAGTATAGATTGATAAATGCAATCATGCATTAAGGGACACATTTGATCATTGACCTCGCACATACTCTTATATTAGATTAAAATCAATAACAGGTAGATTTTAAACTATGTGATTATATTATATTAAAGAATCACCCTCGAACGAGTGATTTGCAAGATAATAAAATTGGAAAATTATAAATTTAAAATATGCCTTAATAGCAGCGTCTTACTTTCAATAAAGGGAATAGTTCACTCGGTCAAAGACGATTCTAACACATTATCATAATAAAATAAAAGAAAGCTTTATAAATAGAAAATATTAACCCAAGGATAGAACAAAATGTTGAGTATATTTAAACACATTAAAGAAATACATAATGAAGTTATATGAAACATAAGGAAAACAATTTTAAATAGCTATAGCATGTTAGTTAGGAATCACAAGAGCTCTTGGGTTAATTTAGGTTTCCTCTGGAGATGCATTTGCAGGTAGATGTTCGGCAGGTTTTATAATTCAGCAGCAAAATCTGGAATGTTCATATTTTTGGCAGCGGCAGCAGCAGTTCCGGGGTCCGTGTGATAACTTCCGATGGTATGGAGCAGCGGCTGGCTATTCCGAGGGGACATAGCCATCTTAACGCCTCTACTCAGACATGTCAAGGTTAGCAAATTATTAGAATAGAATACAGAATGATTTCTCTTAGACACATTAGAATAAAAAACAACTAACTCCAGAACAAAAGAAAAACCTCCTTTTTATAGTAGAATTTAAACAATAGAACTGCCCTGGAGCATTACAAAAATATCGGACTTATCAGCTGTAATTAAATCATCAGAATGTCTAAAGGAATTCAACATTAATTAATTTCTTTTGTAAATTTCCCTGTCGACATTCGAATTACAAAATAGATTTAGTTAAAAATTACTTTTATTACTTAAAGAAAACCTTAAGTGGACATCTACTGTTTTTAGATAAACTTATACAACATTTACTAATTAAACTATTGTCCCTCATTTATTTTACAGAAATATTTGGAATAACTTTTATTAAATTAAAGAAAATGATTTTACTTTTTAAATTGCAATATTTGAATCTATTTACTAAACGAATATTTACTAAATGAATTTTATTTTAAATCAAAATATATTACGACGGTAATATATTTGTAAATAGATTCAAACAAAATAACTTTAACAATTTATAATTTTGATATGTTTTAAAATGGATATCATAGTGTGTGCGCAATTACGACTTATATAACTTACTTTTTAATAAATGTAAATTATGTGAACAAATACATAATTCATAATATTTTATTTTATTTGGGAATAAGTTATATATATAATAATACGAGCATTGTGCTTGTGGTTTAAAATTAGGCAGGATTTTCGATATATAAGTGTATTGCAGACACACTATGATAGATTGGGGTTCAAACTAAGGTATGAGGGTAGGAAGTAGGTGAGAAAAGGTGAAACGAAGATCTGCAAAGCAGACCTTACTGTTTCACTACAAAACTATGAGAATGAAATTGAAAACATTGTTAATATCTTCAATCTAAGCTCAATAGCTTATATAGTCATATGGGTCTGAACTCAATTCAGCACCCATACATTTTGGTGTCTTTGGCTCTTAAACTCAGAAGTAAAAAGCCAATAATCTCATTACACTGGCTAATGGGTATTGGTAAGCAGCCCATTCATGTTTATACACCATATAAATAATCACATAATAATAACAGCTGCAATGACAAAAATGTCTCGAGTGGATATTAGAAATCTGCCCTGCTCGGTTCCTTTAAGGCCTCCAAGAGGAATGAAAGGCTCTCCTTTAAGTTAATAGCAAACTCCTTTCTGCAGCCTAATGAGGGTATTGCCTAATTAATGCTCAAACGCAGTCACTGTTATACTTTGAGACTAGCCAAGACATAGGAGTCAATCCATTCCAATAAATGTAGCCCATATAACATCTGCGAGAGGCATATTACCAGTTATGTTTTGATGATAATGTCAAAAAAGCTCCTACTTCTAGAATACTCCACAAATGGTATGGCATAGCCATAAGAAAGATAGTTAAATTCCTCAAAGTCAGCTACAAAGGTATAAAGTAGTCAAGAAATAGGTTTAACAACCCATCATCCAATTATAAAAAAAGCCTTATATTAAAAACATACCAAAACTTATGGGTGTTAAAATTTGAATACAAATTAAAATTTTAACCCCGTAAGGATGGGGGGAGTTGTAAATGGACTTACAAACAACCACCCACATGCACTAGGCTGCACCATACTAAACCTAACCAAGCAATTGCTAAACAATTGCTTACTCTTTTTCAAATACCCATATATACACTAAACACCGCGATCAGCAAATTATGTTTTTTTTTTTTTGTTATAATGAAAGATAAAGTTTCAAGTGAGACACTATGAAAATAAATGTACCCATGTATATATAGGCAATATGACTAACCAAGTGTATTATAAGTCATCAACTAACCAAGATCATGGTGTGAACATAAATAAAATACACAAGATAATGATCTAATGTCAAGCGTATTGCTAATCAACCAGACTTGGAAATGAAAAGATAACCCCAATAAATATTTATTTTAATATTAGGTTGATATACAATTATGTATTATAGACAAATGCAGCAAGCATGAGAAAGTCAACATCTTGACAACTATATTATTATTTTTTTCTTAAAAAAAGCAAGGTAGACATATCTGTTCGATTTTGAAAACAAATTTCAACTGCATAAGAATAAACAGTAATTTACTTCAACCATCAATCAATATAAACCAAAAATCTGAAATACCCCCAAGATATGGAAGCAAACCAAATGATTTGAGCTAATTGTTAAAAAGAAAACTTCAAATTTACATCAAATCATTGCAAGAGAATAAATAAATAACTGCTAACAATCAGCAAGGACAGTTTTTTATGCTAACCCTAGAAAAACTACATATACAGAGAGTACTGCAATATGGTCTAGCTAAAAGAAGCCCACCGTAGGAGGCTGAACACCAGCTTTTCAAGCCCATAGAAGCATTATGATGTGTAGGATGTCTTTATTGAATACTGGTGATGATGATAATATTCAGTACATCTCGTGTCTTCTTCAAAGAAAATGAACTAGACAGCACTGATGATCTACGATCCCGGAGTGCATGTCGATTAAACTTACAGATAGTACAAAGCCCGAGAAGATCTATCACCAAGAGAAATAGACTTTGAACATGATGGACAGTGCTTGCAAAACTCAGAAATTGATTTAAAAATCTTTTTTAAATTTTATTCAATTGATTTGTAACTTACAGATAGTACAAAGCCCGAGAAGATCTATCACCAGGAGAAATAGACTTTGAACATGATGGACAGTGCTTGCAAAACTCAGAAATTGATTTTTTTTAAAATTTTATTCAATTGATTTGTATTTTTATTTTATTTGTTATTTATAATCTTATTTTACTTTTCATATTTTTTTTTCCCCTTTTGTTTCCATGTTTGGAAGCGTATATTTCAGAAAATGGGAAAATTTATTTTAAGCATAGAGGGGGGAGGGGAATTAGATTTCATAAACATTTTATTGTATTAAATAAAATTTAGGTCTATACACCCCTCCAGTAACTTAACGTCATCTGACTGAATGTGGAATAAGGTAAGATCTTGACGTTGTTGCACATTAAAAGCATACAATAGTGACAGAATAGAGTTTTTATTTTTTAATGTTTTACTAATTCATTATATATTTGTTTTTCGGTGAACATGACTAACTTCTTTGAGTAGATGGTCTCTCCTATCAATATTATGGAATCACATATACATATAGAAGGTGGTCCTCTCCTCCAGGAAGGATGATGATACTTATCGTGAATAAGCAAGTATTACTCTATAATATGACTGTACATAAGAATAATTAGTAAGTCAGATACGTGACCTTATAAATTTTTTTTTTATTATTTTAAAATTTTGTAAATAAAGATCACCATGGTATGGATTTCTATCATGGGATTTAGGGATCATGATATTAATTGCATTTAACTCTTGAAATGATAGAAAACTATCCTTGTCTCCTATTATTATGTTTGTAATATTGTTAAAGTAGCTTCATTATTTAATAAATGTTATTGTTTCAATCCATTTGGTTTCTGTTTTGTCTCATTGTTGTGCATTCATACCGCTAAATATGTATGCTAAATTCCAATACACACACCTTTATTTATATGTATACTGATATTGAAAATATTCTGGGAAAGTGCTGTAAATGATCCTCACTTATAGAGGTGTAGTAGTCATTGACTTCAATTTTGGAAGATGATAAGATCACATAGCATATTTCCTCTCTGTGGGTGGTGGGATAAAGCCGAGCACATCTAGGACTCTACTTCCACATTATCATGTTGACGTTCATATCATTTTCTTCTAACAGCATAATTCAATTTGATTTACCAGCAGACAAATTTTATAATTCTGGGGAAAATATTTCTTTCCATAGATGACAGTTCTCTCCAGTCTCCCCAAGGCTTCATTCTTCCATTTATTAAACCAATGGTGTTTTTTTCCTTTTCTCTGGGAAGGGATTAAACTTTCAAAACAACACAATTAATAATAAACATAATAAATTCGATTTATTGACTTTTTTCTATTTATATTTTTTTCTTCTTTCATTCTAGAAAGTTCTATTTCTCTCGTCTCATAGAATATTTCCCATCATTCTGGACAATGTTCAATATTTTTAATCTTATACAATCCGACCTAAGCAGTGCTGCATACCACTGTTTCAGATCTGGCTTCTTTTGTCTTCTCTTTTTTTGACAAAAGAAAACCTTTTAACAAGTTTTATCTCAATAAACAGTCCATTTTGAAATTTTAAAAATAACTTTATATAACAATTAACGCAAATAGCATTTCATAGATAGACATCTGTTTCATTTTTCAGCAATGACATATTTTCTTTTAATTCTTTTAAATAAAAATAAAAAAACTAATTGTACGCGAAAATATAAATTATACATTTCTAGAAAGTTCTTTTTACATTTGGTTATATAATAATATATATACATACTTCATCAAAACAATAAACACAAAACCCCCCTTAAGTCTATCTTTGACAAACTGTTAGCTATCATCTGATTCTTATTCAATATTAAACAAAATATATGACCTACCCATCTGTATGGATACCTATGTCATTTAACCTTGTGGCAGGGTTCGAATTCTGATCCTGTTACACCACTTATGATTAAAATGTCTTTTAATTTCATGAATCTCTTAAAGATAGCTCGTTTTCCAAGATTGACTCCACTTTTAAAATCTGTCAAGGAAGACATTGCTTTAAGAATTCTCATTCATTATATAAATGATAAAATGAACAAATAAAAAGTTATATGACTAAGCACAGTTAATAAATTGTCAAAACTTGCAATTAATAAATTGTTAAAACTTGCAGTCATCACATAATTTTAGTGAGTGATGATTAGAATATCAAATAGTGTTAATCAGTACAATATTGCAATCAGAAATGAAGCAAGAGTGTAACTAAAAACTCTTATGACTTCAAAGATTGTTTTTTTTGTGGCCAGTACATTTTTTTTGAATAGGTAAGAACTGACTTCAAAAGAAATTTTTTTTGGCATCCAAGAATGGAAGATTTTGATTCTAATAGTAAAAAATACACCCAGTAACAGATTGTGAATTATTTGTATATAAATTTTGTGTAAAGACTGTACTTTATATATATATAAAACATACCTATTACTTTTAGAAATAGCATCAAAATTTGATCATCAACCAAATTTAATTGTGAATGTAAGTAAAAGTAATAATTTGAAAAAAATTTGAGTAAGATGGGATATAACCAGCTTTTTCTTCATATTTAATACTTATTTATCATACAAGTTGTTAACAGAGTATATAATTACCTCTCTTTTTAATATAATTGTCAGTGTTTTTTATGGTTACAATAGCTAACATAAGATTAAACCTGGATTCATTATTGGCATTCATATATATAATGTATACACATTAAAAAATATTTAACTTACCATACCGCACCCTTCTTCCGTGCATGCAAAGGGCTTATCGTCATCTCCCATCATGCATCACTGTAATTTGTCTATATACCTAATATATATAAAACACAATATTTAGAAGCTAATTAAAATCGAATTTCAAATATAGTAATACTCTTGTATCCATTGACAATTAGTTTTTTACTATGGATATCTGAAACAACTGATAATAGAGAACTCTATATAGTATGTGTTTAACTTTTTATGCACATACCTATAATACAATTTAATTTAAAAATTATATGCATTAAAACATCAAAAAAAAAAAAATTAACGAAAATAGAATATAGTTGTGAAAAATAAAGTAACAAATTGAGAAAGAGAACATATTTGCATAAGTATGACTTTTAAATTCTTTATGGTTTTCTATAATTTAACAAAAACACTATCATTATTAATTCTTCACTACACTATGGACTATTTTAACAATTTCCATAATTACAACTCTTTTCAGTGTAATAAAATGGTCTTGAGATTGTTTGGCTTAAATCTACTCTCTTGAGGCTATCTGTAGTTTTTGTTTGCTGATTTGGTATTCATTTGACAGTACAAACTGGAACTAAAATATATATCAATTTATTAATTTAAAAAAAAAAGAAATCTCAAGATATCACTATTATATTATACAGAGAATGTAATAAAAAGCTCAAAATGTTGTTTCAAAGGCACTTGCAAGAGCTCATCTTTTGTTCAAATCTTGGAAAAATCATAAATTTTCTATACATGCCTACATATTTATGATTATTTTCACAAAATATTTGTGAAATATTTATTTTTTCACAAGAATGTGATTATTAGATTCAGAGAAATATAATGTATAGCAAGATATTATTGCCTGAAAAAGATAAGAATACTTCTTTAACCATTGTAGCCATTTTTTTAATTTAATTTTTGAAATAATTATAAGTGGAATTTAAAATTTTAAAATATAATTTGTTACTTTATGCATTATTTTCAAAAATTTATTTTGGCATTAGAAATGGAGTTTAAATTAATTTTATCTTATTGCAAATACATTTTTATCAATAATTGCGAAATAACAAAATTTATTGCTTTGATTAAATATTTTAGTTCATTACTTTTTTCTACATATATAAAATTAAAATATTATTTTTAAGAATGATTTTTATTTGTAAATGTATATTTCTAAAAATAATTTTAAAATTTTAAAAATATAATGAAGAATAAACTTTATTCATTAGAATAAAAACTTGAAAAATTTATGCAATTTGTTTTCTAGGGTCTGACAAAAAATGCACATAGCTAGAGATAAACAAAATTTTTAATCAGTTACTTACAGTAGTGAATTTAAAATAAAGTTTTACTTATAAAGTAATCATGTTGTGTGTACAAAATAAAAAAAAAAGTTGAGATATCATTCATGATATATCTCTTATAAGTGGGCACACATAAAATTTATAAATTTAATTTACAAATTTCCAATTTTTTAAATATTTTTTTCAAATCTTATTGAAATTGTAAATGGTGAGTGCATGGATACAGGAGTAATACTATATTTTCTTCTTTACTAAAAAATTTAAATGATAAATGCAAAAATCACAATTTAAAAAATCATTAAATAATTAATTAATAAAACATACCAATTATCACATCACTAATCAAATAAATAAATAAAATTTTATAACTTTTTTTAACAAAAAATTCTTAAGTTTATTAACTATATAAAAAAAACAAAGTAGCAAACCAACTCCATTTGTTTTTGTTAGTATACCTATTATTACTATACGATTATTCATATGGTAAAGGAACACAAATGGCCTGATCAATACTAGACATCAGCCAGCAGGGTGAGTATACTGCAATTTTTAAGAACAAGAAAATCCCCATAAATCTTCTTTTTCAAGTGCCTGAGTTCTTACATGAGATTCACCTCAGTTTTCTTGAAGGCAGGGAAATATGTAGTACATGAATGCTTATTCTCTTTTATATTTATCATCATTACAGACAGTAATAAATTATGGCTCTCAAATCCTGAAAGGTGAAAAGTCATTAATAAATGCAAAATTGGTGACTAAAGGAAGAAGTTGGTATGAATCATTAAATTGTGGACTTATATTGGAATTCAGTTACACGCTTTTATTTAGTTACATACAACTGTAGATCACTTTCAAGTAAAGAAAACTTGCATGAAATGGAAAAACTGTTTAATATAAAATATATTCAAATTTAATATTAGATCTTGTAAAGTTAAAATAAATTGTTAAATTGTTTAAATGAAGAAGTTAAATTATGTAATTACATCTGGAAAGTGTGGAAAACTTCCACAAATATGGAATATTTTAAAAGAAGCAGGTAAAGAAATATAAAAAAATGTTGGCAAAAATGATAATAACCTGAATTTAAAAATAGTTATAGAACAGTATATCACATCCAAGTATTAGGAGACATAGCAAATAAATGGTTATGAATTGTTGTTAGTATAGCATTTGTAAATTAGAAACAACATTAGACTCAATAAACATTTTTGCAATTATTAAAGTTTTAGAACATTAACGCAGAGATTCAAAATAGTTTTTAATTTTGAAAAATATTTATTAAATTGTAATAAAGTGGTTAGATTACATGATAACATTGGAAATACAACAGGGGTTTACTCACCAAATTTTTATAAGTTTTATAGAAAGTATTTTGAGGATTAAAGAGGATAGCTTCTGCAATAAAAATAAATTGACATAATTTAAGTCATCTAAATTTTGTGTATGATGCGATTGTTTTTACAAATAATACTTCAAAACTTTAGAAATTTTTACAAGTGCTAATACACGAAAACAATAAAGTGAACTAAAAATAAATGTTAAAAGATTAAGGTAATGTTCAATAACTTTTCAAAAAATAATGAAGTAGAAATGGTTAATAACTACAGATACTATGATCAGATTATTAATACAGATGAAAATATGTGAATGAAATTAATCACAGAATTAAATTTGTATAGTGATTTTTAATGAGATAATTTAATATTAAAATGAAATAAGCCTTGAAATTTAATGTTAGAAAGAAATATGGCTATATATTTGAAAAGGCTGGAGTTTACTCATGCCCTGACACAGACCCTCAACAATAAAAGAAAAACAATGCAGAGACTTTTAATTATCAATAAACTATGGAGAGAAGTATGTTGAAAATATGAAAGATGGATGCATGGTTAAAAATATAAACAGCCATCTTTAATATCACTAAAACAATTAAAAGACTGAAATGGAACTGATTTGGACATACACTTGGGTCTCATTTTATGCGATAGATAGGTTCCTCAGAAAATGCGCATAAAAGAAATTGCGCAAAAATAGATTTAATTTATCTTGAAAAATGGGGGGTATGTATTGTAATTTTCCAAAAATCACATAAAAGCAAAGCATCAACATAAAATTACTTTAAAATTTGCATTAAAAAAAAAAATAAGGAAATAAAATATGACCAATAAAAAATTTCAAATTTGAAAAAATTGTTACATGACAAACTTTTTTTACTTTTTTTTATTAACTACAGTATTTAATTTTATTCAAAAGAATATATTTTTATGCGTAATTTTCAGTATTTTAATTGATATCACTATTTGACAATATGCAGGTTTGGTTGTGAACTGGTAAGACATCAGATTCGTCACAAGAGGAAATACAACTACTGCCAACTTTTTTTTTAATTGCTCTTATAGTGGACTCACCCAAACTAAAATGTTTTCCAATCGCTGATGATCCTTCCCATTTCACTAAGTGATCTAAAATTGAAATTTTTGTTTCCAAAGAAATTCATCTTCTTAGATGTTTTTTCCTCTCCATTAAGGTAAACTAAAAGTTTAAAATAAAAATAAGAACTTAGACTTATGATAATAAAAAAACACCTAATCACTACTGTTGGGCAAAATTTAATTAAAACTAACAATTAAAAATTAAATTCTTATTTCTGTCTTTAATTTTCCATTCTGTTTAAAAATCAAATTTCATCATTTCACATCACATTAATTTCAGATCATATTATGTAAGTTTTAAATTGTTAATTACAACTAATAATCAGATTTTAATTTTTAATTGTCAAATTTAATTGTGCCTACTGCTGTTATTCACCTTTTAAAAATAAACTTGTGGACACTAAATGATTAATTGATTACATACTCTTTTTTTCAAATGCAAAAATAGAATGTGATTTAAAATGCAAAAACAACAACATGCATAGTATAGGCATCTATACCGTTTGAACAGATTTATATTATAACCTTGTAAAATTTAATGTGTGTATATAAAATGGGGAAATCCTGATTTTAAGTGAATTATGAACTTCTTTATTGCATAAAATCTATTACAGTACTATTATAAAGCATTGAAAATATTGAAATTATTAGATGGAAGTCGAACTCTGATAATGCACTATTATTTTAAATATGATGTGTGAGTACGCAAAATTTATAATTTTTAAAGTAATAGTGCATTATCGGAGCTTGACTTCTGATCTAATAATTTTTATTTCATAAAAAAAAACTGCATACAAAGATATTAAGAAGAAATATGAATTGCATAACTTCAAAATCGCATTAAAATAATCCACACAAACCGAGACCCAGGTGTACTACCACAAAAATTATTATAGTTGGATGATAAAAGTTTTAAACAGGATCCAAGAACTTGTAATAGATGTAAAAAGATGCCACATATGAGATAAGTGAATAAGAAAATTTGCTGAAATAATTTGAAGATTAAATTTGAAGTGATTTTAATTCTGCCATTAATCAATAAAGTTTGAAATTGATACATTATTATTAGAAATAAAATGAAATAAGTTTTGTTTTATAGAATCTACAAAACATATTCTTACATATTGAAAAACCCAATGTTGAAAATGTTTTTGGAAATATTGTCCTTTAATTAAATTTTTTTAGAAAAAAAAAAAGGGGGGGGGATAATTACTAGCGCTTGTCTAAAATGTGATGTAGTTCATAATCTTATATCAGCTGTATTGTGTATATAATAGTGAATTGTAATTGCTTGTATTTATATACAAATATAAATAGAAAGTTTTATTGAATGAATATATAGAAATTGTCAATATGTTATTGTTTTCATTAGAAAATGCTATCAGAAAAAATCAGTAAACTGTTGAATAATGGAGTCAAATTCTTGTAATAATCTATCCTATATATATATAAAATCAAAAGTGAAACAGAAATAGAAGCAAATGATGCAATTCAGTAAAAATACTGGATGTAAATCTATTAATGAAAGACTAAATTTACATCTAGTCACCTTTATAAAAAAATCTAAAATGTTGTTAAAAATTTTGCAGAAACAGAGCATCTGTAGTAAAAAATACAGTACTCTAAAAAAATGTTAATAATTATTTATTTAATAATAAACGTGCTCTAGTCCAATTAAATATATATTCAAAAAAAAAAACTAAGAAAAGCAGGCTTATTATTTATGGTGGGAAAAATAAAACCTAATTTTGTAAGTAATTTTATAGTATTGGTTAACATATAAAATGTATTTTATAGTATTTTTTTTTTAATTTAAAATTAAACGTTCTTCTAAACTCTTTATATAAGTAGCAGAAATGATGATTTTACTTAATACATTATATCATGGTTGAAAATTGAGAAAATATTAAGATATTTGAATCATTCAGTTTTTATTTTGCCTTCTGAAAATAAATAAATTTGAAAGTGTTGTTAATAGACACTTTATTATTTGTATCCTGTCAATCTTTCTTTTCTTTGGCCATAAATAATATGCTTTTAGAACTTAGAAATATACATCTACCCTAAGAAGTTTTACAAAAAAATCTTAAGTGATAATTTTATGTAATGTGCCAAATTGTGAGAATTTAAATTTTACAAACATATGTTTGGTATCATTCTTTTCTAATTTTATCCAACTTTAATGAAATTCTATTGGAATTTCAAAAACAAACAATTTTATCATATGAAAAGAAGTGATAGAAATAAATATTTTTCCATAAGCTATGACAAATAGTGTGGATGAGCAGAGCAAGCCCCAGAAGTTAGGAGCAAAGGCAGGAGGGACATGCCCCCCCCCCCTAGAGCTGCAATCCAATAAAACAATTATAAACTTGAATATATTGATACAATATCCACTACAGATACATGCTTATCTAAGTTTTTGAAATATTTTTATTTATTTAAATAAATAATAAACAGTAGCATTGTAATTAAATGAATAAAGAGAAGTAATATAAAATCTCAAAATGTTATTTGCATTCCTTTATTTAAATAAAATTTGTTTATGAAATATTGTAAAAAAGAATGTATACAATGTTTTGGAGATTTAATATCCTTTCACTTTGTTTTATATAAATATATGAAACAACAAAAGATATATATTAAATATATAAAGAAATAACAAAAATTGAATGTTTTTATTAATTTACAGACAAATGAAAACAAAGCTAGTGAAAATTTTCACGCCATGTGGCGAGTAAGTGATTCACATCAATATTTGGAAAGCCTATAAAGTTGCAGAAATAGTGGGGAAGAAGAACAGTGAATTAAACAAAAGGACCCAGGAAAGTTGGTAACTATTTTGAACTTATTAATTCATGAAAGGGGGAAAAAACCCTCCAAATCTGCCTCAAGCAAGAATAAAAAAATCACTATCAAAACGATAAAATGGCTGCCATTAAATCTCATAATATTAATAATAAAAATCTCAGAACTTACCAAAGCCATAATAAAACCTCTTTAAAAGACAAAGAACAATCTAAATCTAAACATTTAGCCTGCTATAATAACTATTCTAATCACTCAACAAAAAATAATAATTATTTCAGAGATCAAAGAAAACCAAAGGATAAAAATTATTTTAAAACGTTAGAGACCAATAAGTGTAATCAAAATGAACAGCAATTGGAACAGGAAGTCTGGCTAATGACTCAAAATATAAAACAAAATATATTTTCCAACTCTTACAAACAAAGACAAAACTTCTCAAAAACTAGTTTAAACCCAATTCAGGTTGGAAAGGATATAAAGCAGGAAACTCCTATCAATGAAAGTGGGGAAAAACCACTAGAGGGTGATAACTCTAAAGATAAAGTTACATCACATCACACCACAAATGATCACAGTAAAGAAAAAATGGTAATCGAAAATCTTGATAAATTTGAACACACTAAGATTAGTGAAAACAATTATTCAAACAAGAATCAGAGTATAGTAAATCATCTAATTAAAAAAAAAACAATTCTAAATAAGAAATCTTATGCTGAGGTTATGATTACAAAAAATGTAATTCATCAGGAAAATAGACAATCTTTTAATTCTAATGAAAATTCCATTCTCAACATCATTGATATTAACACAGATGAAGACCCTCAACTTCAAATACTAAATGAAATAAATGATTTCAAACAGATCTCAGAAGAAGAATACCAAGACATTAATACAAAATTTAATAACTCCATCCTGATTTGTTCTTAAACTCATTTTCTAATTACATTAATGATAAAACCTTAATACCAGCCATAATTAATCAACAAAATTATCTATACAAATTTCCAATCGATAAGTTTTATAACATGGTGATGAACAAAGACATCTGGATGGATATTAACCAAGTTCTTACCTATCCAAATGACAGATATATTAGAGAAGAGTTTAAACCTATGCTCAATGGAATGCCTTCAGGAACAATAAGAATTTTGGAAGGGAAAATACTATGTACTATAGACATCAATACCATCAACCTAGCTGGAACAATAAAGAATTGCTTAATGGGATTTGGACAAACAGACTTAGAAAACATCATTGGCAAATTTGGTAGAATAACAAATTTTAAATATAAATATGACTACAGGACTAATGGACAAATTCTCTCAAATACAGCTACCTTCTCCATCACACTAAGTAAGGGGTGCACCCCAATGACATCCTGATGATGATCTGCTCACGTGGATCACCAATGGTTGTCATTTTTCATGACATAGCACCTCAATGCTTTTACTGCTCAACAAGGACTCACCTCATCAGAGATTGTGAAGCCAGAATATGTAAAAACTGTGGCATAAAAAAAAATAGCGTACATAGATGTCCAAAAAAAAGAAACGATAAGAGGATATTAATAAATACGGATATAAATAAAAATACCTCAATGTCATCCAACTGGATGAGACTCGGAATGGAAACAGAAATCAACAGCAAAATGACATGAGTACTGATAATAATTCTACAAATGTAACACTTCGGAAATGAAGTAAAAGCGGGGGGGGGGGGCTTAAAAAAAAAACAAATTTCTGGTTTAGAAATCAAATATAATTTTACTTAATTATAAAAAAAAATAGATAAAAAATAAAACTTATACAATATAATATAAAAATAATATTTTAGGACAATGAAAAGAAAGTACGAATCTGGGTTTCAAAAAAGGAAAAGCAGAAAATTAGAGAGAGGGAATTCAAAAAAAAAAAAACTTCATTATAGGATTTTATAGCAATAAAAAATCGTGAAGATAATAGCAGCTAAGTAGAAAAATTACGATAGAAATTGAACCTTCCATTTCTGCAATATCAGCCAGCATTACTACTTTCAAATTGAAAACAATATTAACAATGCAACTACTTACAATATTAATAGTAACAATGATAAAAATATTAATATAAATATCAATGATAATATAACGGTCATATTTGTACACTTATGCAACAAAATCCAGAGTCTTGGCAAATTCTCCCAAAGCTGATCTAGATGAAAGGTTGAGACCTCGAATCAGATCGCACCTCAGCTCCTCCACCAATATGCCATACTCAGAGTTTCTTAATTTTCATGCCGGCAGTAGCAAAGGGTAAAACATGAGACTCAGGGGGAAACGACTCTATAACTATGTAATTAACTAAACACACAATTCTATGGTTTACGGCATAATTAATAATTGGATAAATCAACACAAAATGACAATGCATAGTTATTATAATTCACTTAATAACTAAAATTAATATGATTCGAAAGGATTGGAATGAACTATGAAAAAATACGTAAAACAATATTATATTTTATATATTTAATAAAATTTAAAACAATTATTAAAATGGCTATCCCTCTGTGCATTGGAATTCACCGCAAGTATATAATGAGAGGAGTGAGTTACAGAACCTCATCGGATGCACGGAACAATTAAATTGAAAATTATTCTATTACGAACTTTATTACATTATAAACTATGGCTTGGATTATGCCTAATTCATGCTATGAGATGCCTATAAGGCTTGCAGACAGTTAACTTGCAAGAGAGACCGTTTATAATTATAATCACTCCAGGTACCTCGAAGTTAGCCTAAATTAGTTCTCTATACAGATTATTATTACATAGCTAGATCGTGTATTCAAATCAACATTGAATTTATTAATCTTAATGGTGGGATGATGTTTCTGATACTATAGTGCTATATTAACCTGAATAAAATGGCATCTCAAATGTGTGTTTCCTCATGGGATTTATAAACTCAATAATCGGTTCCCGTGTACTGTAAGACTTACTATGAGACAAGAACATTTAGTTCTGGAGGTCTGATTAGCTTGAAACATGAACAATCTGGACTCTCATGTTCCAGTTCTAAGGAAAGCTAACGGCCACGAATATGGAATGGACTTATACCAAATCCCCATAAACAAGTACATATATGATAGAGCAAGCCGCATAAGCACGTGTGTGTGCTTTATAAGGAAACATTCGCAATGCCAGTGGCCATATCATTAAATTTAAAATGCACCAAATCTATAGCTTCTTTCCACTAAACCATTGCATACCAATTCATAAGTTAGCATACTCGAACATGCTAAAGAAAGGGGTTAATTACATGATCCAGCTTATAATTAATCTCTATAGTTTTTATTATACTTCCAGGGAGAAATAAAGCATAATCAGGACTTATGTATTTAATTGAAATATGCTCTAGACTATCGCTCTTGCATTAGTTAACTATAAATATTTTTATTTGTACTAGCAAACTTACTTTTACCCAGCTAAGACATAATAGCTATTTAATATACAAATAGGTTTCAGATTGGAGATTGCATGTGTGTGTTTTAACACTTATAAATTAATTAGAGAGAACTTCTAATCATTTCGCTCCCTCCCCCTTTAAGAATCTAAATTATCAATCTCCAGCCTGAGTGGATCATAGCATAAATTTATAACAAATATAACAAAATATAATGAAGGCATAACTGCAGATAGAAAGATATTTAGAGTATAATTTAAATTTGACAAGAGTTACATTATTAAGTTTGTTTACTTTAAAAGAGTTAGGCAAGTTTTATGAAGTACTTATTGTTACAGTATTTTAGGAAATAGTTACAATTTAGCTTGATTACAGAATTTATTCAATAGTTAAAGTTTAAATAATAAGTTTGTGCATATTTATATGTAGCTACCTTAGAAGTATTTAAGAAATTAATAATGAGAGTTTATTAAAGAGCTCTGCAGGTTATGTTTTTTACCAATGTTCTCTGCTCAGGTGTCTTCTTTTCAGGTGTGAGCACTTCTTTTCTAAACTGGTCTGTTCATCCTTCTTTTCAAGGCCAGCTGCTGGTTTGAACTGCTCTCCATCACTGAGGACTCGTCTCCCATCAGGGCAGACACGGTTCACCTTCTAGCCTTGGCTTTTCATTGTACAGACGGGCATAGCTCCCGAAAGTGTTACAAGTTACAATTATCTAGCGTCCGACCTCCTTTAATTCTAATCAGACTTTTTTATAAGAGTACACTCCCCCTTTGCTAATGTCACAATTTGTTTACAAGTTGAGACAAATTTTTACTCTTTATTTTACATGTATGCTATAAGCCAGACAAACAAAACCATTACTTTTGTAGTTTATAAAAATAAGTAATTCAGAAAATTGGCGTCAGTTACCTAGCTTCTCTTTGTTACCAAAAATAAAATTAATATCTTTCAAGTCCACTCTTATTTTTATAGATTTTAAAACCCAGGTGTGGTCAGCTAATTTCCAAGAAATAAAAATATATATATAAAAAAAAACAGATTTTAACCTGGTAAACATTTTATTATAAACACGAATCTGTCAACTTAGAAACTATAACTTTTAGGCAAAGAGAGCTAATCAGCGCAAGAGATTTATCATCTTGGTGAAATAAATACAATTTAAAACAATAACAAAGTTTGAAATCTATAACTTTGCAAGCTTATTTCATATAGATAAGTACATGCGGAAATTCACATACGCGGTAAGGTTTAACTTTACTCCCTTAAATTTTAGAATTATGTTTGTCTTATTTATAGAAATTATTTAACATTATTTGCCAAATGCATTTATTAGATATATGCACATACCTTACTACATACCTTTTACTAAGTTAATACGCTAATATCTGAATACACCTTTATAAAATATATGCAGATTCATGCATATACATATTATTATAACTTTTTATTAAGCTCTTTTGATTAATATATGCTAACTTGGGGGTTTAAACTAGAAAAATTATACTACTATGAACATAGTAGGTGAAACGATATTATTGATAAAGAATACTGTTTCAATAATAATGATCAAAATATCAATGCTAAAAATACAAATGCAAAATATACAAATAATATCAAACATAAAATATATACTAAAGTTCTTTCTTTATGGCTAAAGCCCATCACAAATGATTTTATTGAGTTTTGCCTTCACAGAAAAACCAAAAAATTTTGGAAACATTAAATATTCAAATTAAAATTTTAATTGTGGTGGAAAAAATCATTACAAAAAAATTAACCCATTTCTATTTAAGTAGAATTAATGGTATCACAGACAAAAGAGAGTGATCAATATTTTCAGAAACAACAAAATCTGTGTACTGTTTTATTTTCAAATTGTTTTTAATTAATTCAAAAAATTTATTAATTACAGGATGTAATGATTGAAAATATATTGTTAATTTAAAAAGGCATGAAGAACACAAGGAAAATATATGTGTATGTAAAATGCTTGAAAAGTGTAGGAAAAATTGATTTAACGTTGATAAAAGCTTATAAAAAAAAAAAATAATAATTGTCGCAACAGTGAAATTGTTAGCTTCATTAGAGAGTTGGGATTTTGATGGCATGATAGTAATGCAAAAAATTTTAATGAGTTATTTAGAATACTTGGCTAATTTTGATATGCTTTTGAAAATCCACTTAGAAACTAATGGTAAGAGTGGTAATGGACAGGTGAATTATTTTTCTAATACTATGTGTTGTACTGGTCAGATTTGTATGCTCATCTAACAAGATCTAGAATCTGAGAAAAAGTATCCCGAATCCACTCATGCCCAAGATACACAGATCAGGAGGAATCATAAATTCTGCTGTTTGCTCTTCTCTAAAGCAATAACATTATGAACATTTCTTAGGATAACAGATGAATTTCATTCACTCCAGTCCCAGAGACACAGCGGAGAAACATGAGATCTACAGGGAAATTATTAAAAGAAAGCCTATCAAACCCTAATTTAGAAGGAGACCCTAAGTATAACAAAATTTAACAACCATATAAATGAAGTGTGAATGGCTAGCATGATAGAAGCATAAATTATAACATAGGATCCATCCATGATGAGCAAGAAAGAAGCAACCCCAAAGCATATATTATTGACAGTAATTGGTTATGAACTCTAGATCATATTACTAAACTAACAAATGAGTGAGATTCATGAATGAAATATGAACGCATAAGTAACTATGTACATATACTATTTTAATGAGCGTAAATAATGTTTATTTACATAGCATAGTATTATTTAGCATAGCACAGATTTCCCGCAATTGGTAATTTAAATATTGATGAATGACATCAATTGTTTCATGTTACAAATATGGCTACACAGGTGTAAGAGAATACACAAGTGATAATTTACATATGTAGCAGTGATAATTTACATATGTAGCAGATAGAATATGTAGCATACATTATGCTAATGGGAATCACAAATTAATTTTACTAGATTAAAGAAGATTAGTGCTATGAAAGACCAGACAGAATTGATGACCATTAATTTACAGGTACGTGGAATGTACATTGTTTTAAGAGAATACACAAGTAATAATTTACATATATAGCAGATAGAATATGTAGCATACATTATGCTAATGGGAATCACAAATTAATTTTACTAGATTAAAGAAGATTAGTGCTATGAAAGACCAGACATAATTGATGACCATTAATTTACAGGTACGTGGAATGTACATTGTTTCTAAGATAATCTTCGAATGAGGGCTTACAATAACGATACAATAATCAAATATCTTAATAGATATTAAAAAATTTATTTAACTAACAAAATATACATTATATTAATCATCTGACATGAATAAGCATTTATTTGTGTATCTGATTTAACAGTTTTGGTTTAATAACTCTGTCGCCCGAGCACACTTAAATCTGTCTACATGGGAGGGCGGATAGCTTAAATAAGCTTTACTATGACATTTTCTAAATATACTAATAATAATCAAAATAGAATGGGTTACAAAAATCACTGCCTTATGACTTATGGATATAATAAGGGGCATAGAAATAATAAGAAGTTGCAATACTAATTGCAATGATAGCGTTAGAAAGAATTCTAGTCCATCTTTGGACCAAGAGGTTTCATCATTTATTTATAAGTATGAAAGTTTACCTGCACTTATGACAGAATGGTATTTGGAGAGTGATTGGTAAGTATGCCATGGTCCTGTTTTTCTGATGTTATTCCATGCAGAGTTTCAACAACCTAATGTTGTCCTGGGATCGGTGCTTCCAAACTGCATTATGTGACAAGTTACATGAAGAATAAATCCGAGACCTCTGGAGAACGATTATGACAAAGCAGAATATGAGATTTATAATGCTATCATGAGTAAGCAATGCAAACTGAAAGTCAGATCCTTAATGACACTGATATACTAACTAAATCCCCAAATAAATTAATAATATAACGCGTAATGCCATGATGAAATATTAACCCATTCTTAAATGTATGTATATGATCTTGACTAATTAGAATGTTAGAACAAAAAGGGCAAAAAGTATTATTCCCTCTATTTAACAAACCCAAGTATGCTTAAATTACAAATATGTTATATAACAAGTTACAATGTTCGATGGCATGATAAGCAAATGATTAACTATCAGAAATGAAATATGGTAATCGAATTTTACTTTAAAGAACATAAAATATATTTAAATCATGGTAATCGAATTTTACTTTAAAGAACATAAAATATATTTAAATCAATAGTGTTAAGCAAAGTAAGAAAATTTGCATTATAATATCCCAGAATATGACATCTTTGTAATCCACCATTAAACACATATAATGTTCAATAATATTCAATCGAGCGAAACTTAGATTAGTAAGAAAACTTATCTTTAAATATTTAAGCATCCCTTAATATTGGGATGGTGGATAAAATGATATAGGTTCGCTAGATCAAGTCATTAGCATATTAAATCAACTCAATATAATATACATAATTTAAAATAAAATAAATGAGGTTGCCGCATGAAAGACATAATTAAAACGTGAAAATCTACGAGATATATGTACTCCTTCTTTTTTTTAAATTACGGATTTGAAAATTATAAATCTATGCTAATATTTACAGAAAGGGATTAACAAATTTGACAGTGTGAGTGCTAACATTTACAGAAAGGGATTAACAAATTTGACAGTGAGAGTCATTAAGATTAATATAATTATGATAACTAAGATTACACTCAGTTATTAGATAAAACAGAAGCTTACATTATGATTATAAATAAAATTACAGTGAACTGAAATAATATTAAGAGTTCATTTAGTGACATAAATGGATTACTTCCCGTCAACTTGGTTGCCATTTGTATTGACATCACGAGGAATAAATATGGAAAGTAGGGTCAGCAATACATAGTTCAGATAAAATAATGGTAGGCAGCTTTTAAATGTTATTTCATAATTGAGTTATGGCAGTTTTTAAGCGGTGATGGCATGGCAGCATAGCGAGAGGAGGACAATCTGAAAGATTGGGAGAGGTGAACTTCTTCCCTCTACTAAGCAGTCATTTTTTAAAAAATTGGAATGACATGGATTCAGTTAGCAATGCTTCTCTAAAATTTGTTCTCTCTTTAGTTAACTTGACATTTTGGCAGTATTTATACAATATTAAACTTTCTAGAAAGTTCTTTTACATGAGGAGAATGTATATGCATTACCCAGCTTGATTTTAGCAACCATTGTTCAATTTTACAGTTAAAAGATGAAAACAAGATAAGTTCTGGAAAGTATTGTTCCAATCTATTTCTGTGTTGGAAATAGATTTAAAAGATATGATTTCCATTAAAATTTGCAAATCGTTTAAAAAAACTACATTTTTCATCAATGAAGGTACGTTTTGTTTTATAAAATTTCAGTTGACATAATTACTTTCCAAAACTTTCTCTGGTATTGCATTGCTTTACGTTAATTATAAAAACAAATAATATATATAAATTAATACATATTTTACTAACACAAATATTATTTTCTGTATCTGTAATACATATACGCACATACATGGCTATCTATAATGAAAAGAATTTAAGATTTCTGAATTAAAATCTAAATTAAGAATACTAAAAAATAGTTAAATGTAGTCATTTAGATAAACAGGGTGAAAGTCATAGTGTGTATATTTGTGTACTTACATCCCCTGATAATGAAATAAATAAATGAGTTCGAACCTTACTTTTAAGATTACTAATGTCACCAGAAAATGAAGCAAAATATGTACTACAGATTTTACCACTTCATATTCCCCTAACTTAAAGAACAAATTAAAAAATGATTTCTACTCTTTAAATTTTCATCCCAGGTGACAAAGAAAACATATAGTTGATGACTCCCTGTCTCCTAAAAAACAAACATACAGTGTGTCTAATCCTTAACAATTATGGGTTTATGCCTTAATTTATGGAAATTGCTAACTACATTTGTCCTAGTTAGGGGTCTCCCTACTTGATTATGTCCCCTTTAGATTTTATGGTCCCTCTTAATGCATTAGTCTGTCCTATCTGTCACAAACCCTTTTACTATTCTTTCCCTGGTCAGGAGGTATATATGGCTTTAGTTGGTGTGCGTTGTAGGTTCCTTTAGCCACTTCACAAGAGGAAAGCTTTTTCTCCACATTTCTTTTTAATTATAAAAAGTCCTTTATAAAAGATGAATAATTTGTGAAATTCTTGATGTGGCATTACAATGTTTAGGGATCATAAGCCACAACTGATCCCCTTCACAAAATTTATGATGTGGGATGTCCCTTTCTCACTCAGATCCTTGCTATGCAGGCTAACCTTGATTGAGCACATTCTTGATCAAACCTTTGATATGTTTTTGTTTGGTAGGGATTTAAAAATTTCTGGGCATACTTTGTCAAAGTGAAGCCATCTTGGCATAAAGTCTGTTGATTGATTAACCGATTGGTTGATGAAGTCCATTATTTTCTTGGTGTGGTTAATCCAGCCTCCATGATTCATTGAGGTGTAAGGGCAGAATAATCTATTAATTTCCTTCATTATACACTCGCATGAGTTGGAATGGGGGTCTCTAACTGATGTGAGGAAATGAGTGAGTCCTTGTCGGAGAATCCAGACCCTCTATTCTATGGAATGATTGTGGAACTGTGGTCTGATAATAAAATTTCAGGCTTGCTTATTTCAGAAAACTGTTTGTTCTGCAAGGCCCATATCGCATTTCTGGAATCAGCTCATTGTACCAGATATGCTTGAGCATCCTTGAAGAATATATCATAGGTCACCAATAAATATTGAAAGCACTTGTATCTAGGCAAAAGACCGTAATGGTCTATAACCAATAATTCATTAGGTCTGGTGGCAATAATAGGAATAGCAGTATCTGCGTATGATTTCGTAAGATTCTTGGATTGTGCACATAATGTAATCCTCTCAATATGGTCAACATTTGGGCATACATTCCTGGCCAATAAAACCAATGTCTCACTGCCTCTTCCATCTTCCTGGACCCATGTTCCAATACTTTGAAGAATGGCATTGATTTGTTTTCTCATTCGATTGGGTACCACTATTTTGTATATATTGTCTACACTATTTGCCCTGACATGTAAAATTCCTTCCTTTATTTGATTGTGGCATGTCATTTTAGCCCCTGGTTGGGAAGTATTTCTCTCATTTTTCTCATAAGAGGGCATAGATGATATTTCCATACTGGAGAACCCTTTCTTGCCAGTATCAAATATTCTTTAACTCAGACTCAATAGATATCTCCTTGGTTATAACTATTCCCTTCACAATTTGGCCTGGGAGTTCTGGATTCTGGAGTAACATTGGTATGGATTCCAGCTTTATATGTCTGCCACTACATTTTCAGGGCATGGACAATAATTTATACTATTATTAAATTTCTGCTGAGTGAGGCTCCATGTGATGAGCCTCTCATTGTTAAGAAAGCTTTGGTTTAAAAATTTCAGGCATTTATGATCTGTGACTATGATGATTTCAGACCCCAAGAGGAATTACTGAAACTTTTGGCACACCCAAATGATGGCAAGGGTCTCTTGTACTGTCGGGTAGTTACTTTCTGCTCCCTTTAGCATTCTGCTACAAAAATACAGCACCTGGTATTTTCACTATCATCCAACTGGAACAGCTCAGCCACAAAATCCTTCTTGCTGCTGTCTGTCTGAACAAGAATTGATGGGTGAAATCAGGATGATGAACTATCATGGTATCAAAAAATTTTGTTTTGATATGGGAATTATTCCAATTCCACTTCTGCCTCTTCTGAAATAAGTCTACCATGTTGGAAGTTTCCGAGCAAAACCAGGATAAAATTTGTGGGAGAAATTACATAAACCGAAGAAGTATCTAATATGTCTGCAGGTAATCGATGTGGCAATTTTTCTATTGTTTCAATTTTGTCAGGGTGAGCCCGGATTCCCTGTTTGCTGATCAGATGATCTAAGAAAGATATCTACCTAAGACCAAACAAACTTGTTTTTCAGGATAAGTGATGTTCTCTTGACTATCTTAAAGGTTCGATCAAATCTTTAGATGCAATGACAATGTTATTAGCATATGATACTAAATGTTTTTGTAGATTCTCTGACAAAACTTGCTTAAACATCTCATGAGTCTGGCACTATTTATTATCCAAATGGCACTCTTTTGAACACATGGATCTGCCCATTATAATGGAATGCCATATATTTGCAGTCCTGAGTACCTAAAACCACTGGCCAATAACTGGCGGTAAGATCAAGGGTGGAAAACAAACACTGACCCACCAACTTTACAAACTCCTGCACTGAAGGAGACACGTTGTGCTCTGGAATGATCATGCTATTTAATTTTCGTGCATCTAAGAACAATCAAAGAGTACCATTCTTTTTTCTTGACAACTTCTAATGGGTTGTTATAGGGCGCAGGATACAATTCTTTTTCTTGGCAACTTCTAATGGGTTGTTATAGGGCACAGGACTTCTTTCAATAAATGTTCCATTGTACCATTTGGCTAATCTGTTTTCTACTTCGCCGCACTACTGGAATGGAATTGGGTAAGTTTATGATTGCACTTGGAACTCTTCCTTTATGTGAATCTGGTGGGTATAGGCCTTTATTTCACCTGGGACATTAGCGAAGATTCATCTATTTTCATTTATAATCCTTGCCAACTGATTGATATTCTTAAGCTCCATTAGAGTAGATTCTTGAACCTTTTCCTTGATAAGTGTGGTGTCAATGGATTACATTAAACACCCTACCCTCAATGGTGGTGGTTCAATTTCTAAACTGAATTCTGTGGACCAACCCTGTACAGAGTGCACGTCTTATCTGGGAAGTTTATAACACATTGCTATTGGATTAGAAAATCAGTTCCTAAAACCATTTCGTGTACGAGTACAGCAGTAATCAAAAATGGGTGTTCTATTGGTTCTTCATACAACTTCACTTCTAATCAAACTTGGTGATTCTCACTAATGGCTCTTTTTTTTCCAATAGCCAATATCAAGTGTATAGGGAATGGTGGGTATTCCATTATATTCTCTTCTTGGCCACCATATGTGGTGAACCATGGTTTCAAGACAATATATACTTGACTCCCTGAGTCTAATAATGCAAGAATGTTATGGATTTCTATACTGACCTTTATGGTTGGGTATAGGTTTTGATCTCTGTTTATCTTTGCTTGGTCCACCCCATGAATAAGGGTAGTGAGAAGGTTATTATCACAGGTTGAATTGTTCCTTTTTTCACTGGGGTGCCGCAAAAAGGAACAACCTACCAAAACCCCCTAAAATTTTCTGATATCTTCCTTTTTAACATGGTTTGGTTTGGTCAGACCTCTGGCTGTAATTCCTACTTTCATTGTTCATTCTGATTACTTGGACCTTTGGCTCAATTTTTCTCAACTTCTTTGGTGGTTCTGGGGCAAGGTGATCATAGTCAATGGACATCAGGAAGTGCACTATCTGTTCCACAATAGTATTTTGGCTTCCTAGCATCATTTTCTGTACCCATGGGAGCATGTTATGCTCAATGGTCCTAATAATTCTTGTATCCGAATAAACAAACAGTCAAAGATCTGAATCTGGTGACCTGGCACACAAAGAACTGTGTGTTCTCTTTAGAACTAGGTTTAGATTTCTGTGGACAAAATATGCAGGAGGCCATTCTGTCACTCATCATGCCAGTAGCCTTGCACAAGAGCCGCTCTGTAATTCCCAATGGTCTGAGTCTTTTCTTGTAAAGTTCTAACAGTCCTTTGCTGTTCATTTCAAAAAATGGCTACCTGTTCTTGATGACTTGCAGGACTAAAGAAGAACAGTTTCTTCAGACTTCCTAAGTGCTCTTGCAGGCTGTCTCTGGGATCTCCATGAAAACTTGGTACTTGTATGAATCTTGCCATGTTGGAATTTCATCCTTGACTTAGGGCTCCTTTCCGGAGTGACTTCTCTCATCATCATGCTCTTAAGTTCCATTTCCAGTCGATTCCCATTCTCTCCACGTAACAGTGGATACTTAAGTTCTGACTGTATGCACTGTTTCAGTTGTCTGATTTATCTCACTTTGGCCTTCCAACACTGTTCTTGGTATCAGATTTGATCTGATACAACTCTTGACGAAGATCTTCCATTGTGTCTTTAAGGTTCAGTTGTATCTTTGTCTGGGTTTCTTGAAGTATGCCCTTTATTTCTTGCATCCTCTTTTTGGAGGTTTCATATTCATGTTTAGTGTTTTCCTCCAGCTCATAAAGTTAATCTTTAATTTCACCCTGGGATTCTTGAAGATCTCTTAACTGTTCCTCATGCTTGATTACATTCCATTGTGTTTCTTTTAATATTGATTCAGAGTACTGAACTTGATTGTGAATCTGTTGATGTTCCACCTTCATATCTTGGATAACAAGTGCTGTTTTTCCACAGGTCTGCTTTACCCATTCTTCCATCCCCTGGCTTCTCTTCTCAAATCTTTCCTTGATCTTCTGAGTTCCCTTTGTATTTCCTTAAATTGTAGCCAGGATTCTTCCCTATATTCTTCAGCATGTTTTCATATTAATTTTTCAGTTTGTTATCCAGATTCTTCAACCTGTTTCCAAAATTCTTCAGCTTATTTTGTTTCAGTATTAATTCTTCAGTTTGCTTATTTTGTTGCTCTAATAAACTGCGCATCAACATGAATAGATTGTGCTTACCCTTGACTATGCCTGGTTCTATGTTCATGTTACTCATTAAACATTCCAGATCCTTAAATGTAATTTCTGGGCTTAAAGTATCCATTGGGTTAGTGTCTCTTAAAAGGTCTTGGTCAGATTCTCCATTCCTGCTTCCATTCTCATTTTGTTTTGTTGGTAACCTCTAAATTACTTTGTCCATTATTCACGCTATCTATTACTTGGTTGTCCATTTTGTTGATGATTCTTTAAGCTTTATTATTTAACTATGGATTAATGACCTTCCCCCTTTCCTCAATCATCTCCATTGCCACTATTTTCTTACCATTTCCCCCACTTCCCTTTCTGCCTTGCCTTACTTATATGATGCCAAATCACCCCACTATTCATTTCAACTCTTATCTCTTTGCTTAAATCTACCTATATATATCATCTGAAATACATATATATATAATAAAGTATTAAGTATCAATATACAAAAAAATTTTTTAACCATGCCTTCATTTCTTTTGCCATATTTTCTATTTGTTGCTTTGCACCGGGAATTAACTAATAATTCTTTATTAGTAAACTCATAGTACAAAACATAAATCAATATATGACTCTCTTTTACTATTTATTCACATTCAAATCTCATTATACATAAATCATGTTGTTACTTGATTGTTTACTGTTTGTCAAAATTTATAATTGTATAAAATACAAGGGTGCCATGCCAACACAGTAAGATTAACAACTTATAACATTTGGGTTATCCATGCTCATGCACAGATAGATGCCAAAACTCCCCCTGCATTGATCAAATAATTCATAACTACTATAATAATTAACTTTATTTTCAATTAGTTTTATGGAGTAATTAAAATGCATCCCTAAATTTTAAAATTTTCGCATATAATCGGCAACAATTATAGTAAATTTATTTTTAAAAAAATTATATATAAAGTAAAATGGGTGTTTAGAGTGATTTAAGTTAATATTACAAACAAAGCTTTATTAACCTTCAGTATGTATATTCTTTCGAGCGCACCTTGGGCACCAACCCCAGCAGAAAAGAATACTGTAAGGGTCAGATTTGTATGCTCATCTAACAAGATCTAGAATCTGAGAAAAAGTACCCTGAACCCTCATGCCCAAGATACACCTGTCAGGTGCAACCATGAATTCTGCCCTGTTTGCCCTTCTCTAAAGCTATAACATTATAAACAATATTTCTAAGAATAACAGATGAATTTTATTCACTCCAGTCCTGAAGACACAATGGAGAAACATGAGATCTACAAGGAAATTATTAAAAGAAAGCCTATCAAACCATAATTTAGGAGACCCTAAGTATAGCAATATTTAACAACCATATAAAGGAAGTGTGAATGGCTAGCATAAGAAAAGCATAAATTATAACAGTAACCATCCATGATGAGCAAGAACAAAGCAACCCCAAAGCAAATATTATTGAAAGTAACCGGTTATGAATTCAGGATATTACTAAACTAATGAATGAGTGAGATTCAGTGAGTGAAATACGAACACATAAGTAACTATATACATAGACCTAATGAACATAAATAAGTTTATTTTATAGGATAGTATTAACATAGTACAGATTTCACACAATTTTAATTCAAATATTGATAAATGACATCAATTGTAACATGGTACAAATATGGCTACACAGGCATAAGAGAATACAAAGTGATAATTTACATATATAGAAGATAGTGTGTAGCGTACATTATAGAACTGCAGCTTAATATGCTAATGGAAATCACAAATTAATTTTAATATATTAATGAAGATTAATGCTATGAAAGATGCAACAGAAATGATGACCATTAATTTACAGATATGTGGAATGTACATTGTTTTTAAAATAACCTTCGAATGAGGGCTTACAATAATAATACAGTAATAAAGTATCTTAATAGATATTATGAAATTTATTTAACTAACAAAATGTACGTCCTATTAATCAATCATCTGACATGAATTCACATTTATTTGCATATCTGATTTAATAGTTTTGGTTTAATAACTCTGTTGACCATGAGCACACTTAAGCCTGTCTAAATGGGCAGGTGGATAGCTTAAATAAGCTTTACAATGACATTTCTAAATATACTAATAATAATTAAAATAGAATGGTTTACAAAAATCACTACATTACGACTTATGGATATAACATGGAGCATATAAATAATAATAAGTTGTGTGCTGACTGCAATGATAGCATTAGAAAGGATTTTGGTCTGTCTTTGGAGTGAATTGCTTCATCATTTATTCATAAGTACGAAAGTTCACCTGCACTTATAACAGGGTGGTATTTGGAGAGTGATTAGCAAAAATGCCATGGCCTGGGTTTTCCGATGTTATCCCATGCAGTCTCAACAACCTAACATTGTCTTGGGGTCGGTGCTTCCAAACCCCATTATGGGACAAATTATATGAAGAATAAATCCAGGACCTCCAAAGAATAATTATAACAAAGCAGAATATGAGATTTATAATGCTATTATGAGTAAGCAATGTGAAATAAGGTTCAGGTCCATAACGACCCTGATATATTAACTAAATCCCCAAATAAATTAATACCATGCTTAATGCCATGATGAAATATTAACCCATTCTTAAATGTATGCAATGTCAAAACAAAAAGGGAGGAAAGTATTATTCCCTCTATTTAACAAACCCAAGTATGCTTAAACAACAAATATATTATATAACAAGTTATAATGTTCAATGGCGTGATAAGCAAATTATCAACTATCAGATATGCAATATGGCAGTCAAATTTTACTTTAAAGAACATAAAAATATATTTAAATTAATAGCGTTAAGCAAAGTAAAAAAATTTGCATGATAATATCCCATAATATGATGACTTGGTAATCCGCCATTAAACACATATAATGTTCAATAATATTCAATCGAGTGAACCTTTGTTTAGTAAGAAAACTTAAATTTAAATATTTAAGCATTCCATAATATCGGGTTAGTGGCTAAAATGATATAGGTTTGCTAGATTGAGTCATTAGCAAACTAAATCAACTGAATATAAAATACATAATTTAATATAAAATGAGGTGTGCCACACAAAATAGTAAAAACATAATTAAAGCATTCTACGAGATATAATTACAGATTTGAAAATTATAGATCTATGCTAATATTTACAAAAAGGAGATTCACACATTTGACAGCAAGAGAATCATTAAGATTAATACAATTATGATAACTGAGATTACATTCAATTATTAGATAAAATAGAAGGCTACATTATGATTATAAATAAAACTACAGTGAAGTGAAATAATATTAAGAGTTCATTTAGCGGCATAAACGGATTACTTCGGATGACTTGGTTGCCATTTGGATTGACATCACAAAGAATAAATATAGAAAGCATTGTCAATAATAGAGTTCAGATAAAATATTGGTAGGCATCTTTTAAATGTTAATTCATAATTCAGTTATGGCAGTTTTTAAGCGGCGATAACATGGCAGCATAATGGCAGGTGGACAATCTCAAAGATTGGGAGAGGTGACCTTCTTCCCTCTACTCAGTAATGCTTCTCTAAAATTTGTTCTCTTTTTGAGCTTAAAATTTTGGCAGTATTTATACAATATTAGATCTCCTAGAAAGTTCTTTTACTTGAGGAGACCAGATATGCATTACCCAATTTGATTTTAGCAACCATTATTCAATTTTACAGTTAAAAGATGAAAACAACATAAGTTTTGGAAAGTATTGTTCCGATCTATTTCTGTGTTGGAAATAGATTTAAAAGATATGATTTCCATTAAATTTGCAAATCGTTGAAAATAACTAATTGAGAATGACATTCTTTTGTTTTATAAAATTTCAGTTGTGATAATTACTTTCCAAAACTTTCTCTGGTATTGCATTGCTTTACATTAATATTAGAAACAAATATATATAAATTAATACATATTTTATTAACACAAATAATATTACTTTCTGTATCTGTAATACATATACAGACATACATGGCCATCTATAATGAAAGGAATTTAATATTTCTGAATTAAAATCTAATTAAAATTAAAAATAATAAAAAATAGTTAAATATAACCATTTAGATAAACAGGGTGAAAATCATAGCGTGTATATGTGTGTACTTACATTCCCTAATGATAAAATAAATATAGAAATGGATTCAAACCTTATTTTTAAGGTTACTAATGTCATCAGACAGTGAAACAAAATATGTACTACAGATTTTACTGCTTGAGTGTAATGAATTCATAGATTTTATTGACTTCTAACATAAAAAATTATTGCTGACTTTACTCCCAACATAAGCCACACAGATCAATTATCACTTATTATGATATTTAAATAAAGAAAATAAAATGCAGGGATGTTTCTTATCTTTTCTACATATTGAAAAGCATGATACTAGTTACTTAAAAAATATTATAACTTCAAAATTAATGGAATATGATTTAGATATCCAAAGTATCAAAGCCAATCTTACAACAATGCAGCCAACATGTCTAGGATATAAAGCAGGTTACAGTAAGAGCCATAATAAATTACATTTCATAGCCTAAATTTAGTGAGAAATTCTGCTGCAGAAGTTTGTCCAAAACCAATCCATTTTTTTTTTCAATTTTATTCAAAATTTATTTGTATTTTTCTCCTCTTCTACAAAGAGGTGATATTTTAATGAAAGCAATTATAAAAAGAAATGTAATATTAAAAAACAATTATTCTTCAAGATGGTCCTCAAGAGCAAATGCAATTTTAGCAGTTAAGATTAATTTTTTGGCCATAAAAGAATTTTTACATAAAATTTTTGAAGATTGCAATGAAAAACCTAATTAGAAGCAAAAAAGTTATATGAAAATTTTGAAAGACTTTTACTTTTCGTATGGAATGCAATTATACAAAGATTAAATGCAACTAGTAAAAGTCTTTAAAATAAAAATTCTGATTTACACAATATCATAAATCTTTTATAATCATTATCTTTGTTTATATCAGAAGTAATTTGAAACAATAATTTTTTTGATACAAACAAAAAAGAATATGAGTCAAACAAAGGCAAAAAAAGCCAAAAGAAAATTATATTTTGATGAGAAAAAGGATTGAGATGAGAATGTGCAATTGGCATACAAACAAGAAATGTATTGAGCCTTATCAAAATATTTAAGTTATTTTGCCATATTAATAAATATCAACTTAAAAGAAATTTTGCCAAATGAGTATGATGAATGTATTTTTAATTTAATAAATATGTATTGTAACCTTCTCCCTGTTCTATCTGGTCAATGAATCATGCCGTACATTTTAGTGACTAAATTCTCCCATGAAACCTATCATATTCTCATTATCAAGAATATGGGCATAAAGAAACAAAAATGTAAAACTAACGAGATGATTCCTGTATTGAATAAAACTAGCATGAAACTATAGATCTAAAGAAGATCACAAAGTGATTAATAAAGATAATAACTTCTGGTCAAACCAGCTTTGAAATCGACACAAACAAAATGTGATGAATTAAATTTGATGTTCAGCAAACCAATGAATAACTAATAATTATATCTCTGGAATGATTATGAAAATAAACTTATAAATGAAATGATAAGTAAATTATGATGTAGATGACTACATGAATGATGGAAAGAAGTAATAATTAAATAGTGGAATGAAAGAGAAAAGAACGAAGATGTATGAGAATAATGAATGATTAAGATGATAATAGAATAAGAGTTAATGAATGGTTAAGATGACAAAAGAATAAAAGTTAATGTATAATTAATCAATTATGATAATGAATTAATGTCAAATGAGAATGAATAACTAAAAGAATGATCAAGATGAAATTGAAGAACAATGTTAATGATGGAGACTGAAATCTTAAACTATAAACTAATATGAGATTAAATGGTAAAAAGATAAGCTAACTAAAAATAGGGATTCCAAGCTTGACACAACCAGAATATTATCATGAAGTGAAAACAAACTATCTATTTTATGCCAAAGAAGTAATTTACATCTTAAAGCTTAGTTGACTTTCATAAACAGTGAAAGTAATCTATTTCACATCCAACTATAATAGTTAACCAGATATAAAATTTATTACAAATTTAAATTCTACCTTGAAACTTAACAACTAATTCTTCTCAGGGTTCAAACACTCAAAATCATTATACACAATATATTTGGGTCAGTGAGAAGGATTTTGCCACTACCCAAACATAATGCACAAAACAGCTCTCAATATAAACTCAAATTAAGAACTAGATTTAGCAGTTACGCATAAACTTTATGAACTCAATAACTCTTATAACTTTAATCTTTAAGAAATAGGAATACCTTTTTAATAAATAAATACAATAACTTAACACATTTTTTTCTCAAATAATTAAAACCATGTGATCAAGATCAGTGAATGATAGCTCTGCGGATTTAACTAAATCAATGAAATCAATATTATATTTATCTTTTAATCCATTACTTAAAATAATCTGTACTCCAAGTTATTAACATTTTAATTATTGTGTGATGATGCATTAGATGTACTAATAAATTATAAGGCTTACCAAAATTATTATGATATAGCATAATATAGTTAATAGTACTATATTGGTCAATGATGATTTCAATTTATAATCTTCTGATAGTTTGATATCAATAACAATAATAGTGTATATATGTGGTAATTAGTAATAAGATTACAGGCAACTAAATAAATTTTTAAATACAACAAACTTTATTTACAATATTTACAAATTTTTAATTCACAGACATGGCATGAAACAAAGCTAATATATTAAAAGAACTTATGGATGGAAAATACCTGGTATCCCATTGATTATATACTCAGCAAATGATACAACCTGCTTATAAAATGATATTCAAAATATCATTTATTACTCTTTAGCCTATTTTAAAGAATAGGATAATGAAACTTATTTAAGGTGACTAGCACTTAAATTACAACTAACAGTATATTTAGAACTTTAGGATATGCACCAAGTTTAAATTTAGAATTAAAAAAATATATATATAAAGTATTGCATTCTCCTAAAGCCCATTCTTTTATCAGAATATGATAAGGGCAATTATCATATTCTGCGCAATTGATAACTTATTCAAATTTGAAATGAATAGATTTGGTGCATTAAAGTAAGAATAAACATCAAAAGTCAAATACACATAGATCTCACTACAACATTACCTATGTCCACAACTTAATTATTGAATACTTCTGATCTTACCAATCTATTGTCAAATCATTATTTGATGAAGATGAATCCACACTGCCAATGTGCATCTCTTGCTTTTACATCTAAAAATTCTACCATTATTAATAATCTTAGTTTGATCTGTCTATAACTGATAATGATCCTATAACATCATAAACACTATTATAATTAGGCCAACACTATAGCTAGATTAGTGTTCCCAAATCTAACATTATTTTGTCCTTGCCATATGGTTTTGAACTACTATACTTCACCATACACGGTGGAAAAACTAACTATATTATCATGAGGGATTTAACACTAACAAGGGAGGATTTATAAAACAACATGACAGTTGTATAATAATATGGCTAATTCTGCTACCTCTCTATGGGTATACATATATGTGGGCTTTGCCTCATCATGAAAAATAGAATTCAGACCACAGGATTATCCTCTCTTAGGAATTATGTTCTAAGCACTAACTCATAACTAGCCTTAACAATATCATCCTTTCACTTAACCAGCAATGGGCAATTCTCCATCATCCCATGCACAATACTAATATATTTAATGCTCTTATTTTAGCATAACTCTTCAGCTAATAGCTGTTACAAATTCTAATTAATATAATAGCAAGGTAAAACAACAATAATAATAAAAGTGGAAACATAAATATTCCATTTTACAATACATAAACTGTTAATGTTTGATAAATAAACCACCAATATCTAAGTAAATAACCCTTAACTATTTTAAAACAATTATTATACCTTGTTATAGCAAATCATGTATATGCAACAATGGATGAACCTACATTTGATATTCAAAATGGACATTTTAATTCATAGGCAATATTAGAAATAAAAAAGGTTTATTAAAATTATTTCTTATAATGGAACTATTGTGTCATGAGGTGTATAATTTTAGCAAGTTCGGATCTGTTTATTCCCATTTCAATATAATATTATTTTTATTTTAGCGGTATGAGATAAATATTTCTCCTTCCTTTCCAATAAACAATATTTACCGCTATATTTCCCTTGATAGGATAACATAAAATAATGTGATAAATGTATATCTTTTCATGCATCTTTATACCCTTACTAAGTACATTTTATAGTTTTCAAAATATACAACACATAATATATATAAAAAATAAACAAACCTGATCCTTGAATAATACGAGTAAAAAAAAAATATATATTACAATATTATATATGTCAATCACAACGATGAACAAACGTTCTTTTCCCTTAGATTTTATTGTAATTGTTCCAATTTGACCCGATCTTATGAACAAAATAGTGAAAAGACAGATATGATAAGCAATATTCCTAAGTAAATATAGATGTTGAATAACTTATTTCATAATAATGTGTTCAGACAATATTTAAGCACTTTTTAAATGGTACGAAAATCCTTTATTAGTTTCCATAATAATATAAACACAATGAGGCATAATCAAGCAATATCTAAAACATTTTTCAAAGGCAACACCATTAAATGAGGTTTATCAAGATTTATAAACGCATTTTTTTTTTTAAATCCTAGATTGATTGATATATATTTGATGTTATTCCAGTGTTATAATATTTAGCAATTTGAAAGTTAGACCATTGAACAGACTGAAAATTATTTATTGATTTATCCTTCTTTTCTATCCGCGCGAAGATTTCTGTTATAATTTTAAATAATTTTAGAACAGCTGAGAATATCATTACTTTACATTTTACACAATCAAGAAAATTAAATAAATACTTATTTATTTACTTCCATCTGACAATACGTATTTACTAATATTAGCAGAAATGATTTACTATTCAGCAAATGTCAATAAAATATTTGATATTAATAATTTATCATTTCTTTATTTTAAACAACTAAGCCATTCGCGGTGAAATATTGAAGCAGACGATATCTCTTCCCAATGACAATACGAAACAACCCAGGCATTTTTTTTAGAACAAATTATTTTATAGGGTTTAACAATGAATGTTTAATTTATTTAATACTTCTAAAAATTTCCATCAAAAGAATTCCTGAATTATTTTCACTGAAAAGATAGTTTGAACAACAAATGTGTTTTTCAGATTAATATTTATAGCGGCGCGAAAATCAAATTTACTTCAATCCTTTTCCTATCGTAACTCAATAATTCTAATGTTTTTAGTTTTAACCATTTATTAAGATAAATAAAACAACAATAATTTCTTACTTTTTCTGTTCTGGTTCTTTCTTCTAAGTGGTCCATATTTAGGCAAATATTTCTTCCAATAATAATAATTATGAAGGTCATGCCGATCTCTTCAGCATGTAAAATCCAAAATTATATGGTCAATAAAAGTAGTGCTAGATGACACAGAGTTATTAGTTTTCTATTCTAACATATTTAATTTTATATAATCTCAAAATTTTCTTCAAAATAATTTTTGAAATTATTCTTTCCAGATTATTACTTTGACTATTTTTTTTTATGAGTGAAGAATATCGTCTTATTCCAATTTTTTTTTAAGTAGTCTCCTGGCTTACCAACTTGTTCTAGCCTTTATTATTTGTCTTACAAGTTGTGATTGGTCCTAAATAATCCAATCATAGTAAATGTACATAAATTAATATTTTTAATCCCTCTAGTGAGGAAAATCTAGACTGATATTTCAATTTAACGTAATATACAATGTATTTAAAGATCGTTTGTATATAAAATTTAGAAGAATTATAAATTGATTTTGGTTGTTTATTTTTAATTGTTGTTTAATAATAATAAAGTTTTAAATACTTTCCTACTTTCAAATTGGTTTTATACTATTAAAATATTATTTAACTAGCTACCACTGGAAATTGTGATAAAATATTTATGAGATAAATATCTATTCCATCAGACTTTCCAGTGCACTATCAGTCCAAATCATCATCAGTTTTAAAATATTTATGAGTAAGCTTTTGTTTAATTGGAAAATATATAATCCAATAATCATTTTAATATATATAACTAATATTTACACACTACTTTTCAATAATTTATAAATTATTACAATTTTAAAATTTAAAATTTTACACTGGACCCTTGAATAAAATTTACTACCATGAGCCAAAACATATAGTTACAGTATTCAAATGAAATCGATGTTAAAATTTCAAGAAAGAATTTGCCCACTTTGTACATTTTACAGAAAAGGAAAATTAAAATTATCCTTTATTAATGCATAAAGCGATTAAAGAAGGGCTAGTTTCTATGATTCCTAATGTAGGCATATTTTTAAAAATATATATAATCATACATGTTTTTAATGCATAGGTAGAGCATTCTTTCAATGAACTTAAAAGAATTAAAAATTACATTAGAAATTCTTTAAGCCAAAAAAAATTATGCAAATTATCAATATTACGCATTGAAAATATTACAAGTGGGATTGATTATAATGAGCTGACTGATAATTTTGCAGCCAAAAAAGCATGGAAAGTGGACATATAATAATGTTCTTAAAAATGTTATTCTAATTACAATTTTTATTAGGTAATTTGTTAGATTCCATTAAAAATTGTTTTTAATTTAATTTAGAGAGTTTGTTTTGTTATGTGGAGTATATATTATTTTAATTCTCATTCAGTTAATCTAGTTTATTATTTAATGCAATAAAAGTACTTAAATATTAATTGAATTCATTTATGACTTTTTCTTGTGATATATATTCTCTCTATATATAAAAGCTTTTTCATAAATGTCGTGTAATTTTATTTTATTTTTAATAAAATTATATCTACAATTATTATTTAGCCTTTTATATAGAGAGCTCACAAAATAAGCTCTTAACAAGCTTTGCAGAATATCCCCAACCCCAGACCGGTTTCTGCTATTGGCATCATCAGTGAGGTGCTAGGATATTCAAGCATTAGATTAAAAATACCAGAACAAACCCAGCACTTTATCTAATGTATAACTATTAAGTAGAAAATCTGAAATTTTCAGACATCCATATGTCTTCAAATACAGCTATCTAACTTAAATAGCTATATGGGACTGAACTAATATCCTAGCACCTCACTGATGAAACCAGTAGCAAAACCCAGTCTGGGTTGGGGATATTCTGCAAAGCTTATTTTGTGAGCTCTATACATAACATTTGTAAATACAAGCTTATTAAATTATATCATGTGATATCTGACTTGATTTTTTTGTAATTTTATTTAGCTTTTTGTATGTAGGCATGGAATTTCCCCTTTGGAAGAAAAAGGGCCCATAACACAGCTTTACCCATACTATTCGCCATCTTACTGTCTTTTTTTTAGTGAAATTCCTATCAATCTTTATTGGTAAACAAATCAATAATTTTCATAACATATTTATTCCAAATAAACCAACCTAAATTTCTTGTCCAAGTTATCATTCTCATTCTTCTATCTTGATGCTTGTCTTTTACTTAAAATCCAATTTAACTCTATTTAACTTCAATGATGCCAACTAATCTAAGTTTGGGTCATGAAATGTTTTTTTTTTTTGGTTTTAGAATTAGATATTGATATGAATACTAGACACACACCTATTCTTATTTGAGTAGTATTTGTTTTAATTTTAGCATTTACATGTATGGAAACTTATTATCTTTCTATTATATGTCATCTAATTTTTTTTTTAAAAAAAAAAGGGGGGGGGGTGGAAAGAGCAAATTTATCACTATCACTTGTAGAGAAACAATAAAAGAAAAGAGATTTGTCTGGTGCTGAGAGTTTGAATAGTTTTCTATTCTCACTTTTACTTTCTAGTTAAGAATAACTAGATACCCAAAAAATCTTGAATCTGACTGGAACATGAAAAAATGTATTCCGACTTGATTCAATCTCAAATATGGACATAGATGGAGATGGGACACCTACATCATCAGATTCTTCATATATGTGGCCAGAGATGTTTTATTTTTTTCCTGGTGTACAGATATACAATATACATTAAAAATATTGTAGTACAAAAAATAATAAATGTTACTTAATTTTAAAGTTTCTATATTCAATAAATGATAAGCCAAAACAACAAAGCACTAGTCATTTTTTCAGAATTATTTGTGATTACATTCAAATCTTAAGATGTTTAAATATTGAAATGATAAAAGTAAAGAATGGTTACAATACAAAACATTTGTTTTCTGCCTAGGAAAATGTCTAGAATTCATTAGGCACTATCACTGAACAAACATTATTTATTTATATTGATAACTCAAGTAGAGTGATATAAAATGGACAACTATGGTCAAATACAGTTAATAACACTGTGTCAATATTAAATACTTATGCATCATTCTATTTCTACAAGGATTAAAAAAATATTGCAATGGATGAATATTAAAAATTTCAAATATGAAAATTGTTTTAATTAAAAGAAATTAGTGATCAATAATTTTTAATATTAGTCATAATTCTATAACTGTTTTTGTAAATATAACCATTCCAAAAATACATAAAATTATCATCTTCATCATTTTCATCCAAAATCGATCAACTGCAGAAGAGCTTCCAAGTTCAATCTATCTTCTTCGATCTCTTCCTCTCTTCTCAACATAATCCCATAATATATTATAATAGCATAATATCAAACAAATAAAATAGAAAAATAAAATAAAAACAAAAGAATTCTGAGCTTCAAAAAACAAAAAGCAAATACATGTGGAGAATTGAAATTGAATAAAAAGTAACAACACCTATAAAACAAAGTGCACTTCAGGAATAGTCAATGACAAAATTTCTCACAATTTGAAACATCAAAATGATAGTTTAATACTTCTTTAAGACCAGCATCTAAGTGAAAAGCAAATGCTGTCACAAAAGCTTAAAACAAAACTAGTTTTTTGAATTTATGAAAGTTACAGAATATGCATTCCCATTATTAATTATTGCTATTGATCACTGATAAAGCCAGTATATCTGCGAAAACAAAAAAAACTAATAATAAAAGTAATATGTATAAAATATTCTCATTGCCCTTAGCAGGGCATGTCAGAACATATTCCATCTTAATGACCAAGCAAAAATATCAAGTGATTGCATTTACAGTTATTTAAGATCTATGGGATATGACCAATATGTGGCTTAGATTACCACACAATGATTTTACATTGCTCATAGCAACAATTCAAAGCATCAGTACACAAAATGAAATCCTTAATATTCGTATAAATATACTAATTCCAACATACAATTTGTTGAAAAATATTAAATTTCCCAGAATGATTATAAAAATATTCATATCAATATCTTTGAATAAATTGCACCAAGTTCGTAGATGAAATGTTTTTATACTGAGTGTACTACTTTTTAATTAATTAAAAGTTCTAGAGAATATTTAGTTTTTACTTTGGGAAAAATTCAAAGTATTTATTGTAACCTTAAGATCTACCCATGGAACTTTATGTCAAGTATTTATGCTAGTGTATCTAAATATATATATGTAGCTTGTTTTCTATTAAGCAAATGCTGTTGCTCTGTTAAAGAAAGTGAGTCATTTAAAAAGCTATTTAATTGATTTCTAACTATTATTATAAAATATTATTTAAGATAGATTTATATAAGTAAATTTAAATAATCTGAATAATTTTAGCTTATCAATCAAGCTCATTTTAATGTTATAGAAGAATAAAACCATAAACTAATTATTTTTAAAGTATAACTTATTCTTAGTATAATTGAAAGATATAATTATATCTTAATGTAGTTGTTACACATATTTTTTACATTAGATAATCAATAAAATAAACACCCAAATAAGTTCTAAATACTTAAACCAGTTTTTAAAATGCTTTATTGAGTTTGAATAATGGAATTAATTGACAGTCTATTTTAAAAATATAATTATAAATGCCAGCTTAATAGTAGTCAAATTTCATATAAATCTAATAATCAGCTGGTAAACTTTAAATTATTTCTAAATCCTCTCTTTAAATAATTTCAGTGTGTGTATGCATGTAATTTATTTTCCTATAAAGTTTAAAATTTAAATAAAGAAAACGATTGTAATTCAACCTTCCTTGTTTGTAAAACATAAATATTTCAAATAATTTTTATGGTATGTTTTGTTTATAAAATATTTGTTTTAAAATACTATATTAAGTAAATATTTTGAAAATTTTAAAATGAATGTATTTAAAGAAATGTATTTTTATCATTGCTATAATAATTTTCATTTTATTAAATAATTTATAAGGTGTATAATTATGTCTAAATTTTCCAAACGGTAATTAAGTTTATTTTTAACAGATTTGACCTCTCAGCTTAATTAGGCCACATATATTAATAGTTTACACCCCATTCTCAACCATTAACTTAGTTATCATATGACTTATCCTATTTAAATTCTGACCTTGTGTATTTTACACACTTCAACATACTTCATTATGCTTCTTCAGTGTTTTATCAGATGTAATTTCTTATAAATTACTTATTATTTTGTTAGCTTCTCATGAGAGGCTCAAGTAAGATATACTTGGGTCTTTCTAGCTTTATCCATCACTTCAGAACTTCTCCAAGGTTATACACCATTGAATCTTCGACAACACATAATTCCAGAAGCAATATGTTGTTTCAACAATTTATGACAACAGGAAATTTTGTTATAGAAGATATAAATTGTGCTTGAACTATTATTAATTTTCAATTTGCTTGTTTAATCATGCTTAAAAACGTTTGAAGGTGATAGTTTTAAAATGATGAATGCCAGAACTTTTTTTTAACTTTGCATTAATTTTAAAATACATTATTCTGTATTCTGCAAATACTAAGTTTTGCTGCAATTTACAGAATGTTATCATTTATGCTTAATTTGATATTATTAATTCAAATTAGAACTTTTGCTAGACTAGTAGGATCATGTTTAAATGATAAAGTGCTTACTAATTCATAATTATGAATTACTTTATATTGTTTTACTTTATATTGAAAAAAACTATTTTATTATCATGTCTACAGATTTTGAAATCACCTTCATAAAAATTACTATGGTGCTATTGTTTTAAAATGGATGAAATACTTGTTTCATCATTTATCAAATTCAAAAATGAACATATTTACGAATTATTTCTTATCATGAAATATTTTAAATGAACAAAAATGTCATTAACATGTATTTAATAATGAATGTATATGTGATAGAATATTGGTATAAAAATATTTTTACCTTATTCTAAAAGTTGAAGTAATTGCAATTATGCTTTAATGTATATTATTTACTAATAAATATTTTATCTGTCTTCAAAAGATTTACTAATAAATATTTTATCTGTCTTCAAAAGATAAAATACAATTTGAAATGAACTCAGTATTTTCTTTAATCTAAGTTTTGATGATAAAAAAATATTACACTTGATAAATGTACTTTTAAATAATTTTAATGCCAAGAAAAATTAGAATATTTCTTCTTATGTGCTTACTAAAATCTGCTCTTTATTTTTATGCACATTATTAATAAGAAAGATTAGTGTTCCTGATAAAGATTTAATTCTGAATAACTTTATATTATTTTGCATTATTTTTAATGGAAATAATCTGCTCTTTGCCAGTGTTTCATCACGTGAAGCTAAGAATTGTTTTTAAAAAACAAGCCATATTATATCTATATGCTACTTTAAATGAATAGCATGCTTTCTATTTATTATTGCTTGTATTTGAATTTGCTTAGGAAAAAATTATATTTCTGCTCATGTTATAATAATATTCTATTATTATTTTGAAAGGCTTTTCAGTCATGTCAGTGATTAATTTTTAATATTTCTTCATATCTCAGATTTTAAATTATTTGTTTATCAATATTTAATATTAATAATCATCCAGATATTCTTCTAAGTCTTCAGCATGTCCAAGAATTCTTTATTAGAACTGTTGTGTTACCAGATGATATGGAAATCAAGATTTAACACTATTAATTATTAATGGACAAAAGGATATAAATATTTAGTTTTAAGATCTATTCATATATGTACTATGATTTTTTCTATGTATTATTTATGTATAATTTTAATGTTTATCATTATAGTTCTCAGAATATTACTGCATTAAATATAATCAGTGTGTCATATTAATCCTGAATGGAATTATTTAGAATGTGAATAAACGGATGGAAGAATATTATGGAATAATGTATATTTTTCATATTAAATTGTTTAGTCACAAATTTATATGCCCAGCTATGTGTTGCTATTATTGTTATATTATATCAGTTTTGACATCATTTTCTATTATTATATAAAATAGTAATCTTATCACTAGTTTTTACAGTTTGTTCTTATCATGCCGTGAGCTATAGTAAATCTAGGTGACATTTAGAAAAGAATGCTATATTTTAGACAAACTCTTTTGTGATGGTTTATGCTTCGTACATTTTAGGGTAGAGACAAAGTCCCAATTCTTATTCACATTTTTTGGATAAATGTTTATTGTAAGTTTATTCCATCTTTCATTTTGTTTTTATTCTTAAATCCCTTCATGTTTATCTTAGTGAGATTTTAATAAAGTCATGCATGATACCTACCAATCATGTCTTTATTTTTGCTCTTGAAATGTTGTAAAGTTGTGTAATACTACCAATGTCTTTATTTTTGGCATTTGACATATTTTAAAGTCATATGTGATGCCAACCATGCCTTTATTTTTGCTCTTGATGAAATCAAAGTAGTTTACATCTGTTGATAAGCTATCCGATGTTTTAAAAACCTATATGACTTTAAAAATTTGTTCATCTACTTCCAAATTCATGTTACAATAATGGTAAGATTCATGTGGTAAAACTATTAAATACTTTTCCTACATGGACATATACCAATAAAAGTTAGATTAATAAATTGTGAGAGCTTTGTGAACGTAGATAAATCATATTAGTATATTTATTTACTTTTCCGAATTGTAATGTACAATTTTATTTTCAATTTGTGATTATAATTTCTGATTTTTATTCAAGTATTTAAAGATTACTTTTATCATCTTGATTAGTGTTAATATTGTTTTAATTATTAATTTTTGAATTTACATCTCTACTATCATCATATGCATTCCCAGAAATCCACCAAAGTCACATATACATTTTTATCATGATATCAGTATAAGAATAATATGATGAATCACTTTATTAAATTTTACAATGTTAATGTTAAGATAACAACCATGGATAATTACTTTATTTTGTTTTGTTTGAAGATGATAAAAGAAGCTACTGTGTGATATATGGGTAGCAACAAAATCCCTTTCCTACTCATAGTATCACAAATGTAATCCTAGTATGCTATAAGTTTTCATGATTAATTTTAAAAGTAATAATTATTTATTGTATTAAGATACTATCTCAAAGATTGGATATCTTATTATTAATATTTCTAAGATCACATTCATTGTTCGTATAAGAACTTAAAATGAAGAATAAGATTGTATTTGCTTATTAAAGAGTTTATTATAACAAAAACCACAAGATCTGATTTACTTAAGAAATAATTATTTTCTTGACATCTGATTTATTTATGAAAGATTTACTTTGATGAAGAAATCTGACTTGCTTAAAAAAAAAAATTATTTGGATTAATATTTTGAAATAATCTAATTTCATGTAACTGTTGCTGCTTAAGATTATATATATTTAGAGATTATTAGAACTCTCCTTCTAATTAGATGCTTTTGTCTTAGAGCAGGATAAGTTTGGTCAATCATTCGCTCACTTCTTTACTTTCATTGATTACTTTTTTGGCATTCAATGTGTTGGCCATGATTGATTGATTAAAGTTGTGTTGATCAGTTAAAGTGATACAGTTATAGTTGGAATTTTGATGCCACAATTAAAGATCTTGATTAATTAGATTGCTTTTTTGTCATGTAATAGGTTGATCGTTTGGGAAGCTATATAGTTATTTGATGGCATAATTTATACCCTGATATGTGGAAATTATTGCTTTCTTATCCTTAAGCATTATTTTATAATTGTAAATGACTTAAACTCTATAATTGATTATTAAATATTTTAATGTTATAGTCAATTTAAATTTTGTGTGCAATTTCGGATGATGATGATACTTATTCTGACTTTAAAAATATTTTATATTATTCATTTATTTAAAATCCTGTGGAGTAACTGATATATATGATTAGTACTGTAAGAGTTACACATAGTTAATAATTAAAAGTTGGTAGGCCTGTAAATTTCTATGGTATATTTAAAATATTTTTGTTTGAGAGTTTTGCTAGTAAACTGTAGTTTTGAAAGTAGAATGCCTGAGTAGGTTATGATATGTTGAAAATTTTATGTAATCTATTTTATTAATGCAGTAATTTTAATGAATAAATTATCATAAGTGACTTAGAAGATAATATTATTGATTTGGGAGAGATTGTCCCCTAATCCTCAAAATGTTAAATTGTGAAGAACCCAAAATGTCATGTCCCCTAATTCATAAGATCTAATGTTCCAAGTGCTTAAAGAATTAAAATCTCTAAAAAATAAATTTGAAAATTCTCAAAAAGAGATAAAACAATCTGTATAAGAACCTTGAGAAGAGTCTAAAGAATTTCAAAAAGAGATGAAAGATTCTCAAAAATCTTTAGAAAACAAGATTGAAGATTCTCAAAAATCTTTAGGAAGTAAATTTGAGATTACTAAAAGTCTTAAAAAATAAGTTAATTGAATTACAAGAGCAACTTAGAAATAATCCTAAAAAGGATTTTGAAAGTAAAATAGAAAAGACTAGACAAAAGACTATGAAAGAAATCAGTTATTATTTTGAATTAATGGAGCTAAACTTAGAGCTGCCAAAGATTCAAAAATTAGAAAGCATAAAGAAATATTTATCACAATATTAGTCAAAATCTGATCTTAAATTAAATAATTTAAAAACTAAAGTAGAAAAAACTAGTGATAGATTAATGGAATAGATGATAATGGTAAATAATAAAATGCAAAGTATCTAAACCCAATCAAATCAGTTTATATAGATTTAAAATGGACCTAGAGCACTGATTTATCAAAAATGTAAAAATCATAAGGAGATTGAAAAAAAGCTAGTACAGTCTTAGGAAAGTATGTGGATTAAAATTCAATAAATTAGTCAAGGCATTCAATCACAAAATAGAGTTGGAAGAAATAAAACAGGAATTAGTGAACATTGTTCATGAATCTAAAGTTGAAATCAAGGAAATCAAAAAGTTTAATGTTCGTTTAGAAAATGACCTAAAGACTTCTTGATTTAGAATAATCTAAAAGATATGAATTGCAAAATAGAAGAGATGTCAGATAGTAGATTGTTAGAGTCAGATGAAATACAGAATAGTCTTGAAACCAATCTTAGAAAAGATTTTGAAAATAAAATTGAAAGTATTCAAAATAAAATTATAGAAGATTTTGCTTATCAATTCTCACTTGGTAGAGATTAATTATGTAAATAATAAAGATAACCCTATTAAAAAGTGAGAAGAGTCTGAAAAGAATTTTAATCTTAAACCAGATTTTGAAAATCAAATTGGAAGTATTCAAGAAAGTTTTGTGGAAAAATTTGATTGTCAGTCTAAGTTATTAGAAATTGACTATAAATCCTAAAGATAATTCTGTTAGAAAATTAGCAAATAATGGATAATCCAAAGTCAAGAAAATATTCTAATTAGATTTCAACAAGTTAGTCAAATCTTTGTAGAAAAGGTTGTACATAAGATAGAACCTAAATTTAGAAGATTAAGCAATAGTCATAATGAAAATGAATAACAGACTAATCCCATATCTAAAAAATGTTCAAATTGGATTTCAATAACTTAATCAGCTCCTTGTTAATAGACTAATCCACATAAATGCGAAAATAAAATACAAAATGAAGTTCGTTAATGTAAACCATCCTCCAGTAGTATGCAAATTATATCAGAGAGATGATTAGACAAAAGATTGAACTAGTGCATAAAATCTACAATGCACATAGCTTAAGACTTATTCTCCATACAAATTAAGTATCTTTTATACTTGAATTGAAATTGTAGCAACATAGTTGTTTTGTAATTGTATAAAACTAATAATGTTATTGCAGTTGTTGTTGAGTGGAAAACTGAAGAACTTATAATTATAAAAAAAAAAATTCCCCTCACAGTTTGGGAAAATTGTAATCTTAAGTTGTGCCCATAGAACTTTATGTAGAGTATTTATGCTAATGTATCTAAAAAAAAATTATATATGGTAGTTTATTTTCTAATAAGCAAATGATATTACTCTGTTAAAGATAGCGAGTCATTTTATAAGCTATTTAGCTGATTTCTAACTCTATTATAAAATATTAGTTAAGATACATTTATATACATAAATTTTAATTGTGAATAATTTTATCTTATCAATCAGGCTCATTTTAATGTTATAGGTGATAAAACCATAAAGTAGTTATTTTTAAAGTATAACTTATTCTTAACATAGCATAGTTGAAAGATATAATTGAATCTTAATATAATTGTTACAGATACTTATTAGATTAAGTAATCAATAAAATAAACACTAAAATGTTTTAAATATTTAAGCCAGTTTTAAAAATGCTTGATTGGATTTGAGTAATAAAATTAATTAATTTACAGTTTATTTTTAAAATATAATTATAAATGCCAGTTTAATAGTAGTCAAATTTCGTATAAATCTTATAATTAGCTAGAAAACTTTAAATTTCTAAATCCTCTCTTTAAATATTTTCAGTTATGTGTGAATGTAATTTATTTCCCTATAAAGTTTAAAATTTAAATAAAGAAAACAATTATACTTTAATCTTCCTTGTTTATAAAACAACTATTTCAAATAATTTTTATGGCATAATGTTTTGTTTATAACATGTTTGTTTTAAAGTACTATCTTAATTAAATATTTTGAAATTTTTAAAATGAATTAAAAGAAATGTATTTTTTTAATTGCTATAATAATTTTCATTTTATTAAATAATTTCTAAAGTGTATAATATAATGTAAAGATGATGTGATTTGTTATGTGTAAATTTTCCAAACAGTAATTAAGTTTATTTTTAGATTTGACCTCTCAGCTTAATAAGATCACATAAATTAATAGTTCACCCCCATTGTCAATCATGTACTTAATTTAGTTATCAGATGACTTACCCTATTTAAACTCTGACCTCGTGTAATTTTCACATTTCAACATACTTCATTATTATTCTTCAATGTTTTATCAGTGTAATTTTTTTTATTTTGTTAGCTTATCATGATAGGCTAAAGTAATTATCTGCCCGAGTCTTTCTAGCTTTGCCTGATCACTACTTCAGCACTTTTCTAAGGCTATACACCATTACGAATCTCCAACAATGCATAAATAATCATAGAAGCATGACAACAGGAAATTTTGCTATAGAAGGTATAAATATTGCTCAAACTATTATTAATTTTCTTGTTTAATCATGCTTTAAAACATGTTTGAAAGTGATGATTTTAAAATAGTGAATGCCAGAACTTTATTTAACTGTGAATAATTTTAAAATACATTATTCTGCTTTATTCTATGAATTATATGCTACTATATATTCTACAAATACTACATTTAGTTATTGTTTACAGAATGTTCTCTTTTATCCTTAATTTGATATTTTTAACAAATTAGAACTTTTGCTAGACTAGTAGGACCATGTAAATGATAAAGTGCTTACCAATTATTAATTATGAGCATATAAATGCTTTATTTCATATTAAAAGAAACTATTTTATTATCATGTTTATGGATTTTGAAATCACCTTCGTAAAAAATTACTATTATGCTATTGTTATAAAATAAATAGTTGTTTCACCATTTACCATATTACAAATGAATATATTTATTATGAATTATTTATCATGAAATATTTTAACTGGACAAAAGTGTCATTATTATATATTTAATAACGAATGAAGTATACATGATAGAATATCGATATAACAATATTTTTGCCTTATACTAAAAGTAGAAATAATTATGCTTTAAAGTACATTATTTGCTAATAAATATTTTGTCTGTCTTCAAAAGATAAAATACAATTTGAAATGAACTCAGTACTTGCTTTAATCAAAGTATTGACAATAAAAAATATTATACTCGATAAATATACTTTTAAGTAATTTTAATGCCAATGAAAAATATATTTCTTATGTGCTTGCTGAAATCTATTCATCATTTTTATAATGTGTATTATTGATAAGAAAGATTACAGTGCTCCTGATAAAGATTTATTTATCACTGAATAACATCTTATATTACTATGCATTATTTTTAATAGAAATATTCTGCTCTTTGCCAATATTTCGTCACATGAAACTAAGAATTGTTTTCAAAAAGGAAGCCATAATATATCTATGTGCTATTTTAATATGAATAGTATGCTTTCCACTTGTCATTGCTTATATTTGAATTTGTTTGAAAGAAATATTTCTGCTTGTCTTATTATAATAATAAATATTCTATTGTTATTTTGAATGTCTTTTCAGTAACTTCAGTGCTTAATTCTTAATATTTCTGTGTAGATTTGACATTATGTTTGCCAGTATTAAATATTTATAATCTTTTGAATATTCTGCTAAATCTTTACCATGCCCAAGGATTTTTTTATTAGAACTGCTGTGCTATCAGATTGTATAAAAACCAAGATTTAAAGAGTATAATTTATTAATGAGTATAAGAGTAAATATTTAGTTTTAAGATCTATTCATATATGTATTATGTCTATGATTTTTTCTATGTATTATTTATGTATGATTTTAATATGTTTATCATTATAGTTCTCAGAATATTACTGTATGAAATATAATCAGTGTTTCATATTAGTCATATATGAAATTATTTAAAATGTGAATAAATCAATGGAAGAATTTTATGGAATAGATGCATATTTTTCCTATTAAATTGTTTAGCCACAAATTTATATGATTAGCTATGTTTAGCTATTATTGTTATATTTTAGCGATTTTGCACATCATTTATTCATTATTGTTATATGAGAGAGTAGCTTTATTATCTCTAGTTTTTACAGATTGTTCTTATCATGCAAGTGAATTATAGGTCTAAGTGACATTTAACATAGAAAGCTATATTTTAGGCAAACCATGCACTTTTTGGATAAGTGTTTATTGTATGTTTATTCCATTGTTCATTATGCCTGTTTTTAAATCCCTTGATGTTTATTTTGGTAAGATAATAAAATCATGCGTGATAACAACCATGTCTTTATTTTTGCTCTTGACATATTTTAAGGCTATATTTGATGGCACCCATGCTTTTATTTTCCTCTTGATGAAATCAGTCATTTACATCTGTTGATATGCTCAGTTTGCATATCTGATCTGTTTTAAAATCCTCGATAAAATATTTTATATGTAAATTTATAATTATTTATGTGGCTCTAAAAATTTATACATCTACTTCCAAATTCATGTTACAATAATGGTAAGATTCATTTGGTAAAACTATTCAACACTTTTCCTGCATGGATATATATCAATAAAAATTGAACTCATAGGTAAATCATATTGGGATCATTTATTTAATTATTTTTCCTAATTATAATGTACATTTTTATTTTCAATTTGTGATTATAATTTCTGATTTTTATTAAAGTATTTAAACATTATTTTTGTTATCTTGATTAGTGTTAATAAATATTGTTTTAGTTATTAATTTTTGAATTTGTATCTCTAATATTTTCATCTGCATTCTCAAAAATCACACATATTTTTATTATCAGGATATAAGAGTATAAAAAGAACATCACGAGTCACTTTATTAAATTTTATATCGATGTTAAGATAACATCCATGGATAGTTAATTTTGAAGATTATAAGAGAACCTATTGTGTGATATGTGAATAGCAACAAAATCACTTTTCTATTCACATTTATTATCATGAATGTAATCTTAGTATTCTATAATTGTTTTATATAAGAGCTTTTATGATTGACTCGAAAAAATAATTATTTATTGTATTAAGATATCTCAAAGATTGGATATCTTATTAACATTTCTATGATCACATTCATTTTTGGTATAAGAATTTAAGATGAAGAATAAGATTATATTGCTTATTAAAGAGTTTATTTTAATGACAACCCTGAGATTTGATTTACTTAAGAAATAATTATTTTGCTTGAGATCTAATTTACTTAAAAAAGAATTAATTTGCTTGAGATCTGATTTATTTGAGAAAGATTTACTTTGATGAAGAAATATGACTTGCTTAAAAAACGATTTATTTAGATCAATAATATTTTGAAATAACCTAATTTTATGTAACTTTTGCTGATAAGATTACATTTGTTTAGAGAGTATAAAACTCTCCTCCTAATTAGATACTTCTTCTCTTAATGCAGCATTAGAGACTAGCCTGATTGCATATGTTTATTTATCTGTTTTAAAGCCGCATTAGAGGTAGCCCACCTTGAGGGTATGTTTCGTTGATCGCTTCCTTTACTTTCGTTGGTTATACTATATAATTCAATAAATTAAGCTATAAGAACAGATTTTTTGGTTTTACCAGTTCATCCCTTATATCAACTTCATCATATCATAAATAATTACCAGCATAAATAGTTAGATGCCTTCTTTCACTGTACAACATGATAGAGCTGAGATGAGGGATGAACTAATAAAAAACAAAAACTTAGATAATAGATTTTTATTCGGTCTGCATTTATCTCTGGTTAAAAAAAGAGAAGCGAAAGTAGACATTTAGCAATTTCTATTTCCTGTAAAAAACTCATCAATACTGTATTTTTTTCTAAGTCTTTTTCACTTTTTTGACAAAAGAGACAAATAGAAACAAAGAAAAAGATTCATAAAAATCTACATATTAAGATAATTTTGAATGAAATAAAAAAAAACCTTAAAACTGGATATATGCTATATTTAGTATTAACAATTTGCCAAAACAATCCTTATACATTTTAAAATGAATACAAGTATTTCAACCTAATTGTGAAGAAAGGAAATATTAAAAGCTGATTTTAAGTATAAGAAACATACATCTGAATCAATAAAGCAATAGAATAGTTCCAATGTCTCCTTTACAAGAGCTTCAAGATAATCTTACTCAACAAAAATTGCAGCATTATCTTACTGCTTTGTTATTTTGTTCAAAGAAAAAATGCAACATGAATTATAAAGTAATAATAAATCACAAAAACTTAACAAATGACCAAAAATAAATAAACTAAGTTTCTTTAAATATTTATTTTTGATATGCTTATTTTATTTCAAATTTTAAATAAAGTATTTTGACTGCTTTAATAGATTTTTGTAGTTAACTAGGTTCTAACTTGTTTAATACAATACAATTTTATCTTTTCTTATTCATCTAGTAAACTTTAACTTTCTTTAAATATTCCTTTTTTATATGATTGTTTCATCTAATAATTAAAATAGAACATCTACATTAAAAACAAAATTAAAAAATACGATTTATTTAAAATTTGTACATAAAGAGTGTGGAAGAAGTTAATAAAATGCACTGAAAAAGGAAACATTCTGTTTATATTGATTAGTTTTCTTTTGCTGGTTCAGAAATAGATCTGCAAAAAATGATAAAGAAAATATCTGCATGAAATTATATTTTTTTAAATAAAAGAATTCAATATGTAGATAAAGTAAGTAATAAAGTCCTTCCACTCATCCAGCAATGTTTTTTTGATGACTGAATAACTAAGGTAATATATGAACAAAAAAGTGTAATAAAGCTGACATTTTTGTGACAAATTTCTTTTATTCTATCCTTACCTATTTTATATTTTATATGCTTATAAAATATTATATAAGCAATAAAACTTGTTAAACTGATAGCATATTTATAATATATTAATTTCAAATATTATATAGTTGGAAGTTCAAAAAAACATTCAAGAACAGTTTGAGCTCAGAGTTCCATTAACTTGTTCAGATATTTTTTTTTTTTAACTTAGCTGATAATTGATTGAGAAATTGTTAACTCTGGTCCACTAATCTACGATCACAGTAAATCACCCATTGCTATCAATGTTTCTGACAAATCATTTTTAAATCTAAAAAAAGTCTAATAATATGTACAAATACATGATTTTTATATTTTGCACCTTCCCTTCACCTTTTCAGTTAATAAATGATTTTACTTTTATTCAGCTTTTCTTTGTAAATTTATAAGAAACCAGTTGATTTTTAAAATTCCTTTCACAAAACATGCTGAAACAATGTAAACTGCATTTTTTTTTCTTTTAAAAAATTATTTGAATTTGTTTTCTGAAAATGCAGAAATAATTTCAAAGTTACAATTACTTATTTGGCTAATTATATTTTTTAAATTGTTAGATTTCTGTCTTCAAATGATGTTAGCATAAAAAATATTAGTGATACATTCAAATCTACTCCTTTGCAATATACATCTTCTTTCATCACAAGTTCAACCACCAGATATCAGGAAAAAGTTACTTCAGAAAATATATAATTACGATTTGCCAATAACTCAAGATTTAGGTTTACTATCTAAGACTTGTCTCAAATTAAAATCCCCTTTGTGTATGTTCAATCAAAAATTCACAACTGAAGAATTAAGGTGTAAAAAAATACAATTACGAGGTTCTAACAAATATTTTTTTCTATATCTAAGTCTTAATAAAGTCAGATGAATTTCATCTTTCTAGATATTGGAGTATTAATATTCAGGACAATCAATGGTCACTGCACTCATCTACTTCATAAACACAATTTATTAGCCAGTGATTTATGTAGATGTTGATAAACACAAGGCATGAATTACAGAGTTAAGGTCTATCAATTCTATGGCTACAGTGGTAGAATTGAAGGACTTAATAAAGTCACTAGTAAGTCAATCTCCTAAGCAAAATTTCTAGTTTTTTTATTGATTTTTATTAATAGTTAAGCTGTCTAAAAAAAAAAAAAAAGAAAATCCATGCATTAAATAAATTTCAAAATTACGTAACATGGACTAGAATTTTTATAATAAATACATAACTAACGGATTATATAATAAATAAAAAATATGTTAAAAAAAGAAAATAAAACTACATACAATTAATGAATAGATTTTTTTAAAAAAAATACAATAATGAAATAATAATAATAATAATCAAATGATTTGTTATTCAAGAGTCACATGAAGGTTGACCACCAAAACTACCATAATATTTCCAGAATATTATAGAGCACTCCTAAATGAACATTTTTTTTTAGAATAAAAATACAATTTTATATATATGTCTTTTCTTGAAAAAAAAGATAATTTATAATATCCAACCTGGTCTTCAAATGTTAATAAGATCCCATGTACTAATAAATAAATCTTGTGATGTAAATGAACATTTTCCAATACTTTTATATTAAATTAATATGATTTAAAAATATTACTTTCATATAATAAATTTGTTACAATAAGACCCTATCATTTTGTTAATTCAGTTATGCATTTATCATTTATCTGCATTTATTGCCTGATTTTTTTGGGGGGGATTTTTTTTTTTTTTTTACTGTTGACAAATCATACACAATCTTGAAACAGTATTTTCACATGGATAATTTGCTTTTTTAAATTTTCAGACATTTTATTATTTTACTAAAAACATAACTATCATCTTACGGTTTGTTTTAATTCAGAAGTGAAGTTTTTTTTTTAAATTAGAAATTTGTCCTCAAATTGTTTTCATTCTGCTACTTATAAAGAGAATCCTATATTTTCAAATATTAAATGAAACATAATTTAAGCAAAAGAATATTAATGAAAATGTAAAAAAATTTTTATAATAAATTGTTAGATAAAATGTATTTTAAAAAAGAGCCTTATTCAATAACCATATATTAAGATTATTTTCAATTTTTTAACATTAAAATTATATACCATATCTATTACATATATAAATATTAATTCTAATATTCTCAGAGATAAATGATGTCATAGTACTATATTCCATGTAATAAAAATAGCTAAACAGCTGACATTTCAGTACAATAACAACTACTTTGCTCAGAGCCTTTTCTTTCTCAAATCATAAGAATGTGTGTGGTGAGATTTAAAAATCATTATTTTTTTCTTTTGTTATTTTCTTCTCATTCTTAAATTCTAATGGTTGAGAAGTTTTAAAAAATATTTTATCCTCTAATAGCTTTTTCCAAATATTGTTAATTTTCTTTAATTCACACTTTTCATTTATGCTCTTAGATCTTTTAAAAATCTCTATGGCTTCCCTTAGCATTCTCTGATCATATCGTTCAATTTTTGTCTGAATATGTGTTTTATTAAAATTGATGTCATAGTTTGTTAATTCAATGTGAGAATGGCTGATGAATTACATTTTTCTCTAACTGCCAAAATGTATTCTGCCTTTCTTATGTTTATTCTATGATTGTCTATCCAATGTATGAATATAAATAAACTCCATATGGAATGTTGTCGTCGATGAGTCACCATATCCCACTGGATGGCGCTGTTTTCACACTAAAACACATAAAAATGACGTTTCTGCGGCCGACACGTTTGAACCCGCATTTTCTATAATACAACTTTTTTGTTGCACTACAGATTGCAGGCCACTATGTCGCGTCGCAGTACAGCATGTATGTTTTACACAGCAAATACATTTTCCCAATTCGCACAGTTTATAAAATTGTTACAGCTTGGAGAGAGGGTGTGTTTTTTTGAATTGGATGGGAATGTTATTTGCATTGGTTTTTTTTTTATTTTAAAGTATTGAAATGTTCAGATTTTGTAAAGTAATAATTAACAGACTTTTTACACCGTAGTGTATTAAAGTTTTAAATAGTAAATGTTGATGAGATATATGTATAAAGTGAATTGGAATTAGGTAACGCGTCAAGTAACGTACTGTTCATAACATTTCCACTAGACATTTTAAGATTGTACCGTGTGTATATTTTTGAAATAAAAAAGAGCGTTAACATAAAAATATCCAGAAAGAAAAGTACAATTGTACACTGTGTTTTTTTAAATGTCATAAAAAGCATATATTATAAACATTTTATATATATATTTGTCGTTGTTTAAAAAAGTTTTAGTTTCTTTCTTTTCTCCGACTACCATTATACTTTGTTGAATATAGTTTACGTTTATTGTTATCATTTATTTTATAGATGTTAGTAAAAAAAAATATTTACAAAAATACGATTTTGATATTTTTTGTTTTAGCATTACAAACAACAGAACACTAACCGTAAACCTAACCCTAAAACTAACCCTAAAGCTAACCCTAAAACTAACCCTAAAGCTAACCTTAAAACTAACCCTAAAGCTAACCCTAAAACTAACCCTAAACCTAACCGTACAACTTTTACTTTTAGTTGTCATTCGATTTAAAATAAAAAATAGCGGTAAACAACAACAACAAAAAAGCCGTAACCCCAGTAAAAAAATTTCCAATAGAAAATTGATTTTTCTAATAAAAAGCAAACTAAAAAAGACGAATCAAATTGTAATTTGTTTCCTAAAACAAACCCTAAACCTACCGTAACAACTTTTACTTTTAGTTGTCATTCAATTTGAAATAAAAAATAGCGGTAAACAACAACAACAAAAAAAAGCCATAACCCCAGTAAAAAAATCTCTGATAGAAAATTAATTTTTCTAATAAAATGCAAACTAAAAAAGACGAATCAAATTATAATTTGTTTATTTTATTTTACATTTATTATTATCATTTAATTTGTATATGTTAATAAAAGAATATTTGAAATTAAATAATATTTAAAAAAGATGATTTTCTTTTGTTTTTATTTTCGCATTACAAAAAACACATCAAAATTAACGGCCCGGGAATGATCATATTTTATAGTTTAAGCGTGAAAAGTGCGCCATCGAGTGGGATATAGTAGTTATTCGACGACAACCGAATTTTATCTTTAGGGCATGAAAATACTTCATTAATTTTTTTAAATGTATTATAAATTGTGTGGATATTATTTTTCTTTAAAACATTACCAATTTTATCAGTTACTCCCTTTATATATGGAGAACAGTCATAATGTTAAATATATATAGAGAAAAGCAATTTGCAAATAATAAATAATGTTTTGAAGTATAATATCTGAGTTATACTTAAATTTAGTTAATAATTAAAAATTACTTTCTGAACACAGTATTTTAATGAATAATCAAAAATTGTATACATAAATTTTTAATAGAAATTCATTCTATCATTTTTACATATTGATTGTTTATTTTCTCCAATTTCTTGAAAAACAATGGACCAAGAGTTATTTGTAATTAGAATTTTTATTGTTAATATATTGTATATGTACAGAAAATATGGGGTGTAACCTGGGTGATGGCACTCATCACTATCATCATCAGTTACTAACTCAAATTTTAATATCAAATATAAAATTTAATATAAAAGGAAAGAGCATGAGAAATGACTCTGCTAGAGAGATTACTCAGAGAGATTAGCACAGTTAACTATATTAAATATGATTAACTATAAGTTCACCAGCATTACCCAAAAGTAATACTCATTCATCATCATAAATGATTAACAATAAAATGAACAATCAATTCTTGTGACTGAATTTGAAATGGGTCTACTATAGACCAGGTTAATTTAGACCTTGCCAGCTTGGAGCAGATTTAAACATTAATTTGGATGCACAAATTTAAGTGCTAATCCAAAAAACAATAATGCTGGGATATTAAAATATGCTGCCATTAACATACTGGTCAACTATAAATTTAATTTCTACCCAATACTAAACTAAATAAAATGTAGTGCATGGACTTTAAAGGATATCCCCTTTGCACCACCCAGGATCACCATCATTAACTGGATACCCATAAACACTAATATAAACCCTTTTTATAAAACAGACTACTATGCATGAATCTAGCTCAGAGAATACAAACTCTATAATTGTTAGTGCGAGCAAGAGATATAATAACACAACAGAAAAAAGAAATACGCTATCACATTGTGATTTACATATATGTTCCAATAGGCTTACATAAAATACATATATATTAGTGCACAGATGTGCGATATATTTTATTAACATATTTGAATTGTCATGAATCTATAAATGAAATTCATTTTTATAATACATAATTAATGACTGATTTAACATATATGTGTGTGTGCATGGAAATGTATGTGCACATTGATGTTTATATCATATATTTTAATTTGTCAAAATAATAAAATTTTTAAAAATATTATATTTTTGGCAATTTATTCCATCCTTAAAATATACATAAAATTCTCATTCGTTATTTTAATAATAAAAGTTTTTTTTTTCTTTTTTTAAAAAAATATTATACTTTGACAGGTTATTTTTGATTAATTATAAACATATTTAATCTTTTCAGTGTAAAAATCCCAGTTGGACGAATGAGTTAAAACTCTAAACCTTTGATTGGTTAATTACAGAATCAGCAGTAAACATGTATTCATCTTTTAATAATATATTTGTTTTAGTTTTGTTTGTAAAAAGTATATTAATAATTTGTCAGATTATGAAAGTGAATGAAAGTTTTTTCCAAAAATAAATTTATAATTATAATTATACAAATATTCGTTAGTAGAAGACCTAAAAAGAAAGTTTGTAACAAATTAGAAAGTGTTGTGGACATCATTGATTTCTTTCTCAATTTTACATTGTGTAAAAGTAAATAATTTTTACTAAAATCTTAACTATTTTTCTAAAATAATTTTATTTTCAGCATATTTTATCTAAATAATTTATAATATGTCAAAAAATATTTTTAAAATGCTCTAAAACTTTCATTTTCATTTTCAAAATCAAAACAAAGAAGTTGGAGCGGCGAAAATTATTGACAAGCGTTCTCTTTTGTCCAGTATAAAGAACAACCAATCAGCGTCTAGGAAAGATCACCTTCTTCCATTGTTAAAACTTAAATTTGAATATTATTGATTTTTTTACTTGTAAAATAATTCTAGAGAGGGGAGCATCATATGGTACTTTTTTAAGCTTAAAATGACTGTAAATTTACTATGGTAATGTAAAAAATGACATTTTTCAAGCGACTTGAAGCCATGTCTCTCTATGATCAGAGACTTCTATCAAAGGGTTAAAAAAATATTCCAGCGAAATCCTTTGTTTTCCAATCTAGAAATGCTTTAGGAATCTATTTTTTCTTTTATAAAATCATCTATAAATTCTTTATTTTAGACTTTTAACTTAAGCAAAAATTATTTTACTTGTTTCACTTTTAAAATGTCATTTTTAAGGAATTATTTAAAATAATTCAGCAGCTGCATTTTATATACATTTTTGATGCTTCTTGTCAAGTATTGAACAGAATGTTTAAATCTTTATATTGACTATGAAGTTTTATATTTATTATTTTACAGAGCAGAAAAGGTTATATTTTCTTTTAATCAAGTCATTTAATAACAAGATCATTGAAAGAAAATCAGTCTCGATTCCTCTTTTTAGTTAATCCAAGAATAGATATACTTGTATCTGTCACATACTCTAAGAGAATTTCATACCTCAGAAGAATGATAATACTGAAAGTCCAAATTATCAATTTTAAAATTTAATAGCTATTAAAATTTAGCAGAAATAATAAATAGTTTTAAATACTGAAGATCAATTTCTTCGATTGGAATAAAATCTATTTTTAATGTAATTCTCATTGTGACTTTGGAGTATATTAGTTTATGATTTATCCATTCATCTGCATTTGTAAGTGATTGGATAATAATAATTTTTTTTTTATTTACTCTTAACTATAAACGTTTATTGAATGCCACTGAAATAAGACAAATGCATGTATGTATTTTTATAGTGACATTTCTGTTCAAATAGTATTTGTGATCATCACTACTATATGTTGTGCATACATTTAATAAAAACAGATTATTTGAATTTATAACACCAATACCTTTATTTTCAACAATTTTTGCCATTGTTTATATTAGCATATGCATTAAAATTTCTAAGAATAAAAAGTAAAATTCAATCTTTTAACGGTATTAATATAAAAAAAATATAATAACAAATAAAATGTCTTGATTAATGTTGCCAACAAGAATTAAAAATAAATATTATAAACTAATAGGAAATTTAATGGATAAAAAACAATAACTACAAAGACTTCAGGATTATATTTTTTGTATGAAAAATCAAATGATGAAAAATAATCACATGCACACATCACTACATGCCACTTTTATCAGATTTAAAATGAGATAAAAATTTTCAGAAAAACTGCAAACTTATACAGAAATAAAAATTTTGGAGAATATTTTGTATCATTAAAAAATCTGAGGAGTATTAGAACTTATTAAAAATAGAAGTTTTCAATATATTTATCAATTTTTTTATGAATATTTCTCTAGAACTGCAATACAAACATCACTATATTAAAACTAACAAACAAATTTTCAATTTGTTATCTCTATGATTATATTTGGTATGATTATTATATATTTTTTCATTTTAATGATCTGGAACCTATAATATTCTATGAAGATAATTTGGAGAATTGCTAAGCTAGATTGAATTTAATGTGAATAACTAATCTAAACTGATTTTATTAAAGATGACTTAACAAGATTCATATTTAAATTTTGGAAATTGAAATGAATAAATGATATATAATCATACTTTTCCAAATGTTGTTTTATAAAGCCTTCAGTAAATTTAGTAAAGATACAGTTAATTCTCTTTTTACACAATTTTTTTTTTTGCACAATTTTGAAATAACATGAGTTTAAAAAAACAAAGTCTCTTTCTACACGAGTTGTTTTAAAATAATACTATTGGTAAAAATAACAAAAAAATATGATACTTTGGGATTAGAGCTGCTATGACATATTCATAACTGGAATAAATAAATGAATGTTATTGTCTGGAAGGTTTTAAAAAATCATCTTACATTCTCAAAATAATTCTTAGATTGTCTTAAGTTGTTATTAAACATTTTTTTAAAAATTCTAAATAATTTCATGCAAGTATTATAAAATAATTTATTTTTCTTTTTAGAAGATTCTAAATGTTTTTAATTCAGTGTTTATTTACAGATTTGTTTCTGAGGTCGAGTTCATAATGATTACGTCACAAAACTAAAAAAAAAAAAAAAAATTATTATGGTATTATCATTTAATTTTTTTTTTAAAAAGTTTCATTTCTTTATTTCTCATTATTTTAAAAACAAAAATCTCTTTTTCGGCAATATTCCTGCAAATGAAGAAATTTGTTTGCATTATAATGTTTTTGTCATTTTGTTTTGACAGAGAAATATCTTTTCGGTATTGATGCTTTGTTTGTATTTTGAGATTTGATTTTAAAAAAAATATTCCTTGTTGATATTGATATTAAAAAAATTTAATTTTGTTCAAATTTAATTGATTAATTTGTTTAAATTTATATTTATTAATTTTAGCAAAAATCAATAGATGGCAAGTTAAACATTGCAAGTTTTAATGATAGCAATGATATTCCAATTATGCGCAAACATATACATTTATTGTCAGACAGTGATAGTGAATAAAATCTTGAGTACTTTTCTGTTTTGTGAACAAGTAAGATGTCATCCATATTTTTAATAAATGTACAGTTCCAAGGGCCTACAATTTCTCTTTTTGAATGTGTTAGTTGTTAAATTAAAAAAAAAATTATAAAGTTAAATAAAAGTAATAAATTCCAATAAATTACATTAATAACCTCTATTTCAATTTTTTTTAATATATTTATAACATGGAAGTGACGATACACTTTGAACTTTAGTTTTCAATGGCTTGTATAGAGAAATCAATGAGCGTTTCATTGTGTTATCACTTTCAAGTATTCTTATTTTTCAAATAAAATTTATATTCCTATAACTCATTTTTTATTTGAGTTCAATGTATATGAAGTAAAATTTGATAACATACAAAAAATATAACATTCTAACAAAATTTTTTGTATAGTTTATTTAATTACTTTCATTGATTTCTTAGGTCTGGAACCAATCTCTTTATTTTAAAAACATAAAATGTATTTTTTTACACAAATTTCTTTTACATGAAATTTTCGGGAACCAATCTATCATGTAAAAAGAGAATTAGGTGTATTTCCTGACAAATCTGAAAGCTGAGTATTATTTGTGATTATTTAAAAACATCATTAAGTCAGGAGAAAAAAATTTTTTTCTTTTAAATATATCATGAATAAATAGCAAAAAGTAACAAACTTCATCATATAGGTAAAAAAATTAACCTGTGTAACAAAAATTATTAGTACTACAATGAAGATATGGATTCCCACAACTGAATTTTATGCTGACTTCTAAACAATAACAATATTTTAAATATTAATAAAAATAGCACTGTTGATGGTCAACAATCACAGCATGACTTACCTAAGTCAATTATAAGAAATTGGTGGGAAAAAAACTATGAAAAACATAGTTTCAAAACAACTAAAAATTGATACTACTATATTATCTGAAAATGTTTAAGAAGTTTTCTGGGAAAAAGTATTGTCTTTTCTAATGTAAATAATACACATACAACAACTGGAATAAATTATAATTGGTCATGAACGAGAATTTACTGTGTACAGTACTTAAAAAATAAAATTCCACATATTTTTACTATCTATTACACAGTATCACAAATCATTAATTGCAGTTATTAATAAAATCAAATTACAATGTTTAAAGAAACAATTATTTTGTCGAGTATGCAATAATAATAACAAATTTAAATATCTTTTATTTTATACAAAAGTAAAATGATTCTTGAAAAGAAATTGTTCAAAATTTTTTTTACATGTTTGATTCAGTTTCAAAATTTCTTGTTGCTATAAAATATCAGTTGAATACATACCAATATTTTAGAACAGTTATAGTATATTTTTAACATATATCTGAAAAAAATAAATATATAATCAAGATCATAAGTAATATTAATTTCATCAAAGTTAAAAAAATTACATTAATTTTATGAGGAAATAAGATTGACAATATTTTTAAAAAATAATTTGTTTTATTAAGAATTCTTATCAGATTTAAATAACTGGAAAAGTTAGTAATATTTGAATGAATAATTACTCCACTTCAAACATGTCTTTCAAATAATATAACAAATTCTGAAAAATTAATTGAATTAAAAAATAATGAACCTAAAACATCATTTAATCACATTGACCTTGATATTTTTTTGGGACATAAAATGTATAATTTCTTTTTTTAGCAAGAAATTAAATTACTTGTAATGATATTTCCAACACTCTATTAGGGAAGAAAAAAAATGACATAAAAGAGGTATTATTGCAGCAAAGCAATGATTGCAATTTTTCACAATAAGAGATATTAAGCAGATAAAACTGAACTAGCTTAAGTACATGAAATGCCATGAACTCATTAAGAAAATGTTGTACCTGTAAATTTATAAGAACTAGCTCATGAAAAACAAAAATATGTACATATCAAATCTGTTTCTTAGATAGTTAAGATATAGAATTCAATTCATGCATTAACATTTATTCTCTATATTACTTAGCATTTTAAAAAAAAAAAAGATTCAGGGAACAACAAAATTATAATTTAAAGTTATAATTTGAAGAAATTTACTAGAAGTTGATATATTATTATTAGTTTAATTTTTGTTGTTATTGACAATTTTGTTATTATTTGAATATTATTCATATAAATTCATACAACTATTTTTTCATGTGTTATAAATTTATAGCTTTTCATATACAATTTTTTTGTTTGTTAGGAAAGTTGTAATAATTTTCTCAACTTATAATTGAAGAATATTTTTGTATTATTTTCTAAACAAATAAGAAAATACTAAATAAATTAAAAAACAAAAAAACAAATCTAAGATAAGCTTTGTTGTATGCATAAACAAAAAGAAGCAGACAGTTATAGGCATTGCTATTAGTTGGGGAAAAACAAAAAATTCTTTTTTAAAAAAAATATGTTTGTAAAGTAGAAAAATAAACAAAGTTGATAAAGTATAAAGAGAATATTATCTTATTCTCCAATTCTATAAACAGGTATTGCCTATTAATTTTATTTTTAATTTTTAAATCCAAAATTATTTTTTTTGTAAAAAGCTTTTAAATGATTTAATAGTAAAACTATTATTATAGTGCATTTTCTTGAAAATGTTACTATTCAATTTTAATTTATGCGAGGAGGAAGAGATAGTTGTTGTTATTGTTATTTTGTATTACTGATCAAAGAGGAAGTATCCACCCGAAATCCACAGCTGAAAGGATTTTCACTGAAATTGTTTTATATGATTTGGATTTTGTTTTGATCTTATTAAGTATAAGTAATATGATTTTTTAAAAATAAATATATATATTTCTTTGGCAGACTAATATAAGTTTAGCTCTGAAACATAATGGATGCTAATTTCAATGAAGAAAGATAGTTTATTTACCTGTTGTATAGTAGACTAATTAAATAAGTGTAAATAAAAGAATTACATAGATTGAATTATTTAATTCTATTTCTAAATAAATAATTATAGTACAAAATTCAATGAAAAATTAAAGTCATTTTCTTAGTGGGTTCTCAAAAACCTAAAAAAAAAATTACTTTGCAATCAGTGAAATATTTTTCCTCCTAATACAGACAAACAAAAACAGATCTGTTAGTAACATAAAACTTCACTGAGATATTGTGGATGAAATTACTAGATATCAAAAATTTCTTTATTATATTAGGAAATGACTATTGAAATAATGGTTAATTAAATGTACTCTCTCTGAATTTTATGTACAAAAGAGAAAAAAAGAATAGTGAAAAAATATCACATAGTAGTATTAATAACTTCTAAGATTAATTAATAATATGCTATATACTTAAACATTAAAATGTTTGAGTTATTACCAAGTTATAATTTGTGAATTGATTATTGAGTTGGATTTCCATTTTTATTAATTTTTTTAATTTTTTTTGTTTTTTATTAAATTAAAAAAAAAAAAGAATAATTTATTGCTCAGGAGTTTATAAGTAATTTAAGCATTGGAAGCAATAGAACTAGGTATGGATCAATGCATTTTTGTTTAATTTAATATAATATAAAATATATTACATATTTAATCAATACTGTAGAAAAATTGAAAAAACAATTTTCTTAAAATACACAAGAAGAGATTTGTGTTTTCACAGAATGAAAAGTTGTTCAAAACAAAAAAAAAAGAGAAATATAATTATAGTAAGTTTTGCTTATTTACTATAAACATTTTAAATCTGAAATAATGTTTTATTGCAAATATCATATATATGACAAACATAAGCCAATTAACTTTTGCTGAAATTTTCAGTATAGTCAATAAATTGAACCTTTTTCATTTGTGTTATAATTGCAATAATATTAACTGCATTTTTAATCTCTGAAGAATTCATGAATTAAAAACATTTTTAACATCTACAAATGTCATAAATTGTTATATGTATTTCATATTGTAAACATTTATTTAAATGACATGTAGATATAGACGTTAATAAATATTCAATAATAAGTCCATCAAATTTTCATTTTTATATACAGTATTGAACTTGTTCATTAAATATGAAGTATAAATATTATAAAAATTAGTAAAGCTTTTTTACATAAATGTATTTTAAACATTCAGATTTTCATCATTCTTTTATCAGCAAGTGAAAGAATTATTTTTGCTTGAAAAATGAACATAGAAAATAACAAATTGAAAACAAGAACAACACACACACACATATATATTTTATTTTGGAAACTACTTCAGTGAATTGAAATTATTTTAGCAATTAGGTCTATCAATCACTGAATAAAAAAGTTTTGTGTAATATTAATATTTTTAATCGTAATTGAAAATCATATAATCTAAAGATATCTTTTGACATTAATTCAATTAACTATTCAATTATTAGTCAGTAAATGGATAAGTGGATATTTTTGGCTAAAGAACAAAACAAAAAAAAAAACTCTTTCCTTCAAAATGGCTAACAAAAAGAGGCAATACTTTGTATCAACCTATGTATCAATGATTTCTTCTATTACCTTTCTACACTATAGCACTATGTATATATTAATTTTATAATGACCTATAACTATTGAACTGTATTAAAATACATATGGTTCATGAGTATATTGGCATTTGATAATATTTTTTTTAAAAAAAAGCTAAGAAGAAGTAAAATTTAAAGATCGTTCAAAAGATACAATTTAGTTTTCTTTTTTTTTTTAGTTAATATAATTTATATTTAGATAAAATACAATGAGTTATTTTTGTTTTGAATTGTTTATTTAATTTAATTAAAGTTAAAATTGGAAAGAAGGTAAATGCATGCAATTACTAATTCAGATAAAAAAAGAAATTATAAACATAAATGATTACGATCAGAATGCTAATTAAAGATGGCAGAAAGAATTTATAAAAAACAAAACCTTGTAACAAAAAAAGAAAATATAGATTATCAATTTACACATTCTGATAACAATAATATGCGCAGAAACCTCAAAACTGGTAGAGGAATATAAAAACCAAATAACTTTGAGCATGTTCTTATCTTGCCTTGTGCATGTAGTTTCTGTAGGTCCAGGATGCAGAATGTATCCTGGATTACTCTATGATAAACTGAGTTGTCATGTCGGGAATAGAACCGGAGCTTTTTTGGACTTCTTTCATCATGAAGAGATCACTCCAAAAATGCCATCGAAACCAGTATTAAAGTGAACAAGGAATGAAAAATATTGACGGCCACAAACTCATTCTATCCCAAGAAAAAATGCACATGTATAATCAACAATCTACCTAACTTGCTAAGCTTACTGTTAAGATTATTCATACCCTAATTTGTGACTTAAAATGTTTGCAAACTAACGTTAACTATAAGTTTATAATACCGATAAAGATATTAACTTTTATTATTCAAGGAACTTTCTAGAAGAAATCTAAGTGTCATATGAACTGTTTTAATTATTTGATCAATGTTATTATCTGGATTAGCATGCATGTTCTTTCTGATTTTATTAACAATTTACTGTTTAAATATTTTAATTGATATTAATTATCTGGATTAGCATGCATGTTCTTTCTGATTTTATTAACAATTTACTGTTTAAATATTTTAATTGATATTAATAAAATATTAGCAATAATATAATATTTTCATTTATACATTCTTAATTTTAGTTGATTATTTTATTAGAAAGTTTTAAATATCGAAATTACCTTTGCCACTATGTTTAATAGTTAAGCCCAGTGAAAATTCTAAAGAAAAATTCATATAAAATGACAAGAAATCAAAATCCCGATCTTTTAGTTCTATGCTTCTTAATATATGGTGTGCAATACAATGGATCAATGAATTCTCATATAGAATTCTGGTATCGGTGGTCAAATAAATATAAAACCGATTCCACCGGTAGTAGTGTACATGGTAATAAAATATTAGGCTCAGTTAAACAGGAAACAAAGCTTCATTCTTGAGATACCTAAACTCATACATGAACGGAAAATTCTTTTTCATAGCTTGATTAACTTGCACTTTGTGTATAAAATAAAAGTCTAATCAAACCACAATGTAAAAAACATTACAATGGCACCCAATGTGGTGTTCCAATTGTAAAGTTTTTAATATTCTAGGTTTGATTGGACCTTTATTTTACATACTAGACAGTGCAAGTTAATCAAACTATGAAAAAAAAAATTCCAATCATTTACAAGTCTGGATATTTCAAGAACATAGTTATATTTCCTGATTAATGAACTTAATATTATTTATGATTTTAAATTGTGGGCAGAATCAGCTTTTAATTTATTTAGAGGGTGCCAGAGTCAACAGACTCACTGATCCTGCACAAAGCACATCGTAACTTACGAAGTCATCACCTACTTATTTTATTCTAAGAAAATATTTTTCCAGGGTCTTAATTAATAAAGCATATTGGCAAGGTAATTTACATACTTCTGTACAACAGATTAACACCATCTATAAATTAAAATTAAGAATGTAACTGACCAAACTTAAGCATGTTCAATGAAAATTTCACATTATTAGTAAAAGTTTTATTATACACATTAAATAATTAAACAATAAGAATTATTTATAATATTGGAAACAATACATATACACATTATCATATAATCATATTTAACACTTAATTCCAACAGTTCGTTTTTAGGAGTAAAATAATAAATGTCTCTTTTGTCTAAATTAGAAATTTATCATTTTAAAGCTATTATACAAATCTTCCTGATTAAAATATAAATTAGAACATGGCCATTCATTTACCGATAAATTTCTAGTGTTTACGTAGATAATAGATTATCATAGTCTGGTTCCTTTTGATGAGTAGTCCACACTATTGGTATATGGTTTCATTCTGGTATTACTTCCATATCTCTGATCCATATTTAGGTAAGGTTAGACTTAGCTATTGGTGACTTTTCTGAGAGGTGCCGGCGAATGATCTGATTCTACTGATGCATGGAGAATAGATTCATAAGTGATAGCATTTCATTATTACTTCAAAAACGGTGCACACAAGAAACTACCCAAAATACACAGGAAAAAGACCAATTCCAAACTTGTCTGCTTCTTTTTATATCCACAATCATTTTTGAGATTTCCTATGCATTTTCTTATCTTTTGTTTTATCTTTCTATAATCTTCTACATTCCTTGCTAGTTTTTGGTTACAGTCTTTTTTATGACTTAATTCTGCCAACTTTAATCAAAGCATAAGTGGTTTCTCTCTGATTGTAATCTCTTGCATGTATAACTTCTTTTTTTATCTGAATTACTTACTAATCTGTATGCACTTAAATTCTTTCCAATATGAATGTTAGTTTGATTAAATAAATTTTAAACATAAATAACTTTTATTGTATGCACAAAAAAAAAATTACACTTACTAATAAAAAAAAACTAAATTATGTAACCACTGTACCAGTCAAAACATGTTTATCCATCTAACATGAGCTGGAACTCAAAAAAGTGTACTTCAAACCCAGTCAAGCCAGGGATTTAGGTCAGGGCCCAACCTGAATTCAAACCCAATCCATAAGCCCCAGATCAAACAACTAATGAAAAACCTAGTAGTGATGGCACAAGAGAATTAAATTTTAAATCTGGCCGACTAGCAAAGCTGAGCAAAACAATGAGACATCTATTAACTATGATTAAACTAAAATATATACACACATAGCTGTATATGTAGAAGTGGAGAAAAAATTCAAACTACTCAAACAAGTTAAGCAAAAAAAAAATAGTTTAATATAATGACAAATTATTAATTTACATATATAAATTAACAGCCTACATTAGTATGTGCGTGAATAAGCAAGCAGTCCACCAAACAGTATATAATTACATAAAGTCGTTCACACTATTATTTCTCATATGTTCTTTTATTAGCTAAATAATATATTATAAATAAACACACATCTTGGGTGGGTCCAGTATTAAGATGCCAATCAATTATTAAAAAGATTACTTAAAATTGCTATTAACGCTTTGATTTACAGTTCTGAAACATGATGACTAACAATTTTGGGGAGCGTTCCGAGATTCATTATATATATAAGAAAACTATTTTCATGCCATTACGGTTGTGAAAATAAATAAAATACATTTGAAAACATATTTGATTATATGAAAAAATACTTAATGAAACTTCTTTTAATTAGTGCTGGTAAGAAGAATGCTTTATTTTCCTCAAGGCAAATGCTCTTAAATACATAAACAACAAATTACGACGATAGGATTGTATAAAATTGGGATAACATTATAAATTAATAAAGTTAATAATATTCAGCATATATATATATTTTGAGCAGAGCACAACTTTAATAACATTACAGCACTAAAATTACGTCATAAGCAAAAGAAATAATAATAATAATACGAAGTTTGGCGATACTGACATAATGGCAAAGAACTAAGAGAAAAAGGTAGTGCTTCTATATGAAAATGAAGTCTAAGACCCCCTTCTTGGGCAGTGCTGAGAAAAGTGGATAAGGCATGCTATGGACATCAACGAAGTGCAGGCCTTTTATACGAAGAAAGTGGATAGGCATAGCATGTGCCAGATTTATGGGAATCACAACCAGAGGCCTTTTTATACAAAATAAATGGTCCTGAGAAGGTCAACTATCCTCAGGACAAGGCTTGAGAAGAAATCTATGGGTTCGATCTTGTCACAACCCCCAGATTAGAAGATTAGAATCACGTAAGATATATATATTATAATGGAACGATCCTTTTCAGGACTCGAGGAAGTCACATCTAACTATATTCGGACTTGGAGTCTTCTTATAGAATGCCATGGATGATGTGATTTAAAATATAATCCAATCCACTCCTCTATTAATAACCTCGTTACTCTCGGAATTCGAGCTCAGAGTAAAAATCGCAATTGACTCTCTTCAGGCATTTCCACAAATATCCCATAGTAATGATAAATTTAGTATAAGCTATATATAACTTTTTTATAAATATTAAATCACTAAGTTGATTCAACATATATATGCCTGAGTATGTATATTTATAATTATTGGTTTTATAAAATGACTAAATAAAATAAACAAAGGAGACCTGTTTAATTTTAAAATCAAGTTTAACACATTTTAATCAGTAATAGGAACAAAAATATTATCATGTAAATAATTAAAAATATTAAAATTTATAATTATAATCTGTGCTTATATATAATACAACAATAAACTATTTAACATCCAAAAAAAAATATAATGTAAGTATTTACATATATATAATTTAAAATCATGGGTACAATAAATAATACCATCATACATTATAAATCTACATATTGTATCATTAAAATGATTTAGTGTGTGTTCCATGTTTGTATCAGATAACACCCATTCACACTAGAATAACAATAGAATGTATTCTTATATTAATTATGATATTGATTAAAAAGAAATTATGATAATTGTCAGGTAAGGTTCAATTTGGAATATAATAAAACTTACTTCCAAATTGAAATAATTTTAAAACGTTCATCTTAGTCAACCATCGCTTTCATCAGAGCATATATCAAAATATCAACATCTAGATTTTATTAAATAAATAAAATAAAACGTTCATCTTATCAGTTCTCTATTTATCCTGTTAAGATCAATTTGATAAACGAAATAATTTTTCCACGTAAATACAATTTATTCACAAAGAAAATAAAGTTTAAGAGTTATTAAAGTACACAATGAAGTAATCCAAGAGGAAAAAGAATAATGGTTGTATATCCCTCCTTAAACGAAATAAAATGACAATGAATGTTGAAAGATAAAGTTCATTGATCATCCTTTGAAGAGGTCATCCAAATATTCATTCCTTTAAATATTTAACATCTTCATTAAAATAGTCCATTATTAAGGCAGCTTTTTTAATGGAAATTATGATTATATTTTAGGCATTAAGTAGGAATAAATTTACATGTTCAGGTTTAAAACATCAGCAGAAATCCTTGGCATAAATTGTCTAGCCAGAGAACATCTTTGTAAATTTTTGTCTTCTTAAACATATATTTTGAAAACTCATTTCGAAGACGTTGATTTCTCTTATAACCTTGTCAATTTAAATGATTATTTTTTTAGTTCTTTATAATATTAAAAGTAAGTAAATTAATTACTTGAAGAAAGTTTTAAAATAGTGAATCTTCTTTTTTTCTTAAATGTGTTCTAAATTCGAACACATTTAAATTTACCGACGACGTAGTTATTGCTTCAATAACTAAATAGAAGATTATTATTATAACAATGTTAGTTCATTTTTATACTTGGATTAATTTCCGAAAACATATCACATAATCATGCTCACACTCTCTATTGTTTAAATATACAATTTGTAATGAACTCCAAACGTTTATTTTCTTTGTTTCAACTGATAAAATGCAATGTTGACTTAAGGCTTTGTCAATGTCAAGTTTTGGTTAATAAAAAAAAATACTATTAGTTGGAAACATTTATTTATGTATGCATATAAATAAATTAAAATAATTCATTTTTAGAATTATTCTTTTAATATTTAATTAGTTTATGTATATAGCTGATATATGAAAAGCTTAAGATAGGTGTAGGTTATTTATATCTGTTAATTTGATATAGGCACAGATAAATTCATAAAGAATCAAATTGTTTTAGGTGAGGCTCATGTGGTACTCTCACATTACCCCTTCCTTAAAAAGTTCAAAATTTATATTTACCATTAAAATTTGGACCCTTAATGTGTGTCAATGTATGCATTAAATATAAAGTTGTGGAGCTTGTTTTTCTTTCTTGCTTTTATCAACCCTTATTATTTATTCTATTTTCTAACCCTTTTCTTTTTCTCTATACTAAACATCATTCAATTTAAACAGAAGGACAAGGAGGTTCATATATATAGGGTTCTTTCTTTTTCTCCCCTTTTTTATTTTTCTTTAATGGATTTATTGTTATGTGCCTCTTTTATAGATGACACATATGTTTGTTTGGTAGACTCCATCCTGTTTTTTTTAAGACTCATGGACTTTTTTGAGAACTATCCAAAACATAAGAACATCCATCATTCAGCATGGATTAACTCTTAAAACGATTTTAGTTTTCAGGTATCCTAAGAATTAATTTTAATTGCTTAACATACCCTCATCAAAGAAAATTAATGTCTTTTTTGACTTATATACATCCTTATACATATATATACCTATATACTTTTAAATGAAAACTTTTTCTCTCCTTACCTATTCCAAGTGATCTTTTCTTTCAACATTTTACTCTATACATAAGTAGAATGTGGTAAAACATTATTAATTCGTTTGACCAAAATAGGGTTTTAAAGCTCTAGCATTGTAAGTGCCTTTAATGTCTCCCTTTATATTTATCCAGAATGCATTGGGACCTGTTTGCTTTATGATAGTATAAGGTCCTTCATATTGATGATAAAACTTGATATTTGCTCTCTTGGGGTTTACTCATATGAGGTGTTTTTATAAAAACTTGATCCCCAATTTTTAACTTGTGTGAAATTGTCTTCACATTTTTATTTCTTTGACTTGCCTTTTTTTAACAAGTTGTTTATAAGCTTTTAATCTATCTTCTCTTGTATTCATATATATATATCTGCACAGCGCATGTGCATTGATTTAATGCTGATTGTTATTACAATTTAACAGCATCACGCTATATAAAATACATGTCTTATTTATATATATCCATAACAAAATATATAATAATGGACTTGCATTTTATAAGTAGTGTCAACATCAGATTGCATTATCGTGATGCTTAATTGATCTACCATTATTACTTAGTTAACTAACCATAACTTGTACTCTAATAAACTTGTATTTTTTTTTCATACTTTAGTTATCTTGATGCATTTCATTACTATTAATATCAACTTCAATTATTTATATACATATATACATTTATTCTCTTAAAAGAACAGCCTAATGGATTCTATCATTACCGAAAGTCCATTGTCACATCCCAAAGTCGTAATCTATGAAGTCCTTCCTTATATATGAGCTTTACTTTTTAAGCACATCCATTAACATGTTCAATGAATGTGAAGGGACCTTCATAAGTATTACACAACCTATGGAATTGTGAACCTTCCTGTCTCTTAGCTTGTATTATAAATATCTTAATTATTGTCTGAAGACTTTTTATAATTTGTTCATCTTCGGGATTATGGTGATGCTTCATACACCATAATTTATAAGACAATTTAATCCATAGCCTTCATTCATATCTTCTAAATTAAACATTCTATTAAGACAACCTTCTTTTTCCATTAAATATTATCAATGATAATGATATTATCAGATGGTTGTCATACAATTTATCAACACCTTGTTGATGAAATGTTTTACTTTTGTTCTGGGAGTAAATACAAATATGGTGGGATGACTCAAAATACACTTCACTGTTGTATTCATCTTTTATATCTTTAGATTATGGAGTCATCTCAAGTTTCATCATTTAACTTGTGATTAATACAAAAAATCTGAAGTCTTAATTTATCTAGACATTCAGTATTATCATTTGATCGTGCTTCTCTGAATGCCTGAGATTTGGAATTTAATTTATATTTCACATTATCCCTATTCACTTCTCTTTCTAAGATTTTTGGATCAGGTTCAAGCACTTTAGTAATGCCGCAATGATCTTCTACTTCATTGCTCTGCTGTATGGTAAAATGATAGTCATGACAGTTTTCTTCTGAAACATTCATTTGAACTAAGAGTTATCTGTTCTGGATGCTATCATTATATTTGCAAATCTCATGCTCAGGATAAGTTTTGGATTCTTGGCATTTTATTGCCATTGATATTGTTGATGCCTTTGTGTCATGAAGTCTTTCTAATTCATTGGCAGTTTGTTTCTTTTCAACAACTTTGATTTCTATTTGCATCTTTTCCTTAACATCATCAATATCTTTCTTTAACTCTTCTTTTATAGAAATTATATCTTTTTTTAATTTCACTTCCATATTATCCATATCAACTTTAGTTACCATATTATCATTCATTCTAGCCATTTCTCCCTTCATATCAGCATTCATTTTATTTATATCAGCTTTTACATTATTCACATCAGCTTTAGTTTCCATATCACCTTTTATATTATTCATTTCTCCCTTCATATCAGCATTCATTTTAACCATATTTGCTTCCATACTAACTTTTAGATCGATTATCATTTGAACCAATTGAGTTATATGCTTATCACTCTCTTGAGGTTATACTGTTATAACTTCAGTTTCTTTTTGTGTCTGAGGTAATATTTGATCTATCATGTGAACTTGTGAAGGATGTTCATTTTCTGCTACAGACCCTTCAGACATTAGGACTTGTAAAGATCCTTGTTCATTACTAATTGAAGTAATTTCTACCTCAATATATTTATTGCTTAAAGATTCTTCAAAACTTTTTACTTCCATTATTATTAGCTTTTTCCCAGTTCTAGTTATCATTAATGAAAAATTTCTAGTGTTATATATATAAACTACTTTTTTTTTTCAAGGTTATAATTACATATATGCCATAAGATTTCATGCTGTGCTTATGCCCTTAAATGTAATTCTATTTTACCTACTTTTATAAGATGTTATTATAATATATATTTTAATGCCCAAACTATAATCGTATTTATTTATTTATTTTAAAGTGACTGATTTATCTGTTTACTACGGTTTATTTTATTTCAAAGTCTCTATTATTTATTATTCAGTGTTTTTACCAATTCACAACATACTCATATAATTTTTTTTTAATCTATGGATTTAACTAATGAAAAACTAGTTTCATGCCCTATGTTGGGTGCCATGTATAATGGGACGATTCTTTTCAGGACTCGAGAAAGTCACATCTAACTATATTCGGACTTTGAGTCTTCTTATAGAATGCCATGGATGATGTGATTTAAAATATAATCCAATCCACTCCTCTATTAATAACCTCGTTACTCTCGGAATTCGAGCTCAGAGTAGAAATCGCAATTGACTCTCTTCAGGCATTTCCACAAATATCCCATAGTAATGATAAATTTAGTATAAGCTATATATAACTTTTTTATAAATATTAAATCACTAAGTTGATTCAACATATATATGCATGAGTATGTATATTTATAATTATTGGTTTTATAAAATGACTAAATAAAATAAACAAACGAGACCTGTTTAATTTTAAAATCAAGTTTAACACATTTTAATCAGTAATAGGAACAAAAATATTATCACGTAAATAATTAAAAATATTAAAATTTAGAATTATAATCTGTGCTTATATATGATACAATAATAAACTATTTAACATCCAAAAAAAACCATAATGTAATTATTTACATATATATAATTTAAAATCATGTGTACAATAAATAATACCACCATACATTATAAATCTACATATTGTGTCATTAAAATGATTCAGTGTGTGTTCTATGTTTGTACCAGATAACAACCATTCACACTAGAATAACAATAGAATGTATTCTTATATTAATTATGTTATTGATTAAAAAGAAATTATGATAATTGTCAGGTAAGGTTCAATTTGGAATATAATAAAACTTACTTCCAAATTGAAATAATTTAAAAACTTTTACCTTAGTCAACCGTCACTTTCATCAGAGCATATATCAAAATATCAACATCTAGATTTTATTAAATAAATAAAAATAAAATGTTCATCTTATCAGTTCTCCATTTATCCTGTTAAGATCAATTTGATAAACGAAATAATTTTTCCACGTAAATACAATTTATTCACAAAGGAAATAAAGTTTAAGAGTTATTAAAGTACACAATGAAGTAATCCAAGACGAGAAAGAATAATGGTTGTATATCCCTCCTTAGATGAAATAAAATGACGATGAATGTTGAAAGATAAAGTTCATTGATCATCCTTCGAAGAGGCCATCCAAATATTCATTCCTTTAAATATTTGCGTAGTAAAATATTTAACATCTTCTTCATTAAAATAGTCCATTATTAAGGCAGCTTTTTTAATGGAAATTATGATGATTATATTTTAGGCATTAAGTAGGAATAAATTTACATGTTCAGGTTTAAAACATCAGCAGAAATCCTTGGCATAAATTGTCTAGCCAGAGAACATCTTTGTAAATTTTTGTCTTCTTAAACATATATTTTGAAAACTCATTTCGAAGACGTTGATTTCTCTTATAACCTTGTCAATTTAAATGATTATTTTTTTAGTTCTTTATAATATTAAAAGTAAGTAAATTAATTACTTGAAGAAAGTTTTAAAATAGTGAATCTTCTTTTTTTCTTAAATGTGTTCTAAATTCGAACACATTTAAATTTACCGACGATGTAGTTATTGCTTCAATAACTAAATAGAAGATTATTATTATAACAATATTAGTTCGTTTTTATACTTGGATTAATTTCCGAAAGCATATCACATAATCATGCTCATGCTCTCTATTGTTTAAATATACAATTTGTAATGAACTCCAAACGTTTATTTTCTTTGTTTCAACTGATAAAATGCAATGTTGACTTAAGGCTTTGTCAATGTCAAGTTTTGGTTAATAAAAAAATACTATTAGTTGGAAACATTTATTTATGAATGCATATAAATAAATTAAAATAATTCATTTTTAGAATTATTCTTTTAATATTTAATTAGTTTATATATATAGCTGATATATGAAAAGCTTAAGATAGGTGTAGGTTATTTATATCTGTTAATTTGATATAGGCACAGATAAGTTCATAAAGAATCAAATTGTTTTAGATGAGGCTCATGTGGTACTCTCACATCACCCCTTCCTTGAGGAGTTCAAATTTTATATTTACCATTAAAATTTGAACACTTAATGTGTGTCAATGTATGCATTAAATATAAAGTTGTGGAGCTTGTTTTTCTTTCTTGCTTTTATCAACCCTTATTATTTATTCTATTTTCTAATCCTTTTCTTTTTCTCTATACTAAACATCATTCAATTTAAACAGAAAGACAAGGATGTTCATATATATAGGGTTTTTTCTTTTTCTCCCCTTTTTTATTTTTCTTTAATGGATTTATTGTTATGTGCCTCTTTTATAGATGACACATATGTTTGTTTGGTAGACTCCATCCTGTTTTTTTTTAAGACTCATGGACTTTTTTGAGAACTATCCAAAACATAAGAACATCAATCATTCAGCATGGATTAACTCTTAAAACGATTTTAGTTTTCAGGTATCCTAAGAATTAATTTTAATTGCTTAACATACCCTCATCAAAAAAAATTAATGTCTTTTTTGACTTATATACATCTTTATACATATATATATATACTTTTAAATGAACACTTTCTCTCCTTATCTATTCCAAGTGATCTTTTCTTTCAACATTTTACTCTATACATAAGGAGAATGTGGTAAAACATTATTAATTCGTTTGACCAAAATAGGGTTTTAAAGCTCTAGCATTGTAAGTGCCTTTAATGTCTCCCTTTATATTTATCCAGAATGCATTGGGACCTGTTTGCTTTATGATAGTATAAGGTCCTTCATATTGATGGTAAAACTTTTGATATTTGCTCTCTTGGGGTGTACTCATATGAGGTGTTTTTATAAAAACTTGATCCTTTTCAGGACTCGAGGAAGTCACATCTAACTATATTCGAACTTGGAGTCTTCTTATAGAATGCCATGGATGATGTGATTTAAAATATAATCCAATCCACTCCTCTATTAATAACCTCGTTACTCTCAGAATTCGAGCTGAGTAGAAATCACAATTGACTCTCTTCAGGCATTTCCACAAATATCCCATAGTAATGATAAATTTACTATAAGCTATATATAACTTTTTTATAAATATTAAATCACTAAGTTGATTCAACATATATATGCATGAGTATGTATATTTATAATTATTGGTTTTATAAAATGACTAAATAAAATAAACGAGACCTTTTTAATTTTAAAATCAAGTTTAACACATTTTAATCAATAATAGGAACAAAAATATTATCATGTAAATAATTAAAAATATTAAAATTTAGAATTATAATCTGTGCTTATATATGATACAATAATAAACTATTTAACATCCAAAAAAACCATAATATAATTATTTACATATATATAATTTAAAATCATGTACAATAAATAATACAACCATACATTATAAATCTACGTATTGTATTATTAAAATGATTCAGTGTGTGTTCTATGTTTGTACCAGATAACCATTCACACTAGAATAACAATAGAATGTATTCTTATATTAATTATGTTATTGATTAAAAAGAAATTATGATAATTGTCAGGTAAGGTTCAATTTGGAATATAATAAAACTTACTTCCAAATTGAAATAATTTAAAAACTTTTACTTTAGTCAACCGTCGCTTTCATCACAGCATATATCAAAATATCAACATCTAGATTTTATTAAATAAATAAAATAATATGTTCATCTTACCAGTTCTCCATTTATCCTGTTAAGATCAATTTGATAAATGACATAATTTTTCCATGTAAATACAATTTATTCACAAAGGAAATAAAGTTTAAGAGTTATTAAAGTACACAATGAAGTAATCCAAGACGAGAAAGAATAATGGTTGTATATCCCTCCTTAGATGAAATAAAATGACGATGAATGTTGAAAGATAAAGTTCATTGATCATCCTTCGAAGAGGTCATCCAAATATTCATTCCTTTAAATATTTGCGTAGTAAAATATTTAACATCTTCATTAAAATATTCCATTATTAAGGCAGCTTTTTTAATGGAAATTATAATGATTATATTTTAGGCATTAAGTAGGAATAAATTTACATGTTCAGGTTTAAAACATCAGCAGAAATCCTTGGCATAAATTGTCTAGCCAGAGAACATCTTTGTAAATTTTTGTCTTCTTAAACATATATTTTGAAAACTCATTTCGAAGACATTGATTTCTCTTATAACCTTGTCAATTTGAATAATTATTTTTTTAGTTCTTTATAATATTAAAAGTAAGTAAATTAATTACTTGAACAAGTTTTAAAATAGTGAAACTTCTTTTTTTCTTAAATGTGTTCTAAATTCGAACACATTTAAATTTATCGACGATGTAGTTATTGCTTCAATAACTAAATAAAATATTATTATAACAATATTAGTTCGTTTTTATACTTGGATTAATTTCTGAAAGCATATCACATAATCATGCTCATGCTCTCTATTGTTTAAATATACAATTTGTAATGAACTCCAAATGTTTATTTTCTTTGTTTCAACTGATAAAATGCACCGTTGACTTAAGGCTTGGTCAATGTCAAGTTTTGGTTAATAAAAAAATACTATTAGTTGGAAACATTTATTTATGTATGCATATAAATAAATTAAAATAATTCATTTTTAGAATTATTCTTTAAATATTTAATTAGTTTATATATATAGCTGATATATGAAAAGCTTAAGATAGGTATAGGTTATTTATATCTGTTAATTTGATATAGGCACAGATAAGTTCATAAAGAATTAAATTGTTTTAGGTGAGGCTCATGTGGTACTCTCACAATATATATTCACGAAGATATGCAGAATGTCAGTAACGCAGTATAGATGGATGTCACTAACGACATGGAATAAGATTTACTGCTTTAAAAATAAATGGCCCTAGTTTGAATGCTATAATTCATACAGATACTGTGCAATGCCGCCGTAATATACATACAAGATTTTACTTAATAAATAAAATAGTAAAATATACATTAAAATTTACCCCCTTCCTTTTCTGCTGTTTAAAAATGACTCAATCCCACCTTTGCAGATTTTACAACAACTGAGAATATTTAAGCATATATTATTTTAAGAGTATGGAAAGAAATAAAAGAAATCTAGCAGTTATAGAAAATAACTAATAGGTCATCTTTTCAGAAATGAGTAAATAATATTTTAAAATTTCAAAGCATTAATTAGCCTAAGTTCTGGATTCCCTAGGTAGAATCCAGAGTTGCAAATAAAACTTTTTTATACAAGAACAAACAAAATGTTGACTCGTAAAAACAATCTGGCGAGCATATTAATTAATGATGCATTATGGTTTAAGGGGACATTAATAACCTTACTTCATGGAGGTTTAGTTTAAAAAAAGGTGTTTAGAAATTAAGCTCACCAGTTTGCTTGAGATTGGCATATTAATAATAAAAGCATACATATAAAATGAAGTGATAAATAACTATAAATAAATGACCACACCAAAGTTAAAGAAAGTTAGAGCATATGAGAGAAAATTAGATTTATAGAAATTATTTAAGAGCAAATTACATTTTACATAAAGTTAAATCAGTTATGAAAGAAATCTTGATGAGATTAGTTAGGCTAGATTCACTTTTAGGTGGCAGCTTGAAAATGTACTTTGCACCATTTTAAGAGTCCATATTAAAAGTCCAGCTCGTGCATTGCAGTTCTTATATGACAGCAAGCTTCCATTTAACATTCCAGAGTTCTTATTTAGTCTTTCCTTCGTTTCAGGGCAGCAGGTACATGGTACATTAGCAAGAAAAATGACCCACAAGGGTCAGAAAGGTGGTGGATTTACTACTACATCATTTTAAGTTTCAGAGTGACGTGTAGTATGTTAACAATACTGCTCTCTCAATAGTAGCTATTCTGTTGGTGATTTAAAATCCGGCCATTTTATACTCCTACCCAGGTATTTGAAGAATGCTTTCCATTTCTTATCTCTAGCTCAAACATAATCTTTAATCTGACAGAAATTTTACATTTCTTTGTCCATTGTTTTTGAAAGATGCAACTGTTAGATAACATTCCAAAAATATATTCAAATCTATTTCCAGATTGGAAATAGATTTGACAAAATGTTTATAACAATTCTTAATCCCCATTTTATTTTAAGTAAAAACTTTAATTAAAAATTCCTTCCCCAGATTAAAACAATAGTGTTTCCAACCCTTTAATTATTTTTGGACAATTAATGGTTGCATCTTCCATCTTGGATTTTATAAAATATACAGTTTAATAGGAAAAACAAGCAATTTAAAAAGAAAAAGTTTAAAAAATGACGTATAATAAAATATTAAAAAAAAATCAATATTTTTTTAGTATGTTTGCTCCTATATATATATATTTGAGCCGCACCCATGTACTTTAATAAAAAAGAATAAAAAAAATGTTATTTAGAAGTTAAAATTTGATACCTTAGGCGCGCATTTCAAATATATACATAAAATATATATATGCAACTCAAGGAGCAGGATGGGATATAGGGTTTAAACATAGGTTAGTAGATGGAACCATGAAGCTCAATCTTAAGCTGAGATTGACTGCTTCACCACATCCTGAGATAAGTCATAATTGAAAAAAAAAAGACAATGTTATTCTGGATTATACAACTATAAAAAAATTTTTTTTAATAAGACTAAAAGCACAATCACAGCTGATGTAAGATTTAAATCACAAGTAGTCGTTGGGTAGGTGGATACTGAAGAGAGGAAAATTCAGAGCCCCAAGTCCTTATATGCCAGTAAGTGACATAAGACTGTTCTAAAATACCTGTCAGTCTAGTAAGAGCAGGGTCATGAGAAATGGGAGAGCAGACCAAGCATCATGACACGATAAGTCTCAAAAAAATGAGCAACACTTGTATGTGTTTAGACTTGGGCTTCTTATCGCTAGTGTTACACGTGTGTGGAAAGAATACAGGTGAATGTGGAAATATTTCTCATTTACACCATATTAGATCCTTAAAACTGGGCTTTAAAGCCGCATGACAATTGTAAACGATCTACAGATATATATCAGTAATGCTAATACAAAAAAAAGTTATTCTTGAAACGTGAGAATAAAATAACTTCAAATCCATATTTTATTCTTGTTTGTTGGGGCGGGTGGTAATAAAACATATTAAAATATGTATGGTACATTAGCATTTGGTAATATGAAAAAAAAGATAAAAAGAAGTAAAATTTAAAGATCGTTCAAAAGACGCAATTTAGTTTTCCTTTTTTTTAGTTAGTATAATTTATTTTTAGATAACGTACAATGATAGTTATTTTTGTTTCGAATTATTTATCTAATTTAAGTTAAAATTGGAAAGAATGTAAATGCCTGCAATTATTAATCCAGATAAAAAAAGAAATTATAAACATAAACGATTACAATCAGAATGCTAATTAAAGATGTCAGAAAGAATTTATAAAAAAGAGAACTTTATAACAAAAAAAAAGTATATAAGATTGTCAACTTACACCTTCTGATAACAATAATATGCGCAGAAATCTCAAAACTGGTAGAGGATATAAAAACCAAATAACTTTGAGCATGTTCTTGTCTCGTGATGGCAATTTCCATAGGTCCAGGATGCAGAATGTATCCCGGACTACTCTCTGCTAAACTGATTTATGTGGAGAGTAGACATAAAGCTTTTTCAGACTTCTTTCATCACGAAAAAATCACTCCAAAAATACCTTCGAGACTAGCCTTAAAGTGGACCAAGAATGAAAAAATTTGATGACCATGAGCTCATTCTATCCCAAGAAAAACCATGCACGGTATAATCAACAATCTATCTAACTTGCTAAACTTACCGATGAGATTATTCATAGCCTAATTTGTGAGTAAAAAATGTTTGCAAACTAACTTTAACTATAAACTTATAATACAGACAGAGACATTAACTTTTATTATTCAAGGAACTTTCTAAAAAAAATATAAGTGTAATATGAACTGTTTTAATTATTTGATCAATGTTATTATCTGGATTAGCGTGCATGTTCTTTCCGATTTTATTAACAATTTACCATTTAAATATTTTAATTGATCTTAATAAATATTTACTTTCATTTGTATGTTCTTAATTTCAGTTGTTTATTTTATTAGTAAGTTTTAAATGTATAAATTATCTTTGCCACTATGTTTAATAGTTAAGTCTAGTGAAAATTCTAAAGAAAAATTCATACAAAATATTAAAATGATAAGAAATCAAAATCCCAATCATTTAGTTCTATGCTTCTTAATTTACGGTATGCAATGCAATGGATCAGTGAATTCTTGTATAAAATTCTGGCACCCTGTTCAAATAAATATAAAAGTGATTCCGCTAGCAAAATATTAGATCGGGTTAATCAGGAAATATAGCTATGTTCTTGAGATATTTAAACTCATATATGAATGGAAGATTCTTCTTTTTCATAGCTTGATTAACTTGCACTTTGTAGTATGTAAAATAAAGGCCTAATCAAACCACCACATAAAACATAAAAAATATTACACTATATATAATTATAGATTCTTTGACTTTAATAGTCGAGTATTAATCATTTATTTTAGAAATGTTTTTAAATTTATAATAAGTTTATTAAAATAGTTGAAATTTTTATTAATTTTAGATAATGTGTTTGGTAATTTATTAATTTTTATAGATATTTATAGTAGAGCTCATGCTTAATAAAAAAGTAATATTTTTATTTTTAAAAAAAGTTCTTGCAAGAAGAAAGGAGATAAATAATTTAAAATCTTGTTTTAGTACATTGTTCTTTTTCACTGGACTTCTTTTCTCAGCTATAGTTCATATATATAAACAAAAAATAAAATGCGACTACAAGATGAGTTATAAATTACTTCATGAAAAGAAAACTCTGTGTTTAATGATACTTTAGTAATAACGAAACTGATAAAAAATGGCTTAAAAGCTACTCATGGCTTTAATCGTTTTTTAAGAAGTTTTTTTTTTTACATTTTTCCTTATAGAATACTAATCCTATGGTTTATTCTAATTTTGTCTTTTACATCTTTTTTTAAAGGTAGTCTTTATCTTTTCTTAATTACATAGGTAGAGATTTAGTTAAATAATATCAATGTCACTTCATTATTATTTTATTATTTATTTACTTTCAGTTAAAACAGTACAGATATAAAGCCTCCTAAAAGCTAAATTTAACAAAAAAATTTAATATCATGTGAATTTTATTCTAGTTCAAGACTTCACAACCTGATTCCTTAGGTCCAAAAAGTATATGCAGAGCTCAGTGTATAGTAAGTATTTACAATGTGATAATCATGCTTAATTTAAAAACTTAAGATGTTGAACTTAATTTTTTGTCTATTTATATTGCACAAAAACTATCCTAGTAACAATATATTTTAAGTAAGTTAAGCTATAAAATAATGATAAGCATTTGAAATTTGAGAGAAACTAAGTAAATATCAAGCTAAGTATGGTATGACTATTAGCTTACTTATTTGTATTAGTAAGATTATTTATGACTTCATATAGAATTAATTACTACTGCTATGGTCTATGGAAATATGATAGCAACTATAGTATAAACCGATTTCCTTAAGATATATATATAATTAGCTCACAACAAACCATTGAAACATACAATTCAACAGAAAAATTGATCCATTCATAAAAAGACATAAAACAGTGATCAATTGCAGCTAATAACAAGCGAGTAGCAAGAAAGATAGAAAAATATAACTTGAAATAACTATAACAATGGAGAATTCAATGATTTCTATACAATATTTCCAAGAAATTAAGATCCCAAGAAGATTTGGTTTATGATACTATTATACACTGCAGATGTTTCAGAGAAGCATGTGTGAATCACTGTCAATATGCATAGTGAGAACATTAGCATTGAGCAATGTAATTAAAAGAAGACAACAATGTTAAGAGTGATTTGTGTAGTCAGATATACATCAACTTGGATAGACTTTTGTCAACAAAAAAAATCATAGCAAGTTTGAACAACAATAACTTATATAAGCTATAGCTATTAGCACATCTAATATAAAGATCACCTAAAATGAACTGATCAAAATTGTTTTATGTGTATATATATAAAATTTCAAAGTTTTATTGTTTATCAGGATAAGGCAGCCAAAAATTCTTTAGCATGAATAAGAATTAAAACTTTTGTTATCAGTAATGAATAACTAAATCACTTATTATAAATAGTATCAAAGTATCTGTAAAAAATTTTAAAAAGTTTTTATTTATATTATAATAGGCTTAATAGGTAACCATCAGACTATAATTTTAACCAAAAAAGATATAGACCTGTTTGTGCACACAAATGCTCAACCTGTATATATTAGTTAAGCTAGAACACGGTTAAACAATCCAGAAATAATCAGTACTCAGTGCATATGATGTGTTTTCATGTATGACATTAAATATTCTACAAGAGCTATTTTACATATAAAATCTTTCATTTATTGCTAGCAAGAGACTAAAGAACTTTATGTGAAAAAATATTTGTACCTTAAGTTCAAAATTATAATTCAGTGATAATTGCAACCTACCTCATATGTGACCAATCAATGATACTGATAATAATTAATAATAACGATAGTCATTAAACAGATAATAAAGAAACTAACTTTTGAATGTAGCTTATAAAGGTAAAATGTTTGATCACAATGAATATCCAAAATGGCATATATAATTTGTTGTCAATGAGGAAAAAACTAAATGTATGAGATAATAATCCATGGCCTCCTTGATTATTAATATGAATTTTTTAAAAAAATGTTTCAAAATTAATAATGAGTGGAAGTGATGATTACAATGAGTGAACAGACAAAAAAGAAACTGATTAAACAGGAGATAGCCTATGGAGTGTATTATCAAATAATGCCAAGTTCAAAAAATCAATCAGCAATGAAACAAACTATACAGAATAATGATTTAAAATTCCTTATTTAACAAAATCCCTACACTAATGGAATGGAATTAGAGGATCTAATTACATAATATTGTAAAATAGCAAAAGTAATAATATACAATTAGAACATGATTGCAATTTTTTTCTGACTGTATAAGGTGATAACAGCTAAATAAGAATATGTATAGATTTTGTGACATTTAGAATTTAATTATGGAACAATAATAAGAGTACAGCAACTATTTGTGATATTAAAAAAACAGTCAGATAAATAAGCTGGTGTGGAAATAGAAAAAAGGGGGAAAAGTTAATAAGTAGTGACAATAATACTATGCTAATGTATATGCAATTTACTGATAAATATTAAATTGGTAATAAAATTTAAGAAGTTTGAATAATCTAACCAAGAAATTGCAAAAACTCAAAAAAAAAAAAAAAACAACAATGAAATTTGAAATGAATTGATAAGTACACTTAGTGATTATAAAATTTTGATGAAAAAAATTAAGACAAATTAATGTAAAACTAGATCATAGTTAAAAAGGTAGAGATAGAAAAACTATAATAATGTTTATATTGGATCAGCTAAATTAAATAAAACAATTTAATAATAAAAAAGAAGGGGTATATTGTAATGATATATCATTAGTAATATTCATTTAAGCTATAAATATAATTATTTATAAAAATGTAAGTATAGACAGTCCATTAACCTTTGACTGTTGCAAGGAGGAATTCCAATAAAAAAAACAAAAAAAACTTTTTAGTCATCCAATTGTTTTATTAAACTTATTTCCTCTTGGAAAATCAGTTTCATTAAAAGCAAATATTTTAATATATCAATCACACAGTCCTTCTTTCTAAAATAGTTCATAAATATCAATATAGAAATAAAACAAACTCACTCTTCTTTTTAAAACTTGCTTTTTATATGACTATAATGATGAAAAAGAAATCCAACATTTCGACTATTTTATATAGTCTTTTTCAAGCGACACTAAAATAAAATAATATATATAATAAATATCACATATTCCAAAAAAATATTAAATTAAAAATTATAGAATATATTCATAACCAAAAATTTACATTATCTCACTCCTCTTTCCTATTACATTCAATCACAACTTAAACACAAACAATTTCCTTTAAAACACTTAATTAAAAACCTATTATTTTCTTTTCTCTTTTTCCATTAACATCATATTTAATTCTGGTTTTATTTCATTAATGTACATACCTTCCTTTATCATTCTTTCATTGTATGACTTAATACATTCCAAAGGCTTTATTTCAAAATCCCCATGCTTAAATTTATTCATGTGAATGTAAACAGCGGAATTTTTATCACTTAAATGCTGTTTTAATCTAGTTTTTAATTTATTCTTACTAGTCCCAACATATGTTTTCTTTCTAAAACAATTCAAACATTCTATCAAATAAACTGAATTCATAATGTCTAACCTATTATTGTCCCCATTATTATTAATTAAAAAATTTAAACTTGCTTTCTTTTTATAAACTGGACAAATTAAAACATTATATTTCATATTAATCATTTTAACTAATTTTTTAAATACGATGTTAATGAAAAAAGAGAAAATAATAGGTTTTTAATTAAATGTTTTAAAGGATATACACTCGGGTCTCGTTTTATGTGGATTTATTTAATGCGATTTTGAAGTTATGCAATTCATGTTTCTTCTTAATATCTTTGCATGCAGTTTTCTTTTATGTGATAAAAATTATTAGATCAGAAGTCGAGCTCCGATAATGTGCTATTACTTTAAATATTATAAATTTTGCGCACTCACATCATATTTAAAGTAATAGTGCATTATCAGAGTTTGACTTCCATTTAATAATTTCAATATTTTCAGCGCTTTATAATAGTACTGTAATAGATTTTATGCAATAAAGAAGTTCATAATTCACTTAAAATCAGGATTTCCCCATTTTATATACACACATTAAATTTTACAAGACTATAATGTAAATATGTTCAAACGTTATAGATGAAAAATACTATGTATGTTGTTGTTTTTGCATTTTAAATCACGTTCTATTTTTGCTTTTTATAAAAAGAGCAAGTAATCAATTAACCATTTAGTGTCCACAAGTTTATTTTTAAAAGGTGAGTAACAGCGGTGGGCACAATTAAATTTGACAATTAAAATCTGATTTTTAATTGTAATTATCAATTTAAAAATTACGTAATGTGACCTGAAATTAAGATGATGTGAAACGATGAAATTTGATTTTTAAACCAAATTGAAAATTAAAAAATTAAAGACAAAAATAAGAATTTAATTTTTAATTGTTAGTTTTAATTAAATTTTGCCCAACAGTGGTGAGTCAGTGTCTTTATTATCGTAAGTCTAAGTTCTTATTTTTATTTTAAACTTTTAGTTTACTGTAACGGAGAGAAAAAAAACACCCAAGAAAATGAATTTCTTTGGAAACAAAAATTTCAATTTTAGATCGCTTAGCGAAATGGGGAGGATCAACAGCGATTGGAAAAAGTTTTAGTTGTATTTCCTCTTGACTTTGTTTAAGGAGAAGCTACAGTACCTCACATCACATCACGACGAATCTGATGCCTCAAATAGCGATGATTAAAATCCTACTACATGTATGAAAAAAATGTAAATTACGCATAAAAATGTATTGTTTTGAATAAAATTAAATACTGTAGTTAATAAAAAAAGTTTGTCTTGTATCAATTTTTTTCAAATTTGAAATTTTTTGTTCGACATATTTTATTTTTTATTTTTTTTTATGCAAATTTTAAAGTAATTTTACATTGTTGCTTTGCTTTTATGCGATTTTTGAAAAATTATAGTACGTATCCCCCATTTTTCAACGTAAGTTAAGTCTATTTTTGTGCTATTTCTTTTATACGCATTTTCTGAGGAACCTATCTGCCGCATAAAACGAGACCCAGGTGTATATAGATTTTTTTTTTTTTTTTTAAAAAAGAAATTGTTTGTGTTTAAGTTGTGATTGTTTGTAATAGGAAAGGGAGTGAGATAAAGTAAATTTTTGGTTATGAATATATTTTGAAATTTTTAATTTAATATTTTTTTGGAATATGTGATATTTATTATATATATATTTAATTTTAGTGTGCCTTGAAAAAAACTATATAATAGTCGAAACATTGGATTTCTTTTTCAACATTATAGTCATATAAAAAATAAGTTTTAAAAAGGAGTTTGTTTTATTTCTATATTAAAAGCAAATATATCAATCTTGATTATTTCTTAGTCACCAGTGCAGTTCTCTATTCTTGTCTTGAAGAGTTTGTATCAAATAGTTTCCAAACTTCATGTTCCTATATTTAGAAAAAAAAATAGATTTATAATATTTATCATTGGTATTATCATTTCTTCTGCTTTACCACTATTGTTGACATTATTATAATTTCTATCACAGCAATGAGTAATCTGCTAGGCATGACAAAGTAGATAAACTGAATGAGATAGACCTTTTTTCCCCCATATGTCATAGCATCGGCTGGGACACAAACCCACAACCGTCCAGCAATCAACTACTTGCTTGCAAGACAGCTGCGATGACCTCTCAACTAACAACGCTTGACAGACCATTTTTAGACCACATTTTCTAGACCTTTTCCACTTCCATGGTAGGCAGGGGGGATTTTCCTAAGAAGAGCTGATTAAACATACAATCTTAGCCATTTGGAATTCCTAACCCAAACCCAATTCCAGCAAATTAGTGATTTACTGCCTCAAGCAAAGATTATAACTAGTGACTACCAGCCTACTAAATCTGCCCATATCATTATTTTTTTAATTCTTAAGGGTTTGAGCTATAAAAAAAAGGGAATTAAGAGTCAGAAATGTTGTGCTTATAATTAAAGATCACAATTAGTATAGGGAGATGACCAATGCCATGACAGCCTCATGATGACTAGGCCTTACCCTAATTTAAGTAACTAAAAAGAGATAGCAAGGACTGTTTATATTGGAATCAATACTCAGTCTTTAATGAACCAAAACCTTATCTTATAAAGCAACAGAAGGAACTCTTGATTGAGTACTGTTTATTTGTTATTACAATTAAACTTCTGTTGTGAAGATCATTCCACTATCAGTCATCTGTGAAGCCAGCCAGTAATCTGAGATAAGTTAGTTTATTGTTAGTGAATTTTTGCACACATGAACACATCCACCCTCAAAACAAAGGCATTTACAGGATTAGTCAGAATGCAAAAAAAAGTTCATATTAAGCGAGCACTTACAAGTGCAGATTGTTGGAGAAATCATAGATTAGTATACTTCAACATTAAAATAATAGATGCATTAAAAAGTAATTTATTCCAATCAAATCCATAAAAACATTGATGTTTATTCCTTAAAAGTATCTACTGTAAGTAATAAATTTCAACAGCTATTAAAACATTAAAATTGTTAATTTGGACATCCAGGATAGTCATAATATGGAAATATGAAATTCTCTTAAGAGTATTATGAATATAAGTATAATTCATAGTTAATTAAAAAAAGGAATTATATCTGGCTTTCTAATAATGATCTTATTAAAAATTTGAATAAAAGCAAACATGATTTTCTGCTTGACATAACAATAAATTAAATGTGTAACCTTGATAATAAAGATCGGATGATAGAATCTCAAGAAGTATCAAGAAGATTTAAAAATGATTGGTGGATTAAAACTGCAAAGAAAATACAGACATTCACTAATCATGATCATTCTAGATAATGGAATCACAATCTTATTAAATCCAGCAATGACACTCTTTTATATAATGATAATAATATTTTGAATAGATGGCAGGATTATTTTGATCATCTTTTGAATGAGATGACAACTTTTAATGATATATCTATTTTATTTATTCATTTAGATTTAGACAAAAATATCTAGCTTAATGAAATTGAAACAGCTTTTTGTAATCTTAAAAATGTAAAGACTGCATATCCTGGAGAAATTTTAACAATATGGTGATATGTTAGCTCTAAAAATATTCAATTTTTTTAGGAATATATAAACTCATGAAATTGTGCCTCTCAATCTTAATAATGCTTTTATTATTCTAACTTTTACAAAGGGAATAGATAAGATGGCAGTAAGTATTGTTGAATATCATTATTGTCCACTACTGCAAAGGTACTTTCAAGAATTTTGCAGAATAGATTGCTTCTAGCCATAGATGAAAAGTTATCAGAAATTCAATGTGGTTTTAGACAATCAAAAAACTGTATAGATAGAACTTTTGTTGCCAGGTAAATGCATCAAGAACAGGAATAATTTATATATTGTTTTTATTCATTTGGTGAAGATATTTGATTAAATTAATACAACAGGTTAAACCTGTTGTATGAAATTACTTGATTCCACCAAAATATATTTATATTATGCAGCTACATGATGAAATGAGGAGAAACGTTATTTTCACAGGTAAAAAATCTGAGGCTGTTAACCAAAATATATTTATATTATACAGCTTCTACATAATGGAATGGATGAAGCATTATTACCATAGGTAAAAATCTGACAGATTTGAAATGAAAATTGTGTTTAACAAGGATCTGTTTGCATCAACACTATTTTCAATTTTTATGACAGTGTTTTTTGAAATTGTTTACAGGTAGCTTAATCAAACAAGAATCAAGATATGACATAGTCCTAATAGTGAAATTTTTAAATTTGAATCAATTAAAAACAAAAACAAGAACTTCATTTTCTTGGATTTTAGATTTACGCATGCAGACATTGTGCTATTTTTTCCAGTTTAATAATTAAAAGATCTTTATAGAAAGTACTTAAAGTTTTAAATGCAACATATAAAGACTGGTTTAATAATTAATGTTAAAAAACTCTCAATTCTTTATTGATCAGTGACAGAAGAGAAATTCTCAACAACTATTAGCCTGGACTATTATCAAGTTATGATTGTAAACCAATTTAAATACCTTGGTAATTTTCTAAAGTTGAGATACAGTACAGACTCTGATGTGCTGCTGCTGCTTTTAGTAAATTAAAAGATAAAGTGTATTTCATCATAGGGAACTAAGTTACTTAGAGCTATTATTTTATCCAATTTATTGTATGAAATTGTGACTTGGTGACCTTATCGACATAATATAAAAACATTAGAAAAGTTTCATTTAAGGGTGTTCCATTAAGTTTTAAAAATACAATCACAAGATCATAAAAACAATCAGTGTTCTTCAACTTGCTGAATCTGATACTATTGTAACAGTCAAGTTTGTACATTCGCGTAACAGAATTCAGAATCCAAGCAAAAGAGACCGAAGCTGACCAGACTAGGACTGTGACATCCCGAGTCCGACCACACTTCAACTCGTAAGCCAGGATTCCAAGACTCAAGACCCTACGAATGACCACCTTGAAATTACACGTAGTATATCTCTTTCCACACGGCCGACATAGGTCACGGAGAAGCAATAAGACTGATAATTAAAAGAGAGGTTCTTAACTGACTAAAATATCACTAAATTTAATTTAACTTAATGCATAGTTTTCACATATATAGACTATAAATGATAATTAGAATTGGATTGAATTAGATCAATAACGAAACAGAGAACGAAATACATTATATTAATTATATATTTATTTACAATTGGCATGAAATTGATCAGCTTTACACATTTCAGCATCGAATGTACAAACATTGGGTGGATAAGAGAACACATTCTCTTTTTATATACAATTCACAACCACTTTCCATGAGTAATCATTAAATTTCATAGAGGGGTTTAACATGTGCCCATCCTTATGAGTTGCTTTTCAATTAATACATAATTAATCACTACGTTATGTCTATAAATCTCGATAAACCAAATCCTATTACATTTGTGGCTGGTATATAAATAATTATATTAAACTTTGATCATGAATTTATTTACTAAAATACCCATATATAATTTAATAACGAGCACATAAACTAGCTCAAGTAACGATCGATCGAACATGGCTTTCGAGAGAAAATTTCAGAAAGCTGAAAGCGTTATATAAAGGTGGGAGAGTTGGCTGAAATAAGATTTTACCAATGCGCTATGGCACAGGTAAACAATAATAGGAAAAGTCGCTCTGCGGATGGATGAAATAACTTCAGGGTTCTTGCGACAAACGCCGGTACCCTGTAACCGATCGCAATGCTGCGTGAAAAGGAACATTGTGTTCAGGAATGGCGGGGGTCTTACGTGCTAACCTGGCCTTGGCTCAGGCTTCGCTACTGCTCTACCCTATAAGAGATGTGCTGGCAACGCCATGGCTCCATCTTAAGATACGTATATTACGTATAGCAGCAAAACGAGAATATTTTTATAAAATAATATATCACATCCGCCAAGCAAAGAATAGTATATTTCATACTATGAAATACGAGTTAATAGCATATTAGCTCTATCAAATTGGGACCAACTCTTGCGTAGCCTGGTAATAAATGTCTATGCTACTAAAAGGGGATATTACTACATCTGTACTTTGACATGTTCGATCTATTAAGTTACTTATAGATAATAAATATTTAAGGAGGGAAAGTATATTTCTATGGACTTAAGAATTTAAATGTCAAATATACTTATATGATCAAGGCTAAATTTAATTCTAAATAAAACTATAAGGTTAAGTTTTTAACTGGTTGATTATAAAAAAGCCACCTTTCACATATTAAATCATTTAAATAATAAAAAAATAGGATTTCGAAACAGCGCAGAAAGTTGATGCTATAAATAAATTACGCGAAGATTTTCAAATAATATCTTCTTAAAACATACATGAAATTAAGTGCTCACTGTTTCGAAATATTGGCATATGAAATATAATAAGCATTTAAAATAAAATAAGCAAAGAAATATAGACACAACCGCAGTGATATAACTTTAAACTAAATAATTTACTTTGAAGTGAATGGAAAATATAAATAAGTCAGATTATTTAAACATTAACACATTAAATTTCGGATAGCAATTGACATATTTAAAATATTAATTAAATGGATTTAAGTTTTGGTTACATTTAGCTTTATCATTATTTTAAAAGAAAGTTAGCTAACTTATATAGATATTATTTACATTTACACAGAATTACACAGAGCTCTGCGGTTTGAAAAATAAAACGGTACCGGTATGATTTATCTGCAAGTTCTTGGCTGTTGGTTTGGTTTAGTTTGACTGGGCGGCATCATCTTTCCCATTATGTTAGGCTCGTCTCTTCTATCGGCATGATGGTGGTTTAGGCATTTCGACGAGAGAAACCCCGTTCTCCCGCGGAGTAACAGCAACAAGATGCCCGCTTTTAGCCAGACATGTTAAACATTAACAATTGTGAAGACTGGCTGCAACTCTCACTAACAATATGGCTGTCCTCTTGTTAAAAAATACAGAGTATTTATATGTTTTCCTTATCGGAATCTCCCGCCTCAAGACTCACTAAACTCAGGAATTTAATTAAGTGTTTTTCAATTTATAATTCAGATCTTAGATAACTTATGTTAGAAACATTCCATAAGCTATTATTATAATTAAGATTTTTCGTTGCAAACAATTGTCCAATTTAGATTTAAAAATAACTTAATCTTATCTAAGGGGATTTTAATTAGTAAATTTTTAACTAGTTTTACTTTTTACGAATTCCAGGTGTGATCGTTAATGACACTTGTTTACAACCAAAAATCTTTTAATTACTTGACCAGCTTTTATTTTTTTATCTTACATATAATAGAAACTCTTTCTATTTAAAAACAACCTTTTAATATTTTTAAAACGAAAACATTTTTAACATATTTATTAAAAATAATTTACAAATATATTTTGATATAGCTTTTAAATATATTTTCGAGAAACTTTTCTCTGAAATATATTTAAAACAAGAAATCTTTTAACAATTTTAAAGAAACATTTAATAGTATTTTTAGATAACGGCTTTTACATATTTTAAATCATGTCTTTCTTCTATATAGCACAGATTATATATCCACATACGAAATTACAATATTAAACAACAAAATTAATAATTTACTCTTAACTTAAATAATATAATAAACATTTTTAGAAATATTAAATAATTTTAGGACGCTATAATTTTACTAATCCTATCTAATTATAGCGTTGGTTCGCACGTAAATATATAATACTGTTTATACAGACATGAACGAATTCTATATTTATTAACATTTAAATAGGTTCGAACTTAGCACAGATGAGAGTGTCATTAGGTTTGATGGTGAAACGGAAAGGGATTGGAGGTTTCCGTTTCACTATAGAGTCCACTATTGTAAAATCACATTTCATTAGATTGGCCATGTAAAACAAATGAACACTGAAAGACTTTTGAAAGAAGTATTTTTATGGTAAATATGAGCATGGGTTTCATAGGAGAAGATCCCATCTATGTTATAAGGATTGTCTCAAAGACATTCCAAGAAGTATTTTTGTGGTAAATATGAGCATGGGTTTCATAGAAGATCCCGTCTATGTTATAAAGATTGTCTCAAAGACATTTTAATGAAATGCAATATTGTTTGTTTGCAATGGAAAGATATGACAGAAAACAGAATATATGATGATGAAATATTTCAGAAAAAGTTTTCTGTTGAAGAAATTAAAAGACAGCATCACAAAATATCAAACAGAAAAATGGAATAGCATGTTCTATATAAGAATGTATTTATGATTCAGATTTGTTTCTGCAATCATTGAAAAACTCATTTCTAGAGGTGTTTTTTTTTTTCCTTTCCTTAGACTTAGAATGGTCATACTCATTTAAGTGGTTGCTATACATATATATGTAAGGATAGATACACACCCTATACATTAAATATATCTTCAATGTGAATAATATAACTAAAGTTTAACAGAAATTAATCACATATATTTGAGAGAAACTAGTTATAAGTTAATTGTTTTTGCAAATGGATATCATCAAGATGATAATGGTTAGACTGTAATAATATAACATAATGATGAGTTTAATTTTGTTTTAATCTAAGTGAATTTTAATTTTATGTGTACAATATACTTGCACAATATACTTTATTTATACTGATTTATTTAGTCATTAGTTTGATATTTAATGTCATTTATTGATAATTTACAAAAATTACATATTTTGTCACTATATCATGACTACTCAATCATCTCATTACTGTGCTATTCACTGATTGTCCCAAATAAATGAATTATCATAAAGTATGGCATCTCTAGGTAAAATTACATACACAAATTAATCTTTGTCTATTGCTGCATGTGACTATAGTTATTTAACAAAATACATAAACATATATGTATAAGTTAAAAGAAATCCTAGATTAAAATGTATTTAACTTACAACAAATAATTTTAAATAACATATAGGCATTCATCAGTGATAGATATATTTAAAAAAAAAACACAAAAAAATCTGGTCTGCATTTTTTTATATAATGATATTTATAAAGTATAATATTTTTTAAGAATAAAAAAATAGAGCAAACAGTCATGTGATTCTTTATTTTAGAATATTTCTTTAAGAATTAACTGAATTAAATCTCTTTTATATCAACTAAAAAAATATTTATCACTTAATAGATTATTTTTTTCCTGTGTTAGCATAGCTTTAAAGAGTGAGGAAAAAATCTATAGTGAAAGTGACTATTTGGATTTGCACCAAAAAGCTTGGAATTTCATATAATTGTCTTAGATAAATTAAAAACATGAAACTTTCTATTGTTTTGTTTTTATATTGATAAAAAAATCTTTAAAAAATAGATTAAAAAGAAGAAAAGGGATAGTAAAAATCCAGTAATATGAGGAAGCTTACATTTGTATTTATGTCCAATATAAAAGGGCTTCATCATTTTGCTCTATATTTGGTTTCTAAATAATTTATGTCAAAAAAATAGAGATAATGACTGCCAAATAGTCAATCATTATCATTTGATTAAAATATACTAGTATTTAGTTTCTCCAACTTGGCTTAATATTTATTAACTATTATTATATGATTAATTGAAAGTTTAGCCTGTACAAACAAAATTTTAATTAAGGATATACAATAATATCAAAGTAAAAATAATGTACTATAATGTACTTGAAAACATGTTATGAGAAGTCAATAAATGATAAAAATCATTAGAAGCACAAAGAACAATAAGATAATCATGTAATATTTAAATTTTAATCAGACATGATTTTCTGAAATGCCAAATTTTAAATTATGCTTAAAAATTATTTAAGACAAATAGTTACTTAGCAATTAAATTGTCATGTTTAATATACTATAATTTGGAAAAGTGTAAAATTCTCAATTTAAGAACAACTATGAGTAATTCAAATATGATAAGTCATTAATTGAAATGATATTAAGTCATTAAAAAAGAATAAAAATAAAACTGTATTTTATTTAAATATAGACAATATATAATGTGTGATTTAAATGTATAATAAAAGTAAACATTAAAAAATAAAATGCAATGTATTAATAGTATAAGAAAGAACAATAATCTAAAAAATTAAAGTAAAGAACTGATTTAATAAATGTTAAGAATATTTGATAAATCAGTTTAGGAATAAGATTTAAAAAAAAAAAAAGATATAAGATGTGTTATTTAGGGAGATAAAAAAAAAATATCAAGTTAAATCAAAGATAACTTATCCCCTGATCACAGCATAAATATAATAGTTATAAATCACTAAATGAAATAATATGAGATTATCAAATAAATTATTAATGAATAATTTGTTAACCAGTGATTGTGTGCAGTTCATTTCAATTGTAATTAAGGTAGAAATTTGGATTATCATGTGTTATATGTACTTACAATTGTTAGGTAATATCTTTTTCCTTTATTTATAAGCAACTCAAACTTTATGTAAGTAAATATATATGTGTAATGTTTAATTTATATGTGTGCATCTTATTAGAAAATAAGGTTTCATTTACTGTTAAAACTGTTCTCATTTCACTGATATTTATACTGTGTTTGATGTCATGCCTAGAGTGAACATAATCATATGCCAAATTTCATTTACAATGGTTTAGATCAATTTTATGAATTATTAAGAGACTGAAATTCCTCTATTAAATCTTCTCTTGCATGAATATATATATATGAGGTAGCTATTCAATATCTAACACTGAGATTTATGTTTATTAAATGGATATTAAGGTTTTGATATCAAAATATATTAGAACAGGTATGGTATAGGTTTAATTTGCATTTTATTAATGTAAACAGCTTATTAAAAAATGATATTGCAATTCTGGAATAAAAAAGAGGATGGTAAAACAAGGACAATCTTTCACTAATAATGTTTTGAGCATTATCTTTTGATTGTAATAACCTATTGTTTAGTTATAGACTTGCTTATGAATAAAGAATATATATAACACTTTATATCCTTATATATATTGTGACGACCACGTAAAGTCGTCGACACACATATATTTATTAATAAAATTAGAAAGTAATAAAGGTGAAATAAATTATCTAATAAATTTTTTTTAAAAAAAAAAAAAGGAAGGAAAAGAAAAAATTGAAATTCTAATGTCAAATTACTGTGGATTTTGTAATAGTAAGAGAAGGGGAGGGGGGCTGCATAAATAAAGAAATGCGTCTCTTTCTCTCTTATAAGTCAAATGCTAGAAATTATTTTTGTTTATTGTGGGAGAGGGGAAAAGGAAGCATAAAGAAATGCGTGTCTTCTCTCTCATTAAGAAAAAAAAAATATATTATAACAAATTAAAATAAATGTAAAACGTAAATGTGAAAAAAATGAATGAATTGTAAACTTTAAATAAAATAAATGTAATATGGGATATATAAAAAGAAACAATATGGCCGTAGGTGTGAAAGTCTGTTGGACAAATTAAATTCCACGGACAAAGAAATGTTATCAATGGAAGATCTTTGCCTGATCTGTTAAATTAATTGGGACTTACATTCCAGCCACTAATTAAATAAAGAAACATAATGATAAGAATTGGTTGGAAATCTAAGTCTTAATTAAAAAATTTTAAAAACAACGAACAAAGAAAGAGATTAATAAAATTACAATTTTTGTCTGGCATTGCTAGTAGAGACTTTAGAGAAGCAACAGCTAAAAGAAAATGGAAGAAGTGCGTGGCTAGTGGCGTTAAAGGGACGTGGGTTCGGATTCAAGCCGTCTCATCACTGACTCACAATGTAAGATCTTTGCCTGACCTGCTAGAGGGACCGCCGCTTCTGTAGCTGTCGATTGAAACTCAACCTAAAGAATCAACCAGCAAACTGGATGAAAATAACCCCACAAACGGAGGAAGTTAATGGAGAACCTAAGGAATCAACAAGCAAAAACTGGAACGAAAATAACCCCACAATCTGAGGAAGTTAATCAAGAGCGCTCGGAAGAAATACCCATGGGACAATTACAACAAAGCCTAGGTAAAAGCATGCATGCATTTTCATTTGTCTACTATTTATAACTAAATATAAAATTAATGATTTGAGAAAAATAGAACTCTATCAACAGGACTTTAAGAACTTTTATATCTGATCTATTTGCATATATTTATTATAGCCATGTATTTATAAGTGTGTGTTTATTATTATTATTATAATGTAATTTTTTATATAAAGTGTGAATATTATTATTAAACATATTTGTCATTAAATTTCGTATCCTTGCTTTATTCTCCTATCACCAAGCTATGACAGGGGGGAAACTGTAATTAGTGATTAAAGGGGCATACTGATTTGTTTAAGATATTCATGTGCTGCTTGTTCGTGCGAAATCCCAATTCTAAAAAATAAATAGCAAGCGCTGGACATTCGCTAAGTTTCTTTGAAATAGTTTGCTCTGTTCAGCAGCCGAGAGTTCTTGGCTGGGAAAAATAATGCCAAGATAATATGTACGTATTGCCTTGGGGTTCAGTCAAGGGTATAGATATGAAGTTAAATTTGTATCTGTATTAGCTCTCTGCTTGTATTGTAACGGCGTTGGTTAAAATAATGAATAAGATAATAAAGAATCTAAGTTGAAAACAATAAATGGATAGAAAATATAAGTTATGAAAAGAATTAAAATATAATAAATAAGTATAATATAGAATAAAATAATCGAAATAAATATAATTGAATACACAAATAATTAAGCAACCGTACGAAATAACCATTTCCGTTATAATTGGGGGCCAGAGTCCGGGATATAAGTCACGTTTACAAGTTCAGCACATTTGAAATCGAGTATAACAAAATTAATAGTTGATGCAATAATTAATAAACAAGTCAAAAAAATAGCTTGGTGGTAGACAAAGCAAGAAATAAAATAAATAATAGATTGTAAAAGGAGAGAAAGAGAACGTAATATAACGTGGGAAGTTAGGTTGTAAATTGGAGTCAGTTGCGGAGGGGTCTTGAAGGCAGGCGTGGGTGAGTGATGATTAGTGAGTGAGATGGGGAGAGCCGAACAAACGTACCTAGTGTCCGTGAAATATAAAGTTAGTAAAGTAATATAATCCTATAAGGATAAGGTTAGATAGTAAAGCTGTAGAATAAAATATAAGTGATTAATTAGTGTGTGTGTGTTAAATAAATTTGATGCACACCAGATCAAAAATAAAAATGGACGCTCTAGTGGGCGAAATAGGAAAAACCTCCGAAGAACTAATGGAACCGTCCGGAGAAATAGCTAGTGACGGAGATATAGAAATTAGAAAGGGAATGGAGACAGTGGTTGATGATAAAAATAAAATGGAAAGCTATAATATAAGGGATATGTTCATGAAATTAATGGAAGGCCAGCAAAGGTTGTTTATGGAAATGAGGGAAATAGGTGAAAGAAATAGTAGGAAGATAGAAGAGTTGGGCGAACGACACAGTAAGGATTTTAGCCAAAGGGTTGAACCAGTAATAAAAAATGAAAACGGAAAGGCTATAGAAAACATACAACTAGAGGTAACTCAGTTAGCAGGAACAGTTGAGAAGCTAGAAGTAAAGGTAGGGGAAGGGGAGAATATGACAGAAGTAGCCAAGACTAATAATAAAGAGCCGAGAGGTGTGAGCGAATGCATGTACGCAGGCAGTGGAAATAACCCTGTGAATCCTGCTACAGTGAACCAGTTTGTAAAAATTCGGGTCTTCTCTGGTTACATTGGGGAAAGCCCAATAGAGCATCTTGGCAGCCTAGAGAGGTATTTCGCGGTAAAATGGCTGAGTGCCGAGTTGCTGAATGTGTTCGACAGCACTAGGCCTAATTACAAGGTGGAGGATCGGGGATTTAAACCCCAGCCCAACGATCCGCACATCGGAAGAATACAATACAATCCTCATCACGATTATTGGGAAGGACGCCAGGCATTTCCTGATAGATCCAAAAGGGCTGAAATGTCCAAACAGACCGGAAGAAATTCAGATCTCAATCATCCATATGAGCAAGCCGACTCTAGAGAACATCGAAACAGTATTCCAGGTCCCAGCACAAGTGGATATAAATATAGTAGAAAAAATGATAAGAAACCTCCAGACAAAAACTAAGAGAAAAAGTAAACGGACGGATATGTCGGTTCGATGAAACGGATGTCTTGGAATCATGAGAAATAATTTTTTTTTTAAAATATATGACAGGTGGGGCAAATCGTCTCACGACAAAAATCAAAGTTACTTTAATAAACAAAAAAAAAAGGATAGTGTTCACGGAGTGAAATTAATGATGAACTTAATGAGTATTTATGTGCAGTCAAGCACAGCAAGACCAATGTAAATAAAAGTTATAAAAAAAAAAAAAGGAAAGAAATCTATAAATAATTTATTCGTATCACAATCTGTCAGGTATAAATGCAGATAGAATTAACAATTAAGTAGAAGTAAAAATAAAAATAAGAATCGATTAGGCTCATTAAAGAGCTATTTAATAATTAATAAAATAAATAAATGAATAGTTTATTCGTATCACAATCTGTCAGTTATAAATGCAGATAGAATTAACAAATAAATAGAAGTAAAAATAAAAATAAGAATCGTTTAGGCTCATTAAAGAGCCATTTAATAATTAATAAAATAAACTAAATGAATAATAGTGATAATGCTTAAATGATAGATATCACTAGTAGGTGTATGAGGTTGCAGATTGAGGCATATATGTGTGTGTGTATGCATTATGTTGGGTCGTATTTTGAGCTTGATTCAGCCATCTCTTCGCACTTTAGATTCTCATGGCTCTCGATGGTTAAACTTTGAAATGAAGCGCCAGTAAGAATCCTGGACTCATTATATAATAAGAATTAATGTCCCAATATAATAAGAATTAGTGTCTCAAAATAAATAAATGAAAAAATAAGAATTAGTGCCTCGAATAAAATAAATAAATAAATAAAGAATAAGAATTTGTTGTTTGCGCAAGATGAGCAGGCAGTAGAAATATCCTGCTGTTCACACGCTTTAAACCCTGTTATGTTTTTTGTTCTGATAGAGTTAAGTTATGCCATGGTCTCGTATGCGTAGAGATTAAATTGGTTGATCAGCCAAAATCGATGGGAAAGAATTGTGTAGCTTTACCTAGCTGTCTCTCTGCAGTCATCCTCATCATCATTATCACTCATCATGACAGAGTGGGAAAGTCTGTAATAAAAGCAGAAGTAAGAGTTGAAAGCAAAGAATTAAAATAAGCTCTCATCTCAGACTAGATTCGACCCGATTTTAATTCTCAAAAACGGGCGGAGTGTAATGTGACGACCACGTAAAGTCGTCGACACACATATATATTTATTAATAAAATTAGAAAGTAATAAAGGTGAAATAAATTAGCTAATAAATTTTTTTTTAAAAAAAAAAGGAAGGAAAAGAAAAAATTGAAATTCTAATGTCAAAATTACTGTGGATTTTGTAATAGTAAGAGAAGGGGAGGGGGGCTGCATAAATAAAGAAATGCGTCTCTTTCTCTCTTATAAGTCAAATGCTAGAAATTATTTTTGTTTATTGTGGGAGAGGGGAAAAGGAAGCATAAAGAAATGCGTGTCTTCTCTCTCATTAAGGAAAAAATATATTATAACAAATTAAAATAAATGTAAAACGTAAATGTGAAAAAAATGAATGAATTGTAAACTTTAAATAAAATAAATGTAATATGGGATATATAAAAAGAAACAATATGGCCGTAGGTGTGAAAGTCTGTTGGACAAATTAAATTCCACGGACAAAGAAATGTTATCAATGGAAGATCTTTGCCTGATCTGTTAAATTAATTGGGACTTACATTCCAGCCACTAATTAAATAAAGAAACATAATGATAAGAATTGGTTGGAAATCTAAGTCTTAATTAAAAAATTTTAAAAACAACGAACAAAGAAAGAGATTAATAAAATTACAATTTTTGTCTGGCATTGCTAGTAGAGACTTTAGAGAAGCAACAGCTAAAAGAAAATGGAAGAAGTGCGTGGCTAGTGGCGTTAAAGGGACGTGGGTTCGGATTCAAGCCGTCTCATCACTGACTCACAATGTAAGATCTTTGCCTGACCTGCTAGAGGGACCGCCGCTTCTGTAGCTGTCGATTGAAACTCAACCTAAAGAATCAACCAGCAAACTGGATGAAAATAACCCCACAAACGGAGGAAGTTAATGGAGAACCTAAGGAATCAACAAGCAAAAACTGGAATGAAAATAACCCCACAATCTGAGGAAGTTAATCAAGAGCGCTCGGAAGAAATACCCATGGGACAATTACAACAAAGCCTAGGTAAAAGCATGCATGCATTTTCATTTGTCTACTATTTATAACTAAATATAAAATTAATGATTTGAGAAAAATAGAACTCTATCAACAGGACTTTAAGAACTTTTATATCTGATCTATTTGCATATATTTATTATAGCCATGTATTTATAAGTGTGTGTTTATTATTATTATTATAATGTAATTTTTTATATAAAGTGTGAATATTATTATTAAACATATTTGTCATTAAATTTCGTATCCTTGCTTTATTCTCCTATCACCAAGCTACGACAGGGGGGAAACTGTAATTAGTGATTAAAGGGGCATACTGATTTGTTTAAGATATTCATGTGCTGCTTGTTCGTGCGAAATCCCAATTCTAAAAAATAAATAGCAAGCGCTGGACATTCGCTAAGTTTCTTTGAAATAGTTTGCTCTGTTCAGCAGCCGAGAGTTCTTGGCTGGGAAAAATAACGCCAAGATAATATGTACGTATTGCCTTGGGGTTCAGTCAAGGGTATAGATATGAAGTTAAATTTGTATCTGTATTAGCTCTCTGCTTGTATTGTAACGGCGTTGGTTAAAATAATGAATAAGATAATAAAGAATCTAAGTTGAAAACAATAAATGGATAGAAAATATAAGTTATGAAAAGAATTAAAATATAATAAATAAGTATAATATAGAATAAAATAATCGAAATAAATATAATTGAATACACAAATAATTAAGCAACCGTACGAAATAACCATTTCCGTTATAATATATATATGAAATTAAAATAGCAGCATTATATTGATAAAATAATATCTGATTTAGAATACTGTAATTTTAAACTTATTTCACTAATTATTATAATTTATAAAATATAATCATATGTTATGAGAATTAATTAAATAAGATAGCAAACAATAATTAAGAACATTTGATCACATCAGTATTTGGAATTTTGTTAATTTTTTTCCTGATTTGTTACCAACAAATATAATTTTTTTATATAAACATTAAAAGTCCAAAGCTAAACTAGTCTATAAAATAATCAAAATTACCCCAAGTTCACAACTCAACTAGACTAGCCAAAAAAAAAAAAACTCTAAAACACAACCAATGGTTTCACTACTACAAGCAGACTTCTCAAGTGTAAAGAACTTATTTTTTTGACTAGTCTGGTTGAGTTGTGAACTTGGGGTAATTTTGATTAATTTTTTTAAATATATAAAACTCGCTTTGTCAATAAAAATACATTTTTAAATTATTTAAAACATCTCATTAATATCATTTATTAATATTGATATTAATATTAAGTAAAATATTCAGTGAAATAGTAAAGTACGGACTCTTTCATGGACTGAATCCAATTTTATTACTTCCAACAATTAAACACCTATGAATTTCCAAACAATAAAGCCACGTGATTAATTTGTTTCTATTCAGTGAGTATGGACATAATATAAGAACACAATTATTTAAGATATTGCAAATAATGTGATAATTAGATAGCCAAGTTGTAAAAAAAAGTTTATATTTGTGTGAGTAGTTATTTCTTCACAAGCAATGTAACATTGCTTAGTATTTATTTTATATGTCAGAAAATATAAATATTTTATTTTTTTGTTGTTTACTAATAGATTTACAACACCAGTTAGTTAATTGATGGAATCTTACATAGACTACCATACTATATGTGGGGTATGAAGTGGCATCATAGTATACAATAAATCACAACATATACATATACAATTTTAATGATAGATTAACTTGTTAATGAGAAAATGTTCTTAACTCAATTTTTGATGCTAATAAAAATAGGATTTCTGCCTGAACATTTAAAATAAAAATTATTATTTTTACAAAGTCATTAAAATTATATCAGATGCAAAAAAAAAAAGTTACTAATAGAATCTTCTAACTGGGTAAATAAAATCTGAATCATAACAGTAAATAAAAAATAAAAAAATGGTTACAATCATAATAATAAATAGTTGCATATTAATTTTATAATGAGATTTTTAGTAAAGACTTTACCAAAAACTAATATTGAAAAAATAAAAACTATATATATTGTATTCTCAAAAAAATACCTATTAATGTGTGTATATATTAATTATCAAAACTGGAAAAGCAACATATAAAAAAAACAAAACAATCCTAGAACACAATACTTAATCTGTTTTACTTATTAAGAAATAAAGAAGTGAAGAAACATGATAAGAGCAGTGAACAAAAACAACAAATATATATATATTAATGCAGAAAAATATGATTATATGAAATAAACAATTTCAAAAATGATATCAATTGTAAATATATATATTTAAATAAGAAGAAATAGAAGAAGAAAAAAGATAATGGACAAGGAATGGGGGGAAAACCCAAATAAAATAGAGAAAATAAATAAATTCTCAAACTATATATATCCAAAATAATGGTTATAATTCTGTTCTCTGGATTCTGAAGAAGACTATTAACCTAGCTAAAAATATAATTTCTTTTTCTATTTTAGATATTTTTGAGGACTGTTTTATTTTTATATCTGTAGCTAAGGTCCAACAATTAAGTTTGCAAACTGATTCTATAAAAAGCCTATATAGTCATTTTTGAAATATTCCCATTGGGAAGTTATGCACCAAGTGTCTTCTTCAAAATAAATTTAAGTCATTCTGAATCAACCATCAGTTAGCATCATATTACCCATGATGTCCTGAATGTCTTCAAAATCCCTTCCTTTCAATATTTCTTTAAATTTGGATAAAGAAAATAGTCATTGGGAGACAGATCAGGTAAGCACTTATTGACTAAAAATTCCCTCACAGACAGTTCAATGGTAAACTCATTTGGCATCATTTTTGCACACACATTTCTCATGCCACGATTTTCAGTTAAGATTTTCCTATTTCTCTATCAATGTTTATTTTGTTTACCATGCTTCTCATAGTCAGCCAATTATTTTAAAACAAATTTTGCAATGTTTTCATCAGTTCTGCTTGTCATTGGCTGCCCTAACCTCTCTTCATTAGTAATGCTTTTTTTCTTCTCAGAAAGTGTTTAATCCATTTACATAGCATGATCCCCTCACACTAACATGTCCCTGATTTCACTTCTATTTTTGCCAAATTTAACAAGAAATTTAATGTTTGTTCATTGCTCTACATGAGGCACAAAAACATGCAATAACAATAATGACTGACATTAAACAGTCATGAGATACTGATATATGAAGATTACAAAACCTTACAGAGTTTTTATATAGTACTGCTAACATAAGCACAAAGTAGCAAGTTTACAAACTTAATTATCAGATCTCATAACATCATAGAATTCACTTGGTAGAAAAAATATTTTCAATCACTACAGACACAGTATATATTTATATATAGATTGGAAGAATATAAGATTTGTGTGTGCATATTATTCAATCACTACAGACACAGTATATATTTATATATAGATTTTTTTATATATAGATTGGAAGAATATAAGTTTTGTGTGTTCATATTATATATAAGTCAAATAATGATGTAGTTAGCATTTCCATTTGACAATAAGTAATTCTAAAAAGTAGTTATTATAATAAAATGTTTAAAAATTTGCATTATTGAAATCAGGAGTTTATTACTAAGCAGTTAATACAAAATACAATATCCCATAGAAGTGTGTGTATACATTAATACTTTAAATTTGTCCATAATGTTGCCTTTTATATGTGATTTTGTAAAAAGAAACATTTTGATAAGGTTACAATAAGGAATGAAAGCCAAGTTGATGTATTAAATAATTTTTTTATTTATACTGGGTTCTCCATTTCAATTTTGTTTTAAACTGATTATTTCAAACATTAATGATTAATATTATATAATTCAAGGTGTTTATCCAGACTTTTGTAAAGCATTATTGTTAAAACTAATCAAAAATTCAATATTTTAGTGAACTATAATATATAATTATAAATTTAAAAATCACTATGTTAAGTGGAGCTATTAGTTTTTATGTTATGAGCCTGGTTTGCATTGATTATCTATCAAGTCCCTTTTATTTTATACTTTTTATTACAGTATTACTTACATATCAACATATTTAACATTAATAAATTTAAACAAATGCCATTTTTTCATGTTTGAAAAATATAGATGCATATGACTATTGTTTTAAATCTATTGTACAGATAAACATGTTAAGCAACACCCAACTTCAAATTCACTTGTTTTCCCATAACATCTTGCCTAGCAAACTTGGCAATTCCAAGACATATCAATTACACTTTATCATCATTTCCAAGTTTCTTTAAAATTGATATTGATTCTATTCAGCAGTAAGAACATCAGCAGCTTAATTTATTAATAATAGAAAATATTTTTCTTAAGTTCACTATATAGGGTTTTGACAAATAATTTTTTAAATGTTAAATCTTTATTACATTTATACTTAATTTTTTTTTTATATGCTTACCAAATACATTTTTAAAATATCCAATACTGATTAATTTGTTTTGTTTTTTATATATTAGTTTTCTTATCAGTTTCAAATTTACAGTTATGAATTTCTAAACAGCAAAGACATTTACTTTATTTTAGAGTAAAAAAATAATGGATATAAATAAGTTTAAATCTTGTTTTATGTACAAAGACATCAAAAATAGAATATCACTTGAAGGTAAATCATTATTTATTCAATATATTATATCCATAATGAATTGAACTCTTTTAATGTCCATGCTGTTGTATCCAGAATTGTTCTTATTAACCAAATTCTATTTATTGAGCCAAAAAATCTTAGATAACTATTCTAAATTTATTACTGATTTTAGTATCTCTTATACATAAAATCAAATGGTGAATCTATTGTTAAGCTTCCAAATTAAAATTTACTATGCACTTATACTGTGACAATTATTATTATCCATGGTAATAGGCTCCTTTGAAATCTACCAAAATCCTAAAGGATAGTTTTTTTAAAATAAAGTTTTATATTTTATATCTTTGACAAAGATGCTCTGCATCAAAGGCCTTGATAAACAGCTTTATATATAACATTGTACCATAGATTTTTATTTTTATTATACTATATAGAAATTCATTATCAGACTTCATAGTCATTAATAAAAATAGCTTTGAATAAATTGTATTAAAATGAAAACAAAATGCAAGCTATCATATATATATATACATAGTATATAAATGTGTATATAATGAACTTATTTTTATTTTTACACATTCTATTTTTATACAAAAAAATATTTTAAGAATATATTCAAAAACACAGTACAAATACATCTGATATAAAAGCTTTCCATATGTGAATTTCAACATTAATTCATTATTAAAATATCATATTTCAGAATAAAAATTCTCAATACAAGTTCAATATAAAAAATTTATAAAAGCATTTTGACTGGTAATGTTTTACTGTTTAATTAAGGCAATGGATTAATACAAGAGAAAAGCATACACAACAAAAATTTGACAAATTTAACAGGTTATTGATTTAAGCTTCATATATATGTACAGTCAGCTGATATTTAAATGTCACTTATATAATTATTAAAATATATCAATTAAAAAATTAATGAAATGTTAAAAAAAATTAAGATTGTGATATTCCCCCCCTTTTCAGTAATGTGAAGATCTTTTAATTAAAAAAATATATAACTATTTTTTTCTTTTACATATAATTATTTTTTTCTCAGTAGGATCAAAGAAGGAAAAAGCTTGATATCAGGTAATGTCAGATTAGTAAAATATCTTACCTCCACAGACTTGGGTGTTGGCAGAATAAAATAAAATCTATATCTCACCTCTATGTTCGATAAGGACCAACTTTTCTCCACAATCTCAAATGGGTAGACATTTTTCAGTTGCCATGACAACTAGCACTGCTCTGATGAAATGTTCAATACGTCAACTACAATTTTGTGATATTCTGCCTTTTATTTATTTTTTTATATAATTTTGATATGGGCATATTTTTTATGACATATTTTTTTATGCTAATCCTTCATAGCAAATTTTTTAAATATCAAATAATTTATTTATTTGTATTTTCCAATATTCAGAAGAAAAAAAAATCAATAATTTATATAAAACACTAAAGAATTAAATTCACTAAAGAAATTTGCAGTAGTGATATTTTAAAATGTATATTTTTAAACCTAGAATATTTATTTACTCAAATGAGTGTTTCATTTCCATGATCAATTTTAATGATAATTTAGGGTCTGCAGTTAATTATCATAATTTAACATTAGTATTATTTATAAATTTATTTCCTCTTTTTTAATCTAATCTATATTATTTTGACTTAAAAAAATATTTAGAAATATTAAACTGAAGAAAAAAGCAAAACAAAAACAAACCAAAATAGATTATTAATTTACATTATAGTAAGCTAAAGGCTGTATTGGGAAAAGGGGGGTGGGGGAGGGGGAATAAAATATCTCCATAGTAACCTACCTTTTAAATAATTTAATAAAGTATGCCTATACATTTTTTTTACTAGTTCTAGATTTCAATATAATAGGAATAGACACAGAGAATAGTTCAATTTAAAACAAAAATATGACGGGGGGGGTTTAAAATAGTGATCACAAAAATAAAATCATGTAAAAATATATTGAAGCTTAACTTTATAATTAAATAAACGCTCAACGATTTAAAATTTAAAACTGTAGAATTTATTTTATCTAGAATTTAATTACATTAATTTTAATCAGAGCATATAGAACCTATTCCCTTTTAAAAATAATGGATAATGACTGCAGCATCATCCACTCCGATTTTACTTTGCGGTAATCAGCATTGTCGACTTAACTACAGCATAAAATACTTTACTCCCTACACTATCAGCACTGAATATGGTTCCTAATTTATCATTTAGTTCTGTCAGGATAACATTAGTGACAGTGGTATAAAAGCAAGCATTTGAATTTCAAGAATCGTTTCATGCAGCTCAGTGCCAAAAAAAAATTCTAACTGGACTAATTACAAGTAATCTGCTGACAAAAACAATTTATATTGCTGAATATTAATTTTTGCCACTTGATTTTGAAGCAGGTGGAATACCACTAAACATGGTTGAACTTCGCTAGATGTGGCTGCCGGTAAGCTCCACTATTTCTTCTTTGGGGAGGATATGAAAAAAAATCATACTTTTTCTTTTCGTCACTTATTTTGATACAATATACTTTAAAAATGTAATTACCTCTTAGTGAAATCAATTAAAAACAATTTCTAAATAATCTAATAATTTTGTTGCTTTAGATTGTAAAAGTGAGAAATTTAGTTTCCATAGCAATTCATATAGTGTTATTAAAAAAGAAAATTGAGATAAAAATTTCCTTAAGTATATGTAATCTAAAGCCAATTTTTGTTGATATAACATTATAGCGAATTAATTTTAATGTATCGCTGGTTAAATATTTTTACAAAATAAATATGTATAATTGAAGTAATTATTATAATGACTGTCGATAATGCAATATTTTTGGCGTGATTTATTAATAATGTGTCATTAAAATATTGTGTATATATATTTTAAAAAAATGCAGAATTGCCTTTTAGTGAAAACTTCTTATATCTAGTTTACAAACACACATTATATATGAACAATAAATACATAATTACTACGATTGATGTCAAATTTTATTTTTAGAAAGTTTTTATTTTCTTTGAAATGGAATTTAAGAAAAAAAATTATTACAATGTTTTAAAATTATTTCATTTCAGAAAATGATGCCAGTTATTTTATATCTTCATTTCTTTCGCAATTCTGCCTGAGGGCTCCATCAATTTCATCTCGGCATTCCCGATTTTGCAATTGCAAATGAGAGAACCTATACATTTACCAAAGCTATTACTTCTTTATTCACAAAATTTTTCACCGGAATGGATTTTTCTTATAGGTAAATATAAACTTCTTATTTTAATATATATATGAAACTAATTAACAAATAGCCAATTTAAATTTCATCCATTTTAATAATTATAACCCTTTTTATCCCTGAAACAACCTAGTGAAATAACTAGCATTATTAAAATTCCTGTAGTTAAGCCTTCATCTTCATAATGCAGTAACTATATATTTGTTTTCTTATTTTAATATTTATTAGGATAATACATTGTGTTTTTGTTGTTGTGTGGGGTGGGGGATGTAAATAATAAAAATTGACATTTTAATATCAATGAGTAAACGTTATTTTTCAATATTTTGAAAATTAACTAAACGTTAGCATTGAAATTAAATACTTGTTTAGTGGCAAATCGTTATTTAATAATGATTGTGTAAATCAAAATTAAAAACGTAACATAACCTCTAATAACAATCACTGTCATGGAACTTATTGTGAATGTTACATATTTTACGTAAATAGAGCTTATACTCACAGTATCAACAGTTATAAAGAAAGCACGTTGCAACAAGATGACGCCATCACTTGGTGACGTCAAAGATTTGTCTCGTTTTAGATTACACATGTAAATTGTCTGCAGTACGTATTTTTCGATTATTTCTTACGAACATTAACATTTTATTGATTATTTATTTATTTATTTTTAAGAAACAAAAATTTTTGTATTCAAAGAAAATTTTTCAAGAATAAAACAGCTTCAATAATTGTATTAAATATGCATAATTTGAAAACTTTTCAATTGTTCATAGCTGGAGTTTGACTAGTGTTTCGTTTTTTTTAAAAGTATAAATATAATACATGTTATTTAAACTTATAGAGTTACTTGTTAATTACTTTAAATTTATCTATGGATTATTGTTTAAGCTCATCAATTTTGGTATGATTCTGTTTTTCATTTATTTTTGCAAAATGAATGGGTTTATTGGATTGTTTCAAGTTTATAACTTATGCCTAATATTTATTTAGAGACAATAGTATAATATATTGGTATATGGAATACATTTTAATTAAATTAAAATAGATAACTATAAAGTTGAATGAGGTATTTCTGAATAAAAAGCATTGAAAAAACAAGATTGTGTATGTGTTATGTATAGTATTGCCTTATAAATAAGGGGTTTGTAATGCGTTATATACAAAGTTTTAAAATGCTTAAGAGATAAAATAATATAACAATATTTTACTACAGTATATTAACTGGTATGAATCACCACATGATTCTCTCTTAGCAGCAATGAAAATAAGAAAAGAGACATCAGTTCTGGTTTATCTTCTCCCTCCTCAATGTTGTAAACTCACAGACCATAGAATGAATAGCAGTTTTGTTTTGGAATGCAGACCAGAAAGAAAGACAAGGCTATCCCAGATTCCTGTGCATGGACAAGAAAAGCAGTACATAAGCTTCAGTCAGAACAAGAAAATTGTCACAGGATAGCAGCGCAACCAGAAGAATGGCATGCCGGGCGAAGCCAAAACTCGTGATCCAGGGAACTCTACCACTGAAGGTGCCAAAGAGGACCTAGGGACTTATACAGGCCATTCGTGGTCTATTATTATTTGTCGTAAGCCACAAAGCCGTTTTTATGTAAGCATATTTTACTAAAATATTAAGCTTGTTGTAATCATAAGATCATTACTGTAACTCGTATATTAAATTATTAGTAACCATAAGGACTGTACACTTGGGTCTCGTTTTATGCGGTAGATAGGTTCCACAGAAAATCCGCATTAAAAAAAATCGCACAAAAATAGACTTAATTTACCTTGAAAAATGGGGGATAGGGGTTGTAATTTTCAGAATTCGCATAAAAGTAAAGCAACAAATAAAAATTACTTTAAAATTCACATTAAAAAAATAAGCAATTAAAATATGAATAATAAAAAATTTCAAATATTTAAAAAATACAAGACAAACTTTTTTTACTTTTTTTATTAACTACAAATATTTAATTTTTCATGCATATTTTAATCATTACCGCTAGCGTCCGTTTGTAAACTGGAAAGAAATCAGATTCGATGTGATGTATTGTAGCTGCTCCTTAAACGAAGTCAAGAATCTCGGCAATTATGCTCAGAGAAAGCTATTATCCTTTTCAAAACAAAAAGTTTATACATTATTATTAGAAAGATTATTTTCAGTTTATAAAATCTTCGTTTTTTATTTTAAAAATCTAAAAGATTATTTATTTCTGTTACATATAACAAAATATACGTTTTAAAAGTTTTTTTTTTTTAATATTTATTGCGATATTTTTATATGTAAGTATAAATCTATTATTATTATTTACTCATTAGTATAAATAGGTTATTTACATAGAAGCTAAAATTTTAAATACAGCTTTAGGCCATATTCACGTTAGCTGCTTATATAATGTTATATTTTTGAAAAAAAAAAAAAAGTATTTCAAGTGAAAATTAGTTATTAATAATTTAAATTTCTTGATATCTAATAAATATAGTGAAATATGAAAGATATTAAGAAGAAACATGAATCGCATAACTTCAAAATCGCATTAAAATAATCCGCATAAAACAAGACCCAGGTGTGTATTAAGAGTATATATGTAACCCTGTTGGCTTGTAAATAAACATTTGTTATTGTTAATTTATTGGTAGTTGAAATTATTTAGTTATGTGCTTTTTTCCTAATGGGGGAGGACATTGCAGTATATGTTATGTTTTATGTCCTATGACGTTTATTCTGGGTCGTGATATCAGCTGGTGAGTGACTGCGGGACTAGGATGCACTCGCGCTTTTTTTTTAGAGCAGCCATGTTGTTTTTTTGGTATCGAAAGGTCACGCTTTTTTTCCCCAGTTGGTATCAACAGCTACAGTATTGTATTAAGTCATTATTTTCCATAGACATTTGTACCTATTATTGTACACATAATAGAATGTATTTTGTTTTGTAAATATTGGCTGATTAATTTATTTGTGTCCAAACACTGCACCAGCTTTTTGGCAACGAAGATGGGATGGCGACAATTGGCTCCCTGACGTTCGATGTCGACTCACCGCATATGTGGGATACATATACATCACAGGTTGATTTTTTCCACGAGGTTATTGACATTAACTCCGAGGAGAAGAAACGTGCAATGCTTCTTGCTGCCTGTGATTTACGGACATTGAGCATTCTTCGTTCTTTTATATCATTGGCGTTACCTCACAAATCGTATCAAGAAATAGTGAGTATTCTAAAACAGTATTTCCATCCCCAACCTTCTGTTATTTACCAGTAATTGTTTTGTTGTTGGCAATGAGATGGAGAGGCTATAAGTGTATTCGTAGCTGATCTTTGATGTTTGGCAGAAAGCTGTGATTTTGGTGCCCAACCTGTTATTTACCAGCATTTCCAATTCCATTGTCATTGAAAATGAGATGGAGAGACTATAAGTGTATTCATAGCTGATTTTAGATGTTTGGCAGAAAGCTGTGATTTTGGTCCCTCACTCTGTGTGTGGGCTTCGTGATGAAGCTGTCCAATGCAAATTGCTGGCAGAAGAGAAATTAACTTTAAACGCTGCTATACAGCATAGTTTGGCTGCTGAATCAGCATTGGTGCAAATGTGTGAAATCCTTGCTACTAGTGCTCACGTGTCCACTGTTGATCTTGTTCAGCAAAACAGACCAAACTCATCTCATAAGAGTGTTTCCAGTTTCCATCTAGTTTCTTCAACATCGTCTTCATCTAAGATGAACACTGGCAATTCTCAATCAGGTCATTCATCAGTTCTTTTGTGCTTTGGCTGTAGCGAACAACACAATCGAATAGAATGTCCTTTTAGGAAAACTCAGTGCCATTTTTGCCAGAAAATGGGTCATTTGCAGCGTATGTGCAGGGCAAGGTGATGTACTGTTCACAATCCTTCTCGTCACTGTGTTGGAAACGGAGGGTGATGTTGTGGATCACATTCATGAAGTACACTGATGAGCCAACTATTAAGTCCTGTGCACACATACATAAATGGAAGGGAGTGTAAAATGAAAGTTGATTCAGGATCAGAGTATTCCACTATATCATTCGACTCTATCCAAATTGTTCAAGGAAAAAATCCCAGGCTATAGCCAGTGAGAATCATATGAGATTTTCAGTAGCATTCAATTTCATTTAAGGAACAATGCAATATGTGTGTGCAATACAGTGATTATTCATATCATCTGCATCCATTGATAGAAAATCCTTGTATGAGCCTATTAGGATGTGAATGGTTCATACCTTTAGACATTTCATTATCCGAAGTCCACCTGATTACCAAATCATCTATTCCAGACATCATCGACTCTTCCGCAGATTTTTGGCTCATCTATGGGAACTTATTGAGGCCCAGATATATCACTGCCAACTACTTGCTATGAAAAACAAGTCATTAAACCAGTTGAATATCCTGTGTGGACTACACCAATGGTACCGATTCTAAAACCCACAAGGGAAGTGAGATTGTATGGTGATTACAAAGTGACAGTAAATAAGTCTCTTCAGGATCGTCTATATCCTATATCTGCAGTGCACCATCTGGCTTTTCCTCCCAGCTCATTTTTGCAAAGATTGACTTGGCAAAGGCTTACCTATAACTTCATTGTGGATGACATTTCTGCAGGTATACAGTCCATTATTACACATTGAAGAGCTTTCCATGTAAAGCATTTACAATAAGGAATCTGTTGCACCTGGCGTATTTCAATGCATCATAGACAATATACTCGGTGGTATCTCAAGAGTTTACCCATATTTCGATGATATATTGATTTCTGCTTCTTCAATGACTGATTTATGTAAAAAATTACGTACTGTTTGCGAAAGGTAGTGGGTTGTATGCAAATAAAGAGAAAAGGCATGTTCAGAGTAAATTCTATAGATTTTTTGGCATATATGATTGACAGTAAAGGATTGTATTCTTTCCCATGTAAAGTAACAACAATTCATAATGCATGTCCTCCAAGAAACAAAATACGCTTTATTATGCATACAATAATAGGTACAAATGTTTATGGAAAATAATGACTTAATACAATACTGTAGCCGTCGATACCAACTGGGAAAAAAGCATGATCTTTCGATAGTAAAAAACAACAACATGGCTGCTCTAAAAAAAGAAGTAAACGTGAGGGCATTTTATCCCGCAGCTATTCACCAGCTGACATCACAACCCAGAATAAAGATTGTAGGACCCAAAACATAACTCCCCTTCCCCCTTAATATGAGACTTCGTAGTCTTTGAAGTGCATGGGTGGGTGTCAGACGCTGGGGTTGTTCTTTGTATCCTCTTGTAGTTTGAGGAGATATTAGAACACAAAGGTGTTGAACTACAGTAAAACTTCCACTGTTTTTCAAAGTATCAGTGAAAATAAATGACAGATATTAAGTAAACTTTTTTTACACTTAATTTTTTTGATGTTCAAATTTTATTAAATTGAATCTACATTTTGATTGTTTAACAATCTTCAAATACATCTTTTCTTCTTTTGGTAAAAATAAAATGAGTGGAAGAAAGTCTTTAAATAAGTTTGTTAAACAATTAAAATATTTAGAAAAATTTGAACATTGCAAAAATTAAGTGTAAAAAGACTATTTAATATTGCATAAAATGCATTGTTAATAAAAAGAAGACTTGATTAAATAATAAATGACAAGCATAAAAATGATAGACACAGGAATGATTATTTTCCCAGATGTGATACCAAAGAAAGTATATGTGGCATTAGTGGGTAGAATTTATCCTATATAAAACGACAAATCTAACTCCATCAGTAACTATGCTACTTTAAATTTTTATTTGATGTAAATATTGAGTTTGGTAACATTTTAATATTAATATGTCCAGGGTCATGCAATCATTTGGCAGCTGGATAATTATATTTTGTTCAAATATGAAAACAACAAAACTTAAATAAATCTTCAAGAGTTTATTTACTCTGAATAATAAACTCTAAAATAATCAATTTAAACAGACTACTCTCTAAATAAAAAAAATTATTTGATACATCAATCTGGCTTTCATATCTTAATGAATTTTATCAAGATGTTTCTTTTTACAAAATCACATGACTATTCTATTGCAACTCCACCCAATGTACATTATTTACATTACATTAGAATAAATATAATTATTAAAATACTTAGATGTACATAAAAATGATTAAACGTATTACAAGCCCCTTTTCCCTTTATATAATGTGTATATTCACACAACAATCTAAAAAAATATTTTAAATTATAACTAAAGTTTCTAATAATATAACAATGCCTATTTCCCCCCTAGTTGTGTTGGACCTTTAACCATGTTTACACATTTGTATTTAAGAAAATTTAAACAAATGTGTAAACATGATTAAAGGTTCAGCACAACTAGGGGTGGGGTGGAAGGTGGACATTTTATTGGAAACTTTAGAGTTATAATTTAAAATAGTTTTTTTTAGATTGGTTTGTAAAAATGTATTGTATATAAAAAGGGATTGTAATAATTAATCATTTTTATGTACATGTATGTATTTTAATAATTATATTATATTGCAATATAATGTCCATTGGGTACAGTTGCAGTAGAATAACTAACTGGTCATGCGATTTTGTAAAAAGAAACATCTTAATAAGGTTCCATTGCCAAGGAATGAAAGCCGGGTTGATGTACTTAAAATATTTTTTTAATTTATAGAGAGTTGTCTGTTTCAATTTTGTTTTGAATTGATTATTTTAAAGTTTATATTGAAATGAACAATCTATTGTTCATTTCAATAAAAAAAATTTTTTTCCCTTTATGCAAATTTGTTTTTCTTTTTTAAAAAAGAAAGGAACTGAAATAAGTGGGCAAAAAGGGAAGTAACTTTGCGTATAAAATCAGATTCTCTTTTCCCTTGATTAGAAAGGAATATTACTTCATTCAAATCCCAGGATCTTTATTATTCTTTGTGAATAAGGAGGGATGCACTACTAACAGTTAGCTAGATCTAATTTGGAACACTTGAATGATACTTTGAATAACTCCAACTGAAATGAAGAAACAGGCTTATTTAAATGAGAACCAGAAATGGTAAGACTATATTATAACCATAAACTGATTTTTAATATTTGTCAGAAAAGAAGTAAATTGCAATTATTTTGTTTGGATGAATTTTATATTTAAAGATTGATTTGTACTTTAACTAATTTGTAAATAATGCTTATTATCTGGATATTATTTTGAAAGAAACTGTCAAAAAAAAAGAATTTGTCATAACTTTTCTTGTTAAAATTTTTTTTTTAAAAAAAAATATATATTACATATGTATGCTAAGTTTATGAACTTGATCTAAGTTATTAAGAGGAAAATATAAAGAAATAATGATAATCATGTAAAGGTAATTCACACATAAATTGCCTAAGTCTCAGCCATAGTTAACAATGTAATTATTTCCATTAGTCTCGTTTGTTCATAGTTAAACTTATATTTGATTCTGAAAATTGTATTTTATGTGATGGCTTTATATATATGCAGTTGTTTCTTCAATGTTTAATAGTTTTCATATGTTTACATCTATATGGGAGTATGCATTCATATCAATTTAATGAGTTTGGGATCAGTATCAGAATGAATCCTCTCTGAATGAATTGTAGTTTATTAAATTAGTTTTGGAACAAAAGGGCACTCCTTATAATTATTACATAGAAAGTTTATTCAGTTAAGGTTAGGACCAAAAAGCCATTCCTTTATAGTTATTATGTAAACAGTTATGTTTAGGATTAGGATCTAATAAAGACTATTCCTTATGATTATTGTGATAAAATTAGCCTTGGTATCTATCGCATGTAGAACATATGTATATGTAAGTACTAGGAAACATGCAAGTCAAAGAAATGTTTGTATTTATGAATTTATACATGCGTAGAATTATATTTAAGTTTATTGAAGTCGAAATTAAAGGTACAAGGACTTTGTTAGAGAAATAAATTGCATATCAATTAACGAGTACACTCTGTAAATTATTACATGATTTGTTATTTTGTTTCTGTATGATGCATGGTCAACTGACATTCATTGAGGGTAACTTATGTTTTTTGTGATTTAACCCGAATTATAAGTGGCCTGTGTAATGGTTATGTTATATATTGAATAAAATATTGTTTTAAATATATATGTGTTTGTTTATTTCCTGATGCTTAAACCAGGTGATGCACTTGTAATTTATATAAATAAATAAATAGAGAAAATGTTGAAATATACTTAGTCCGACCATTACAATATATAAAAGGCAACATTATAGACAACTTTTAACATTGAAATCTGATCATTAAAGTACTCTGAATAATAATTACGATATTAGTAATATATTAGTAATTTCAACTTGCTAATTTGCTTATTGAAAAACAGATCACTCAGATCTCTTTAAAGTTCAAATTTCCTTAGAGATTTAATATCTATAAAGTCTCTTTAATTCAGTAGTTTATAACTATAATTCTATAAGCACAACTTTCTCACATACATAATTCAGAGATAATCAGATTCTTGAATAGAGAGCTCTTCTTTATTAATTCCCAGAACAATTTTACTTTCACTAGTTGATCTTTCCACTAATTTTTACATACAACTTTATTTCATATTTCACTTAATTCTTCTGTAGACTTTTTATTAGCTTTGTTAATTTGCATAGTGAACTTTTCTTAGCAATTAATTAGTTAATTTATTTTGTTTCTGGGGTATTCTGGAATATCTATATTAAATGCCTGTACATACATGCAATAATTTTGATGGATATCTAGTGATAATATTAAGCCATATTAATATTTTAAAAAATCTAAATAGCACATTAGATTTTGTGCTGAATGGTAAGTGGGATGGAGTGGTTATGTTATAATATTCAGATGTGGGGAAAAAATAGTATATTAAACTGTTTTTAAAAATATTTGGTTATTTCTATAAAATAGTTTTTGTACTTTATTATGAATATAATATTGAGAACTTGACTTTGATTTGGAGATTTATAATAAAAATTAAATATATCAATCACAGGGTTCTTCTCCAAAATAGTTCATAAATATCCAATATATAAATAAACAACAAACTCCTTTTTATCGCTTGCTTTTTATATGACTAATCAATAATAAAAAATCCAACGTTTCAACTATTTTATATAGTTTTTTTCAAGGCACACTAAAATAAAAGAAAAAGAATACATTCCCCCCCCCCAAAAAAAAAATTAAAAATTACAAAATATATTCACAATCAAAATTTTTTACTTTATCTCACTCCCCTATCCTATTGCAAACAATCACAACTTAACCACAAACAATTTCCTTTTTTTTTTTAAAAAAAAAAAAATCTATATATATCCTTTAAAACATTCAATTAATTACCTATTATTTTCTTTTCTCTTTTTCCATTAATATCCTATTTAATTCTGGTTTTATTTCATTAATGTATATACCTTCCTTTATCATCATTTCATTGTATGAATTAATACATTCCAAAGGCTTTATTTCAAAATCCCCATGCTTAAATTTATTCATGTGAATGTAAATAGCAGAATTTTTATCACCTAAATGCTGCTTTAATCTAGTTTTCAATGTATTCTTACTAGTCCCAAGATATCTCATTTCTACATTTTTTCTAAAACAATCCAAACATTTTATCAAATAAACTGCATTCATAATCTGTAACCTATTATAATCCCCATTATTATTAATTAAAAAATTTAAACTTGCTTTCTTTTTATAAACTGGACAAATTAAAACATTATATTTCCTATTAATCATTTTAACTAATTTCTTAACTTTAATAAATAAATCTCTAGATATATTAAAACCAACATAACTTTTTTTCTATTCCTATCCCTATTTAACCCCATTCTATTTCTTATTTATATTTTTATTAGAAAATAAATGTTCAACTACAACCCTAGGATAATCATTCATAAAACATTCATTCCTTATAATATCAATCTCATTTCCAAATAAATTACTATTTAAACATAACTTAATTGTCTTAATAATTTTATTATTAACAATATTAATTTTACTATGATTATCAATATCTGAAAACCAATTATTTGACAATCCAAAAAATGTTTTTTTTCTAAACACAGATGTTTCTATAATAACACTACCATTTCTAACATTTTTTTTTTTTTTAAATTCTAACATCCATATATTCAATAACATTAATATATTCTTTTTCCATAGTAAACTTTATTTTTTCAACTTTACCATCAATTTAATTCAAAAAATTATCTGCATTTCTTTTATTACCATTGAAAAACAAAATAGTCATCAACATATGTAAAATAAAAAATTGGTTTATTCCTATTATAATTAAAAAATTGCTCTTCAAACTTATACATATATATTCCTGCCAAAATAGTTAAGTAGTTTTTTTGTCCAGTTTATTAAAAAAAAAACAAGCTTAAATTTTTTAATAATAATGGGGATTATAATAGGTTAGAGATTATGAATTCAGTTTATTTGATAAAATGTTTGGATTGTTTTAGAAAGAATAGAAATGACATATGCTGGGACTATTAAGAATAAACATGAAAACTAGATTAAAGCAGCATTTAGATGATAAAAATTCTGCTATTTACATGAATAAATTTAAGCATGGGCATTTTGAAATAAAGCCTTTGGAATGTATTAATTTATACAATGAAAGGATGATAAGGAATGTCTGTACATTATTGAAATAAAACCAGAATTAAATAGGATGTTAATGAAAAAGAGAAAATAAAATAATAGGTTACTAATTGAATGTTTTAAAGGATATATATAGATTTAAAAAAAAAAAAACAGGAAAAAAGGAAGGAAATTGTTTGTGGTTAAGTTGTGATTGTTTGCAATAAGAAAGGGGATTGAGATAAGGTAAAAAATTTTGATTGCGAATATTCTATAATAAATAAATCATATAAATCATTTTTCATATTAAATGAAAACTTTTAAAACATATATAATTGGTACAGGGAATGCTATTGGCTGACATACCATGTGTTTGCATAAGATGTTTCAGAGTCTTTTTACTTTGATTAGAGCTTCAGAACTCTTTTTCATATTTTGCAAGATTTAGTTGTCAATTTATTTGCACTTTTAGCAATAAAAATATAGTGCTATATATATATTAATTATTTTGCTACTTATGTATAAAATTTTAATCTTGAATAAAAAAAAAAAGCTAATTAATGAAGGTATTTAAATAAATGTCCACCTTTATTTGTGTTTTTATTATTCTTATTAGAATTAGTTTGTTTATGCTTTTATAAATTAAAAGTGAGAAAGTATGCATTAAACTAGACAAATTTTTTATATATTGATCAAATGAAAATTATTACTAGCAGTGTAATTGGAAGTTATATCACTTCACTTTGTTAAAGTTTTTTACAAAATTCATGTATAGTGTGAGAGTTTGATCTGACTTTTTATGTTGGTGGATAATTGTGCACAATGAAGTTTGAGATGGGGATATGCTACTAAAAATTGAGAAAAACTGATAAATGCTTTTCAAGTGTGTATGATCTTTTTTTTTTTTTTTGCTTTTTTATAGAAAGTTTTTTTTTTTTTTCAAATTTACTTGTCCAAATATAAGAGTTCAATCAATTTTATGTTACTTTTAAATATATTTTTGATTTTGTATTATATTTTTAATATTTTCTAGTTATGTTAGATAGTAACTTTGCTCTAGTCTGGATCAGATTAATTTTAAGTATTTGTATTTCAATGTATGTTAGAATAAACAAGCTTTTGAAACTAATTACATTCATTGTAAAAAAGCTTGTTGAATTATAACTTATAAAAATTAAGCCAAATAAATTTTTTTCTTAAAATTAGCTTTAAAATGTAAGGTCATTTTTAAATACCAATAAAATTGAAATCTAAAAGATAAACTAGAAATTATAATTTCTAACAAAAATTCAAAGGATTCTGGAGATATAACAACTTCATTCAAAACATAGATAATGTCCAATGTTTAAATTTAAACATGATATTATTCATCTGTTTATTTTATTTTTTTTATCAAAAATGTGTACAGTGATTAATTAAGAAGACAATTAAGAAAAAATTGTACATGTAATTTTGAAAATTATTTGAGTTCAGATAGGGTAAAGTTTAATTTTGCTCTGAGCTGCATCAATGTTCATCTGTCCAGCCTATGAGTGTTTCCAGGTTCTGATAGAGAATTTTCAAGCTGGTTATTATCAAGATGTTTAATTAACAAGTTTAATATTTGTTTTTACTGAGTCAATCAATTTAGCTATTGTGTTTCTTGATCCTAGATATTGTTCTTGTGTAATGTCAGTATAGTCTGAAGTTTTCGAGGCCTGTAATGATGTCTTTGGACCATATTTTTCCATAAATCAGGAGTACTGGTCAACTAGGGTATGGATGCTTATTCCTTTTAAGTTGATGCTTTGAAGTTGAACAGGTCCCATATTGATTCAAAGATGTATTGGGAAGTGATACACTGGTCTCTTTCTCCTATTTTACTGAGTTTGAAAATGTAAACTTTTCAAAATGCAATTGTAAACCATGATTTTTTTTTTGAAACTATCTTTTAAATAAAAAGCCACCTTTTAATTAAAATTAAATACTAAAATTTAGACTAAAAATTAAACTACACCTCCTCTTTGATTTTTAAAGATCCTAGCCAAATTGTCAGTTAATTCAACAAAAACTAGTAACTTATATCAAGCAAATCAAAAATGCTCCTATCTTTTCACTGTATATATTTTATTCTGAACTGAGAAGTGAAATTTTAGATATCAGCCTCATTTAATATACAGATCTATCAATTTAAAGATATTATTCATTCACAAGAAAAAATCTAATCTTTTGAATATGCAAAACTATATGTTATGTTTCCAGAATCATCTGAAAAAGTTCCTAGTTCAGAATGAAATAGTATAGTGATGAGATAGTTATCTGTTTTTCTCTATTGATATAAGTGAGTTAGTTTTTGTTTTGCAGTTGTATTAATTGACTATTTTGGTTAGAATTTTTAAAGATGAGAAGTTGGTTTTGTTTATTTTATTTCTAGTTTAGCTGTTAGTATTTAATTTTATATACATTTAACAGCTGATTTGTATTTTAAAGTTAGTCTCAAGAGAAAAATTTATTGATTTGCTTTTATAATATTTAGAAATGTTTTTTCAAGAATTTATATTTTCAATTGTGAATAAACAACATGCTTAAATTTAAATATTACATGTCACTATATCTGTGTATATTGTAATGGTCGAACAAGAGCCTATGCTAAAAGTTTGTTTACCAACTATTTTCCGCAGCTATTGATTTATATTAGATTTAAGATATAATCATCTTATAAAAGTGCCACTAAACATCACATGATCACCATTCTTTAGGTGTACACAAGCTGATAACACAGAAGCAAAACTCTTCATACAATAGTGCCACTCAATGCAAGCCAAAGTCATCCAAAATCTCTAGACTATCAGTGAGGAACCCTGGATCTGAGAGCACTGCACCTAGATCTTAGGATCTAATGCAACCCTTCAGCAATCAACTTTTATCTTTTTAGTTAATATAAAGCTTCGAGTCCAAAATGAAAACACAATAATGTTTTCAATTCAAGATGATTTGCTTATATAGTCATATAGATCTGAACTCCGTTCAGCATCTATACATTTTGGTGTCTTTGGTTCTTTAATAACGATACTATTGGATAGGATTGGTATTGAATCACTAAACATCACATCACCATTCTTTATGCTTACACAATCCCCACTGATGTAAGTCACAAGCTAGAAACTAGTCTGGGGATTTTGAATGAGTAGGCACTCAATAGGGATTTTATATACAAACCTTCTAGCATCCATTGATTACTCTGGCTTACATTGAATGGTGCTACTGTATGGAGAGTTTTGTTTCTGGGTTATAGAAATGCTCTAAAAGCAGATTTTTGCAATATTTTAAATGACATTATAGCCAATACATTTTCCAACCCTAAAATAAATTAGCAATAAAAGAAAAATTAAACTATTACTTTTGAAAACTTTTCCCCACATTTTCTCCATTAATCCATCATATAACATTTTTATTTTCAGCAAGCAAATAACATAATCAGTCCATTTATATACAAACTATGTACAAAACCTATTAGTTGATTTGATCTAAGATTTAAATTCATTAGATTATCTTAGATAAATTTGACCTTTATTTTACATTTTTTAAATAATTTATTTCCTTAATATTTATTTTCAAGTTTAGATACCAAATTCATTATTCTAATACATATAATTGACTCTAGCATAACTCTAACAATATTGTCAGCACATTACACATAGTATTATAAATTTAACTTCTGTCTGTGTATGTTTATAGTTTGGAGTACTATGTACTGGAAATGAATTTTCTCCCTGACATTTTACAAATTCTCACATTATTAGTATAATTTCTTGATTGTAACTTTAAATTTCCTTAATTCTCATAATTTTAGATAATCATCCAACTATTGCAAATATAAATGAAAGATCAGTTTTAAAATACTTTATAGGTAGAATAATTAAAATTACTAAAAAGTATATATGTTCATATCATCAAGTAACATTTATCAAATATAACCAAATATATAAGACATCCTTAGTCAAAATGCAAGCCATGTGAAATAACAGGTTAAAACATTTTCATAAGCATTTATAGCAGAACTATATTAATTGTGTATGGCAAAATATAAATCATTTCATCACTAACACTATATGACTTTATTCAGTCAAATATCTGAATCGGGCTCGTACTACAGGGCTATGTTAACTGTTCATGAAAAGCAACATGACCAACAGTAAATATGTTTATTGACAATAAATAATAGATGGTTATATTATAATCAATATTATTCCATAATATAAACACGTACAACTTAGCATTTAATTCTTTAAATCATTCTGCTAGTATACAACTGATAGATGCAAACTATATATAACACTGACAATAAAATGCAAATTGTTTCTTTTGAGAATATTAAAACCAAATTTCTTTACTCGTCATTATCTTTAAATAAAGAGGAAAAGGAATTATAAAGTCCAAATATCTCTGACATTTTTAATAATTCGGAACATTTTTTCTCAGCCCTAAATAGTAGAATAATACATTTCCAAAAGCAAGAACTTAATGAATTAAATTTCACATTATAAATATACATTTACCACACATTTTTACACACTAGTGTTAAATAAATTCTAATTATTAAGAAATTTATTTGATTTTTAATGTCTATATAAAGGTAATTCTTTTATTCTATCATCTATTCAGTAATCTCATTTTATTTAAATTCTTTCTTTTTAAATATGAAATAATACCCATATATGTTAGGTAGAATATAAAATAATGCATTATATAAACACAATAAGTTGATTAAAACACATCTTTAAATCTTCTATTATGACTGATTTTATGTATCTTTGACCATATCAAAAGAAATGTGTAACAAAAAGATTATTATGTAGTACAAATGAATATAAGAAGTTAACAAACAAACAACAAATATTTTTTTATTTTTCTGTTTAACAAAAATTAAACTAAGAATGAAATTTAAAAAAATTACATTATTAAATCTTTAAATGACTAACCCGAATCCCCCCCCCCCCCATTTTTTTTAGTAAAAATATTTGCTATATAGTTTGTGGTTATGTTTGAACATTTTCCAGATGAACTTTGAATATTCATGTAAATGGTTTCTGAATTTGCAATATCTGGAATATTGATGACAATTTGATATATCTTGTGTAAAGTAGCATATAAGAAAAATGGCAGTCTTACAAAATCTTACTTTGACTAATTCTTTTAGTTGATTTGAAGATGATTACTAGTAGATAAGCATGGAAGGCAATACTTAGGATACTATTTTAGAGCTGAGCAGACTATTCGAGAGAGATCCTAGGTTTTTTCACTTATTCACCTGTGGTTTCTTTTTCAATTATATATTTTAATTAGCATGGAAGTTTTGCTGGTGCTTCACAGTGACTGGAATGAATATTTTTCCAAGACATCTCTTGTAGAGAAATTCAGAAAAATAAAACAGGCTACTTTCCTAGAGAAGTAAGCAGATGAATGACTAAATAAATTATTTTGGTCCTTATATAACTTTATGAGATAATATGTTTCTATTAAAATGATAAAAAATCAAGTCAGATGTCACATGACTTAATTTAATAAAGCTTGTATTTATAAATGTTATATATAGAGCTCTCAAAAATAAGCTCTTAACAAGCTTTGAGAATATCCTCAACCCCAGACCGGTTTCTGATTCTGGCGTTGTCAGTGAGGTGCCAGGATATTCACCATTAGATTAAAAATGTTAGGACAAATCCAGCACTTTATCTAATGTATAACTATTGAGTAGAAAATCTGAAATTGTCAGACATCTATATGTCTTCCAATCCAGCTATCTAACACAAATAGTCGTATGAGACTGAACTAAGTTCAGATACACCATATATTAATAGCTTTAGCAATATAAAATTATCAAAGCTTTAATAGCAAAAATAAAATCAAGTCAGATGTCACATGACTTAATTTAATAAAGCTTGTATTTACAAATGTTATATATAGAGCTCGCAAAAATAAGCTCTTAACAAGCTTTGAGAATATCCTCAACCCCAGACCAGTTTCTGCTTCTGGCATCATCAGTGAGGTGCCAGGTTATTCAGCATTAGATTAAAAATACTAGGACAAACCCAGCACTTTATCTGATGTATAACTATTAAGTAGAAAATCTATTAATATATGGTGTATCTGAACTTAGTTCAGTCCCATATTGTGCCGGTCAAAATATGTTTATCCCTCTAACATGAGCTGGAACTCACAAAATGTACTTCAAAACCAGTCAAGCCTGAGATTTAGATCAAGGACCAGCCTGAATTCGAACCCACTCTCTAAGCCCCAGATCAAACACCTAATGGATAACATAATAGTGATGGCCCATGAGAATTAACCTTAATTCGGCCGACTAGCAAAGCTGAGCAAAACAATGAGACATTTATTAACTATGACTATATTAAAATATACATAAGCATGACTGTAATATGTGGAAGTGGAGGAAAAGGAATTCGAACTACTGAAATAAGTTAGACAATAAAATATAGTTTATTATAATGAAAAATTATTTATATACATTTATAAATTAAGTACATTAGTATGTGCATGAATGAGCAAGAGTAGATGATTACATAGTGTCATTCACGCTATTATTTCTCATATGCTCTTTATTAGCTAAATGGTATATTACAAATAAACACACATCTTTGGTGGGTCCAATATTAAAATGCCAATCAGTATTAGAAAGAAGTTACACAAAATTGCTATTAACGCTTTGATTTATGGTTCAGAAACGTGGTGACTAACATATATTAGGGGAGCATTCTGAGATTCATTATAGATATAAATACAAACTATTTTCCTGCCATTATGGTCGTGAAAATACATAAAATACATTTGAAAACATTTGATTATATTTAAACTTATGACAAAATATTTAATGACAAATTATTTTAACAATAGTAAGACGAATGCTTTATTTTCCCCAAGGCATATAGATACTCTTAAATATAGATATATAAATTATGAAGGTAGGATTGTATATGATTGAAATAAACTTAATTAATAAAATAGAAGTAATTGACATTTATATATATCTTTTAAGCAAAGCTTAATTTTAATATTAGAGCATTAAAACTGGGTCATGAAGCAAAAGGAATGATAAATACGAAGAAGTTTGCGGTGCTGACATAATAGCCTAAAAATAACTAAGAGGAAAAGGTCGTGCTTCTGGATGAAAAACGAAATCTCACACCCCCTTCTTGGGTAGTGCTTAGAGAAAAGTGAATAGGCATGTCGTGGCCCAGACTTTTGTTGGTATAACTGATGCGAGAGGCCTTTTATCTACAAAGTGTATATTCATAGTGTGTGCCAAACTTAAAGGATCACCGCCAGAGGCATTTTATACGAAATAAATGTGGTTCCAGATAGCTCAACTATCTATGGAATGAGGTACGAAAAGAAATCTATGGGTTCAAACTTGTCACAACCCCCAGATTAGAAGCACATAATATATATATATGAAGATAGGCTAAATGACAGAAACGCAGTAATGATATATGTCTCTAACAACATTGAATAAATTTTACAGCTTTAAAATAAATGACCCTTGTTTGAATACTATAATACACCATGTAATTATAATATATAGAGAGAAATTTAGATTTCATTTACTAAAATATACTTGAAGATTTTATATAGCAAAAGAAACATTAAGATTTAGGTTTCAAATTAATAAAATATACGTTAAGATTTGATTTAGTTAAAGAAACATTAAGATTTTCCCCCATTCCTTTTTCTGCTATTTAAAATAAAACAATCCCATCTTCGTTGATTTTACAATAACTGAAATATTTAAATACAAGATTTGAAATTTTAAGAGTATGAAAAATGAAGCAAGATTAGCAGTTATATAGAAAACAAATAATCGGTCACCTTTTCAGAAATGAATAAAGAATATTTTTATAAGATTTCAAAGCGTTAATTAGCTTAAGTTCTGGATTTACACCGGTAGAAAATCCAGAGTTAAACAAATGTATATATTATATTAAAACATAAATAGAATGTTGGCTCGAAAAACAATCTGGCGAGTATATTAATTAATAATGCATTGTTTTAAATGGACGTTTATAACTTGCTTCGTGAAGATTTACTTAAAAAATGACAAAAAAAGATTTTTATAAATTAAGCTCACCAGTTTGTTTGAGATTAGCAAATTAATAAAAAAAGCATATATATATATATAAAAATCAAGTAATAAATAACTATAAATAATTGACTGCACCAAAGTTTAAAAAAAAGTTAGAGCATATGAAAGAGAATTAAATTTAAAGAAATCATTGGAGAACAAATTACATGTTATTTATATATATATAAAAAACACATATTAATTTAAAAGATAGAAAATTAAACAATACGTTAGAATCTTGATAGCAGGATTTGAGATTAGTGAGGCTAGATTCATTTTCAAATAGTAGCATAAAAGTTACCTTGCGCAAATTTAATGTCTATTTTCAAAGTACGGCTCATGCATGGCAAATTGAGGATCCAAAATGAATTCTTCATGACAGCAAGCTTCTCTATTAGCATTTTTAAAGTTCTCCATTCACTTTAGGGTAGCAGAATATTATGGTCGCGGAAGATGACCCACAAGGGTCAGGAAAAGCTTTTACTAGATCATCTTGAGATTTCAAAACAGCATAGTCTAGTAGCAATCACTTCTCTCAATAGTAGCTAATCTTCTGTTCTCAAAATTCAGTCATTTTATACTTTTTCTTTTATCAGTTGTTTTTGAAAGATGCAATTGTTAGATAACGTCCAAAATAAATTCAAATCTATTTCCAGACTAGAAATAGATTTGACAACACGTTTTCAACAAAAGAAAATCTTTAATCTACTTAATCCCATTTATTTTAAATAAAACTTTAATTAAAAAATACCTCCCTTTAATTATTTTTGGACAATTAACAACAGTCACATCTTCCATATTGGATTTTATAAAAAATATACAGTTTAATAGAAAAACAAGCAATTTAAAATGAAAAAGTTAAAAATGACATATAATAAATATTTACAAACGTCAATATTTTGTTAGTAAGTTTTGCTCCTATGTATATATTTGAGCCGCATCTATAATACTTTAATAAAAAGAATTAATAATAATTTTAAAACATGTTATTGAAACATTAAATTTTATAATTTAGGCGCACATCTCAAACATATACATAAAAACATATATACGGCAAAAGGAGCGGGATGGGAAATAGGGATTTAAACACAGGTTAGTAGATAGAAACATGAAGCACAATCTTAAGCTAAGATTGACTGCTTCAATATAGCTATTTGAGTTAGATAGCTGGATTGGAAGACATGGATGTCAGACAATTTCAGATTTTCTACTCAATAGTTATACATTAGATAAAGTGCTGGGCTTGTTCTAGTATTTTTAATCTAATGCTGAATATCCTGGCACCTCACTGATGATGCCAGAAGCAGAAACTGGTCTGGGATTGAAGATATTCTCAAAGCTTGTTAAGAGCTTATTTTTGCGAGCTCTATATATAACATGTTTCTATTAATATTCTATTTTTTTTACCTTATATGCAAATGAAAAATAAGTCAAGGTTATTTATTACTTCACATACCAACTAGTCTTAAATACAATTAATTATCTTGTTTTTATCAAAAAGCAAACTTAACTGAAGTAAATCTGGTAATGGCTTAAAATTATGAAACTTCCTTTATTGAACAATAAAAAAAAATTAGAAAAAATATTTTTGGGAGTGAATTTACACTTTCCATTAGCTAAATTAATGTTGGAAATTTAAATTTTTATCAACTTTCAAACATGTTCACACAAATAATGTGCCAGTATGTTTAGATGTGTAAGTATGTAATAAATTATTCATTACATTTAATTAAAATTATTTTCATGATCAAATAAACTATGCTCTAGATTTTTATCATTCTAACCAACTTTATATTCTTCTCTACTTTTTCCTTTGCCTGATTTTGGTATTTGATTAAAACTGCCAATGAAATATCTACTTCAATATATATAATCAAAGTTATATCTCCAGGGTCATTTGGAAAAAAAAATCAGTTTGGAATGAAATACATATTGTTACAAGAAAATTGAAAATTACTTTATTTGCACTGATATAAGTGGTTAGTTTCTATTTTGTAGTTGAATTAACCAACTACTCTACTCAAATAGTTTAGTGGTTGAATTGATTATTTGGTTAGAATCTTTAAAGATCAGAGTTGATTTCATTTGATTTATTTAATTTTTGGTCTTTTAATGTTTTTATCTACCATCTACTTGTTTGTGTACATGCAAATACATACAAATAATATGTAAACATAGATATATATCTTTATTGTTAATAGAAAGAGACATAGTTCATTGTTTTATTATATTTTTTATATTATTTACCCCCCCCCCCCTTTTTTTAAAGAAATTTCTAAACAAAATTATGAATTCTCATTAATGTCAATAAATCCCAGAAATTTTTTCCATGATGACTAATGAAAATGAATATATAACAGATGAAACATAAAGTCAAATTGATTTCATTTGATGCCTTCCTAATATATTGTTAGCAATGGAGAGGGAAAAGGGATTATATAAACAGAGGAAAAAGGAATGTCAAGTTGCAAGTGCAAAAGTACTAGTTATCTAAAAGGATTAAAAAAAAAAACAAATGAATCTCCATAGATTTAATTTAGTAGTGGTTAAGGTTTTTTTTTTTAAAAAAAAACCCAAACAAACAGTACTTTATTTAACTTTCTTATAATAGTTTAGATTGCCTAGCAGTTTTCTTCATACCTTTTATAGTAATTTATTTTCATTTTACATCTAGAATTTTTAATTGTAAATTGAAAAGAAATTTTAAGAAATCTGAAAAAGATTGATAAGAAGACATTAAAATTGTGAAAAACATAGAGGGGGATATTAATGTTATTTCATCTTTGTTAAAACAAAGCTGTAGGCTAACATATTTAATAAATAAGATTAATCCTAATATTGTAGCAACACTCAGAAGTTGGAAATCTATCCTTAAAATGAACAGTAACCTTCCAAAGAAATGTTATCTTTTGACATAAATATAATGATAGGACTCTTATCATTTTATCGTGTTTTTAATATCTATGACAGTTCTGGAGTCTTGCATAATAATGAACTTAAAAACATTAATCATAAATTCTGAAAATAAAAAAGAAAATGTTAGTGAGATAACAGAATTTAATGACCCGTTTAACTTTTCATTTTGCATTAAATACTATTGCATTGGAAAATGCTTTAAATCATTATGTATATACCATGCATTGTTTGCCTTTTACTATTAAAATGCTGACCTCAGGTATACTTTTTTCAGTTTATTTTACCACCTACATCATGTAGGTTTCACTTTCCACTTGTATGATCAAACATAGTATTATAATTTATGAAATCAGTGATAAATAATATAGAACTCTAATTGCTTTATATCTAGTTTTAAAATGTCATTAAATTATTATGAAAATAATAGAAAAACTTTGGATGGTTGGAATCCATATTTTAAATTTCAGTTAAGTTGCTATAATAATGATAAATATTATAAAGTTCTTAGATAGCTTTTAACACTTCAATAAAATAATATATAATTTTAACATCAAACAATGCAAAAAGTCCTGAATAACTGAGTTCCGTTTTACTACAACAGGTACTTTAGTACTTTTCTTGCTATGATGTATTACCACAAACACGTACTACTCAAATCTTCCGATCTTTAAGATAACGTCTCCTAGTGATTTCCTGACAATGTTAATCAATAAAATGTGTGCTCACGTCGATATCAAAATGGCAAAAGACAGAAAAATGACAAAATTTCCCATAGGTCTCTCGACTTTTTAAATCTCGCGAGACACCTCGATCAAAAAATCAGTATTCCCAAGGATTAGTCTTGCCAGTGACTTTGTTGCCATTACATCGTTTATCTAATCTTCGATGAAATCTTACCGGCAAAAAACATGCTAAGTGTAAAACGTCATAGCTCATAAAATCCGAAACTACCCTACAACAATACAAATAATACTAAATCCCAGAAATACTTTGTATCTAAAGTTTATATATATATTTTAAATTGCATAAATATATCCTGGCTGGTTTCAAATCCAATTTAAAAAATTTAATAGGACAATTTTAGCAATGGAAAATATTTATTATTTTTGAAGACTGAAAATCTAATTTTGAAACTTTTTTACTTTCACTAATGATAACCAAGGGTTTTCTTTGCTCAATACTCTATTCCAAATAATCTCAAATTATCTTCAAGCAGGGGAATTAATATATACACAAAGCAACTTTATTAATGATACATAATAAAAAGACACCATATAGCTCAAAATCCAGCTCATTAAAACAATAATAGTAATAATATGCTTCATTCTTTATGCTCTCATAATCATGAGTATGGGTTTAATAAATCCAAAGTATTATAGCTAGATATAATCTTTTCTTATTAATTGATTATCCTATTCAGGGCCATATTCAGTTTAGTGTGGGGCCCCATTGGATATTTTTTTGTGGAGCCCTTCAAAATATGGTGACTAACTTTTATAAATAAATACACATTTTTTTAATTTTAAAAAATTAGTAATTGAATATTATAATTTAAATCTATAATGAAGAAATATAAAATAATATTTAAAAACATTTTCTACCTTTTTGCTCGGAAAAGTCTTCTATCAAAATCTGTCATACTTTTTGATTTTCAGTGTATAAGATTGCTAAACTGTTTAGCCTATCTTGAATCATAATTCACCATAAATAATTTTTTATTAGTTTCAATTTAGAAAATGTACTTTCTACAGAAGAATAGATATGATTAAATATATCTGAAGAACAATGAAAAGATTAGGAAAAGCTGCAACTCTATCATTTCTGCTACAAACTGAAAAATTTTAGCTAGTTTTTGTACTATAATCTAATGAAAGAATAATTTTTTAAACTTCCATTTTGTGACAAATACATTTCTATCTAAAGCTGAATCTTGATATTTGTCACAGTAATTTCTAAGCTCCATGCTTTTTTAGTTTGTCTTTTTCCATTTTTTGAAATTTTTCCAAAATTCCAAATAAATTCATATGATTTTTCAGTTGTTAAAGTCGAGTTTGTAATGATTGTTTTGATTTATTCATAACTATATTTAAAATTTTTACTTTAAACAGTTTTACAAGATTAACTAATGGCTCATTATCAACTTCATAACTAAAATTTTTTTTTTTTTCAACCTTTTATTCTGAATTTTTGGAATTACCTACAAAACTTCTGTGAATATTTTGCTTCAACTAATACTTAATCAAACCCAGTATTTGGTTAAATACTGTAATAGTTTTTTTAAATGGTGAAAGTACTACATAAATATCCATGGAATTATTTTGAAGTTCCTTATTAACAAAATTTATCCGGAAAAGTAAATTGTACCAAAATGTGAGTAATATTACAAACTTATAATTTTTTATTGAGTGTGCAAGTGATTATGTATTATGTTTAACTTGAGAATTTTCTAATGTTTTTAATATTTCAAGAAGTGCACCATAGACTGTACCTATTTGATACATTACTGCTTTAACACTTTGAATGTGATATTTCCACCTTGTATTGCAAAGAGACTTTGTAGTAAGATCTGAAAAATTGATCCTTCCTTTGTGGATGATGATAATAAAACATAAAGGTGTTAAAATATATCAAAGAAAGTTAATGCACCAGGACAAGTTTTAGTTATATCTTCCAAAACAAGATTATAAATATGATAAGCACAAGATGTAAAAAATGTTTTGATTTTTTCTTTAAGAGTCTAGCCTGAACTCCAGAAAATTTTCCTTCCATATTTAAATCATTATCATATCCTTGCCCCTGATATTATTGCTCTTTAATCCTAGAGAACTAATTTATCACTTCAGCACATCTTATATATTTATAAATATAATTTTTTATATTTTATAATCACAACTTATATAATTATAATTTTGTATATTTTATATTTATTAATGGCACAATTTATGAATATATTGATGTAAATAGATTGATAAGGCTATTTACAGTGATCAAAATCTTGAATTAAAGCATAATCATACTTTGGTATGTTAGTAGGGAATGGTATGCTCCATTATAGAAAAAACAAAAACAGGAAAAGCTAAAGAAAAGAGTTTTAACCAAGTCTCTAAATTACACATGAAAACAATTATCAATAATTTTATAAAGAAAATTACTGCTAAAAGAAAATGGAGAAAAGAAAATTAGATAAGGAGTAGAAGCGATAAGAAAAAAATATTTTTTTTGCTTCCCGTGACCATTATCAATTAAGATAAATTTGGAAATAAAGTGTGAATGTTCAAACAGAAAAATGCTAATGAAAGGTTGGGGGAGGGGGCTAAAAATGTATAAAAAGAGGTTTTTTTTAAGAACACCTTTTTTCTGTAAGAAGCTGCTTTACGATGATGTCCAGCTAATACAACTGTGATTCTTCCTGGGATTTTTTTCCCATGGCCGACTATGTAACTGCATTCATATGACCACTCAGCCCAAAAGACCCATATAAGACTTCAAACCAGCTGAGGATGAAAGTAAATCCTCCTATGCAGACATTGATTCACTTTAAACAACAGACTAGGACTCAATCAAAGTCCTTGACTAGGACTCAGTCAGAGTCCTTGTTCCAGTGGAATGAATTGTCTTTGCATCTACACCTTATACGAGCTCATGTCTTCAAACTTTTTTGTTGCGCCTGATAAATTAGTACAATATCTATAGACTGGATAAATATTAAGTATGCAGTGTATGTGTAATTAGACTCATTTTGATAATAATTGCTAGAAGGCATTCTGTTTAATTTGCTTAAATGAAATTAGTACTGTAGAGTTAGAAAAAAAGGAAAGGAAGCTACCTCATACAAAATTATTTAAATTGTATATTGTTCTATTATGTAATAATTTTATTACCTACTTACCTTTGTGTTTAAAATTTTATTAATTTATGTGTGAATTAAGTATGATTTGATTTATCCCCAGGCTGTCTTAAGTTATTAGCAATTATGATCTGTGTAAGTTTGTTTTAAAATTTTCTTACAATTGTGCATTTATTTTAAATAGATTTAAGTTGGAGGGAGATTTGATATTTCATAATATTTTGGTATGTGTGCCCAGGCTACCCTTCTGAATGAAATAGGGGTAGTATAATATTAAATACAATTATTAATACTGATCTCAACATTTAGATTAATAATTAATTTACTTGTTTCTTTTGGTGTTATCATTCCTTGTGTTAGTATTTTCCATTTTCTTGATTAAAATTAGTAGTGCGGATCCATAGTTAATTTGTACATTCACATTTATTTCTCGGGATTGTTTTTTTTTAGTTTATTTAAAGGAGAGTTGTTTTTGCTGTTGACAAGATTGGAGGGTCATTGACCTTACAGGGATGAAAACGGTAAATATTGTAGAAGAATTTAAAATGGATCGAGTCATTTATTTCACATTATATTGTGTGGAATAAACAAGTTATTTGTAAATTTATTCATATGTTACGATTTGTATTTGTAAAACTTTAAATTGTTAGAAATTGATTATTCTTGGCATTATCCATCTATTAGAATTTTAACATTTTAGAGGTGTTTAGTTTATTGTGATATGTATGGTGGTTAGTAAAAATAAATAATGACCAGCAACCTAGAGGTAGAAGGGAGAAAAGTTAGTCTATCATAATTTGATGCATTGTGGCTTCTCCTTTATCAAAGTCAGATATCTCTCAGCTATTATACCCAGAGAAATGTTAGTCACCTTACCTTCCCTTTCCATTCACCACCCTAAGTTTTTTCCTTATTCTTCTCTATCCTGCTCCATCCCCATTTCCACAACATCATTTTTATCCTTTCTATGACCTTCATATCTATATCCGCCTTATCTTTTTCCAAACCCAGCATAAAAACAAAGAACTCACTTCATATTTATTCTCTCACAACTTCATTATTTGTATCCTTTCTGCTTGCAAGTATTTACATTCAATTAGCAGATGCTTAATATTTTCTGTGCCTTTCTTATATAATTTGCAGACTGAATTACCCACATTTCTCCATTTATGTGTATATTCCCTTGTTGCTAACTATCCCATTCGAGCCTTAAACAGTAAACTATTTTCCTTGTTATTATTGTAAATTAACTCACACCAATATTCTATTTACTTCTATATATATATTTAAATTGTTTTTACTCTCCATACTAGTTTTCCATCTCTCCAACTCCTTATTTTTTATTAATGCATCTATTTTTTTATCCCACTTTTTGCCACTATAACATTCAACAATTCTCCTAACACGATTGTGCCATCTTTTGTACAAATATACTGACATAATGTTTTTTATCCAAATCCTCTGCATATCTTTCTCACCCATCTTATTGCCTTCTCTTTACTCATAACCCAATTAAATACTATTTTGGCTATTCTCTTACTATCCATAAATTGCAATCTATTGAACATTTTCATTTTGCTTTTTTACATCTCTCATATAAAAACTTGACTACCCCATTTTTCCATGAATTGTCTCCTTTGCCATCCACACTCTGCACTAATGCATATCTTCCTAACACATCGTTACCATATGTTAACTCTGTTATTGCCACTCCCTTTGATACAATTCTTGCTACATCATATTTATTATATGAAAACACTTTTAATTTCTTTATCAGTCTCTTTCTTTCATTTATCAATTTTTTCTCCCATTCATTCAAGCAATTTCTCTGATTACTTAAGACGATTTCCAAATAGTTATAACTATTCACCATGTTTAACTTTATATCCCCCAATAAAAATTTTTTCTCTTCTCTTTCTCTAACATTTGTTATCATTATTTTTGATTTTTCGTCACTAAATTTAATCCCCATCCTTGCGCATATCTACAGCATAACTTCCATATTTTCCGTACTTTCTATGCACAAGAAGATATCCACAAATGAAAGACCTAATAATATATACTGTAGTGGGCATAATCTCAATTTAACATATATAATTTATTCTTTTCCTTTAATCTAACTAATGATGGACTTAGCCACCATCAAACCTGTGTATAACCAAATTCTTGGTTCACATGTTTAGTGATATGAATTTAATATTCATTTTGTTAATCACACACACACATAATAATTTAATGGGAGATACAATACAAATAATGGATATACCATGATAGCATAACTCCCTTAAGATAGATATATTTAATTGTCCCTGGTGTATGTATGAGCATCAACTTATCGATCTCAAGTGCCAATCTACTGGATTCAGTAAGAATTACACAGGTAATCTTTACATTTGAGATATTCACCCAACCCATTCTAATTCAGTATCTCAAAGGTGGTGGTGATGGCACCGTTGGAGTGCATAAATTGTTCATGATTAAGATGTGACAATTTCATTTGAGTAATTTTTATGATGCATATAAAATCTCTTTTCTGTACTTTCTGTAAAATAGGCTAATAAGATCCAATTCTAAATTTGTTAGAATTCATTATTTCATCAACCTAAAAGAATTATTTACTTTATAAACCCTCTATATTACTGGTTGTATAAATTTGGCCAAAATTCACACACATATGCATAATGCAAATAAGTAAATGATTATAACTATAAAAATAATTACGAATATATTATGAGAAGATGTATATCAAAAATCTTTTATTTATCAATTCCCTAACATATAGTGGTACAATACCTCGAACAATTTAAATATAAAGATTAACATACTAATTATGTTTAAATTTTTTCTTTATTACATTTAAGACATATTTGTAAGATATAAGACATATAGAAATATATATATAACAAAATAATACTTTTGTTCCCGAGAATGGATAAGATTACTACATGTTAGTAAGTTTACATTTAGAAGACCATCATATTCATTATTCTAATAGTTGATTCTTTGTTTCTTTACTGGGTATCCAATCTTCAGTTGAGAGTCACATTTAAGATATGCTATATTTGTCAGCAGAAGTCTTTAAAGCAATATTTGGTGGCAGGGTTTCCGATGATTTATATTTACAGGGCATTAGGTAGGAATACAACACGCTTTAGCTTTACCCCACTTTATTCATATCACTTATTTTAATCATTTGTCCTTTTTGCAGCTTAAGATGATTTACATTTACAGGGCATTAGGTAGGAGTACAACATGCTTTAGCTTTACCCCACTATTCATATCAGTTATTTTAATCATTTGTTCTTTTTGCAGCTTAATAATCCTATTTTTTTCTCTGTTCTTTTTATACCCTTCCACCTACCTGGATGCCATGAACTTTCTACTCAAATTTTTTTTCCTTTTCTTTCATTTCTTTAAATCAATTTCATAAAAAAATACAAATATTTCAGCACACAATCGATTTTCAATCTGTTAATATTTTAATTGACATTCTTACTATTTATCAGATTGGTTTAAAATAATATTATTTCTGATGTTTATCTGCTTCCACCAAAAACTGTTTTTGTACATTTCTTTTGTCCGATTATAAAATTTGAACAAAAAAGAAAAGAAAAAATCTTTTACTGTAAATTTAGATTTTCCAAGTATTTGGAGATATAACAGTAGAATGATGAATAAACAAAACTGTTGTGTTTGTTCTGGATTACAGACCCATCTTACAAAAAAATAATACAAATACCCAAGTTACAATTAATATAATCTTTATTATATCTACAAATATATGTAATACAAGAGAATATCTACAATACTGAATATTATACAGAGATAGATTAATGTAAACTCTGGCCATTGTGTCTTGTAGTCCTACCGCTTCCAGCTATACCTGATAGTTTGCCTCACGGGTAGGGGTATGATTTCCCACTGTAAAAGACAGCTTGCCTTAAGTCAACAGTAGTCTTAGCAGTGGCTGGACCCTCTGTGGACTTGCCTAGCTGCATAGGACCACTAGCGTATTGCTATGGTGGGAATGCTTACTGCTGTTCAGGTTAGCAGAGCTTCCCTGGGAGAACACATACTGTCTTTATAGGTTAGACAGACATTCTCCTCATGTTCTCACAAAAGGCTGACTATTTATAGCCAGATCCCTGACCTTACTGAAAACATTCAGATTCAGCAAGCATCCTTGCTTATTGGCCTGTATTAATCATTGGCTATGTGTTTAGCTGTACATCAGCCTATTGGACAGTGGCAAACAATGCTTAATTCAACCAGATAAAGACAAAATCTGGAATAGTCCACTTCTGAGAGAAGGGAGGACTATAACATCCCCCCCAGCTAAAAATTAGCCCTAGAGAACAGTCATGCAGGGCTGTTGGAGGATGACTAATCCGCTTTGGTGCTTCTGGTTTGCTGCTATTTTTGGTTTGTTTGTTCTCCTTGCTTGCACTGCCTGTCTCTGGGGATTTATTCACTGTGGCTGCATCAATGATGATGATGTTTATATCCATCTGCTGTTTGAATTACAATGATGGGGAGTTTTTTTGTTGAATTATGACTGCTGGAATCTATTTAGCCAACTATATTAACCATTCTTTATTTTTCTCTGGTAGAATGTGAGGAAAATATTTATTTCATATTTATTGTGAGTAACCACTCGATATTATTATTTTTTGACAGACTTTTTACTCCGCCAGGGTGAGCTTTTGTCTTTTTTAGAATGACCAATTTTGATTGGTTTATAACCCGCCAAATGTGTTCGTGGTCAATTTCTTTAACTGTCTTGGGGGAAAAAACTTTTTTTCAATATCCCGAATCTGTTTTTTATTCAGGCTACAATGAAATATTTAATTATTCCCTTAAAGTAAATGCAACAAATGTCTATAATTGTGTATTCGGCATTTTACTTTTTATTTTTCCAGAAGTAATGTCTATACTTGCGTATTCAGGTATTTTACTTTTGTTTTCCCAGAAATAAGTGATTTTAATAATCATTGTTTAGTAAATATGACATATTTTACTTTTTATTTTTCCAGCCATGGGGGGGGGGGAGTGACTGCATCCAACTCTTTTAGCTTGGGCAGACATATGTGTTTTTTTTCCAGCTGTGGGGAAAAATTCTTTAGGGTACTGTGCCAAGAAACTGTTGGGTTGAACATTATTTATATGTGATTTAATAATCACCGATTCATAACTTGAGTGTCTATATTGTAACAGTATCCAAGTTCAAACCCTGTTACAAGGGAATTAAATAGCACTCACCAACTGCCCTTGATACACTTAATTCTTTAAATTGATTTCAATATGTTTAAATACAATATATGAGGAGTGACGTACATAAATATATGTAAGGGAGATAGATGTTGAAATCTTTTTCTTTTAAAAAAAAGAGAAAAAAGGATATAATTATTTGTTTCAGAATATTTTTAAAAATATATTATTAAAAAAAAAAAATTGAGAAATACAGTTATATGCAAATATATAGATTTTTTTTTTTATTAATTGTTTCAAATTACTTTTTTTTTTTGTGATCATATCTTACTTTAATCAGGGTAACAAAAGGACTTTGCTGTATATACCTCTAGGCAATTCTTTGTTATTTGATAGATTACTTAACCACTTAAAATTCTGAGAAAACTCTAAGTGAATATATGGTGGACAAAAATACCAAAAATAACAAAAAAAAAAATTTTTTTTTTTAAAGCATTCCAGAGAAAGCGAGATAAAAAAAATGCTGATAAACTGTTTTAGAGAAAGATTAATTAGAAGATCTGAATAGAAAACATTTTGGAAAAGTGATATTAATATCTTTTTTTTTTTATGTATTAAAATGGATGGCTATGGTTCTGTGGTTATAAAGGACATTGAAATTATCTGAATTAACTGACTTGCAGGAGAAATGTGTTTTGAATCAACTTATCAAATGTTGACATTCGTAGTGTTGGGGTAAAAAAAAACAGATACATGAAGGGCGATCACCACCCATTATAAACACTGAGCTGTTTCTACCTACCACCTGCCATGAGAAACCTAATTACCTCACTGAGTTGTTACACAAAATAACATAGAGTTAAAGGAAAAGGATTGAATCTAATATGACAAACAAGTTTCCATTGAAAGATTTACTAATTGATATCATTATTATTTTGTTTCACTTCCAATTAATACTACAAAATGGATACTAGTGATGGACTTCACCAATAGCAGATATCTTCAATAAAATAAAACCTCGATTTCTTGTGGATCGTGAACTCATAACTACCTAAATACATAAGCAAATTTATCATTATTAAAACCCGGGGTCCACAAGGTAATATGATTTTTTTTAATATTATATAAACTTAGAATTGCCTATCATTACCTTCTGAATGATTATTTACAGTTAAATTAGTAATTTGATTTATAGCGTATAACTGTATATGTTTTTTATCCCACTCAATATTTATATGTTATTTAGTAGAATTTTTTTGTTGTTGCTATGTTATATTTTGATATGAGAAATTTTTGTTTTATGAATATTTGTTTTTAATAATAAGAATAAAATTAGAATAAAATTATATACTTACCTTGAAATTGAAATTACCTATGGATTTATTGTTTATGATTGCCTGTTTCTTTCCCTGTCAGACTATGTCACAAAACTGGTTAAATACATCTCATATGAATAGGCATGTATATATTACATCGGTTTTAAACTCAAACCTTAAGTTTAATAAGTAAAATTTGATCAATTAACTAATGGAATAAAAGTTTAAAGATAGGGAATTCAGTACAGCTAATTGCAAATTATATGTGAGCAGGTTTAAGAGATATGCAAAGAGGGAAAGAAAGCATTCAAATACGCGGATTTCTCCATATACCTCTGTTACTCCGATAGGTTTTCTCCCAACACTGAGGGTGATCTAGGTAGGGTCAGGCATTTCATTAGGGATTGTATAAGTAGGATCATTAAAAGTTATAGGGAAAGTATAATTCTCGCTGCACTAGTGAGATTGGCACTTGAGGTCAGTTACCATCTGATGCTCATAAATATACTTTTTTCGTAAAAGATTATTTATATATCTTAATAAAGAGATAATGGCCACCAGGGAAACTTTTAACAAATCCTTAGATAAGATCTACGTAAGATCTAGAAATTTCGTTTATAAAATTAAAAAAATAATAATAATAATTCATTCATAGTCTAATTCAATTCGGTAGACTGGTCAAATACTGTCTACAGGTGTTATGGCGACTAAACAGCCATAGTATTATATTCATTATCCCATGTGGTCCACTTATCCATTTTAAAGATTACTTTTAACAAGCATTATACTTGATATATATATTGCGATGACTGTTAAAATATAAGTGTGCACTGTCTTATTTACACTCCCATTTTTCTTTCCAGATGAGGGGAAAAAATTCTTTAGTTTGACTGTGCCAAAATCTGTTGACTTGACAGTATTTAAGTGATTTAATAATCACATAAACTTAAACGAGTGTCTCTATAAGTGAGCACTCGCATATTTATGCTACCATTTTTTTTTCCAGTCACGGGAAAAAAATTCTTTGACTGTGCCAAAAATCTGTAGACTTGGGCAATATTTACACTCCCATTGTTTTTTTGTTTTTTTTACAGCAGTGGAGAAAGCTCCCATTTTTCCCAGCTGTGGGGAAATTCTTTGTCTGACTGCACAAAAACTGTTCAGTATTTATGCTCCCATTTTTTTTACAGCCATAGAGAAAGTTCCTATTTTTTCCCAGCTGTGGGGAAATTCTTTGTCTGACTGTGCCCAAACTGTTGATTTGGCCAGTATTTACACTCCCATTTTTTTTTACAGCCATGTAGAAAAAAATTCCTTGTCTGACTGCACCAAAACTGTTGGCCTGTTAATTGCACCAAAACTGTTGATTTGGGCAGTATTTATGCTCCCATTTTTTCACAGCTGTGGGGAAATTCTTTTGTTCGACTGTGCCAAAACTCTGTTAGCCTGTCAACTGCATCAAAACTGTTGTGTTTGTTCTGGATTACAGACCCAACTTACAAAGAAATAATACAAATACCCAAGTTACAATTAATATAATCTTTATTATATCTACAAATATATATAATACAAGAGAATATGTACATTACTGAATATTATACATAGATTAACATAAACTCTGGCCTCTGCATCTTGTGGTCCTACCGCTTCCAGCTACACCTGATAGCTTGCTTCACAGGTAAGGAGTATGACTTTCTGGCTGTACAAGGCAGCTTCCCTCGAGTCAACAGTAATCATAGCAGCATCCGGCACCTCTATGGATTTGCCTAGCTGCGTAGGACCAATAGCATATTGCTACGATGGGAATGCTTACTGCTGATCAGGTTAGCAGAGCTTCCCTGGGAGAACGTGTATTGTCTTTGTAGATTAGACAGACTTCTCCCCCTGTTCTCACAAAAGGCTGACTATTTATAGCCAGATCCCTGACCTTACTGAAAACATTCGGATTCAGTGAGCATCCTTGCTTATTGGTCTGTATTAATCATTGGCTGTGTGTTTAGCTGTACATTAGCCTATTGGCCAGTGGCAAACAATGCTTAATCCAATCAGATGAAGACAGAATCTGGACTAGTCCATTTCTGAGAGAAGGGAGGACTATAACAAAAACAAAAAAAATTATACAGAAAGCGCATTTATCTCTAAAATCCAGATTCATTACAGTGATAAGAAATTTTTAAAAAAATGTTCGAGTTCACTATATTAATACAAATTATTTATTTTTCTCTTTAGTGTCTTCTCATAATATCTATAATTTAAAAAAAAAAAATCTATCTATCTTTCCATATATATATGTATGTTAGTTATATATTGATCATTTGTACACTTATATGCAAATTTAAGTAAAGGTTTCATGATAAATAGTCAGCCCTTGTAAAAGGATTCGAACCTGCCATCTATTAAATGATATCTCTACCCTCTTCCTAGTCTTTCTATTGCTCTCTCCATTTCCCTCAATTATAAAAAAACAAAATAGGTGACATAGGGCATCCTTGCCTTAGTCCCACCTCATTTTTACTCTTTAACTGATTCTATATTTCCTAATTGATATAAATATATAGTAATTATTTTCATACACTCTCTTAATAAGATCCACTAAAGCTCCATTTATTCCCAAATTTATTAAATTTACCCATAATCTATTTTCTGTATCACATGCCTTCTCTATATCTATAAAGACCATATGTAACTGTTTATCTGTATTCCTACTCATCTATAACTTGTGTGATTATAAATAAGCTATCTCCTATATGCCTACCCATTCAAAAACCTCCTTGCATTTTTACCACTATATTATTTTTTCTATCCATTTTGCCACCCTTCCATATACCATATATGCAAAAACTTTATATAGCACTGACATTACCATTATTAGTCTATAATTGTTCATCTTTCTATGGTCCTTACCTTTTCTTTTAAATAATAGTCTTACTTTTGTTATTCCAGCTATCTGGAAATTCTGTCATCTGTGACATCTTATTAAAACATGATAATAGATTTAATTTTGTCCTATTTTCCAAATTCATCACCATTTCTGCTGCCCATCCATCTAAATGTCTTGCCTTTCCACTTTTCAACTACTTTTTGCCTCATTTAATTCATTTTCTGTAAAACTAATATTTCCATATATGTGCTTTTATGTTTGTTATCACTTTGTGCTTCATATATAACATCTTTTCAATATCCATTACATACCTGTTTAAGATTATCTCTAATTCTTCTCTAGAGCTATACACTTTACTTCATCATCTAGTAATACTATTTCTCTCTCTTCTACACTTCTTCTTTTCTTTTAATGTATTTCCAAAATTTTTTATTCCTATCTCTTTCACTTTTATTAATATTCTCCAACAATTTACTATTTAATTTCATTCTCTCTATATAATTATCTATCTTAGCCAACTTCCCCCTTTTTAAAAATACTTTTCCCATTTAACATTAACATCTTTTTCACTTTCTTTGTTTTTAATAGCACACTTATATTCTCTGCATGCTTTTCTCCTCTCTTTTACACTTTTACTAACTCTCACTTTTCTATTACTTTTATTCTTCTGAATATTCTCACCTAAAACCCTATTTACCACTTTTTCTACTTCACCACACCAGTCTTTATATTCATCCCCAACACACTCTTCCATGATTTCTTCTACTTTTATATTCTTCTAACTTATTCTTATCATTCATTCACCATTCACATTTTTCACTATTCTTTCTACTTTTATTATTATTTTCCATCACAATACTAACCATTTCTATTATAAAGAATTATGATCACTATTACAAGCTCTCTCTTCATTATCAAACACTTTTATTTTCTCTACTTTATTCGTTCATTCTTTCTTTACTAATACATAATTTATTGTGTGAAATATATTATTTCTAGACTATATGTATAGCCCTTCATAAATACTGTATTTGATAAATTTCCAATGCTCAAATTCACTCTGACAAATTTTTTTCAAAAGCTGTCCATCCTTGTTATCCGTTTAATCAATTTTTTTTACTAAGTTCATTTATATCCACTATAAACATTATTTTGTTCCGCCTTTTTTTAAAAAAACTCTATATATTCTTAACTCTGCATTTATATATGCTACTGTTCTGCTACATTATAGTTTGACTATCTCCAATGGCCATATACAATATAGCCACCATTTATTCTTGTCTTCTTAACCTTATCTCAAACCACAAATGTTTTTGACATTTAACAGTATTTAATTATTTTTTTGACATAACTCCTATACCATCACCCCCTTTTTTTTTCTATTTATATCCTGCCATACCAAATCTTCCAGTGTAGATTCTTCTTTTTTTCTCTTAGATGTGTTTCCACTAATGCTAATATCTCAAGCTCTTCATTTTTAACTGCTTTGTTTAATTCTAATCACTTCTGGTCTCCTACCACCTTGCATATTCAAATATCTAATTTTAACAATTTCTTTCTTTTTTACTGCCCTTTTATAAATTCTTTTGACTCTTTTTTCTCTACCATGTTTGTAATTAGTTTGTTTATCATTAGTTTTACATACCCATTTCCTCAGTACATCTATCTTTATATCTGAATCAGCTATTTTTTTTTTCCACTTACATCCCATCCATTCTTAACCTTTTTTTTTTTGATAATACTGTACTTAAGACCCTACACCCTTTATAAGTTTCCCAAACTATAATATTTTTCATAAATCAAATCCCCTAATGCTTCATCTTCTTGTTTTGCTAAGTGCAATCCATCTTTACTATATAACTTCCTCTTATTAATAAAAAAATCCCACATATCTACAAACATAACATTAACTTTTTATATAACTTTTTTTAATCTCTCATTCATGCCCTATCTAACATATACCTATTGTTGAATCTTGGTAGTAATTCAACTACTTTCACTCTTCCTTTAACCTTATTCAAATTACTAATCAATTCTTTGTACTCATCTTTGTACTCATTCATTACTCTCTCCGATTGCTCTGACAATTTTATTTGTTCCTACTATAACATAAATATCTCTACTCCCTTGTTTTTTATCTTATCTGTGTCATCCCCTATTCTAATTCCAGGCAAACATATTCTTACATACCTATTTCTATTTTCCCTTGCAATTATATTTCCACATCCTCTAATTAGCAAGTTCTCTATCAAGTCTGTCTCATAGTTTACTTTCCTTACTTCATCTGTAACATTCTTTTCTACCTTCTGGATTTTCTTATCTATTTTTTTCTTATAATTTTTATTCATTAATTTCTTGATCTGTATACATCTCATGTCCAATGTTTCTAATTTTATTTCTAAATCCTTTACTTCTTCCTCTATCTTACTTATCCTTTGCCTAACTATCTCCATCACACACTACTTATTTTGTCATTCATATTTCTTGTCACTGCACCAAATATATACTCTATTCTATTGTCCTTATCTACATTTTCCTTCATTTCTTCTGACTTTTTTAAAAAATTATTTACACTTATAAACCATTTTTTATTTCTTTTATCACATTTATACATGATCTACACAACCATACACCTTTTGCATCCTTCCTAGTCTTTTTTAAGCATTTCAAATGAAAAACCTTATCACATACCATACACTACCAACACATACCTAATTTCCTTTCCACTATCATACATACATTGTGGGAATCCATATTTCCTTATTTTTCCAATTCCCCTACTCTATATTTAAATATATGATTTTTCTACCACTCTTAAAACTTTTTGATATAGAAGAGGGAAAAACCTTTTTTTTTTATTAAATGGCAATCAATAAATATATGTTCCTTAAAATTACATCTCAAACATTGACCCCTTTCTCAAATAAATCACTCTCTTACTTAAATTGAAAATTTTTTAATAGCAAATCTCCAAAAATTCAACTAATTTTACATATGACTTAGTTTTAAAGCCTCCTTGCAGTAAATTTTCTTTTATATTTAAAATGTTGCCATATCAAATCATTTTCCAAACAGCTATATTTTTCTGGATCATTCCAAATCTAATTAAATTTATCTCTGTGGCCAAATCTCCCTTCTCATCCACTCCTAAGAAAATATTATCCAGCAACAGACATTTTTATTTAGATGCTATTAAAAATATATAAATCTTTTAACTTATCTTGCAGAACAAATCAGCCATGTCAGCACAAATCTAGATTCTTGGCTCCAGGCTACATGGCACCCTCTAGTATATGCCCCAATTTGTACTGCCACATAGTATAGAGAGAATATTTAAAAACAAAATTTGGTACCATTAAGACTATCGAACATACAATATCCTGAAGGAAGGGGGAAGGAAAAATAAAGTATTTGGGCATTTGAAAGTCAGTTGTTATATTAGGTAGGATCCAGTGGAGTGGGGGTATTTGTGGTAATTAAAAAAGATCAATATAGTAATAGAGAAATGAATATAGACAATACACCTGGATCTCATTTTACATGATAGATAGGTTCCTCAGAAAATGCGCAAACGAAATCGCGTAAAAATAGACATAACTTACATTGAAAAAGGGGGGATGCGGTCTGTGATTTTTCAAAATTCGTGTAAAAGCAAAGCACCAATGTAAAATTACTTTAAAATTCGCGCAAAAAAAAAAAAAATAAGGAAATAAAATATGACTAATAAAAAATTTCAAATTTGAGAAAAATTGATACAAGACAAACTTTTTTTAACTATAATATTTAATTTTATTCAAAATAATATATTTTTATGCATAATTTACTGTACAGTAATTTACATTTTTTATACACATTTTAATTATTATGATTTTCTGGTGACAACGTAATTAGTAATTAATCTTTGAGATGATGATTTTATTAATTGTTTATGAAGCTCGCGATATCCAGACATACAACCATTTAGCTCTCGTTGGAATTTAAGAGCACGTTAATGATTAGTGTCATTAATAAGAAAATAATAATTGATTACGTTCTTTTTTAAAAAGCAAAAACAGAATGTGATTTAAAATGCAAAATTAACACGCACAATGTTTGAACAAATTTACATTATCTCGTAAAATTTAATGTGTGTATATATAAAATGTGGAAATCATGATTTTAATTTCATTATTGCATAAAATCTTACTATTATAAAGCACTGAAAATATTGAAATTACTAAGATGAAAGTCGAATTCCAATAATGTGCTATTACTTTCAATATAATCTAAGTGCGCGAAATTTATTATTTAAAGTAATAGCGCATTATCGGAGGTCGACTTCCGGTGAAACACGAATCGCGTAACTTCAAAATCATGTTAAATAAGTCCGCGTAAAAAGAGACCCAGGTGTAGTTGATGAGAAAGCCCAGAGTTATCATTTAAAAACTCTTCTTGAGTTAATAAAATGGGAATATATAGTAAAAGCTAAGAGAAATGACTAATGACTGAAGACCTCGGAAAAGATGTCAGTGAAATAAAGGAGAATGGGGGAAAGCAATGAACAAGGTTGTACTATTGCAAATCAAATAGAAGAACCTAATATGAGTTTAAAAAAGGATTTAAAGAGAGAATTAAGCGTGGAAAAAAGTAGAAAGAAAATTGAGAAAGTTGTAAATCAAGACAATTTAGACATAACAGAGAGAAATAAAATAGAAGTAGAACCAAAGATATAGTGAAATAAACAGGTAGATACAGTAGACAAACAGATGGTAACAAAGTTTATTAATACTAAGACATTTAGAGGGGGCATCAACAAAACCCTTTTGAATATCTAGAGAGTGTAAGAGATTTTGTTTTATATTTATAAGTTGGTGAGAGGGAAAAAATTGTTATTGCTATGAACCACCTATGCGATGCTTCACGTCAGTAAGAAGGCCATATATTACAGCACAAGAATATTTTGAAGAGTATAAATCAACAGTACTAAGAGCATTTTGGAGTGTGGAGAAACAAGAAACCACCAAGAAAAGTATTCACAAGTGAATGGTGAAAGCTATAGGCAGTTCTTCCAGAGGCAGACTGCAAAATTAAGAGTGGTTGAGACATATCCAATGGGTGAATATCAGTTTGTGAGGATGATCAGATATAACTTACCTCTGGTGGTAAGGTGCAGTCTTTTGGAAAATTGTAGATTTCCCATAGATGAGGAAATTGAAATCTTATTGGATATTAACATGAGCAGCTTGTTTAAGGGTGAATGGGAGCTAGACTAGCGATGGGGAAATTGCAATGAACCCATAGGTCGATCAAGAACTTTGACTAGAAAAGAGGAGAGGGGAATTAAATTTTTTTTGTTTTGTTTTTTGTTTTTATTTCCCCAAGAGAGATGAGTTGGAATTTTTCCATCTCATAATAAAATATATTTTGTTTCTCAAGTTATAATTTTGTATGTTTTATATATTTATTAATGACAACTATATAATTTATGAATATAATGATGTAAGAATATTGATAATACTATTTATAGAATGATCAAAATTTGCTTGAATTAAAGCATAATTATACTTTGGTATTTTAATGGGAGAAGTTGGATAGCTCCATTATAAAAAAAAAAGAACAGGAAAGGCTAAAGAAAAAAGTTTTAATTTAAATTTGTAAATCGAATGACACTCTAATTACACATCAAAACAATTATCAATAATTCTATAAAGAAAATTACTGCTAAAAGAAAAAGTAGAAAAGAAAATTAGATCAAAAGCGATAAGCAAAAAATATTTGCTTGCTTCCTGTGTCCATTATCAATTAAGAGAAATTTGGAAATAAGGTATGAACAATTGAACAGAAAGTGCTAATGAAAAGAGGTGGATAAAACTGTAAAAAATGTTTGAAACGAGTTTTTTTTAAAAAGAAATTTCTAACTGCTTCAGCTTCACCTATTTATATAGAAAGTAGGTTGAAATAAAGAAGGGTTCCCCTCTTTTCTTCCTAAGAGTAAGCTTGTGTTTAAGACATGTAGAGGTCCCTATCTTTGTATTTTCAAGCGCACATGCTTAAAGGTTTAATGCCTTAGTAAATATTACTTACGTAATCAATGTGCGTTTAAATAAATTTATAATTATAAGAAGTCATGTTATGATGATGTCTAGCTAATAGAACCATGATTCCTCCTGGGAACTCTTCCTATAACCAACCATGCAACTGCATTTGTGTGACCTGATACTCAGCCCAAAAGATCCACATAAGACTTTAAGCCAGCTGAGAATGAATCTAAATCTTTCTATGTGGACATTGGTATAGTTGTGATTCCCTTTAAATAAGACTTGCGCTAAATCAATCCCTGTTCCAGTGGAATGAACGATTTTAGCATCTACATTTTACATGAGCTCATGTCTTTAAACATTTTTTTGTTACTATAAACTGTGCCTGATAAACAGTACAACATCTACAGCTCAGGTAAATATTATGTGGCATGTGTCTGGAATTAGACTCATTTTGAGAATAATTGCTAAAGGACATTCTTTTTAAATTGCTTAAATGAAATTAGAACTGTAGAATTAAAAAAAAAAAAAAAGGAAAGAACGTATCTTGTACAAAATTATTGTAAATATATATTATTCTATTAATAGCTACTTATCTTTGTGTTTAAAATTTTACTAATTTGTGCATAAGTGAAGTGTGATTCGATCTATCTCCAGGATGTCTAAGTTATTAGCTATTTTGATCTCTGTAAGTTCATTTTAAAGTTTTCTTACAAATGTGCATTTATTTTAAATAAATATAAATTGGAGTGAGATTTGATATTACTTCATAATATTTTGTTATGAGTGCCTAGGTTGCTCTTCTGAATGAAATAGGGGTAGTATAATATTAAATTCAGTTATTAATATTGATCTTGACATTTGGATTAATTAACTCACTTGTTTCTCTGGGTGTTATTATTTTTTGAGTCAATCTTTCCAGTTCCTTGATTAAAATTAGTCATGCTGATCCATGGTTAATTTGTACATTCACATATACCTCTCAGGATTGTTTTTTTTTTAAAAAAAAAAAAAATTAGAGGAGTGTTGTTTTTGCTGTTGACAAGGGAATTTAAAAATCGAGTGATTTATTTCACTTATACTGATGGAATAAATAGAAGTTGTATGTAAATTCATTCATGCATTATGATTTGTATTTATAAAACTGTAAACTGTTAGAAATTATTGATTACTCTTGGCTTTATCTATTTATTATAATTTTTTAACATTTTAGAAGAGGTAATGAATCATCAGTAGTTCAGAGTGGCTGTTGATGTTTATAAACAAATAGTTTATTGTGGCATATATTGTGGCTAGTAAAAATAAATTATGACTAGCAACCTAGAGGTGGAAGGGAGAGAAGTTAGTCTAGCATAGTTTGGTGATGTGATGTGATATACTGTGACTTCTCCTTAAATGGAGTCAGGAATCTCTCAGCAACTATGCCCAAAGAAACCTGTTAGCCACTTTACCTTCCATTCCCCACCCTAAACTTTCCCATAATCTGCTCCATCCCATTTCCACAACATAATCTTTGTCAACTCTATGGCCTTTATATCTAAATCCCCCTTATCTTTTCCCAAACCCAGCATAAAAAACAATAATCCATTTTCTGTATAATCACTTTGTTCATATTTATTCTCCCATAATTTCTTTATTTGTACCCTTTCTGCTTTCAAGCATTTACATTCAATCAACAGATGCCTAATATTTTCTATATCTTCCTTACACAATTTGCAAACTAAATCACCCATATTTTTTCCATTTACATGTATATTATTTTGTTGCTAAAAATCCCATTCGAGCCTTAAACAATAAGCTACTTTCCTTACTATTATCATAAATTAACTCGCACCCAATGTTCCATTTACTTCTATATATATTTAAACTCTTTTTACTCTCTATACTAGTTCTTCGTCTCTCCAACTCCTATTCTTTATTAATGCATCTATTCTTTTATCCCATTCATTACCACTATAATACTCAACAATCCTCCTAACACAATCATTTCACCTTTTATACAAGTATACTGATATAAATTCTTTATCCAAATTCTTTGTATACTGCATTACCTTTCTCACCCATCTTGTTGCCTGCCCTTTACTTATAACCCAATTAAATACTATTTTGGCTATTCTTTTATCATCCATAAACTGCATCCTACCAAACATTTTCATTTTACTTTTTGCATCTCTCATATAAAAACTTGGCCATCCCATTTCTCCTTGAATTTCCTTCTTTGCTGTCCATACCTCTGCATCTAATACATGTCTTCCTTTGGTTCCTGGCTGTGGCCTGGTGGCACTCTCTAGTTGTCATACATGTCTATGCATCAATTTGTACCACTACAATATGTTAACTTTTCTTAGACAAATTTTAATTCAATTAAATTGTAAGTACTAGGAATGCTTAGGTAAGAAAAGCTTAAGTTTCAGTGTTATCATGTTATGCTAAGCCACTTTCAATATCTTGGTCTGATATCATATTTATAACAATGATAGGTTGATCAATAATTGCAAAGACAAACTTCCTACCAAACACAAGATTGCATGCACTCAAGTAGGCTGCAATGCGATCTACTTTGGAGAATTATGCTTCAGTTTAGCAACAAGATTGTCCCAATATCAATACCTTTACAAAAGAGCTAAAAGCAATGTAGACTAAAAATCCATATTTCTAGAGCACCAAAACAAGCTCGGCCATACATTTGAACCTACATCAACCAGCATCATTTGCATCAAGAGAAACAGTTTTAAGTACAAAATAAATGAGGCATGGCACATCACTAATAATCCTAATTCTATAAATAAAAAGGAATCCTGCTTCCCCTCTCTAAAAAGTGGGTGATTTAACTCATTTGTGTAAATTTACCTAAATTTACATCATATTTATATTTTCCAACCTCCTGTCTGTCATTCATTGCTAGGAATATGATATCAGAACAAGATATTGGAAGCAATTTAACATAATATAGTAACAAATGTTGAAACTTAAGCTTTTCTTATCTAAATGTTCCTAGCACTTGTAATTTAATTGAATTTATAAATTAAATAAACTATTCATAAGCACCAGTGATTGAACTATGTGATGTACCACCAGAGACAAATCTTCATGACTGATAGCTGAAGTGCAATCATAAATTATAGAAAAATATTTTCCTGATTTTATCTGATTTATAATCTAGTTCTTACTTCCCATTAAATTCATTTTCAATTGCTTTGCTTAGATAATGTTCTAAATCTCGTTTACTGATGATTTGTTGAAGATAGTCCTGAATTATTGGTTTAGATTTACTAAGTAGTTTAATAATTCCTAAAATATTTTATTATGAAAACCATATATTGAAACAGTCAGTTTTATTCACCGACCTGTTTCAAATATTTTATTCTTACATCTATCTCTATGCCAGGTTTAAACCCTCTCAGATTACCATTTAAACAATCATAAATTACTATATATGTGGAATCGCACATATGTATGCAAACGGTACATCTGTAATTTAATAGTACATGTATATATTACAGATGATTTCATTTTTAAAGATTTCTAGTTAAGAAATATTTTAGTCTAAATTATTTAGTCAAATTTATGGCTATATTATTGAAATCGCATATGTATATAAACCATTTCCGTTGTTGTTATTCTACATATACTTGTAAACAACTTTTAAATTAGGTTACACAGTCTTAAAATAGCGTGAACTTGATTTTATAAATCTAAAATTTTAATGACAATTCGCAGAATTTTATAAAGTTGTCCAATAAACTGCAGGGGGGAAAAGGTAGAAAAACAAAATCTAAATTAGTTGTCATTAAATATGTTTTTCTAAAATAATGGGTTTTCAGCTAGATTTAGTAATTGAATATGTTTTTCTAAAATAATGGGTTTTTCAACTACGGACAAGCTTGTGAAGATAAACAGGTGGCCAGAGTTGAGAAAATATAAATACTTAAAGTTTTGTGGCCAGAAGAAAAGAGCTATTTTTAATAAGTGAATTGTAAACCGAACCTACATTCATTTTATCTTTGAAATGGTGGGGTAGGTCGGCAATCACTTACCACTCTTTCCTGCCGGAGATGAAAGAACTTTGGTCCGACAAAACACAATGAGCCATACATCAGCCAAAGCAGCCTGTGGAAGAACCTCCATTAATATTAAATCATCACAAAAAGTATCAACTTATCATCCCAAATGTCCAGAACTGCAATGAATACAACTGACCGGTAAATTTCACTCAGAGCTCTGTTCATAAATTGAGACTTTCAATTCTCTAATTTTAAAGCTAGCTATTTACTAAATCTGCCTTTACCAACACCTTTTTTAAAATCTGCAAAGAAAGCTATTAAGCGCAAATGTTTGAATCTTGTCTGATTGTAAAACTTGTAATATTAAATTCTCTTTTAAAATGTAAAACTATGATAATCTATTTTAAACTAAATATATAATTTTCTGTGATCTTTTATGCCTATTTCTGATCTATTCAATTCTATAATTTTATCATTTTAATACTATATGTGTTTAATATGCCAAATAACTAGAAACCATGAGTATTTATAAGTATAATTTTAGCTTATCACTGTGCGAAGATAATTTCGAATCTTCACTATAACAAATATTAAATAATTGAATTATTAATTTTTCACTCGCTGTTTTGAGATCATGTTATTATTTTACTGATTAATTTTGGGTATTAATATTATAACAATCAGTATTGCTCTAGATTTATTTGTAATTACCCCACAAATATGCTTTGTCCTCCTTAGATTTATAGATGTTGAGATGCAGGTGATAATCTTAAACTAGGTTACTATTTAATTTAGTCCCTAAATAGTATATTTGAAATTCTAAATTTGAGAACTGGCTTGTATAGATATGCAAATAGATGCTATGTATTTTTAAGGCATGCTAAGATAAATTTATGTATTTGCATTATATATGTGTATAAGTTGCAGATGTGTCCTTACTAAGTATGCTATGTACAATTATCTGCTTGCTGCATGATACTTGATGAGTTGCTGGTGGAGATCACACTTATCCACTTAGTTCAGGTAAAGCATACTCTTTTAGAACTGGGGCACAAGGATCCAGATTATTCATAATTAATGCTTATCCGACTCTCTGAACTACTGATGTTCCTATTTGTAGCAAGTTGATCGGTTATAGGGTGAATGAGCCTTTGAGGCTGAAGCCCATGAATAATGATCCATTCACACCTTCTAGCTTTATTAATATTTTAATATGTGCCATAGAGTATATAGGTAAACCTATAATAAACCAGTTTTCTCTCCCTTTATATTAAATGCTTATCCAGCATCAGTGTATATCCTAATCTAGGTTAACAGGGTAACCTGTGTATCTCTGAGCCTGATTATGTGCTCAACTTAACTTGATATATAGATAGACGCCATAGGAGCACTATTAAGTTATTTATATAACTTTGACTATTAAGTTCCATATGATTTAGCAGACTGCACAAGAGCTAGAAATTTGGCATATTAATATAGGCATAAACTTAAATACCGCACTACACTTTATTGAACACTTTATAATGAGATAACATGTAACATATAATGTCATTAGTTATGTGATGCCTGCGTGCGTAATCTTCCACGTTTTCATTACATAATTATATATATTTTAGTTTTACTAGCTTTTATTTTATTTATTAAATTAATATCATTTAAAATATAACTTGTTTCCATATCTTTATTGTCCATGAGTTCATTTTATCCCACTCTAGATTTATTTGCACATATATCATTATATATATGTAGATCATTCTGTTAGATTTCATAATTAATCACTTAGTCATGTGTGTATATCTGACCAAATCAGTGTTAAGTTAGTTAATTTATGAGTCTCTTGTTCCACCCTGGGTTACTGCCAGACCGTGGTTAAATTAAATGCCTGTGTAACTTGGGAAATGTCATCCATAGGGTATTAGATTATTGAGCAGAGGTGAAAGGATTGAATGTTGTCTGGATTCTGGATCCCAGCATCCAGATTCGATCAGCTTTAGTGTATTTTGCCTGTGTTCTACATTTTGTTACGTGGAGGGACTATTCTTACTGTTACAATATGTTTTCAACAGATTCTCAAAATGGTAAATTTTAATCAGTGATAATACATAATCTGTTGATCCACACCATGTGATGGCACTGTTTCTACGCTAAAGCACATAAATATGCTGTTTACAAGGCCACTCATAGATCTTATGACCTATAAACGGTTCAAACACTAAAATATTGAAGTGCACCCTTACCCCAGCATCTCTAGCATGTTGAACATTATTACCGACGAGTATACGACATTCTCTATAGACATTACTCTTGACTATTATACAGCGTATGATATGAAGGTTGTAATGTCGAAAAGTATATTAGAACGGATTTTTTTTTTCTGCTTCAATGTATTGTAATTGATGTTAGTAAAAATTGTAATGAATTCTCAAATGCCCCTACTTTCATTGTCAGGGGTCAGAATTCACTAAATGAAGAGTGTAAATCACGATTCGGCAAAGTTCGTGATCAAGTCATGCACATTCCGATACTTTTTCGAGATCAAAACAATTCAATGGCAGACGACCGTTTGGCATTGAAGTTTTGAGATTTACCTGCTACAGAAGCAGATGCGGTGGCCTTCCTTTAACCCAAAAAAAAAACATATTTTACCCACCCAAAAAAACTGTCTTTGTGGTGGTTTAATGAAATTAAGGCGTCAAACATCTGAAATGGAATGTCAATCACGTCAATGGTGATGAAGGTGTTTCATTCGCTCATGGGACGAGCTTTTTTTTTTTTTAAAAAAAAAAAAAAAAGACAGAATATTTTAAAAAGCCAAAAAAAAAAAAAAACCATTTTTTTATTTTTAAGAAATATACATCAAACCAGTTACAAAAAAAAAAAAAAACAAAAACAATAACAACAACAAAAAAAATAAAAATCAAACAAATCCAAAAATTAAAAACATAAATCAACAAAATATAAAAACAGCCCGGTAACGTTATATCTATTTATTTTTTACTAGCAACAGCACCATAGAGCAGTATGGGTAATTAGACGATGTATTACCCAATCAGCTAAAAATTGTATCACTAATAATAATCTTTCCAAAACTTGAAGTAATTACAGTTTTTCTTGATTATCTATTTCTGTTTACTTGTCTATATAAACTTTTCATAACTGAAAGTTTCTTTTAAAGTTCTCTACATTTTAACATTGCAGCCAAACGATGCTTTGATTTTTATGTTCTTTGAGTCTGGTATGGGTATTGGGCCAATTATTGAATCCTGACATGGACAAAATAATCATCGTATCTTTACACAAAAAATGACAATAATAACAAAATATTTTATCTTTTTTATCAGAATATATTATCCAGAGAGGATGTATATTTCATCAATTGGGGAAGTTTTCTTTTAAGATGAACTTTTTAAAAATAAGTTCCATTATTTTAGCAGGAATTTCATCCAAAAGGATTTGCTGGCTCATTCTTTCTGGCCAATAGCAAGATCGTGTTATATTTAGTAATTCATTAACTATTTCTTTATTCTCAGGTATACTACACTAAATTATTTCCATATTTCCTTGTGTAAATGTTTCTTTATGATTATTATCTATATCCATCTTGCTTTCCTGAACATCACTTCTGGAAACATTTTCATTTATATGAATATTTTCATTTTCTTGATTGATCATTTCTGATTCTGCATGTCATTGCAAATTCTTAAAAATTTGTGAAAAATGACTTTTTGCTTTTCAGCTGTAATTTTTCTTATTTCACTTAATTTACTTTTGATAATATCACTATGGTATTTTCTGCCCATATCTTTTTCTCATTTTGAATTGGATATCCTATGAAGAAAGTCAGAATATTAAGATTTCTTTGTAAAAACAGATAATCAGAGTTGGCCTGAGAAAAAGCACACACAGAACTGTTTGCATGTGGATGTCTGTGTGTGTGGATTTTTTTTACCAGGATAAAAAATACCTAGATATTTAAAAATAATTATTATTTTATTTACTGATATAGATATATTGCTTTATAATTAATATAGATCAAGAAGGATTCTCTCCATTGAAAGTTTTGTTTTGAATGGGAATTTGCTAAAAAAAAACAAAAAAACATATCCATTGGTTATTTACAATGTATAAATAATTACTTATATATTAATTATAAATATGACTTTGTGCATTATTGGATCAGTATTTGAGAAAACAAAATACATATAATGCAAATATATAGATATTATTTTTGAATATTTTATTGCAAAACCATTAATCATTTAATTTTTTTTGTGAATTCTCATTCAATAGATACAATTGCTAATGAATAGAATTATTCTTGACTTATTCTGATGTCACATGAACATGACTAGAACATTATGAAATAATTAAGTATACACATTATACATAGCCAAAAAATCTAGTCTTACACAGTCAATGCTTTTATAATTATATTACTTTGCAGAAAACAAAAAAAAAAGTTTAGTGTAAATAAATTTATTGAATTATCCATCATATAAAATAATAAAACTATATTAAAATTAATTATCTTGCTATAGAAGTAATTCACATATATATAAATAATTTAGTTGACAATTTATTTGAAATAAATGGTAACAATTTATTTAGCTAATATAATTTTTTTTAAAGTTAACACATATCTTTATTTTTTGTGACTGCACAGAAGACTATTTGCTATATGCATTCTATACCCAGCAAGAGAATTGACAGAAACTGAACTGTAATTAGTCAGCTCTGTGCTTAATGTAGATATCTAATAATAAAGTAAAAAAAAAAAAAATTTCAATATATATAGATGTTTCTGATTTATTGTAATTTTTAAAATAACAAGTTATATACTTTTTTCGGTAAAAGCCTGAAATCCGGGCAAAGCCGCTTGGAGTGTTGATGCTAGACAAAATCAATGAAAAATAACGTTACCGGGCTGCCGCAACTTTTTTTTTTTTTTTTTAGACAATAAGGTTTTTTTTTTTCTAATATTGATTAAACGAATAATTTTTATTTCATTTAGAACATGATTTCTTTATTATTAAACAAATTTTGATATTCATTTTCGTTACTTTTTGTGGGTTTTTTGGAACTTGACTGACATTTTTTCAACAAATTTTGCTAATTGTATTTTTTCTTTTTATTATTTGAAAAATTCGGACCGTTTCACGACATCAAAAAATTTGTTTGAATCCCACCACCAAAAAAATAGAATACAATTATTTGCGACTTGTTTAGAACTTAATTCTACCTTTCTTTTTTTTTTGGCTTGACTAAATGGTTTTTCTTATTATTATTAATTTTACTTTTTTAAAAAAAAACACTACTTGTTTTCACTGTGATTTAGATTATGTTTGAATTAGCCTTGGGGGGGGGGGCTACTACAAGAAACAGCTTTTTGAGCGGGGACGGGGGGGGGATTCGTACTGTTATTATTAACAAAAAGGCAACAAAAATAGTCAATTATTTTAACAGCGCTGAAAAAAGAGAATCAACTTTGGGACTTGTTTCGAATTTTGATTTCTTTTTGGTTGACGTAATTATTTTTCTTAATATTAAATCAAAATTTACTTTTGTGTTTTTTCCGATTAAAAAATTGTTTTCAAACACCCACCCCCACACACTAGGAAAAAGAATTGTAACCAAAAAGTCAAGAATTTAACTTTTTTCGTTTTTTTAAACAACTTTTTCTCACTTTTTACTTTGATTTCTATTTCGTTCGAATTACCTTTTTTTTTTTAGCCATCTACAATAAACTACTTATGGGGGTGGCGTATTTCGTAATTTGTTATTCTTAACAAAAAGTCAACCAAAGTCGTCATTTATTTTAACCACGCTGCAAAAAATTGAATCCAAATACTTGTCAATTTCTAATGAAATAAAAAACAACAAAAAAGGACACAAACTTTGGACTTTTTACAATTATTTATTTGATTTTATTGCTGTAATAAAAAGTGGACATTACGTGTGCCTGACAAAAAAAAAAAATACACAATCTCACACACTTTCTGTACTCGGCAATTCTGAAGAAAAGTTTCAAAATTGCACATTTGTCTCGGACCTTTTAGTGATCGCAAATATCCCTCCCCCCACGCTGAAACGTGACTTAGCGCGTGAGCTTTGTCGAAGCCTGTTCGAACATACACTTTGCCAATTTTTTACATATTAACCTTTTTTTCGGGAAGGATGGGGACCATATGACAATTATTAATAATTAACATTTTTTAAATCGAAATGACATTACTCTCTTATGGAGATTTGAAAAAGTCGTACCACCTTGAAATTTAAACACCCTCAAGCGATATGGTAATCAGCTATGAATAGAACGAATACGCGTAAATAGCTTTGAAGTAAAACAGGCCGTAATATTTTTGTGCAATGTCATGTAAAGCGGCCTAGCTCAATGGGTTAATACAATATGTAAATGTTGTATTAGCCTGCAAGGCCGCGGCCGTGCCCAGATTTCAGGCTTTTACCCTTTTTTCATACAATTTTTAATTACATAAACTTTGACAAACATGGGAGTCCAATTGAGTCCAATCAGCTCTTATCTGATCTGTTCCTATTAATCTGATACAAAAATCTATAATGAGTTTAACCTTTCGTCTTCAGACAACTCTGAAGGAGTCTATACTTTTTTGTTATTTTATATTTTGTATTAAGTTTTTCTCTTTAAAACTGAAAAGCAGTCACTATCTGGAAATGGAATTGTAATTAGCTGCTTACATGTGTTAAAGGTAGAGCTATTAGATAATGTTGTAAGTTTTAGTAAAATGAGCAACTAATCCTGAAGAATATATCTTCAAAAAAGACATTATAAATATTATTTTTATTTTAGATATAATCATGAAAATAATAGAGAAATATCAGTTTTTTAATATTTTATTACTAATATATATATACAAATTAAAAAGCGTGTGAAACACGTGAACGGGAAGCTATAAAGATTCCACAAATTATTATACGCTAAGCGCTTTCGATGTATTTATTTTATGTAGCGCGATGTTTATGAATTGTAATAAACTAAAGTACTATACAGAAAAAGAATCAGAATTAAAACCAATTCTTTTTTTATGTTGCACTTCTAGTATACAATAGTCAAATATGTTTAAAAATACATATATACAAGCAACAAAGATTACAAATTATAAAATTATTATATAAAAGCCTTTTTCAGCAAATTATGTTTTTTTGCCCTTTTCAATATGTCTCCACGATTTAAAGCACATACAGCGACATCTATACCAACACATGAGAGAAGACAGATAAACAAATGGATATTTGACATGATCTATTATGTGATTTTTTTCCCCCTCAATTCTACTACAAAATTACTCTGTTATATATATTGAATGGATATATATCCACATATATTAATTAATTAACTATCCATTCTTTATCCATTAACCACTTATTATTTAACTTAATGGATGTTTTGTATATATTCATACAGTTGTTTTTATTATACATGATGTAGTTTGTTTTATATATTTTACGTCTATTAACATTTTTAATATAATCAAGAATACTTATATTATCAATACAATTTATTTTATGTCCATACTGCAAATAATGAACATATAACGCAGATCTATCATACTAGTACTATGGCCAGACGTCAAAGCAATTGGGAGAAGAGCTAAAGAACTCAGTGCAAGCCAGAATAATCAATGGATGCCAAAAAGCTTGAACATAAAATCCCTATCTAGTGCCTACTCATCCAGTATACCCAGACTAGTTTCTAGCTTGTGGCTTTCATCAGTAAGGAGCCTTGGATCTGATAGCACTGCACCTAGATCTTAGGATCTAATGCAATTCTCCAGCAGTCACCTTTTACCTTTACTTAACTACAAAACTATGAGAATAATATTGAAAACAATAATATTTTCAATCCAAGCTCATTAGCTTGCATAGTCATATACATCTGAACTCAGTTTAGTACCCATACATTTTGGTGTCTTTGGTTTTTTAATAATCATAGCCACCACTATCCTATTAGGCAGGATTGTTATTAAATCACTAAACATCACATGATCACCATTTCTTATGCTTGCTCATAACTGTTATTAAAACAGGCAAAATTTTCCTCACAGCCAAAAGCCACAAACTAGAAACTAGTCTGAGGATATTGGATGAGTAGGCACTAGATAGGGGATTTTATACATAAGTCTTCTGGCATCCATTGATTACTCTGGCTTGCACTGAGTGGCACTGCTGTATGGAGAGTTTTGCCTGTTTTAATAACAGTTGTCAGCAAGCATAAGAAATGGTGATCATGTGATGATTAGTGAAAATTCAGAATGGACATAATAGATCAACATTAAGCTTAATTTCATGTTTACATTTAGTAAATTCTATTTGATTATTAAAAACAAGGTTATTAAAAGATTCTATATCCATCTTTATATAATTGATTATTAATCTATTAAGTATTAAATGCCATATTCCAGCTGGCTGATGTATTAATTTCACTCTGAATTTTCCACTAGTGTTGACAAAGATAAACTTATATATATATATATATTGAAGCAGATGATCTGATGCTCAGATCCTGCTTCACAGCCCACTTCCAATCTTCTACCACCTAACCGTATTCAAACTCGTCCTTACGCACGTATACACATAACTAATAATATATTTCTTTACCCAATAGTATAAAATAATGTAAATGTATGTGTTTCAATTTAATATTTAATTTAATAATAATATTCTCATGTGTATGCGGGCGTAAATAATAAATATATATGTATATTTTAGCGTAGGAGATTGTGATCAAATTAATAGTATATTATATATATAAGATATTATATATGATACTTATTATATTTTTCATATATAAGTTTGTAGCCAGAAATGATGCAATCTTGTTAGTAAGTCTCTTGAAAAACAATAACCCGGAAGACCCTTTAGATTAAAATAGAAGATTACAAATTGGTAATAATAAAATAAACCCATTAGTGGAAATTGTCCACGCTAGCTTGTTTTAAAATCATAAGATTCATTTTAAAACAATCATTTGAGAAACTGATAACAAACTTGCATTGTTTCAAACATCTTACCAGATAAGAGTATCCGGCCAAACGATTCCAAATGAAATCTAAGTGCTTAAACCGCCTCAGGTCCAGCAGTAGTTGCCTAGTTACAAATTCAAATTAAAAGTATAAATACTGCTGGATTTGAATCCACAAAGGAGGAGATCATTAAATAGCCATGCTGCTAAACATAATCCACGCCCGATGTAATTTTCACACAATGTGTTGTGAGTAGTAAATTTCACCTTGTCCCTCCGTTCTAATATGCTGATCCAGGAACGAAGCTTCCGTACTCCGTGCTACTGAACTTTACATATGTCTTTCCAATGAAATGAAGTGCTATCTCAAATCATCCCACTACCCTAGATCTAGTGACAATGGACTGATTCCTAGTGAAATGCTTTTCTCAATCATCAAGGTAAAGAACTCAGACCGCTTATAATTCCTAAAATCCTGCCTTCTCTGTAATGTGTATTTTAAACTTTATATCTTTTAAATGTCTTCAAATATAAATATATATAACTCTATATAACCAATTTATGCTAAGCCTCTTATATAAAATGTTTTTCTTTTCTTTTATTTAAAAGTGGCCAACAATTTTTATTAATGTTTTTATGTATTTATCTTTTAAAGTTAATGCCAATAATATTCTAAAATCGCCAGCATATAACTTATTTTGTTTTCCCCACCCATCATTTACTGGGTAAATAATTTCTAATTGATCAAAACAAGTCTTATTCAGCTTGCCCAGATGCTCGCGGTTTTAGAGAAATAAATTAATTACATTTTTCATGTTTACTGTTGAAAAACAGATTTGACATCTGTTTTTCCCATTCTCCTTCCTAAATAATGCGCTATCTTTTATTTTTCAACTATATTATATATGTGAATTTAATCTTAGCTATTATGACCACCCATTTATTTTATAATCAATTAATGTATTTTCACAAGGGCATAAATCAACCAAAGTTGAGATTTAATGTGTAAAAAGTAATGAATAACATTAAGTAATATAATGTAAGGGGGAGGGGGACCTTAACCTTTTTATTCTATATTTATATGTATAATTATTATCCCTGTTTGCTTAAAGTGAAGCCATGACATTACGCTGAATAGTTCATAATTTGTGGGCAATAAATACATCCCAATAATCTTTAATTTCAGAAATATATTTATGCTTTATTAATAAGCGTTTAGTGCATAAAGGCCATTCTATTTTTATATATATATATTCGTGCTTCTTTCTTACATGGAGGCAACCGCAAAGTCGGACCCCATCGTCGTCTCTCTGTCCTTAAACCAGGCTGTAAAAACCACCTGGGGGACATCCATGGTCTTACGAGCATGCTTTATACGGGGATCGCTCTGGAAAAACCAGCCCAATAGGCATAGCCGGCTGCCCTTCATTCGTCAAACCGACCCTGCCAAAGTTTGCAGAGGAAATCGGTCACTTCTTCTTAGAATTCGCGAAGCACACTCCAAGATCCATAAAAGGACCAACCCAATAAGCCACCATGCACGCACCGCTTTTCCTTATCTTATCATTCGCCCAGAAGTATTCATAAGCCGTAATGAAATGATTTATTTAAACAAACATATTGCCACAAGTTTAATATAAGTCTTAATACGATAAATTTAGTATCGTTTGTATAAATTGTTCATTACCCATCCCGCGCATTAATTATCTAAATTTCCAAGTTAACCATCATTAAATGTAATCGAATATTATCTATGTTAAAATTATTGTTTAAAGTAATCAAATGCTCTTTTCGTTTCTGGGGGTGTGATAACGTTCAAATTGTATATTTTAATAGCGCTAATTTATTCAAACACATACATATATTATTGGCATAGCCGCAATTATAATGTTGTTGTAAAAATAAACCAAATAAATATATATAATCCTGAGGCTCACGTCGGCTAAATGACCCGACATAATTATTGTTAATAAACCTTAAATATATATACATCAAACTCGAATCCATGCTTTCTTTAGTTAAGATAAATATTAAGTTATTTCTTAAGCTTAAATATGACTAGATGATCTCCGCTCTACACATAATTAATATGTTATTAAGTTAGTCTATCATGAGTTAGCCTTGAGTCTTTTTGTGTCTCCGATGATCGATGCTGGCAGATGAGAAGTGGATTAATCGGTGTCATCGGGATTGTTGCTCATAATGTTATAGATCTGGGGAATAGGCAAATAGGGCAGAATTCATGAATGTTCCTGACCTGTGTATCTTGCGCACGATTGGATTCGAGGTACTTTTGCCTAGATACTAGATCTTGTTACGTGAACATACAAATCCGACCGGTACAATATATATATATATCAGAAGCCCCCAGAATAAGTGAATTTATTTTATTCTTGATCCTTTGTTCAACATTTAGAGTACTATTTATCTGTATTCTGAGGGAAACTGATTGTCTTCTCTTTGTATATACATATGTTGAAATGATTTTCATGGCTTACAGATATAAATAATTATTTTGTGGATTCATCGGTGTATGATTCTGATTTTGAATACACCAATGTTTTGGCTTGACCACACGAGCCATCATCTGAGTAATGAATAAGAATATTATAAAGATAGTTGTAGAGGTGCTGTAAACATTGATTTATAACAATGTTAAAGTTCAACCAATAAACAAAACGATCATACACGGGATGAACCCACAAAATATATCATTTATGTATATATTATTAGCAAAAAATATATTGGTAATAGTTTACCACTGTCTTGATGACAGTATCATTTTAAATTATATAGAAGAGAGTAATCAGAAAATATTTCTGTTTATTATACTGAAAATTATGAATACTAAGTCAAAAGAGAAGTTGTAGTGCTGAAGGATATAGTAAGAATTGCATATAGATATTCCTAGGAATGATAGTTGACAAATTTGATTTGATAGTCACCATTAAATATTACTATAATGCAAGTTTCAATAGCTCAAACAAGTAAAAAAAATAATTGAAAATTTATACAATCATATGCAGATAGAATTTGACAAAACTTGCAGAAATATATATATTAATGATTGAAAACTAAAGTTGAAAATGAAAAGTAAGGAAATAATTTTTGATCACTATAAACTTTTTTAAATGCTGAAATAAAACAATAATGATTAATATACTTTTGGAAATTCAATCTTTTTTATTATTATCATACAATACATTTTTTAAGTAGCCAAAACACAAATGAATGCAATTTGATTACATTCTTGGGACCTAATGATAGAAAATTCAGTTTTAATATTCAAGTAAAATGATATCCAGGAGCAAATTGTGAAACAGACTTCACTTAAAGCTAAACAAAAATTATAAGCTTATCTAAAATTCTAGATATAATTTAAAGAATATATCTTTTTATTTAAACTTTTACAAATAACATTAAAACAGATATGAGATTTGATAGTGGAATTACATAAACTGTGAACACAAGTTTAAAAAAGTAAAGCAGAATCTGAAAAAAGTTTGAGTAAGATGAATGACAGAAGATTTAGTGGTAATTGCAAAAAAAAAAAAAGTCAAAATGTATTTTTTATTTTGACATTTTTTGTTTTTTTTAGAAACTGAATAAAAACTTTCAAAAAGCATCTAGGAAAGATAAAAATAAATATTATAATAGTATTTAAAAAGAAACTGAAAATGGAAAGTAGTTAGGGAAAATGAGTTTCTTTTAAAATATTCATGAGTTTAAAAGGAAGTTTCATCTATGAATAGATCTACGAAAACATATCAATGACCAGATTATAATTTAAGTAATAAAGGTCAGATAGAAATGAAAAAAATACTCCAGAGACATCTGTCAAGATATTTTTGATGAGGTCTTATATCAGTAATTCTAGACATTGGATGGAGGAGTTATAGATAAAGGCAGATTAGTCTTGAGATTATTGCAAAAAGATATGACCTTGTGAATGTTTAGGCATGCATTAAATTTTTTTATTGGAAATTAAAGAAGTATCTATAAAATACTGACCAAATTACGCCAAATAAAGTGGGAAATCATTCTATTGCCTAGAGATTGAACAAATTTGACTTATCTTTCTGTACCAAGTGTGTGAAAACTATCATACCATATTTTCTATATCATATAAATGAGATTATTTTAAAAATCAGTATACATTACATTCTGTTATAGAAAAATTATTTGCTAGATATACAAGTTAACTGCAAAAAAAATTTAAAGAAAACATTGTTGTTGATAAATAATTGAAAACACTAGAGAATATTGTGTAGATATCTATATTTTCTTTATTAATTACAATAAAGGTTTTGATTCAGTTGGCCATGCTAAATTATAATTATTATTATTTTTTATAAAAAAGTATATGAGAACATTTTAATCTTCTTATGATAAATGTCTATATGGTAAGTAGAAGCTACAGTTAAAATAAGCTAAAAGATGATAGATTGGTTTCACATTGCAAAACCAATTTATCACCCTGTAGCTTATTTTAACTATAGCTTCTGCTTTCCATATAGGCATTTATCATAAAAACATTAAAATGTTCTAATATACTCTTTTATAAGAAAATTCTATAATTTAGTAGGGCCAACTGAATCAAAGACTTTGTTGTAATTAATAAAGGAAATATAAATTTCTTACCAATATTCTCTGACCTTTTCAATTATTCATCAATAATTTATGTCTTCTTCAAATCTTTTTTGCAGCTAGCTTGTACATTTAACAGTTAATTTTTTTATATCAGGCTTTAATATATATATGTAAATATTTTCTGAATAATCTTATTTGCATGTGATATAATAGTTTTCATATTTTATTAAGATTTCAATATAAAAATGTTTTTTTCAATCTGAATCACTTGATACAGAATTGAACGTAAGAAAAATAAAGTCGGAAATTGTGAGCTGAATTATTCATGAAGTTTGTGAATTAGACAACAGTTTAAAGTTTCATGTAAATTTGATTCTGTGAAAATAAATAGTAATTTTAATCACTATTTTAAAGTTACTTGTCACTGATATAAAACAATTCTGTAGTACAAAGTGATTGCAAGAATAAGATTAAATTAAAATTCACAAGACCAAAGAAGCACAGAAAATATGCATGTCAAAAAATATTTATTTTTTATTCCAGATTATTATATAAAGAAAGTAAATTTTGAATACTTTTTTTTTTATTGAAATGACTATTAATGAAATAAATCATTCACTTGTTTTGAAATTAATATTTTATTTGCTGTTGAAATGTTATACTATGTTGTAATATTGTTTTTGAATGGTAATTGAAATAAGTAAATATATTTAAACTGAGTAATAATTAAAACAAATGAAAATTCATTATATTAATTGAAAGGAATTTAAATGAGAATTCCTGATCTTAAACATACTTGTTTAAATTGTTGAAATATATAAAAGAATAAAGCAAAACCTTATATTTAAAGTATGATAAAATAAATATTTGTGCTTGTAACTCCTACTTTAGAAGAAGGAAATTTTATATCATGAGTTTAAAAAAGAACAGAAAAAGGATATATTGATTTGAAATAATTTAAGATAAAAAATAAGACAAATTTCGAATTTAATTAAAATAGAAATCTCAGTGAACAAAAATGATAGGTATATTACATGTATTTGTGTATATTTATATGGGAAATTAGCACTGAAATATGAAAATGGATAAATGATAATTTACTTAAAAGGCCAATTTGGCTATCAAGCATTTAATTATGTTGTCAATAAAGAATTAATGTAAATCAGCATATTTTGTTTGAGAAGTATTATTTTTATAAGTAATAGTTAATTTCGATAAGTACATGTTATTTATTAAATGAATTTGGTATATCTCACATTCATATATGTATTAATTTATTGGTCAATCATTTAAATACATTATGTGGTTATTGGCTCTCATTCATCAAGAATGTGAAATAATGATTATGGTTAAAGTTCAGGCAAGCTTTATGTAGATAGAAGGGACACATTATGTAAATATAAATAAAACATCTAAAATATTTTATTTAGTTTTAAATTTAAAGTTATGACAATTTAAGGGTAAGGTTAATAAAAACCTATATTGGATTAAAAGTCTAAAAAAGGTTTGAAAGTTTTGATACTTACAGTTTTGTTTTATTTATTTCTTGTTGTACAGAGATTATAATAATGCTTTAAAATAGTTCTTTTAAAAACAACTTTTGACCCAGATGTTTTTGTTGTTGGTGTGGTAAAGTTTTTTTTGTTTATTTGTTAGTTTAAAAATAAGAAGATAAAGCTAAATTGCTGTACTCATGGCTAAACACTCATTCATTGGCTTGTGAGATAAATTGTGAGTAAAGATTTCATGGTTTTCCTTTTCATTTAGCTGTCATTCTGTAAAAAATTAATTAACCAATGAAAAGTATTCTTGTTAGTTCAAAATCGTAATATAAAATTTGAGGTTAATATTATTGTTTGAACAAATAAGTTTTATTACTATCTTAAATTTGCTTGCCACTCTATAAAACAAATCCATATAGCATGAAACGATTTGAAGGCTGTGGAATTATTTTTAAAAACATGCCCATCATTAAAAAAAAATCGTCCTTTATTTCATATTATTATATAAAGAAAATATAAGTTATGAATATTTCTTACGAATGAAATATATTATTTGATGTTAAAATATTATATTATGCGTAAAATTGAGAAGGGAGGGAAGTGTAGTTGAAATAAATATTTTTAAATACAATAATAAATAAAACTTGAATGAAAATTCATTATATTAAATTATTCTCGATTTTAAACTTGCTTGTTAAAATAAATAAAAGAATGAAGCAAAGCATTATATTTAAAGTAAAAGTATGAAGTTATAAAAGAAAGATTATGCTTGTGATCTACTTTAGAATAAGAAAATTTTATATCACGAGTTAAAATAAGAGAAAAGGATACATTTCATAAGTTTTTAATCTAATTGAAATAGAAATCTAAACTAATAGAAATGACAGAAATATTAATGTGTGGGCGTGCATATATGTAAATCTAAAATCGAAGTGTAATGAGCAGATTTTAGATATTTTCATGAATGGTATTTAATTTTGGTAAGTTTATACATTATTTATTTAATTGACTTCACGTATCCGATATTCATAAATCAATTTATAAACTGTTTGATCATTTGAATGCAAATGCCTTAATTAGTTCTTATGAATATGATTGCCAGTGGTCTGAAATAATGATTATTAAGGTCAAACAGCAAGAATTTTAATGTATTTTATAATGAATATTTGAAGTTTAGAAATAGTATTATTTAACAGAAACTAATTACCAAAAGAGCAACACCTTCATTTTATGGTATGAGTTGTTTGGGAATTTAACTACCAGAAAATTAATCCTGAGTTTAATGACATTACCATCTGCATAAGTTTTAAAGAAAATATAATTGCCAAGAAGATTAACCTTTGGATCTAAAATATATTGATTGTATATGCATAAAATAATGTGTTAGAATTTGTAAAAGAATGTTTATTTGATTTTGATAATTAATACACATATGAGTGAGAAATCTATTCATTTACATGTGATGGTAAAGGAAAGATTAGGGGAAGTTCAATTCACTATATCAGATAATGTTAAACTTATAATTAAGTAAGCTATTCATCTTGAGTAAATTATTGACAGAATTGATAATATAAATCATTATTAATTCCAAGATTCATATTTTTCTTATATTAAAATGATTGCATTGTGATAATTATTCATTTTAAAATTTTAAAGTTATGCTTTTGGTATATCCATTTAATAATTAATACTGAATAATATTAAAAGATGATTGTGCTAATGAGTTGCCATGCATACATTCATGAGTGTATCAGTTAATGAAACTCAGACACCACACAATGTTTTTTTTTAAATAAAATATAGTTTATTTTTCATATAATAAAAGTTATTATAATAACGGTGATTATAAGACATCTGTGTTTTATTTAATCATGTTATAATTGCCACTATAAGTTATTATTAATTTAATGCAGCCTTATATAAGTGTGTTTCAATAATTTTTAAACTTATTAATTTAACTTCTTTATAATTATAAGTGCTTAATCATAAATTATTACTTATTTAAAGCATAACTTAGTAGAAGAATTGAAATATTCTTAACTTAATTATTGCATCTTTTTATGAGTTTAAAATATTTACTTTATTTAAAAATACAAATTTATAAATATTAAATTTAGTAATATTATAATTTAGCCTTTATTCTAGAAAATCTTTAAGTTTAATCAATAAATTTTAAACCATTTTATTTCTGTGTGAGTGAGCATACAAGTAATTATTTAAAAGTACTTGCTGGTTATAAAATTAATGTTCAAAATTAATTTAAGTAGCTAATATTTTAAATATATATATTTTTAAAAAGAGATAATATAAATAATATTCTGAGATCTTCTAAAAGAATATTTGAATAAATATTCTTATTATTTTATTGATACAATAATTTTATTTATTAAATAATGTAAAATATTTAATCTAATTATGATTTAATATGTAATTATTGTTTAGTCTACTGTCTAGACAATTTAAATTAGTTAAAGTTATTTTTAGAATCTGTAACTCAGTAACTAGAATATTTAACCTTTCCTAGAACTAAATCACATAAATGAATTACAAAATTGTCAATTATTTCTATCACATGATTTATTTTATATAAGTTTTGACTGGTACACACATATCTGATTGTCATCATTCTGATCATTATCATTCAGTGTATTCAGATTATTTTTAGTTAAAGTAAAAAATTATGTATTGCTAAAATCATCTATTCAAGTTTTGTAACATAGCCTCTTCACTCTTCAAAATACTCTTAAGATTTCACTATGGGAAATTATTCTAAACAATATGTGTACATTTCAGAAAATGACTTGTTGTCTTACAAATCTGTGGCTATGGTAGATTTTTACTGAAGGTATTATTGCATTGTAAGAACTTTCATTAATTTCATTTTATCTATTTTATCATATTCAAACTTTATTTTAAGAAAGTTAATTCTTAAATTAAATGCCAGAACTTTTAAACTATTTTTCATAAATTTTTGGAAAGAATTTATGTGCTATTTTTACAAGGACTGTCAATGCAACATTTTATTTAAAATGTGGAATATTGCTCTCATTTTCCAAAGCCTTCTCTTTTATCGAAATTTATTTATTAAATTTGAATTATTAGCTAAAATGGTAGGACCCAGTAAATGATAAAGAAATTTAGAAATATTTATTATCAACATATGAATGCTTATTTAAGTAATTAATGAATTATTTGTCTAATGCTCTTTTTAAAATTATTATTGCATTAGCATTACTTTCAAAGGAATGAAATATTTGTTTCTTCATTTATAAAATTGAATACATGCTATATTTTAAAGTGGTATCATATATTACTCACTACAAAAATGTTTTATGAAGGAAACAGTCATTATTATGTATTTATTTCTAATGATATCTGCATATTGAATGCTGATATGAAATATGTGTTTTTCCTAGAAATAGAAATTAAGTTATTATGTTCCAGTAAACTTTATTGTGCTGCTGAATATTTTCTTTGTCCTAAAGAATAAACTATAATATTGATTTGTATTTAATACTTATTTAGTCTACATTTTTAGCAATATAAACTTTATTATTGCTAAATGTGCTTATCTGTGTTTAAATGAATATTTATTATTAATACAGCACAAATATTATGTATAATTAACTTTGGAAAACCTGCTATGTGTTTTATAACCTGTATATTACTTACGAAAGGTAAACTGTGTTCTTTTTAGGAATTTATTATATTTCTCAACATTGTCTTTTTTGCTCCATGTCACTAAACTTAAAGTATATTTGCTCTTTGATAATATTGATTTTATGGCTCCTTACCATGCTCTATTTAAAATATATGCTCTTCAATTACATTTGTTGGGAAGTTACAAATTGTATTTTACAAAATGAAATATTGCTATTATTTATTCAGTGTGTTATTAAAAATTTATAATGCTTATTATATTATTGTTCAACATATTGTTTAAAATAAATGCAATATTTAACTGCTACTCATCTTATTATTTAATCTACATCATTTATTTAGAATGCCAATCTTGTTTATGTCAGTAATTTAAATTTTTGCTTACCTCATATTTTAATTGCTGCTTATTAATTTAATTTTCAATATTATGTGGAAATTCTGTAAAGTCTTCAGAGTGTCCAAAGACTTTTATTTGACTGTATTCTATATAATGGTGTGAAAAGCTAGACTTAGGAATTATTTATTTTATTTGGTAAATGGGTATAAAATCTTTAGTTTTAATATATATTTTTACGTGCACTATATTCATTTTATTTTCTCTATTATTTTATGTATAAGTTTAACATGCATTTTAATGTTAAGTTCTCAGAATATTACCAGAGTAACAAAATTTTAATATGTATTATACTTGTCCCCATTTGGAGTTATTTAGAATGTGAATAAATGTTTGGAAGAGTTCATGAAATTGATATATATTTTTATTACTGAATTATTTGCCACAATTTTATATTTTGCTATATTTTCCATATTTTATTGGTTTTACAAATTGTGTTATTTTTAGTTTATATATTGTTTTATGCCAGTGAGTTTTATTATATCTTTGTAATATTAAGCATGTAATGCTATATTTAGGCAACCCCCTCTCTTTTTGATGGTTTATTGTCATATTTTTATAACTAGAGACAAAGTCCTAGCTTGTTAATGCCCTCTTGTGTAGTTGCTTATCTAAGTTTATACCATCATCTTACTTTTGCCTTTGCTTTTTCAAAACCTTGATGTGTATATTTATTTAAAGTCATATGTGATGCTCAAACATGTCTTTATCCTGGCTTTTGATAGGTTTTGAAGATGATGCGGGAAGCCAACTATGTCTTTATTTGTGCTCTTGATAAATTAGAGTGGTTTTAATATGTAGATCTTGTTGATATGACTAGCTTTCATGTACAGATGTTTTAAAACCCGATAAAATATCTTTTGATATTAAATTTATAATTGTGCATGTGGCTATAAAAATTTACACATCTTCAAAATTCATCATTACTAAAGGATAATAAGATTTTATCTTATTTAGAGGTATTAAATATATTTCACATAGGGACTATATAATAGAAAGTGAGTTTAGTCAAAAGTTAGAACTTTACTGAATCTTTAAGAAATCACATTAAGATTTCTGATTATTTTTATTAGTATTTTTAAATGGTAACCTATAATTTTATTTTTTGTCTAAGTATTTTGTAATTTATAAAGTTTATTAAATAATGTTTGCTTTTCTATGTCATAAATGTTAATAAATATTATTTTAATTATTAACTTATCATTCCTTATCTTTTTTGTCATTATTTGCAATCTTAGAAATATAACCATACCACACATATTTACCTTATGCATTGAGAGTACAAGAAAATATATAAAAGTCACTTTATTAAATTATATTGTTGATGTTAAGATAACATCAATTGAGAATATTATTTTATTTATTTTAAATTAAAATGTTAAGTCATTTTATTCATCTATTATAAGATCACTTTATTTTATTCATCTGGAATGAAGATCGTAAGATTATTTTTCTTTTGGTATAAAATTAGGAAAAAATCTGTTGGTATGGTATTTGGGTAGCAACAAAATTTCTTTTCTACTCGTAATATCATGAATGTCATCCTAGTATATTATAATTATTTTTAATATGTTTTCATGATTAATTTTAAATTTAATAATTATTTGATTTACTAAAATATCATTTTAGAGGTGAAATCATATCTTATTGTTATTATTTGTCATTAAGATCACATTCTTGGTTGGTTTCTAAGAAATATATAAAAAAAGAATAAGATTATTGAAGAATTCATTACTGAAAGAACCTTGAGATTTGATTATTATAATTATTTTAATAAAGAATTACTTGCTTGAGATAAAATATTTTAAGAAAGAATTATGTTGCATAGAAGATCTGAGTTATTTTAAGAAATAATTACTATACCTGTGATCTGATTATTTAGAAGAATCATTGTGATTATAATATTTAATTTTATTTTAGATGTGTTAGATGAAGAGTATTGAAAGTAACCTAACCTTTTGTGTAATGTGCTGCATACGATTTAAGAATTGTGATTTTAAAGAGTATCAAAACACTGTCTTTCTAATGTCTTGTTTATCAAAGCATAGTAATGTTTGCATCTATCTTGAAGCACTTATCTTTTAAATATAACAGCTAGCCTATATTTTGAGCTGTCCATTCAATTAGCTATGATTTTTCACCACTTTGCTTGACAGAAAGTATATATATAAGTATATGCATGGATAAAATATATTAAGCTGCATTAATTCTAAAATAATTTAAATTTAAAACAAAATATTTTATTAATTAGCATTTGTAAAGGTATTTATAATTAGATGGGTGGAAATGACATTATGATGATAAAAGTAATTAAATTCTAGATAAACCAATGGGCTAATTAAGAGATAAATATCATATGTTGTTTAATCAAAACATTGTTTTTTATTTTGATAACATTGTTGTTTATTTTGATAATCCCTTTTCAAAGCTATTTTTGTAATGTCTGTAATTGGTCAGTACACCATGGAGCACAGTGAAGTTAGGATTAATTTATACTCAATGGATGGATCTTGAAATTAAACCACAATGAAAACTGATAAGGCAAGCTCCATGAACTATAAATAGGAATCTCTCAGAAGATCAAGTTAGTATGCTCTCATTATGCCCATGCTTATGATTATGCTTTGATTTTTTATTATTATTCATTCATTCATTCATCCTTTCTTGACAGTCAGAAGCAGTGTTAAAATATGTCAGAGTAGAGAAGCCCACTGTCTGTTCCACTCTGGACAAACTGGCAGAGTGTAAGTTTATTCCATCATGAAATAGAGAAGTTACCTTAATGTACTAAACAACCATTACCTTGGTCATTGTGTCCAGATTATATGCAAATTGAATGCAGCCTAATTTGAAAAGAGTCTATAGATTTGGGGAAGAGACCAGCCATCATTGAATAGAATAGAAACACATATTAATGAAGACCATGTCAGTCAACAAGAATCATCTCAGAAGCTTTGCAGAATACCAGCAAACATATTTATGTTATACATATTTTGCCACAAAATGTCTGTGAATACCTGAATTCAGAATATGAACTATTAATGGTGAAATGGGTAATTTGTATCAATTTTGATTATATATTATTATGACTTTCTTTCACTAACATTAAATATTTAATCTCTTATATCTGTATATTTCATTTCCACTAAAATTTTGTTGATTTATTTTATGTGTGTGTGTGTGTGTGTTTAGGAATCAGAATGGTAATGAATTGCTTAATTTTATTAGATGCACCATGATTCAGTCAGCACAACATTAAAAAAAATATTTATAACCAAACAATTGGCCAATTATTGCATACCTTCGCCATTTGCTAAAAGTTTCTATAGTATTATTTTGTTAATTATTTTAAAGTAAGAATTAATAATGATCATTTCCACTAACTTGCAATATATTAAGAATTAAAATAACAATCTGCACATTAATGTAAATAATGCAGATTAATGATCTCTGGATAAAATAAAGGGCTCCATAGACAAATTAAATGAATTAAGAAAGATTATTTTTCATAGTTATAAAAGTTTCCAGTTGTTGGAAAGGATATTTTCTTGAGCTAATGTACTGTTATTTAGGGTATTTTGTGTATATAAAGTTTTGGTACTTAAGTATTAGTCTGGACTTCAAGATTGATTATGGAATTATTCCGGATATAAATAACTAATCAGTGAAATTTATCATTGAAATTTTAAATTGTTTAACTTGTTTCCACAAATTATAAATTACTTTTTAAGAAAAATTCTGACAAATCGGCAATAATATTTTCAAACATGCATACACAATATTAATAAAAAGGATTGAGGAAAGTTTGTTTTCTTTTTTTTTAAATGAAAGTTTGTAAAAGTGATGTGTTTGTAACATGTATAAAAAATGTGAGTTAAAGTGCAAAACTCTTTTAAATGAAATCTTTTAAAAGTGATGCATATGTACATTTATAAAAAATATAAGTTAAAATAAAATCACTTAAGTACCTTTATTTTAATTTACATTTTGTCCGAAATGAGTATGAAGCAGATGTATTCCTACCACTCACACTTAGTGACTTAGTTTGAGTAATATATATTTGATAGATGCACATTTTTACTGTATATTTATTTGGTAGTCGCACATTTCTACTATATATTCATTTGATAGATGCACATTCCTACTGTACATCATATGTTTTCTATATTCTTTGATTGCTCAATATATTCATTTGATAGATGCACATTCCTACTGTACATCATATGTTTTCTATATTCTTTGATTGCTCATAAATAAGTGTAATGCAGATGTTGTTTCTGCCACTTACACTTATTATTATTATTGTTATTTATCAGATAGATGCTCAATCCTACCAATTAGTTCGTAAGTTTCAGTCAGTAATGCCAAGTAGAGATTCCTATACTGAGCATTTGGGAATATTATTTGATTAGTATTAAACAAACATTAAAGAGCATCTTATATGATATTTAGTTTCCATTATTTAAGTCATTCAGTATTTGTTGTCTAAGCACTACGGCCCGAGAGATTTATGTTAATCTAGTTCTTTTAATGGTATAGTTTACTAAATGGTTTTTAGCATATCATAAAGCTTGTAATATTAATAAAACTGGGTTATATTAATAGATATTAGTAGTTATAGTATTTTGTACAATAAGTCTATATCTATTCAGGAATAATAAAGGCAATGAAACTCTTAGGGCCATTAAATAAAACAATAGGCCATTAAATTATGTTATCCTGGATAAAAGACCAATAGACTGAAGTTTCCCAAGAATTTCTGTCAATTGTGTTATTTGTTTTATGTATATAAGTAAATAAATCATAATTTCTCATTATTCTAGCATTTGTCATTTATTGTAATCAATAATGGAAATGAAAATGCAGCAGGATATAAAAACAAAGTTTTTGATTATGTGACATCGGAATATGGAGCTGCATGCAAATTACCCTTGTGTGATTTTCACATTAGCTGTGCATTTTTTTATCTTTTCAAGGTAATATATTGAAACAGATATGCTGTTCCTCATATAAATATTCAAAAGACCCCCCCCCATTCAAAAATGTCTAGCGTGATTCAGTCTAATTGGGAACGCAATAAAGCTGCGATTTGTTTAAAAAAATCATATTTTTAATTTTGTGATTGATGGAATTGAATAAAATGTTAAGTCATCTTATTTTTTTTTATCTGTCTCAATAAAAAAAAAAAAGAAATTAATTATCCAATCATTAAAAAGAAAGAAAAAAGATACTTGAGTTAAACTGAGGCAGTATTCAAATTAAGCACGTCGTCGGAAGAAAAGAACTTTTTTTTCTCTCTCTCGTTTTACACAGAGAGGTAGAACATATTAAATTTTTTTTTAAAAAAAAGTGTATTTCTTAATTCTTTTGACATATTAAAATATAGCTTTAACAAAACGTGAAAATGGAAAAAGAAAGCTTTACTAGAAGAATTTTAGCGACAATGGGGTAATTTAGTGGCTTCACTCTCTCCACGCTGTGCCATGACTTTCCATAAATGAAATAACCTGCCTTCTTTAGAGTAAACTAGACTGCAAAACTGGAAGGTAATTATGTTATAGGAATGTTTAGACATCTTTACCATAAATTATAAATTGACATCATGAAATATCTACATAAAAATTATTTTTATAAAATATTAAAACATCTTTATCATACGTTATAAAGTGAAGTTATGAAATAATTACATAGAATTTGTTTTATAAAATATTAAGACATCTTTATCATACGTTATAAAGTGAAGTTATGAAATAATTACGTAGAATTTATTTTGTAAAATATTAGAACATGTTTATCATACGTTATAAAATGAAGTTATGAAATAGTTATATACAAATTTATTTACAAAAATATTTGAACGTATTTACTATGTGGATTAGAAATGCTTTAATTACTAAATGATAAATGCTCCACAAGCCAAACAGAATTTATGTATATGAATATACTTTTATATTTGGCTAAATTATAAATGCTCCACAAGCCAAACAGAGTTTATGTGTATGAATATACCTTTATATTTGACTAAATTAGAAATGCTGCAATTACTAAATGATAAATGCTCCACAAGCCAAACAGAGTTTATGTGTATGAATATACCTTTATATTTGACTAAATTAGAAATGCTGCAATTACTAAATGATAAATGCTCCACAAGCCAAACAGAGTTTATGTGTATGAATATACTCTTATATTTGACTAAATTATAAATGCTGCAATTACTAAATGATAAATGCTCCATAAGCCAAACAGAGTTTATGTGTATGAAGATACTTTTATATTTGATTAAATTAGAAATGCTGCAATTACTAAATGATAAATGCTCCACAAGCCAAACAGAGTTTATGTGTATGAATATACTCTTATATTTGACTAAATTATAAATGCTGCAATTACTAAATGATAAATGCTCCACAAGCCAAACAGAGTTTATGTGTATGAATATACTCTTATATTTGACTAAATTATAAATGCTGCAATTACTAAATGATAAATGCTCCACAAGCCAAATAGAGTTTATGTGTATGAATATACTCTTATATTTGACTAAATTATAAATGCTGCAATTACTAAATGATAAATGCTCCATAAGCCAAACAGAGTTTATGTGTATGAAGATACTTTTATATTTGATTAAATTAGAAATGCTTCAATTACTAAATGATAAATGCTCCACAAGCCAAACAGAGTTTATGTGTATGAAGATACTTTTATATTTGACTGAATTATAAATGCTTCGGTTACCAAATGATAAATGCTCCACAAACCAAGAATTGCTAAGTTTAAATGTTCACCAATCAATAATGATTCATAAAATAATGAAATGCTGTATAAACCATAAATGCTTGACTGCTTCTAAGGTTCTTCTCTTAAATGAATTCAAAATGAACTATTGTTGAATTAGAATATTTCCAAGCTTCTTCTCATAAAGAAATTCAAAATGAACTATTGTTGAATTAGAATATTTCCAAGCTTCTTCTCATAAATGAATTCAAAATGAACTATTGTTGAATTAGAATATTTCCAAGCTTCTTCTCATAAAAGAATTCAAAAATGAACTATTGTTGAATTAGAATGTTTCCAAGCTTCTTCTCATAAATGAATTCAAAATGAACTATTGTTGAATTAGAATATTTCCAAGCTTCTTCTCATAAAAGAATTCAAAATGAACTATTGTTGAATTAGAATATTTCCAAGCTTCTTCTCATAAAGGAATTCAAAAATGAACTATTGTTGAATTAGAATGTTTCCAAGCTTCTTCTCATAAATGAATTCAAAATGAACTATTGTTGAATTAGAATATTTCCAAGCTTCTTCTCATAAATGAATTCAAAATGAACTATTGTTGAATTAGAATATTTCCAAGTTTCTTCTCATAAAGGAATTCAAAAATGAACTATTGTTGAATTAGACTGTTTCCAAACGTCTTCTCATAAATGAACTTGTAAATGAACTATTGATAAAGAAAAAAGAACTGCTTCTAGCTCTTTCATAAGTAAAATGAAAATGAATTATCATGTGGATAAAAATGAACTTCGTTAGAAATTGCTAATTAATTGTTATTTAATAAATTTTTTTTTGTTACTAAAAATTAATTTGGTTATCCAGTTGTCCAATTCTGTTTTATTTTATTGCATCACTCATCAGTTATAGCACTTGTTCATGAGAATCTCATGCCTTCTGAGCTACGTCTGGCATAACTAGACCTAGGCAAGTCAGGTTGTAGTGAGACAGAACTCTAATGGCGCTCTTTGGGAAACCAAACATAGAAATATTTAGATGTTTCCAGTCTTTATGGCACTACATCCTCTGATGAGCAGGAAATATTGTTGTAGGAGGCATTAACATCTGCATTAGGAATGTCAATTGATAGTTCCTTCCTACAGCATGCTCATCAGAAAATTGTTACAACTGACGTAATAAAAGGGTTGTATGCAGGTCCGGTTACAATATATATATAAGCATTTGTGAAGAACAGAATCAAAACTTTTTTCATATAATATTCTAAGATCCCTAAAATCACTAATTAGAATTAATGGTCTTGAATTTAAATTGTTTTGTCAATTCATAAAATTGAAGTCATTTTCCAGAAAAAGTAGTGATGTTCTATTTGGCAACAACCTTCCTATTAGACATCTGATATAATAATATTGGCAAAATCATCATACTTGATGAGATGACTACTTTCCTATTTAGATATGAGATTAGAGGAACAAATTAATATAACTCAAATATCATGCCATGCTTTATCAATGATAATACATCCCAAAATTCATTATTGGTGACAATTGAAAATCATTCATCTATAAATGTATTAGAAAATATATTATTGGGTGAACCAGTAACTCATACAAATATTTCAGTATGGTACATTTCTAACCACAACATTTCTCAATATGAATCATCCATGGTTCTTTGACACAACTTTATAATTTAGGTAGATCAGATGATTTTTACATATTATTGATTATTGTCTTTTTTCAATAATTTAAGGTCGATTTTAATCGTAGAAAAATAAAATTTTAATTCTTTTGACAAATTGATTAAGCAAAATTTTGATATCAAGTTTTTTGATGTGATAAAAAGACAATAAGTAATATGTTATCATTTCTAAGATTTGTATGACTATTAAGATGTATGACAATTTTGAAAACTAACATTATTATTCTGTTCAATAATTTCATGAATTAAAACAGGAAAACTTTCCATATAGTATTGCCATTCAGTGCAAGCCAGGGTAATCAATGGATGCCAGAAGGCTTGTGCATAAAATCTCCATCTAGTGCCTATTCATCCAATTTCCCCAGACTAGTTTCTGGCTTGTGACCTTCATCAGTGAGGAACCTTGGATCTGAGAGCACTGCACCTAGATCTTAGGATCTTATGCAATCCTCCAGCAGCCACCTTTTATCTCCACTTAACTACAAAACTACGAATCTTAAATTGAAAACACAATAATATTTTCAATCCAAGCTCATTAGCTTTTATAGTCATATAGATCTGAACTCATTTAGTATCTATACATTTTGTATCATTGGTTCTTTAATAACCATAGCCACTACTATCCTATTAGGCAGGATTGGTTTTAAGCCAATAAAAATCACATGATTACCATTTCTTATGCTCGCTTATAACAGTTATTAAAACAGGCAAAACTCTCTATATAGTATTGCCACTGCTGGAGGGTTGCATCAGATCCTAAGTTCTAGGTACAGTGCTCTCAGATCCAAGGCTCCTCCCTGACAAAGGCCATAAGCCAGAAACTAGTCTGGGAATATTGGATGAATAGGCACTAGATGGGGATTTTATGAACAAGCCTTCTGGAATCCATTGATTACTCTGGCTTGCACTAAGTGGTAATACTATATGGAGAGTTTTGCCTGTTTTAATAACAGATATAAGCAAACATAAGAAATGGTGATCGTGTGATGTTTATTGGCTTAATTTCATGAATGTTCATGAAAGCAGTATTATAGAGACTTAAAATACTTATCAAAAAATATTGGGGCTACAGATATTATTTAATTCAGAGATTTATTATGATCAAAGTGAAATACATATTACAACTGTACCATCATCAATGAAGACCTGTTTTTTATGCAATAAATCATTTAAGTACTTATAGTGAAAATCATAAAAAAATAATAATAATGGTCAAAATACATCGTCTTTTTCTAAATATAACTTGTTTAAGTTTTGATTTTAAATATGAAGCAAATTTATATATATATAAATTTTTAAAATACGTAAGAATGGCATTTCACTTCATTTTATAACTAAATGTATATTACAATAATTATAGAAAATGAGATTTTAATAATTTTTCACTTTTTTTGGTAATGGCATCAAATATATCAACATATATTAATGATTTTATCAAATTATTTTTAATTACAAATATATTAAAATAATGTAAATATTTTTTGGATATAGTTCTTTGATATTTACTTTGATACAATATTTTTGAAAAATTATTCTGTTTCCAATTAATAATTAGCAAAATGAAATATTTAAAAACGTTTGCTATTTTTCCTTGTATATTGTTTTTAGTAACAAATTTCTCCATACCATAGAGGCATCTAACGCAAGCTATACTAATCAACAGATGCTAAAGGATTGTATATTTTAAACTCTACTCGATACCTTCTCATTTCAATATTCACAGAATTTTTAGCTTATGGATTTGATCAGTGAGGAACATTGTATCTAAAAGAATTGAAGAAAGCCATAAGCTAAAAACTAGTCTGGGGATATTGGATGAGAAGCTACTGAATAGGAATTAAAAAAGCACACAACCTTCTAGCATCTATTGATTATTATAGCTTGGGAGTAGATGATACTTATGGCTTTCTTCATTTCTTCCATTAATTAATTTTGTTGAAAATTTTATTTTAAAATCTTTTACATTTATTTGTTTATTTTTTTCTCATTATAACATTTACTTTTTTTTTACAATTATAAAAAGAAGAGAATGGATTTAAATCTTTATCTGACAAGATCCTCTTTCCCCATCTTTATTCTTAACATCTACTTTTAAACTATTTTTTGTTTTGTTTTCTCTTTCTTCTTCATAATTTTTTTTTTAATTATTAAACATATGTAATGCAGATATATATGTATGTTTTACAACATATATGTTGTGACACTTTAGCTCTGATATTTGATTTTATTATATATATATATATATATTAAATTAATTTCGGTATTGCTGGAAACAATCAAGCTACAGAGTGTGGCCTTTCTCCTACTGTCTGCATGGAATACAACATTTATTTCTATTATGAAGATGACCAGAGACAACATTCATCACTATGGATGTGTAATTGAGGATTGGATGCTGTAAATGGCAGGACACATCTACTGACCATTTGATTTATGCTAAAAAAATAACTTTAATTACTATTGACCTGCTGGGCCTTTCACTACCAGTGAATTGGATGGGCCCAGGACTATCTCTACTGGTCCTCATCCTACAAAATGAATGGATGCTGTAAATGCTATGATACATCTACTGACCATTTGACTTATGCTAAAAAATATTTATTATGGATATGCTGAGAATTACTTTTTCAGTGTGCTAATTTAAATAATGTGCTGGGAATCTGTCAACCAACACATTGGATGGTTCCAGGACTTTATCTACTGGGTCCTCATCCTAGAAAATATGAGATGCCATTCCCTCCTGACTCCCCTTATTAATCATTGATTTCACAAAGTAACAGCCTATATATATATCGACATTCATTTATTCTGTGAATCATTTCTTAATTGTTTATACACACACCTCACATAACTTGATCAACTACAATGTACCATCACTTACATAAGATCATTGTTTATTTATTTTTATTATATTAATTTTTTTCTTTTTATTTTAATTAATTTTTATTTCCATTTTACTCTGATCTCATAATCCAAGTACAAAACAAAATTTTTTTTTCCATCGTCTACAGATCTGTTTAGTTATTGTAGACCTTTTAGATTTTGTCAGATGGTTCTTTCAGGTTTCTTATATATCTTCTCAGGCCAGGAAATCATGACTTACCCCTAGGCTTGGCCTGCTGTTCTGGGTAGTTGATCTTCGGGTTGCTGCTGGTGTGTTTTTTACACCTCTTTTTTTAGAACTATGCAATGATCTATGTCTAGTATTTTGATTCCAATTATATTTATAAGCACTGAAATTTTTGACATTTGTATTCTTCTCTCTTTCTAAGGGTTTGAGTCCCCTTTCCTTGGCTTCACAATTTGGCCTAGTGCTGTCAATCACACTCAGTAGCTCAACCATTTGCTCTACCATTTATGTTTTAGTACCTAGCAGCATCTACTTCACATTATGTAGAAAATTATGCCTCACTATCTAAATAATTTGCTGTTCTGACAGTGGGCTGGCTGTTAACAATCTTAATTTTGCAACTTGATGGTGGAAAAAGGGTGTGAAAAGTTCACTGGATTATCTTTTATCCCAGTGATACTTGGTGTCTAATATTTTTCTGGTGCTATACATTCCAGAAAATTGCTAATATGAATGTGATAGGTTTTATAAATAGGGAGTCCTATCAAGCCTTTGAAGCACCTTGTAGATGGCTACAGGAGGTTGCAATCATTGCCTCTTCTGATTCCATGTGAAGTATCATTCTAGGCTGCTGTGTTTGGTCGGAACCTCCCCTGCATGCCCCAAAAATATTCATTTTTAAAAATTGATTTACGCTAGCAGAGTTATTATTTAAATGTGTATACATACTTGTGCTTTTCTGTTACCTACTGTCAATATTAACATTTTTTATTTTCTAAATGTTGTCTTATCTTCTTCAACTTTTAGTTCAATTATTTCTATTTTTCTGCTAAATTATTCATATCCTCATATTTTCTATTACCTTCTCATTTTCTTCTTGTACTATTTCCATTCCCTCTTCCTGTTTATTTTTAATTCATTTATTTTTTACCTGTTTTGTATTTTCATTAACTTCTAGCATGATTTCCTGGATCTGCTGCTCTATTTTTTTTTCCGGGCATTTCTGCCTGGTTCCTCAACTTTTCCTCTATCTCCTTGGCAATTTTTTTTTTATCTTTTCATAATTTTCATTAACAAACTCACTATTTCCATTCCTTCTTCCTGTTTATTTTTAATTCATGCATTTATTACCTGTTTTGTATTTTCATTAACTTCTAGCATGATTTCCTGGATCTGCTGCTCTATTTTTTTTTCCAAGCATTTCTGCCTGGTTCCTCAACTTTTCCTCTATCTCCTTGGCAATTTTTTCCTGTCTTTTCATAATTTTCTTTAACAAATTCATTATGTCATTACTTTCTAGGTCACTTTTTTCTATTTTATCAGTGACTTCCTGTTACTAAAACAGGCAAAACTCACCAGCTAGAGTAATCAATGGATGCCAGAAGGCTTGTGCATAAAATCCCCATCTAGTGCCTACTCATCCAATATCCCAGACTAGTTTCTGGCTTGTGGTCTTCATCAGTGAGGAGTCTTGGATCTGAGAGCACTGCACCTAGTTCTTAGGATCTAATGCAACCCTCTAGCAGCCACCTTTTATCTCCACTTAACTACAAAACTATGATTAACTAAAAAACTATGAGTCTTAAATTGAAAACACCTTAATATTTTCAATCCAAGCTCATTAGCTTATATAGTTAAGTGGAGATAAAAGGTGGCTTCTAGAGGGTTGCATTAGATCCTAAGATCTAGGTGCAGTGCTTTCAGATCCAAGGCTCCTCAGTGATGAAGGCCACATGCCAGAAACTAGTCTGGGAATATTAGATGAGTAGGCACTAGATGGGGATTTTATGCACAAGCCTTCTGGCATCCATTGATTACTTTAGCTTGCTGTGTGTGGCAATACATATAGTGAGTTTTTCCTGTTGTAATAACAGTTATAAGCAAGCATAAGAAATGGTGATCATGTGATGTCTATTGACTTCTGGTTAGTTGTTAAGTGCCTCTAATTCTTTATGTTGAGCTTCCATTTTTGTTTTAGCTCTAGTATGCATTGGTTTAATTTTATTATTTATTTAATGATACTATACAACTTTTTGTTTTTTTATTTTCTATAATTTAATTCAAATGGGGTGTTTGACTAATCTCAAAACCCCACAGTTCTCTCTACCTTCCCACCTGATTATCAAAAACTCTAGTAACAAACTTCTCTATCTTTCTGGCCACATTTTTCTCCTCTCTCCTTTTTATTTATATTTCATCCTTATATACAACTACATCTTTTCTTATTTTTTTATTTTATTTTATATTCTTAATATCATATTAGGTTTACTTTGGTCTATTTTTCCCTTCACACTGTTCACCAACTTCAATTATTCATTATTATGTACTTAATTGTTTATCTGAATTTTAGTTTGGAACAAATAGTTTTTAATTATGCTGGGCTATTTATGGCACATTAGCAGTCACATTGGATGACATTTGTAATGATCATGGACATTTAACTTTTTTTTCCCACTGGACAGCCATTTGTAATGATCAGTGCCTATTTTCACTTATTTTTTTCCACTTATAGGAAAAGACAAGGCAGAAAATATTTTGTTTAAAGAATGTGTATTCATTAACTAGAATTATTATGAGTGGTTGATTAAATCAGCTGTCTATATTTGTTGACTGACTTCGTATCTTTATCAATGTATTGTACTGTTAACATTTTGACATCATATTATATACTATTTAACCACTATGGTCAATTATTATTATTATTTCTTTTCATATCTATTTAATACCTCCTACAGTGGATCACACATTCAAGCAGAGGGATAGAATTTCATTGATAGATTAACCGTCAATAATATCTATGATTAGATAAAGGCTATACGAATGCACAGTCCATCATTTTTCCTGACCATAGCACTCCTCTATACTGCTGGAATAACACCCATCATTCAAGGGACCTTATTTGTTTTGAGAACAAGTTTCAGGTGCCATCCAGCCATATAAGTTATATATAGCTGGCATGTCTGAACAACAGGCAAATGAACCCAGCACTTGAGATTTACCCAGGATAACTCAAACTTTTTGAACAGGGGACCTAGCACAATACTAACTAATATCTGGAAATATTTATAATCTTACACTCCTGGTGAAGCTGTTAAAAGAGAGTATACACATAGTCAAATATTTAATATAATCAAACAAAGAAAATAAATAAATATACAATAATTATCAGTAATTCAATATCATTGATTGTTCTTCATTTTATAGTTCATTTATTTTAATAATGTCTAGACACTTAATTTATGACTGAAAATGTTATATTTACCTAGATTTTTTATTACAATGAGATGATGTCATCTTTTGGCAGTTGACACATTTCCTTTGGTTCTGATTTTTCACATAGCTGGCCTTTTGGTCTTCAACAATGACTTTCTTGTTTTCTTTCCATGTTTCTGATAGACAATGGGAGAGAGTGTGCAGTAGCATCTGTACTATGGATGAGGATTGATTACAGGTGAGAAAAGTTGATGGAGCCAAGAACCCAGATCATGAAACCCAGATGAACACTCCTAAAGTTTTCTAGAAACAATGTTGCTACTTTTATGGCTTTTATGTTTAGATTTTTTGCAGAAAGTAATAACTGACTCTGAGGATCTTGTTGACTATGCTTTCACCAAATTGAAGTAATAATCTTCATAATCAATAATCGACTAACTCATTAACAATGGACAATCTGCCCTTTTATACTTACCTCTCCCATTGTCTATTTTTATCATATTTTTAATTTGGTTTTTAATTAAATTTACATTTATTTATCTAATCTTTTTTTAGATTCATCTACTATCTTATTGACCAGGAATCTTTCCAAATTTAAGTGCATTCCTGCTGATGAGATATATTACAAGATTTCTTTTACTAATTAATTTTATTGAGAAATTTTATTTTAAAATTTTTTACATTTGTTTATTATTTTTTTATTCTCATTATAACATTTACTTTTTTTTTCAATTATAACACTTTCAATCTACTCCACTCTCCAACTCTTCAGCCATTTATATCATTGAAAATCTGATGAGTGAAAACCCAAATTCCTTGTTGTTGCCAATATTATTGTCATACTCACTGACCCCTCATATATAGTACCTTGTTCATTTAAATACACAGAAGAAAGATGGGCAGGATAAGGCTGAATCTGTAATATTTGGATACAAGTATAAATTATATACTTGGATTTTAGATGTAATTATAGGGGATTTGAATACAGACTTTCAAGCTCCCTTCAGCTATCCACTCTATCTCATACAATCAATATGCATGATGACACATATGAAAAAAATAAATGATCTCCAATTTATGTATTTTGTGCTGAATCAGCACTCATCTTTTTCACATGTGTGTAGTCATATATATTGGTTGTATGAGGTAGAGTGGGTAGCTGAAGGGAGCTTGAAAGTCTATGTTCAAATCCTCTATAATTACACCTAAACTCTAAGTATCTAAATTATACTTGGATTCAAATATTACACATTCAGCCCGTATCCTACCCACCCCTCTTCTGTAAATTTAAATGGACAAAGTCCTTTACATAATGAGTCAGAGTGTCTAAAAGTCAAACATGGCATGATAGTAATATCAACAAAGGATTTAAACATTTCATCATCAGATTTTTAATGATATGGATGGCTGAAGAGTAGAGAGTGGAGTAGATTGAAGCCTGTTCATTAAAGTTTGAAAATTTGCTATCTTAATACAAACCAAACATTGACTATATATGTGTGTGGGAGATGATGATCTGGACCAGCTGATGAATCATGCTTCAGTATGAAATATGTATATTGAAAATTATTTATCTTTTTCACATGCTGTGGTTATGTGTGTATATTGTATGAGATAGAGTGGATATCTGAAGGAAGCTTAAAAGTCTGTGTTCAAATCCCTATAATTAATGCATTTTAGTGATTTTATTTATTTTATTACATTTTAATAATAATGATGATGATAATGATTATGATAATAATAATAATTTTTTAAATTTTATTTACATTATCCAGACTGTTAAAATATACAAACCATTTATAAATAGATAATCTAAATATAATATATTATACAATAATAAATATAATGGTGAAAATATACTTATAAAACTATAACGAACCACAGAAGTATTTTCAAATCTCTTCATCTTCTTCAATTATCATTTAAATTCTATATAAAAGAAGTAAACATCATCAAGTTAAAGTTTTAAAAAATATATTTTCACCATTATATTCATTATTATTTTTTATCATAATACATGTAATAAAACTAAAATAACAGAATTATAATAGAATAAAATTTTACAATTACTATTTCCTATAGTACAGTTTTTATTATATCTAAAAATGTTTGCTTATCAATAGATACAATCTTTCCTAACTTATTATTAATATCACCAGAATTATACAACATGCTTATTCTTTGCAAGATAGAATGTTCCAAATACAAAGGTTTAATAATTGTTAAAAAAAAAAAAAAATTGATTCGTGATATTATGACTTTGATTTTTTTTTAAAAAAAAATTTGCCATTTCTAGTTCCTTGTCTTTTTGATTACTTTTTTAAATTTAATTTTAGTTATACAATTTTTAAACATAAATTTTCATGTAAAATATTATATAATAATGTTAGATCTGTTAATTGTCTTTGTTTTACAAATGGAAAATGATACTCGGTTTGATTAGCATTTATATAATTAATGAAATTATTATATATTTTTTGATCTAAAGTATATCACAACAACAACAGTAATAATTAAATAACTCCAAATAAGAGATTTGTGTGAGGAGTTTATACATACTAACTATCAAATTTCAAAATTAATTATAAAAAACATATATATATTGTAATGGTTTGACTAGGATATTTCACAATTTTTACATTTTCTCTATTTATTTATTTACCTGGCTTTAAGCATCAGGAAATAAGATAACACATGTTTATTTAAAGCAATATTTTATTCAATATTACACAGCCCCATTTGTAATGCCTGGCTAAATTATGGAGAACATAAGTTACTCCCAATGAATGATGGTTGACCATGCAATCTTACATAAACAAAGTAACAAATCATATATTAATAATTTATTTACAAATTTACTTATTAATTGATGTATAATTTACTTTCTTTAATAAAATTATCAAATCATATAACAGTAATTTATTTACAAAATGTAATCATTAATGTACCCTGTCAATAGGAGGACGACCCCTAGAAGATATGTTAAGTCCTTTCACTAGGATCTACTATGATTTTATCTAGGTACCATTCAATAATTATCATTTTTTCAATTACATTTAGTCAAAATTAACAATTGTGATACTCACCTATCCTATTAACAAGATTATATACCCTTTAACATTAAATAAACATTGAAGTATTTATCCAATGGCATAAGAATACCTAGACACTCCTCCTTATTCAGTATCCAAATACTTTCATGACTAACAATAATGCTTAAATAAATAGAATAAAACATCTATAATTGTGAAATTTAAATTAACCTATTCAATAAGTTGTATTATTGTATGGTAATCTTTTATTATTATTACTTTTATAACACTATCATTAAGAATAACCGTAATAACAATATTATTCTAAGGGGATCTCAGGATTATCATTGATCTTAATTAACTATTTATACTACCTATAAAATATCAAGAAGGATTTTGTTTAATTCTATAGGTAGTATGACATGTTAAAGATGACTCATAACATTTTTCTATAATTACAACTATATCACTATTTTATTTTATGGTCTCTATTGTTGAATAACAAATCACTTTTTTTATTTAAACTATAATCATCATATCGAACTTTAAATAAAAACTAATTCCTAATATGATTTCTTAACAATAAATATACTTTACTACATTTACAATGTATTTGAGCTATGAATGATGTGCGCAAAGCAGTTTGCAATAATTTAATATTCGATTTAATAAATATTTACCTAGATAATTGTAATACAATATATTATACTGGATCAATTTTTTTTCCAAATTTCAAATCATATTTTTGGTTGATATGCATATGACAATTAGTACTCTCTGATGATGGTGTAGTGATAATGATTCCCCGCAAAAGAAATGCAACTTTAGACAGTATAATTTTAAAACATTAATTTTAATAACATATTATGTACAAAGTTTAATAATGCAATAGAATTAATAAATAAATTAACATAAAACAATGAAACATTTATACTATAATATTGAAACGGTTACACCTGTTTCACCTATTATCTTCGATAATAGTTTACTTCGTTACACTCAGATTGCGTGTGTTTCTTAAATTTAAAACATTAAGTGTGCTATAATATAACAGAGTATGTGCGTATATAATCGTCCCATTAATTATATTATAAAATTACATTCGCAAAACATTAAGTGTGCTATAATATAACAGAGTATGTGCGTATATAATCGTCCCATTAATTATATTATAAAATTACATTCGCAAAATATTATATACGCGTATATTCCAGTACATATGTTAAAACGGATGGACAATGGTAGTTAAAATTTATATATAACAATAAGTTTAAATCTATAATATTATATTTTCAATATTCCTTCTAAATAATTATTTATTTCAGTCAATATTCATTGTAAATAAATTTCAAGTTAGATAATTTTCAGTTCTTTGTTTGTGTAAAATTATTGAAGCAGTAAGTTGTTTATCAGTTTTGGCATTTCCAAAAATAAATCTTTAGCTAAAAACTTGACCTATTTTAAATTATATAACTTAGACCAATTATAAAGTTTAGTGGAGCATAAATCTATACTAATGCTAATACAACTCTCTTATCATCTTTGACCAGAAGCAACCATGACGTCAATTGAAGTCCAAATTTAAATCCACCAAATGTTATTAACTGGATATTTCCTAAAGGCTAGTTCAAACCAAGAATCATACGGTGTGGCATGACTAAAAGTGGGAGGTTACTGCCGTCAGAAAAATAATATAAAAAGGGTCCTTTTCCATCATCACTCTCTCTTACTTTAAATTTTCCTGTTGCTGTGAAATTTGCGTTTTCGCTACTGAAGAATTCTGAAAAGCTGAATCTTAGAAAGCCACCATCCAGGCCGCTCCAACGATGACCGTTGGCTAGAGACTAAGGACAGACGTTGCTCTTCCAAGAGCGGCTACCGATGAAAAAAACCTCCACCATGCCCAGACCAGTGAGAAAGAAGCCATGCCAGATAGTTCCAGAACAGAATAATGGAAAAAGCTGCCACAGTATTAATTTTCAAACCTGCATCCAGACTAAAGACACAGAGAAGCCCAGCCTGATTCGATAGAAAGAAGTACTTAAAGAATGCCTTAAAGACTTTACCGGTAAATCATTTTACCCAATATTTAATTCAATAACTAAACTTATAAATTAAAAAAGCTAGCTAACTAAATAAATCCAGTAAATAATTATCATCTAAATGTCCCACTAAAATGTTTGTTTTAAACTTATTTAAATTTTAGAGCACTCAAAATTCTTGCTTGATCATTAATATTTTAAATTAATAGTTTTAATAAGCACCTATAAATATCTAATTGCTATAGAATCATACAATAAATTCTTATGCCATCGATCTTTAGTTTAAGTGTATCTTTATTAACTTATGCTGTGTTTTCACCAGAACGGAGTCTTTTATGCTAGTAAATTATTGGGGGAAGGGGAGCGGGTAGTCTCTTTTCTGCTACATCAGATTATTGTAATAGAGAGAATATAGCTAAGACTCCTTTCTGAAATGAAACTACAATGATGCCAGAGAATCCGTTAAATTATAATGCGATAACATGTTTAAAAGTATATTTTTCTGAAGTTATTTAAAATGGGATATTTGCTAAAGTTGTTTGAAATGTATATTTATTTGCTTATGTTATTTCAAATGCAGTTTTGCGTATGTTATTTAAAACGCGTCTTTTGTGTAATATATTTAAAGAATATATTTGCCAGTTTATTTGAAAAGTATATTTTGCGTAGGCTATTATAAAATGTAGGCTTTACGTAAGCTATTCAAGATACAATTTGCATTATTAGTAAAGCCTATTTTGACAAGTTGATTCAGATTATTGGTGTAATTTATAAGCTATTTAATATCCATATTTTAGAATCAGTTCGTTTGATTTGGGATAGCAGTTATACTATATGTAATATTCAAGTTCTGATTAATCTAGAGTTTGCTATAACTTCATATAAGTAAAAGAATAATATGCTATGCAGAAAACCATAAATCAGATTCTCTGTATCACCATTACCATGTGACTCAATAATGTCATCTATGAACTGACCGGCATTGTACTGAGAAAAGCTAGGATTTAGTGTCTTTAATTTATAAAATAATAATTTAGCGTGGCGAATGTATTGCTAGTTTGCATATCTTCTTGCTATCCCTAAAGGCCTACATCAGATTCGTATTTCGTCAAGTCACGCCTTGAAAGTTTAGGCAAAGGTGACCTTATTCCTATTTCGTCAAGTCACGCCTCAAAAGTTTAGGTGACCGTGACAGTTATTTATATTTGGAGGAACCAGTCATTCCAAAAGGCTTATAAGCCATTCTTCTACTTTAATAAAAGGGCCTCTTCAATTATAGCAAGCAGATCGGTTTGGGGACCGTGTACTTGGTAATAAACCTCAATTAAGAGTACATTCGAGACGCACTTATCCAAATACTATAGTTTATAACGCACTAGAGTCTTGACGTTCGACTGCCGCACCTCAGTTCAATTTCCCTAGAAATAACTTCGGCTTTGATCCGACTCAGAATCTGAGTTGACGGGTTTATCTGTATGACATATAACATGCAAATATCTTTCCGGTTAGGTTCAAACTTAGTAATAAAATATAATCTACACTTATATATATAACACGCAAATACTTTTATGGTTAGATTTGAACTGCATAATAATAATATAGTCATTGTCAATTAATAATAAATGATTACTATTAACTGTTAATTATTCCTACTATATAAAACATAGCATGGGTTGGGATATGAATGGCATAAGCTTATTAAAAGGTTATAGAATACTTAAACCCTTTGTAACTCTGAATATCCACTCACCTGCGTGTGAGCTAAAAATATATAAATTATTCGTAATATTATTTGTAACTCCAAACCACTCACCTGCGTGTGATCCATTGATAATTTGTTTTAGAACCTAGAGCCCTCACCTGCGTGTGAGCCCATATACATTGTTATAACCTATCTTCATAACTCTGAATATTCCCTCACCTGTGTGTGAGCTAGCTATATTCAACTATGTGTTTTATTTATTAACTGTTATATTAAATTTATGAAATATATATTGGTCTCAGCCTCATTACTTGCTCATTACCTTATGAATCACTAGTTAAGTTATATAATCGGTAATAAAGGGGGGGGATGTCTCATGTTTTACTGCTTTGCTACTGCCGGAACGTGACTAAAAAGATAGTGAGTGTAACCACAGGCATGTCATTCACAATGTGTTGACTTGGAAGCACGAGTGAGAGAGTGGAGGTATGATCAGACGTAGGATATCACTATCCCGACTTGGTCAGCCCTTGGGTTCTCTGGCTCAGACTCTCGGTCGGTTGAGCAAATGTACAACCTGACCGTTACATAGCTAAATTTTTTTTCCAGGAGTTGGACGCCCATCAGTGGGGCTATTCGAAATTCCCACAACCTGTAAGACCCTGTAGAGCATATAATATATGCGTAACACGACCCTGAGTAGAGTATAATTTTCATTCCAAATATCATTGCAGTAGAACAAAAATATATATAAATTAAACAAAACTCATAATTTGGTATTATAAGTGAGTTGTTAAATAATTTAAAGCTATTTAAAGTCAAACTATGTGATTCAGAGAGGGATGAGCAAGAAAATGATCAAGCAAGAAAAACAAATATACACAAATGAGCAAGCAGGAAAAAGAAATACACGCAAACTGAAAAAAAAAAAGTTTATTTAAGGGAGAAACCTCAGGTGGCAAGACAAGCGGGGTGAGTAAAAAAAAATTTTTTTTTTCCATTATTTGGATGTGTTATTATATATTTTAATTATATATTATGCAAATATATCATGTGGCAAATAACAGGAAGGAAATATGGGCAAAGAATAAAGGGAGTGAGGTAATTATAGGTAGTCAGTTCTGGGGGAGTAGACGGCGAGTCGATTGTCAAAAGAAAAAAAATAAAAGTAACAAATCAAAGATAGAGGTAATACTAAAACATATATATATATAAATAGAATGGAAGGGGAAAGAAAAGAGGAGAAGCAGGTAGGAAAGGAAGTAGGAAGTGAAGGTAAAACTTTGAGATCAGGGAGGATAGTAAAAGATAGTAGCAGTATGGAAGAGGAAGTAGCAGTGAGCAAAAGTGAGAACATAGAGGAGGAAAGTGGGTCTAAACCAACACAAGAAAAGGGACAGAGGGAAAGGCAGGAAGTAGTAAGTGATGCACAAAGCATAATGGCACTAATGGAAGTGATAAGGAAAGAGAATGAGGAAAGGGCAGAAAGAGATAAGGCTGAAAGAGAAGAAAAAGAAAGAAGAGATAGAGAAGAAAAAGAAAAAGATAAGGCTGAAAGAGAAGAAAAAGAAAGAAGAGACATAGAGGAAAAAGAAAAAGATAAGGCTGAAAGGGAAGAAAAAGAAAAAAGAGAGAGAAGAAATGCGTCAATACATAGAGCACGTGTTTGACAGCAAGGTAGAGCAGAGGTTCCAAACTCTGGAAGAAAAAATGGGTAGGTTAACAATTCAATATAAGAGATAAAATGAACAAACACAGAAAGAGTGTGAGGAGCTCTTGGAGGCACAAGAAAAAAAAATAGAAACTAGTCTGAGGACAGTAAAAGGGGAGATCCTCACAGTAAGGAGCAAGCTAGAAAGGCAGGGAGAGAGTCTACATAAGGAGATAATAGATGTGAGGAAAGAAACAGAAAAAAAAGTGGAAGACATAGAAAGGGAGTTAGAGATTATGAATAAAGGGGCCACAGAGGGAAGAATAGACATACTACAGGAAATGCAGGGGCTGCAGGAAAGAGTAGATAAGGTAGAAAAGGAGCAGAAAGAGACAGCAGGGGCAGCAGAGAGAGAATTAGCACCAAAAAGAATAAAATTAGCTAGTGGAGGTAAGTGGGAAGTAGAGAATAGAATCATAGGAGGAGAAGTCAGAGTGGAAGATAAGGGGTTCCTAGAGACAAAAATAAAAAAGTGTATAAGCCAAGAGAAAATAGCCGAAGTAGGTAACAGAGAAAGGGTTCAGAGCAGTAGGTTAATCAGAGAAGAAGGCCTTAAGGGAGAATTGAACATAGAGAGCACAAGAGAAGGGGTGATAGGCATGGATATGGTTAGGCAACAGACATACCTGTCTAAATATATACAGGTCAAAACCTTTAAAGGAGAGGTTGGGGAAAGTCCGAGAACACACCTCCAAAGTCTAACAGAATTGTTTAGGTTCCAACAGGTAGACCCTCAGGACCAAATCATGCTAGCCACACACTACCTACAAGGGTATGCCCAATCCTGGTGGGACTGCTATAAAGAAAAGCCTTATACCTTTGAGCAGTATGCAGCAGCCCTAGTAAAGACTTTCTGGAGTGAGGAAAGGCAGGATGGAATTTACCATACTGTGCTTAGAGAACAATATGGGTCGGTCACGAAAGAAACACACACACAATTTTTTATGCGCCAGGTTGCACGTCTCAGATTCCTGAACGCATTTCCCTTCACTGAGATTCAAATAATCTGTATAATTCAACAAAATATGCCTGGATATGTGCAACAGATGATGGTAGGTTGTAGGATATGCACAGTGGAAGAAATGGTGGCTTTCCTAACCACCATAGATTATACCTCTATACACAAAATGCCTGAGAAAGTTAGGAAGTTAGATCATGTTAAGTGTCAGGTTATTGGTCAGGAAGGCCAAGGGTCATACCATAGGTTTAGCAGGGCACCTCAGAATGGTATAGCATACAAGGGAAAGTCCACAGTACCGGGGTCGTTAAACTACAAAGGGTTCCGCTAGACCATTCCCATAGACGGATGCCCACATTAGAAAAAGGGAGTGAAACAGAGTATGTTCGGTCCACTATGGGTACCCTGAGAGAAGTTGAGGAAGAAAAGTCGAGGCTAAGTGTTAGGGCATGTCCCCTGGTGGCTATAGAATTGGATAGTCACAGAGTCATGGCATTAGTAGATATGGGGAGTCAACTCTCATTCGTAGCCAGTAGCTGGGTGACCAGGGTGGAATTACTAGGCCACCAGGTTCAAAAACTTTCCCTCAGACCTTTGAAAATGTTCATGGCGAATGGAAAACAAACAAAGACAGAAAGCTATCAAATATGGGTAGAAATAGCTTGGGGTCCCCTCAAAATAGGGCATGTTTTCCTGATTATGTGGGGCATACTACAAGAAGTAGTATTAGGAGCAGATTTCTTGGGCAAACACCAAGGCAGTATCAGTTTTGGGACCCAGGAGATCATAGTATACCAGGAGACCCTTAAAATGCAAAAGGAGCAGACCCTCACTAATAATCAATCTATGTTTATGAAGGGAGATATAGGAGAGGAAGAAGTGAAAGCGAAAATCCAGCAGGCAGGATGTATAGGGTTGGAAGAGAGGCAGGCTTTACAAGGGAGGGCTCCTTGAAGAATACAAGTATGCTTTTTCAAATATGCCGGGTATGATCAAAGGGTACCAACACTGTATCAGGTTAAAAGAGGAGGGCTTTTTCCAAGCTAAGACATATCCAATCCCATTTCAGTATCAAGAAGCAGTAGAACAGCAGATACAGAAAATGGTAGAATGGGGAATCATTAAAAAGGCACCCTCTCCTTACAATAACCCTTTGGTGGTGGTAAAAAAGAAGGATGGTTCTGTAAGGATCTGTTTAGATGCACGAACTCTAAATAATGTGACAGTTCCAGAAAGAGATGCCCCACCTAACATAAAGGAAATATTTTTGCGTTTGAAGGGCATGAAAATCTTCACAACTCTGGATCTAACGTCTAGCTACTGGCAGATGTCACTGGATCCTCGCGACCGCCAATACACTGCTTTTCGGTACAAGGGTCATTCTCATATATTCCAGCGTGTTCCCTTTGGGCTTATAAATAGTGCAGCTGGTTTAATGAGATGCTTAGATCAGGTCCTCTCAGAGCAAATAAAAAAAAGTATTATTAGCTATATGGATGATGTAGTTGTGGCATCCAAATCATACGCGGAGCATATGCAGAGCCTAGAGAAACTATTCCAAGAGTGCATCAGAAAGAACATCACTATCAACCTATCCAAGAGCCGATTTATACAGAGTGAGATTTCTTTTTTGGGCCATATCGTCAGTGGAGAAGGTGTAAGGACCCACCCTGAAAAAATTAAGGCCATCCAGGAGTTTCCAGAACCCACCACCAAAAAAGGGGTACGCTCATTCCTAGGCCTCTGTAATTACTACTACAAATTCTATCCGGGTTTTGCATTGGACACTACCAGCTTGATAGAATTGACAAAAAAGGGTAGTAACTGGGTTTGGGATGACGTGAGTCGAGCAGAATTCCAGAACATAAAGGCAAAGTTCCTATGGACAGTGATGCTCAACCACCCAGATTTTGGACAACCTTTTTATGTGCAAACAGACTGCAGCCGCATGGGTATGGGTGCTATCTTGTTCCAAGTTAGTGAAGCACAACAACAAAGGGTACTGTACTTCATCAGCCGCACTTTGAAGGGACCGGAGAAACACTATACTGTCACAGAACAGGAGACACTGGCCATTGTATGGGCCTGTGAGAAATTCAAATAATTTCTGTTAGGGTCGCAGGTTGTCATCATCACTGACCATAGGTGCCTCGAGTTTCTAAATCGTAGTTACTTGACGAGTGATAGATTGGTAAGGTGTAGTTTGTCCCTTCAGAGGTTTAATTATGGTGTTAGATACTGCCCTGGCCGTGAAAATGTCGTGGCAGACATCCTGAGTAGGAATCCTGTTAAAATAGAGGTAGAAAATCCCTGCTTGTCAGATGAACCAGTAGGTAACATCATGCAAATACGGAGTTCTTCCATAGAAACTAAACTGGCAAACATAGCCCAGTGGCAGCAGCAGTATTCTCCATATAACAGACTGATGCGGGAAGCCCAGAAGAAAATTACACCAGGGACATCCATAGATCAAGGCTCAAAGAAATACAGGCTCAGAAATGGGGTGTTACAACAGAAACTGTACCCAGATAAAGAGGAATGGAGAACTTTAGTCCCACCGGAATTAAGAGAGGAAATAATAGAAAAGGTACACCAGGCTATTGGACACTATGGCCCCAGAAAGACTGAGGAGGCAGTGCGTCGCCAATTTTACTGGCCAGCTTTATATGAGAGCATACTAATAAGCTTGAGACAATGTAGTTCCTGTGCTGTAAATAAACCTCCAAATAAATCCTACAAGGGTCCTCTGAATAACATTCTCCCCACAGAACCTAACCAACTGCTAGCCATAGACCATTACGGCCCTTTACCCCCATTCAATAGGTATAGATACTTGTTGGTAACATACGATGCCTTTTCTAAATATGTACAGGCTTATCCGGTAAGATCTGTGAACACCCAAGAGACAGTTAGAGTACTTCAAGGAAGACAATTTCCAAAGGTAGGGAAACCTTTGGCTATCTTGTCAGACAGAGGGGCGGCCTTTACATCAGCAGCATGGAAGAGTTGGGTGAATAGACAAAACATTAAACATGTGTTAACCTCCATACGGCATCCCCAGTCAAACCCCTGCGAGAGAATCATGAGAGAACTGGGAAGATTATACCGGGCAACAGTAGGCAATAACCACAAGAATTGGGTTAAGAGCACAGACCATGTAGTGCAGAGCATAAATGAAACCAAGAATGAGTCCACAGGATTCCCACCTCTCCGACTTCATTTTGGTAAGAATTGTCCACCAGTAATTCACGTACCATTAGGCATAGAGAATGGAACAGTAGACCATCAACAAGATAAAGAGCAGGCTCGAATACGCCTAAAACGAGCAGCAGAATATAGGGGAAGAAAACAAAAACCCACTTATAAATTTAATGTAGGGGACTGGGTTTGGGTGAGAGATACGCCTCCCAGTAGCCTACTATTATTCAAATACAAAAAAATTTACCCTCTTTACAAAGGGCCATATCAGATCAAAGAGAGTTGGGGGAACAATGCTTTCGTGTTGCAGAAAAATCAACACACTCTTGGTACATATAATGCAAGGAGTTTGAAACCATGCTTATTAAACATACCGAATCCGAAAGTTTAGAGCAAGAGGAAGGGAAATTATATTTAGATCCTTTAGACTATATGTTAGTAGTAATAAATTAAAATTGGTTTACTTAGTTGATCTTATTTAATCATTTATTTGCAAACCATATTTATAATCTATAGTAGCTCGTTTATTTATTCAATTATTAATCATTTATATTATCCTAGTACCTGAATTATAGAAAGTTAGTAAGTAAAATTTGTTATTATCTTAGTTAGTCATATTTATATATTTAGTTCTGTAATGTTAATTAAATATAACCGACTGTGCTAGAGTAAGGAGTTGGGCGTATTGGCTGCTTACAGCACCAGAAAGGGAAAAGGGAGATTGAGGAAGGTAGGTGAGACTAAGAAAAAAATATATATCAGAGGTTAAAGTTACATAAGTCACTATAAAAAGAAAGAAAGAAGGAAACAAACAAAAAAAACACGAGCTACAAAAAGAATAGAGGGGAAGAAAGGTCTTTTTTTTTGTTTTTTTTTGTCCGGGAATGGATTGCTATGAAACGGTTACACCTGTTTCACCTATTATCTTCGATAATAGTTTACTTCGTTACACTCAGATTGCGTGTGTTTCTTAAATTTAAAACATTAAGTGTGCTATAATATAACAGAGTATGTGCGTATATAATCGTCCCATTAATTATATTATAAAATTACATTCGCAAAATATTATATACGCATATATTACAGTACATATGTTAAAACGGATGGACAACGGTAGTTAAAATTTATATATAACAATAAGTTTAAATCTATAATATTATATTTTCAATATTCCTTCTAAATAATTATTTATTTCAGTCAATATTCATTGTAAATAAATTTCAAGTTAGATAATTTTCAGTTCTTTGTTTGTGTAAAATTATTGAAGCAGTAAGTTGTTTATCAGTTTTGGCATTTCCAAAAATAAATCTTTAGCTAAAAACTTGACCTATTTTAAATTATATAACTTAGACCAATTATAAAGTTTAGTGGAGCATAAATCTATACTAATGCTAATACAACTCTCTTATCATCTTTGACCAGAAGCAACCATGACGTCAATTGAAGTCCAAATTTAAATCCACCAAATGTTATTAACTGGATATTTCCTAAAGGCTAGTTCAAACCAAGAATCATATGGTGTGGCATGACTAAAAGTGGGAGGTTACTGCCGTCAGAAAAATAATATAAAAAGGGTCCTTTTCCATCATCACTCTCTCTTACTTTAAATTTTCCTGTTGCTGTGAAATTTGCGTTTTTGCTACTGAAGAATTCTGAAAAGCTGAATCTTAGAAAGCCACCATCCAGGCCGCTCCAACGATGACCGTCGGCTAGAGACTAAGGACAGCCGTTGCTCTTCCAAGAGCGGCTACCGATGAAAAAAACCTCCACCATGCCCAGACCAGTGAGAAAGAAGCCATGCCAGATAGTTCCAGAACAGAATAATGGAAAAAGCTGCCACAGTATTAATTTTCAAATCTGCATCCAGACTAAAGACACAGAGAAGCCCAGCCTGATTCGATAGAAAGAAGTACTTAAAGAATGCCTTAAAGACTTTACCGGTAAATCATTTTACCCAATATTTAATTCAATAACTAAACTTATAAATTAAAAAAGCTAGCTAACTAAATAAATCCAGTAAATAATTATCATCTAAATGTCCCACTAAAATGTTTGTTTTAAACTTATTTAAATTTTAGAGCACTCAAAATTCTTGCTTGATCATTAATATTTTAAATTAATAGTTTTAATAAGCATAAATATCTAATTGCTATAGAATCATACAATAAATTCTTATGCCATCGATCTTTAGTTTAAGTTTATCTTTATTAACTTATGCTGTGTTTTCACCAGAACGGAGTCTTTTATGCTAGTAAATTATTGGGGGAAGGGGAGTGGGTAGTCTCTTTTCTGCTACATCAGATTATTGTAATAGAGAGAATATAGCTAAGACTCCTTTCTGAAATGAAACTACAATGATGCCAGAGAATCCGTTAAATTATAATGCGATAACATGTTTAAAAGTATATTTTTCTAAAGTTATTTAAAATGGGATATTTGCTAAAGTTGTTTGAAATGTATATTTATTTGCTTATGTTATTTCAAATGCAGTTTTGCGTATGTTATTTAAAACGCGTCTTTTGCGTAAGATATTTAAAGAATATATTTGCCAGTTTATTTGAAAAGTATATTTTGCGTAGGCTATTATAAAATGTAGGCTTTACGTAAGCTATTCAAGATACAATTTGCATTATTAGTAAAGCCTATTTTGACAAGTTGATTCAGATTATTGGTGTAATTTATAAGCTATTTAATATCCATATTTTAGAATCAGTTCGTTTTATTTGGGATAGCAGTTATACTATATGTAATATTCAAGTTCTGATTAATCTAGAGTTTGCTATAACTTCATATAAGTAAAAGAATAATATGCTATGCAGAAAACCGTAAATCAGATTCTCTGTATCGCCATTACCATGTGACTCAATAATGTCATCTATGAACTGACCGGCATTGTACTGAGAGAAGCTAGGATTTAGTGTCTTTAATTTATAAAATAATAATTTAGCGTGGCGAATGTATTGCTAGTTTGCATATCTTCTTGCTATCCCTAAAGGCCTACATCAGATTCGTATTTTGTCAAGTCACGCCTCGAAAGTTTAGGCAAAGGTGACCTTATTCCTATTTCGTCAAGTCACGCCTCAAAAGTTTAGGTGACCGTGACAGTTATTTATATTTGGAGGAACCAGTCATTTCAAAAGGCTTATAAGCCATTCTTCTACTTTTATAAAAGGGCCTTTTCAATTATAGCAAGCAGATCGGTTTGGGGACCGTGTACTTGGTAATAAACCTCAATTAAGAGTACATTCGAGACGCACTTATCCAAATACTATAGTTTATAACGCACTAGAGTCTTGACGTTTGACTGCCGCACCTCAGTTCAATTTCCCTAGAAATAACTTCGGCTTTGATCCGACTCAGAATCTGAGTTGACGGTTTATCTGTATGACATATAACACGCAAATATCTTTCCGGTTAGGTTCAAACTTAGTAATAAAATATAATCTACACTTATATATATAACACGCAAATACTTTTATGGTTAGATTTGAACTGCATAATAATAATATAGTCATTGTCAATTAATAATAAATGATTACTATTAACTGTTAATTATTCCTACTATATAAAACATAGCATGGGTTGGGATATGAATGGCATAAGCTTATTAAAAGGTTATAGAATACTTAAACCCTTTGTAACTCTGAATATCCACTCACCTGCGTGTGAGCTAAAAATATATAAATTATTCGTAATATTATTTGTAACTCCAAACCACTCACCTGCATGTGATCCATTGATAATTTGTTTTAGAACCTAGAGCCCTCACCTGCGTGTGAGCCCATATACATTGTTATAACCTATCTTCATAACTCTGAATATTCCCTCACCTGTGTGTGAGCTAGCTATATTCAACTATGTGTTTTATTTATTAACTGTTATATTAAATTTATGAAATATATATTGGTCTCAGCCTCATTTCTTGCTCATTACCTTATGAATCACTAGTTAAGTTATATAATTGGTAATGAAGGGGGGGGATGTCTCATGTTTTACTGCTTTGCTACTGCCGGAACGTGACTAAAAAGATAGTGAGTGTAACCACAGGCATGTCATTCGCGATGTGTTGACTTGGAAGCATGAGTGAGAGAGTGGAGGTATGATCAGATGTAGGATGTCACTATCCCGACTTGGTCAGCCCTTGGGTTTCTGGCTCGGACTCTCGGTCGGTTGAGCAAATGTACAAACCTGACCATTACAATATAATGTAATAAGATATTTAAAAGAATTAAACATTTATATTCATCTTATTTGCAATGAGCTATTCAAAATAAAATTTCTTGATAATATAATCAAATATTATGCGATATTGAATTTTGTTACTTGTTCTGTCAAATAATGTATGTCTTAAACAAGCAATCCCTTTTTTAATAACCATCTTTTTTTCATTAATTCCACTTCATGGATTGTAGTGAAAACAAGAAAATTTAAAAAAAACCATGGATTGATATTTTAATCTTAAGTAAAATAATTTTACTATAATATTATGACCAATTACATTTTATCTGTGTTTATTTTGTGATATTAGCCATTTGATCTTTCCTTTTACCCTTACTTAATTTTCTTATGGGTTTATCACTCAATGATATCATAAAACTACTATAAATACCCCTTACTCTTTGTCATATCCAATCTGAATAATGATCTCTTCCTTCACTAATCCTTATTTACCATTCAGAATATTTGCTGAATGTATATAAGCCACTCTCTAGTGCTATCTGCATCAACTAAAAAATATTTATACCAATCTTATCTAATAATTTAAATCATACTTTATGATTTCAAATTTCTATTTGTCTTGTGCCTGTATTATGAATACTGTATACAAAGACTTATAAATCAAAATTCTCTAACTATATTATAGTGCTATTACAATATTAATAATTAAACATCATATCACCATTTGTTATTTAATATTATACTGGAACATAGATACATCCCCTTTCTTTTAATATATTTCTTTACTATTTTGGTGTGTGTAATTTACTAGCTCATAACATTTAGATCTTTATCTTAATAGTGGAGTGACATTCAATCAAACAAAACTTTACACAGTTAATAGCATAGATAAGCAAATTATGTTAATTATTGATTTCCCTATCTCTTGATTTATCCCCTCATATTAATACTTATTATTTTAAAACAAGAACTTAACTATATATACAAACATTATGTTGTCCATTTTCTCTTCTTTTAAACATACAAGTTTATCAAAATAAATAAAGAAATAAATAAATTTTATTAATATCTCAATTGTTCTTCTCCCTTTTCATACTTTTAACTTACCACATGCCAATCTTCTTATTTCTTTTCTTCCTTTTATATTTATCTAAACACTAGTAAAACTATTGGAATTTTAACACTCTCATGTTATCCACCAGGTTTATGTTTCTTTTTGTTTTTCCAATATCTCAGGTTACTTTTCACCTATGTAATATATTTTATTTAGCTCCATTTCACATTGATTAATACTTATCTTCATATTATTTTCAATGTATTTCTTAGTAATATTCACATGTAATAGATCGCAGATTGCACCATCTTCTTAAATGTAATAAAAATGAAATTATTTTCAACATAGTTTGGATTTTCCTGGAAGCTAGTCTCACTAATCATGATTTATTTTACTTTTTTCTTCCTTTACATATTGATTTTTACCCCATTGACAGTACTAATAATTAAACATTTCAATCTCCCAGTAAATCTCTATAATTTTTTCTCTATAAATATAATCATTAATCAGAATTTTCCATTTACCTTGAACCCTATCTATAGTTTATCATAAAAATTTACCTTATACTTAAAAGTTAGGTTAACTGATGAGAAGCTGTTTAAATTTTTTTCTACTCATAAAATTTTTATTCAGAGAAACATTCACAACTTGCATTTGAATATTAACCACATTTTTTAATACACAAATATTTCCATTTAGGTTTATTTTTAACTGAATTTCAATTATCTTGATAATCATTTGTCACAGCTAATTTTTTTATTATTCATGTATCTATTCCATTTTAATCTTTCATAAATATGATGACATGTAAAAAACCTACATATTTGATCTTAATCCTACAATTATATATTAACATATTACTTACAGTTTCTTCCTCTTGTTTTGATACTTCTTGGTAAAACATTGGTACATATATCCTTTTTTTCCCCATTGGTTTATAGTTTTCTTAATATATCAATTTTATAATACTCCAGTGAATTTATTGATGGTCATTTTTAGCCAGCAGAGATTTCCTTTGTTTTAGCTGTTCATCTTACTGAAAACTTGTTACTATAAATTTTAAAGTTCTTAAATTAATCATTCTTAATTACTTGTTTTTGTTTTTTTGTTTTTTTTTAAAAAAAACAACAATAATAATAAGGTTTAAAAACTTAGCAAATTTTTTTCCCAACAAAACAAAACTCAGTTACTTAGTTTTTATTCTTCTGATCTGCAACTGATTTCTTTTTTTCCAAAAAAACTTTTTCAACAAAATATCATATGCTTGCTCATGTACTTCAAATTGTGCATTCTCATTGGTTAATCCCCCCCCCCCCCATATTGACTTGCTTTTAGCTTAACTATTTTTCAAAACAAATATTATCTTTTTAAAATATTTATTAGTAATAAAAAAAACTACTTTTTAGGAACTGAATAAAGTACAATTTAAATAATTTTTATTATATTTTGTTTATACAGATTAACTTCGAAATTAATCCAATGAACTTTTAATCACAAAATTCAGAAAATGAAGGTTAATTATTTATGTTACAAATTAACTTAAGATTTTACTGGAATCAGTTATTGGTAAATAATCCCAAATGCTCACAGACATAATTATTCATCTATATAATGCATATTTCCCTTTACCAAATTAGACTTGAATTTCCATATCATTTTAATTACTATTAAATGATTCTTTATTATGAAATATTATTAACTTATAGTTTTTTATTTTATCATTTAGATAATTTTAAAAATAAATATCTTAACAAAATTTAAATTTTATACTAGTTTAAATTATTTAAGTCCCAGTTCAAATCCTAGGGTTATTAAAATACTGTTATTTTTCACAGTTTAATAAGTGAATTATTTTTTTTTTAATTTTGTTTTATAAAATTTAAAATTATATATAATACAGTTTATTCCCAATTTATTTTTGTGATGGGGTGTACCTATAAAAGGGGCACAATATGCAGTGTATTTCTTTAATAAAGTCGTTTAATTTTTATACATCATAGTATTAATATATTTGTACTTAATATAACATATTCATCATACTTTTAATCCTGGCTTCCAATGAACTTAAATATAATTTTTCACATGTATGAAGTTATAAATATAACATTTCTTTGACTTGCATGTCTCCTAGCTCTTACACATATGCTCTGTATAAGAAAACTATCAACACTATCTTTATCACAATAATCATAAGGAATGGTCTTTTTTAGATTCTAATCCTAAACATAACCATTTATATAATAATAATTATAAAGGGATGGCCTTTTGGTTTTAACCTAACTGGATAAACCTAAACAATAATTATAAGGAGTGGCCTTTGTTTCTAAACCTAATTTAACTGCTTCGGGTTATTAAGTGGGTGTCCTGTGCGTCTTATTTAATTGACCAAAATGTTTTCTTTTTTTTAATGACATAAAAGCTATAAGCATGACATCAACAGAAATATGGGCATTTGATACATATCTAATGTAGCTTTTTAAAGATGTCTTTATCAAAAAAATCCAATGAAATTTGGATTTTTTTATTAATTTTTTTTGTAACAGGCGCATTTAATTTTTTTTGATCAATTTTGTAATTTCCATGAAGTGATAAAGATAGAAAACTTTTATAGGCCTCATAAGTTAAACAAAATGGATTAAAAATATGCTGATTCACAAACAAGGCCTTCCATGGAGTCTAAACATAATTGCAGAATATCGGGCTTGTAAGTATAAAATTTTAATTTTTTAATTTTTTGAATATTTTAAATTTTTATTTAATTATTTGAAAAAATGATTTAATTTTTATTAATTTGCATTTGTAGTGGTGTGTGACTATATAAATTCTATATTTATTTATGCTCATATGAATTCTTATGTACAGTAATTTTGTGTGTTCTAATCCACTTATTTTATAAAAATAATGATTCTCAAAAGATTTAATAATTTATTATTTATTATTATGTTTATATGGTGTGTTTGTGTTGCATATGCAGACAAAGAATTAAATTATGATTCTTGCCTATGCCTTGATACTCATCTGTGGAGTCACTAGTTTTGCCATATCTTTCATCACATTATTTTCAAGTCTATAGCTAACAAATGGACTATATGCAAATAAATTATATCTATGTGATACAATAAATATAACAAGATAGCATCACTGGTGTGCATAAAGAATATAAACATCACTGATGTACTCAAAAAAAATATAAAATAAAGAGATGAAACTAATTTGATCAGTGATACAGACAGTAGCCTACAATTTTTAGTTTTAGATAAACAAGAAGCCAATTGTTATGATGACAAATGCATATCCACCTTCAGGAAATGATTTGTTTTGTATCTTTTATTAGGATGAATCTTTTTCTTCTAGATGCCTTTGAGTTTTAGTAACTTTTGGGGTACAAGATAAAAATGAAGAATTCTTATGCGAATACTTTTGGATATTCTGAAGCTATGGATTATCTCAGGTAAGACATATATACAGTTTGAAAGATAATTTTGTGAGAATACAAAGAAATTATAACTGAAAATGTAATTTAAACTTAGTTAATGATGAATTAGAAATTATGAACAAACAATAAAGTAATAACTATGTCAGATGTTGAAATTTCTTTTTTTCCTCATTTTTAAAATGGTAATCACGATTTGTCTTAGCCTTATTGTTTTTCTTAGTTTTTCTAATTTTTATCAATGTAAATTTTTTTGCTCTGACATTATTAAAACTGAAGTTATTGTGAAAATTGTGTTTCATGTCAGTTTTTTAAAAAATTCAATATGGCATTCTAGATTTAAGCAGTTAATACAACTACAATTTATACAGGGATGACTCATTCTGACATCAATCCCTAACACATGAAACTGATAGGAATATATGTAAACTATTAAACATTGAACAAACATATGTAAATCCATCTATATAAAATTCAATTTTTAATAATCAAATATAAGTTTAACTATGAATGAAGGAACGTAATGGAAATTATTACATCATTAATTTAACTACAGTTATAATTTCTATTTGTGGATTGCATTTACATGATTATCATTATTTTTTAATTTTTTCCTAATTATTAACAATTTATATAAAATTCATAAGCTTAGCATACCTATGTGGTATATTAATAATTATTTAAAAAAAAAAAAAATTAACAAGTAAAGGGAAGTTATTTTAAATTCTTTTTTTTTTTTCAAACTGACAGTTTTTTTTTTTCAAAATAATATCCAGATAACAAACACGATTTACAAATTCAGGTTAGTTAAAATAAAATACAAATCAGACCTTAAATATAAGACTCCCCAATACAAAATAATTGTCATTTATTTTTTTTCTGACAAATATTAAGTCCATTTATGGAGAGTCTTGTAATTTCTAGCTGTCATTTAAATAAGCTTGTCTTGTTTCTTTATTTCAGCCAGAGATACTCAAAGTATTATTCATAAGTGTTCCAGATTAGATCTAGCGAACTGTTGATAGTGTCCCTCCTTTTTATTCACAGGACATAGTGAAATTCTGGAATTTGAATGAAGTAGTATTCCAATTTGGTCAAAAGAAAAGTAAACTGATTTTATAAAAAGTTACTTGCTTCTTCTTTTTTTTTTTCACACCAAATTTGCATATCATTTTTCTTGGCTAATTAAGTATTTATAATAAACATTTTATAATGTAAGAAGGAATTATAAATGTATGTGTTATAAATGTATGAAGCTGAAAAACGTAAGTATAAATATTATGTACAAAATTCAATCTAAATTATCAAAAATAATACAGTGTAATTTTGCAAGATATATAATGAAGATAGTATGTAAACAATACAATTATTCCAGATAGAAATATTATATAAGACAATATACTTTGACAACAAGCAACATAAATAGTTAACAAAACTAATCTTGCAAGAATTTTACTAAGTAATAAAACAAATAATCTGGCATAACAGAGAACATAGATAAACCAATATGACTTGATAAGATAACCCAGAATTAATAAAAATTTTCAAATGGTAATAATTATCAACAAAAACAACATTACAACAAGTACAAATATTTTTAAGCTAATAAACATCACATGACCATCTTCTCTTATGCTTGTGTATAACTGTTGTGTGTGGCAAAGTACAAATATTAAAACAGGCAAAACTCTATATACGTATTGCCACTCAGTGCAAGCCAGAAGTAATCAATGGATGCTGCTGGAGGGTTGCATTAGATCCCAAGATCTAGCTGCAGTGCTCTCAGATCCAAAGCTCCTCACTGATGAAGGCCACAAGCCAGAAACTAGTCAGGATATTGGATGAGTAGACACTAGATGGGGATTTTATGCACAAGTGTTCTGGCATTTATTCATTACTCTGGCTTGCACTGAGTGGCAATACATATAGAGAGTTTTGCCTGTTTTAATAACAGTTAAAAGCAAGCATAAGAAATAGTGATCATGTGAAGTACAAATATTACTACAATGGATTTTATATTGATGATAAATAAAGATATTAAGTGAATATGAAAAATGTTTATATAAAAAAGAATATCTCTTATTTTATTATGATTAACTTTTAGACATTTTAGTATAATCCAGTTAGCCAAATCCTTAATGCTAAAGATCATACAAAATAGCATAACAAGACACAGCAAATGTAAATCACTGGGTCCAAAGACAAAGCAAAAATATTTATATAAATCAAAAATAATATTGAAGCAAATACAAATCTTTATGGAATTCCATGATTAACCAATTTAAAATCACCAACAATACCGTGAATTTTTCTTGTGTGTTTTATGCTGTTTAGATAATTTTTTAACCATGAAGCAAAATGACTTTGAGAACCATATGAATATTAAATGATGTAGAAGAATTGTATGATAAAACAGAGCCAAATGCTTTATATAAATTCAAATATATAGTTGCAGTTTTAAAATCATTATTTAATGAAGATGCCGTATTGTCACATGATTATAAAGATTATCCAAAATACTTTTTACCGCAGCAAAACTAAACTAGTGTACAAATCACTTGCACATATTCAAAATTGGCATGACTTATCTTTGACTATTATTTCAAATAGCTTAGCAATAACAGAGATGATTGAAATGGACTTGTAATTACTGTAACGGTATGAAAAATAGGGCTGCTTTAACCTAACCAAGAAATGCAGGTAGAGGGGGTTCGAACCTCACCTACTCCTCCAGATTGTTACTAAGCAACTTACTTTTCAAATCTCACTAGAATTTCTTCTTCATGTGTGCCCAGTGGTTAGGGAGAGATGAGATCCTAAAGGGGAATTTTAACAAAGAAAAAAAATCAGGTTTAGACTATATAATGACCCAGACAAGATATTGATGAAATTAGTGAATGAAAGTTTATTGTTTAATTAAAAGAAATGACAATTTGAAGAAATAATTAACAAAAAAAAATGTTGCAAGTTATTTTCTTGCATCTACAAACATGGATATGTATTGATATGCATTAGTAAGATCCACTTAATATAATTAAACAATAGTACAGTAATTACAGGACAATACCATACTTAGCCAACAACTGGTGCTTTACTTTAAAGGAGAGACAGAAAAACATAACTCTAGGGTGAAATTACAAAAATGGATAATTGGTTAAAACTAATTAAATAGATTAAGGCCATGTTCAAATATTGCCTGCATTTAAATGACAAAATAAAGAAAATCCCCCCCCCCCATTGGACATTTCTGAGACTTAGCAATATTTTGAGCATATTACAAAGTTAAGGTTTTATCTTTAATGAAATTAAACATTACTGTGGTCCTTTGTGATTTAATTGTGTGAGCTTAGAAGCAAGTCTCAGAGGCACAAAGTTTTATATATGGCTAACTTGAGGTCTGGATAGCACTCCGGTTCTAGCACAAGAGTCAGAGAGATGAAGCCCATTCACCTCAGTGTGATACGAGCTCAGGACGGAGTATACATGCTGTCCAGTAGTAATATTTGAAAGAGGGGTAGAGATCCACTTTATCATCAATGGCAATTTCGAAGCAGTGTTAGCCTATGAATCAAAGATGACGAGCTATGGATATGTGCCGGGACCTTCACACAAATCACCGAGTAGCACAATATAAGAGGAAATGTGGTCAACTGACTGTTAAACTTTAAAACCTTAGGTAAAATATACGTATATGAAATAATATGACTTCAAAATCTCCCTGAGACTGAAAGAATATCTACCATTAGAAATAATTATTTTCCACCTTTTTAACTAACATTAAAATATATAAAAAAGATAGGTATATTAATTAATCACTATTTAACTAGTTCACCCTTAGAGTTAATGAAGATTTAAGATTTTAATTTACACATATATGTGTATTGTATCCTCTCTTCTATTTAATCAAATTATAAAACGCTTAAGCTATATCTATTTTAGACAAATAGATATATATTAGTAAAAACCCAGATTGACTTTAAGAAAGTATAAAAAAATATATGACAGGATTGGATAAAATGCATAAAATTGAACACTTTAATATATATACTCGAATGTCATTTTATTTTATATTTCTAAGTATAAATTAAAAGAAACATTGAATTATTTTTAAAAAAAAACAATTGCCTTTTCTGCTTTTTTCTCTTTTTCTAATATATATTTTTTTAAAAATTAGTGAAATCAATACAGCAGGAGGGAATTGAAAGGAGAAATTTTATTCAAAGAGTTTTCTAATAAATCTGAAATATTCCCGTATTTAATAGCGGATCAAACAAATAGAAATGGAATTAGATTATTTCTCCCTTCCAGTTCCTCCAATATACATATGTTTATGCCACGCTATAAGAAATAAATTGTGTTTTTTTTTTTTAAAAATATAATCAATATACAATTCAAGTAATTTATAATAGCAATCCATTAACCAAAAAAAAAAAAAGAAGATTTACATATATATTAATAGGATTAAGAATTGCCATTATACAGATCAAACAAAAAAATAACAATGAAAAATGGTAAAAATTATCAGGCTATATATATATTAACACATTATAATTATCATACATAAATTACTTAAGTTTATAATTTAAGCCAACATAAAATAGAAGTGAAAATTAAAGTTACCGGTAATGATTTAAGATTGCGTACGTCTTTAGATAGCCATGAAGACATTCTGGTCAGCACTACGTACTGATGGCTTACAGTGATTTCTGTCCTCAGTTATCCATTTATAGCAGCAGGAAATTTGTCAGGGCAAAATTGTTCTAGCACACTACATTTCTTGGGTTACATCTTTCAAGCTCCAGCAGACAGGAAAATGATCGGAGAGAAAAAGTCTACTTCACCGTTTTACTTACAGCATCCATTTTAAGTTCTTTTTCTCCTTGTCTATAGAATGTTGGTGTCTTAAGAATTTATTCAGCAAGGGGTGAAGATATTTTCTTGGTTGCAGAGAACTCTTTCCAAAAAGTTAATGATATTTCTTTTCCAATAAAAAATATCTTTGTGGCTGCTTTCAATCCAAGCTGTAGAATTGAGCCAGGTAAAAAGGGAGAGAACAATAGACAAGTTCTCAATTTATACCTAACTTGTTGGCCATCTTATATTCCAATGCCATTGTTCTGCTATCTTATTTTTAATTAGTGTTTTTTAATTAATTATTCCTATCTAACTAATCTTTTTCTCTAATGAGTTCTGTGATTCTAGGAATTTTATTTTGTTATCTAGAATAAAATCTTTTAATTTTATTTTATAAAATTTACGGAATGTTTTTAAAGTTTTTACTTACTTTAAATTTAGTCTACATTCATTATGGTTGGGGGTCTTTAGTTAAACCACAGTGAGTGATGAAGCTAACATATTCTACCAGTCGAAAAACGTCCACCACCTAAACTGCAAGTCGGATCCAAACTTAGCTGAACCAAACTGAATTCAAACCCAACTCACAGCTCAGATCAATGGATGATCTCAATCGACAGCACAGTGCTATGTGTCAAGGAACTAACTCAACGGTTGTTGAGGATTAGAGACCCCTGAACTCTCACTAATATTGGATAATAAACTGACTAAAGATAATTTTAAATGGAGTCATATGTATATGTTCGGGTTGCCAACACAGACAGCGAGCCTTAACATTAAATAATTATTGAATAAAAGACTTAAGAAACCAAGTGTGTTAATAAAATATTTAATAATACTAGTAATAGTTTTGTTCAATTTAAAATGATGATTATATTAATTACTTCTAATCCTTAAACATAGTTTATAATTATAATAAGAGTGGCGGTCTTTATTATATGCCAATGAGTATTACGCAATATTATGGAATTCTATGTCTATTCCCCCAATAAGAAAATAAAGGCAGATAAAGGTATTCAGTGGTATGGAAATTAAGATTCTTATTTTATACAGAAGAATGTGAGATTTATTTTCACATTCGCAAATCCATTCATGAAGAGCAAGACATGTATTTAGGGCATAACTTTAACCTGTATTAAAAAACCTATTTAATTTGAGATAACTAAGAATTTGTTCGACTTTAATTGAAATCACTTCATCACGAATTATGAGCATCAGAGCGGGCTTTACTGGAACAGAAAGGTAACGGTGCTGACGAATTACGAGCTGTAAATGAAAATGAAAGATAAGCACTGGTTGGTGGTTAAGTAGTATGGTGGCTTGTGTAACACAAGTCTTACTGCACTTTAAGTAGATGGAGAACATGAGGAAAGCCAGGCTGAGATATAACTATGAACCTTTGGTGTTCCGAATATAATATAAGCGGGGGAGGAAGTGCTTTCTTTCTCTGATTAAAATATCAGTAATATCACCACCGACAAGCCATGGAGCAGAAAGATTGCCCTATGTCAGCAATGTTCGAAGATGATGACTTGATAGTCACCGTTTGAATAATAAAACCCAATTTATTATAGAATGCTTTACGTGATGACTTGATCAAGTTAATTAAAGTCAAACGAGCTTTTAACTAAAACTATTTTAAAGCATTTGTAAATTATCGTAATTATGCCCCAAACATCGTGCCCCTCCTGAATATTAATAGATAGTGAAAACAATTTGAATTTTAATGTATTTAGTTGATTCCTTTATCGACCCTTTGTCAAAAACATTTTAACATTATATATGAATAAATAAATATACATTAGTGATTATGAGAAAATAGCTGGGGCATAGATTAGAAATGGAGCCAATAATTTATTATTAGCTAATTATAAAAATAACAAACATTTAATAATTTCTTTCAACTTGATGATTAATAGAACTGTATAAACCTAGTTCTAATGGGCGAGAATTACTATCAGAATTAATATTATTATTTGCCCAAAGCAAATGGGACAAAGGAGCTCATCGAGTTGAAAGGTTATTGGCATATAATTAAAAATAAACAACATTAATAAATCACACAAAATATATATATATATAATATAGTAAATGAACCGCCATTGTAAGAAAGGAGAATTAAATCTAAGGACTAGAGATTTAGAATTACGACATAGTTTAAAATAGCATAAATAAAAGTAAGTTTTACAGAGATCATTACATTAAGGAATGAGAAGAGTGCTTAAAGGGAATGTAAAGTAAAGTTCGAAACTGGCCAGAAAGTTGCGATTTATTATGGAAATATATTACCATTTTTTCTGGGGCTGGTTCCTTAGTTTACATGTCCGGTTGGTAAAACGTAGGCATGCATTTGGTCGATTACTTGAACAGTATTTTAATGGATTTTCATGATTTTAGCAGCATGATTGGTCTGGAAAGGATTTAGCAGCTTCATTAAAGATTTTCAGGGGACTTCAGGCACAGTAGCTAGATTCCTGATGTTTTAGCCCTTCACCATGATCGAAACACTATTTAAATTTATAATTTTTAAAATGCACAGAGTTTAATGGCACTTCTCTACAACAAAGATGGCTTCTCCTCTCCAAACTTTTCAGAGCTATTTATACTGTCCGTTGATGTCTTCAGGCTAGCACTTCTTTCATTATCAATGTTACAAAATCTAGTTGTTTTTAGATACATTCCTTCGATAAGGCTTTCAAACTCATTAACTTGAATTCATTTTCTAATTAGAAAATGAATTCTTAAAATCAGAAAAATGATTTTAATTAGGAAATCCTTACATTTTAAATACTTATCTTTTTTTCTAATTAATAAAACTTTACCCATTGTTTTGGAAAGGGAGAATCTGAAAGCTTATCAAAAGAATGTAGCTTTTAATCACTAAAAATTTAACAAATTATTTAAAAGTAAAATCAAACATTCCCGACGCAATGAAACTTTCGAACAATTATATATATTTAAATATTTATAAATATATACGCACAATCCACGCAGTTGTAATATATATAAATTCATGAATAATTTTATCATGAATTTATTAATAGCATTGATTAATTTAAACTCAAACGAATTAATTTTAACACACATTTATGTAATAGTTTTTTTTATGGAAATTAGCGTGGACTGAACGTATAAAGCCCCATTGCATCGTAAATTTAAGGTTAGTACTAGGGTTTGAAGTGGGCTTATGGCTAGATGTCATGAAGCTAGGATCGACTCAGATCTGACTGCTTCAATATATATATTTAATATGTATATATATGTAGCTTCATTACTAATAACTAATGAATTACCTTTTTTAAAATGGGCATGATAACACAAATTTTAAGCACTCAGAAAATACACCAGCAGACAAAGAAAGATTAAGTAATATCAAAACAATCTTAGTTTCTCTATGAATTTTTGTTGTTGAATTATCTAACCTAAAAAGCAAACATTTTTTAAACCATCAATCATAAGTGATAACTGAATATTAGAAACATCCAAACAAAAAAAAACAACCACTGATAGAAAGGTTCACTTGTGGCAGATATATAAAGAATTTATTAAAAAGATTAGCAAATTTTTTTCATTACCACATACTTCTAATGTATTATCATTATTTTTAATAAAATTAATTTTGATTAGAGGATTTTGTAATCAAAGAATTATTATTCATTTCGTAAAAGTATTATTATTACAAAGAAATTTTATGTAATAATATGATTTAGTTCTTTGATTATTGGATTTAACTTTCATATTAAAGCACTATTTTGGTGCTCAACCACCACTAAACCTTTAGAGGGAGTTATGATTTATTATTATCTGGTGTAAGATAAATAATCATAAATAGATCATAGTATAGCAAAAATTTCTTAATCCAGTTGACTAGTAGTTTTTATTTTCATTCTTTTAAATTAGAATAGGTAGTTTTCCATTTATCAACCAATAATCAGATGGTTAGTTGGATTGGTTAGTTGTTTAGATAGTAATAGTACATTTAAAAAAATGTTTTATGTACTACCTAGATTTAAACCCTTGGACATGATGACTTTTCTCTTAGCATATATTTGGATATTATTTTTTGTGTTATTCATTAAATATTTTATAATTTACATTATTATTTGAAGTCATTAAACTTGTTTTTCAAAAATCACCTACTTATGATATAGAATAATTTATAGCTTGGAATTTTATGAAAAGTTTGAGCGCTCCAGAAATGATAGACCTAATCTCTGGATCTTAAGCTCCAAATTCTGCCACTATATCACTGCACTAAAAAAATGATTTCAGTCAAGAATGCCTGTGCATCTTTATACGTGAAATCAGTTTTATTTCATTTTAAGCAACAAATATTTTAAATGAGCTAAAAAGTTTTTTCTTCTATAAAGTGTTTATTTTTATTTTAATGTTTATTATAATAGATGAAATATGTATTTGAAAAGGGAAATACGGTTGCTTTACAGATGCTATATGATTGGTTTTTTTTTTCTCTTTAATTACTGACATGTAATACTACATATATTATCAGGTTATAAATCATTTTAAATGTATTGGCTCTAATATGTTTGTGCATGGTATATCAACTTAGTATTTCTTCACAAAGTCGGTATTTTTAACTGTCTAAGAACTTTAGAAATATGTTTAAAATTCTATTTTATTTTTTATTTGCTTTTTAATTTATTCCATGTCTATTTATTCTATTTTTTTTCCCCATTTAGTCCCCTCCTCCATTATTTTTAAAATTGTTTTTATCTGATCTTTTTTCTTTGTTTTGACTTCTTCACATCTTTCTTTTTTCTTGACTTTTTTTTTCTTTAAATTCAAATATATGTATGTAAGTAGATTAAACTAATAAAGATCTTAGATTGTAATGGTAAAGTAACCATTTGTAATGCCTGTGATCTGGTTTCAAATATGGCCAGATAAAGTTGAATTTATTTTTTTTCAGATTCTATTTAAGCTTAGGATTTTTTTTTTTTATTCAGATAGATGTCGAATAGCCAACCAACATAATTAATTATCCAATATTGATTGGGTAATTGAAGATCTAGCTGTTCTTAACTAAAGAATAAATGGATTGGAAAAAATACTCATACTCTCCCACTTGTTAATTCCCAAGTTTGATGAGAAATGCCTTTGCTCTGTAAAGGTCTATTTAAATATTATTTTTCCCTTTTTACTTTACATCATTCTTTGAATTAAGGCTAAGCTAAATGAGTACCACAATTACTCCTGCTTGTTTCAAATTTAGATATTTATCATAAATTTTGATGGATTGTTTAATGTTTAAAAAATTTTTTTAATTAACTAAATATGTACATCAATAATAAAAAAAAAAATCGTAGTTTAATCTTCAATCAGAATTTTTCATTAACACAGCCCCATTTATATTTCTTTGCATCTTCATAAAATGAAGATTACAAAGTTATTTCACTGTACATAATAATTTTTTTTTTTTTAAAGTGTCATAGCATCGGCCGGGACGCGAACCCGCAACCCGGGCAACTGCCTGCAAGTGCAAGGCAGTCGCACTGACCTCTCGACCACCAATGCAAGACTTAATATAATTTTTGTATGTAAATAATGGAGGATTACTCATCAGTCATTGCCAATACATCATCTCTTTTATAATTATGTAGAAAACGTATGTATAAACATAGTTTACATATGTGTGAATGTCTAATATTTATAAAAAAGATAAATGTAGTAGGGTAATTTATATTTTAAAAATGCATAAGATATTGTATATGAATGTACTTGAAATATTTGAAGATATAAAATACAATTATATATATATATATGATTAATGAAACAAGATATTTGATCTTTAACAGAAAAATACAAGGAGTAAAGGGATGCAATAATGCTTAATAAGTGTATGTTAGAAGTGCAATGTATGGAAAATGAGTTGATATAATAAAAAAATTAAAATGTAATGAAAAAAATTATGTGGACATAAATAAAATGAAGGTTTCATATGTACAGTAGTTTATTTTCCTTTTAGATTAATTATTTAAATATATTTCTTTTTTAAAGGAAAACAAAACAAAATGAATTTTTTATAGTACTATAAGGCAGTATTGTACTTGCTAAAGGAAAAGCAAATAGACAACAGGGTATCATAATCAAATATTAATAATAAAATCCTTTACACATCTTTAATGGGAATGTAGAGTAAATACAAAAGTGTAATATTTAAAGTCAGTACCTATCAATTATTGTAATTGAAATATCTTATAATTAAAAAAAACTTCACTAACTAACAATTTTAATGTTAATACAATGTATAAACTTAATATCTTATCATGCAAGAAATGATGTTATAAATAACTTTAATGATTCCAGCTACATTGTTTTAAATGAAATTTTCCAAACAATTAAAGCATTTCTTGCAAGTTATTTGAAGTTTTCATTTAAAAATAATGTAAGAAGCTTCAATGATGTAGATGTTCGTTATTAAAGATTATAGTTTTGAACTCTAAATATGAGATGTATATTGAAAAACAGTATATGATGTTGGAATGACAGTGGTAGATCATGGGATCACAAAATGATCCATAAACAAATTATGAGATAGAATTTCCAAATGAAAAATTTAAAAAATAATAAAATGTTTTTTTTTTTTTGTTACTTGTTTGTTCCAGATATAATACATCACTCTTCTTAACATCATGTATTACTGACTATACCTATGCTTTTGAATGTGGCAATGTGAAATATAAAGAATCTGAACATATTAAAGGAAATGGGATTATGTGATTAAAAAAATTTATATATATTGTGTAAAAAAATGAACATATATAATGATAAGGAGATGGATTATATAATGTTAAGACATGATAATATATGATATTAATGAGATGGAATTTATATGTTAAGGTTGTGGAAACATGATTTTAAAGGATAAGGTTATATGATGTTAAAAGAATACAACTATTATAGGGATAAATAAATACAGTAATATTGCTTATTTGTAATGTTTTTAGACATGTATTTCTTAGAGCAAAATATATACACAGTATCATAAAAAGATCATTACAGCTCTTAGTTGTGATTTATTATTCTGGATTTCATAAGCAGTTCAAGCACTGAACTCAGAGCTGTTATCAATGTTCATATAAAAGTATTCTCATCAACTTATATACATTTTTATTATTATAAAATAAAATTAATATAAAGTTATTGAGTTTGTCTGTTATTTCAAACAAGTTATTGTTATTCATTTTGCTTTAATAGTTTAATTATTAATAGAAGTGTATTTTTAGAAAGAGTTTTTTTCTCCTTATTTGAAAATTTGCAAAATCCATTATATAAGTTTGACATCTTCACATAAAAGAAATTAATTTATTTCTTTAACTATTATTACAGTTTGTTGCTCTAGCAATAAGGAAAAGCTATTAATTCTTTCTACAAACTTAACATTCAACACTATTATTGTTTTTTATGTAGTACATTTAAAAACATGCAAAGAATTGTTATTGAATGCATAATTTTATTTTTAGTTATGGATTGCAAATATAAATGAATTTATTTTAAAATTTAGAATTATTATTATAAATTTTATAATATGAATCATAAATGCATATGAAGAAAAAAAAACATTTTAAATAATTTAAAATACATAGATATTTTAAATAAATAAAATATCTTTCTCACAACTACTCTTTAATATTTATTTATTTATCTATATTTTCAGTCAGCTTTCTATCCAATATAACCGATACACATGGCCACATATATGTAAAAGAGATAAATGATCTCCAATATACATATTTTATGCTTATCTGATGATGCCAATATTATAGTCATACCCATGTTGTTCTTAAGTCAATCTAACCCCTCATATATAGGACTTTAATTTGTCCATTTATCCGCAGAATACAGAATGAATGTGTAATATTGAAATACAAATGTAGTATATATATATGTATATAGCCTAGATGTAATTAATTGCATCTAGGCTAAGTATATACACTATATTTGTATTTAATATAACTTGAAAAAAGTGAAGTTGTGATATTTTTTAATATGAAAGATGAAAGTTTTAATATATCTATTGTCCACTTGTGGCTATTAAGTCATTAAAAAAAAACAGCAAATGCAGTGTAAAAATCTTGTTCTATTTTTATACATATTTGGTTCTTTAAACCGAGTTGTCATGTAAAACGTTAAGAGTTGTACACTTGTTAGGATTGACCATGGTTTCTGATATTCATTTTAATAAAATGCCCTGCATATTTGTGCATTGGTACAATGATAAGCTCTAAAATTAAAAGTTTGTGGATCAATTCTCAACTGAATAATGTAAAAATAAACAAACAACATCAGTTCAGAATTACTAAGTAAAAGTGTGCTCAAATGTCACATAATCTCTCAAGCAATTAACCAAATGATTATTTATTTGAAATTTTTAATAATGACTATTAGAAAAATGTAAAATTAAAAGTATGGTGTTCATTATAGATTGAATTATAGTATGCTGATTGAAACAATATTTTAAAAAGAAATTCAAAATGGTCTATGGGGTAAAGGTAAAAAAAGATAAATAAATAGAATGCAAGAAAATTTTTCTCATCATATCGTTTTTATTGCTTGATATAATTTAATTTAATTCAATGTTTTTATGCACCTTTACTTTGATAAAGATTTTAAATCAATAAAAATTGCTAAAATATATAAAAAATAAAATATTGGAAAAATTGCATTTAGTTATTGGATTGGATAAACAGCCTTGATATAAGAAAGTTTTATGATGAAGACTGCATGTCAGTCAAAACTGTTAAGATGATCAAAAATAAGTTATAGTAAATATGGATAAAAATGTTGCTATGAAGTTTTTGCATTAACAAAATAATAATATTAGTGATTGGTGAGTTTTTCAGAGGGTTGGGATGTCAGAATAGCAATTTCATTCAATTGATCAAACCAAGCATTTTTTTTTTTAAATTTCAATTGGAATCATTCAGGAATCTCTAGATTTTGAGTCTATTATTGTCACTGCTACAGTAAATTGTTAAGATCAACTTCTTGTATTCTTTTGCATTTGTAATAAAATTCTGAAAACTATACTGAAAATGGATTTGTAAACAAAAAAATTGGAGAAAAAATTTTTTTAATGACTTGAAGAGGAAGAAATTGCATTTTTTTTAAATTAAAATTTTTTTTTTTTAATTTGTATTTTGTTTAAAAAACTAAATAATAATAATAATAATAATAATAATAATAATAATAATAATAATAATAATAATAATAATAATAATAATAATAATAATAATAATAATAATAATAATAATAATAATAATAATAATAATAATAATAATAATAATAATAATAATAATAATAATAATAATAATAATAATAATAATAATAATAATAATAATAATAATTATTATTATTATTATTATTATTATTATTATTCAATATCTATTTCAATTCAATATCTATTTATTATATGCATTTCAACATTTACACTTTAACAGAAATACACAATAAACAAAAACAAAAAACAATAAGCAAATACAAATTACATAAGATTATATATATATATGTTCATAATTATAAATTTAGTTGTTTTCTAACATTCATAATAAACTAATTACAAAAAATATCAATATTATTAAAAGTTAGATTATATATTCTTTGCAATCTATTAATAACTGACTTGCTGAAGAAAGTATTTTTACATTTAGTAACTTTGAAAGTATGCATTTCTCTTTACAGACGACTAGGTACTTTCAATTATATTTTTACTGACAACAATTTTTCCATCAATTAACTTTTTCAACAATATCATATCTTTCAATATTATTCTTTCTTTTAATACTGTTTTAACATCCCCCCCCCCATTATTAATTCATTGAATCTTTTTTCAACATTTGTATTCTAGACTGAATATTAATTAAATTGAAATTTCATACACAAGAACCATATTCTCAAAATGCAGCCAATCTTTCTGTATGCTTTATTAATAATATACTTAATACGTGCATTAAAAGTAAAATTACTATAAAATATAATTCCTAAATCAGATACAATCTCTTTATATGTAATAATACCATTCTCAATTTTATATTGATAAACAGATTTTTCAATTTTATTAGTATAGGAAACAATTTATGTTTTATTAATATTAATCTCCATATTGTTATACCTACACTAAATTTTAAAACAATCTATATCCTTTTGAACCTCAATATGATTATTATAAGTAATAATTCTTTTAAATAACTTATAACTATCAGCATAAGTAAGTATCATACTACTCTTATGTTTTGATCAACATCACACATAAAAACATTTAAAAGTGAAGGTCCACCCTGAGGAATACCTACCATAATATTAAAAAAATGAGGATTGGTTCTATCCAATAATAATAATTATTATTATTATTAAATTAATTTATTTATATTTCAACAGAATTGCTAATTTCAGGTTCAAAGAAGGCAGGCAGGCAATAAATATAGATAAATTATGCCTTCTTATACAGTGGGTTGAAGATTTATTATATTACCATATTTCTGAGCAAAGAGTTCAAAATGAAGCAAGATTTCAACCACATGCACTAACTGTTTTATATATGTGAATATATACGTTTTATATATTAATATGTATATAAAATAAATAAAATGTCCGTTAATTAAAAACAAAATTGTAATTATAATTGAAATAATAAATTTAACGGTTTACAAACTATTACAAACAATCCTTAAATCCGCAGAAGTACTTTCAGTAGAAATTAACCGAAAGTACTTCTGCGGATTTAAGGATTGTTTGAAATAGTTTGTAAACCCTTAAATTTATTATTTCAATTATAATATATATATATTGATGAGACATTTTATACTATTTAATCATTTTGATAGAAAGATTAATAATAATTAGTCAGTACATATACATTTTAAGGAAAATCTTCGCTTTACTACCATAAATTTTCCATTAATTAAATATGTTATGTTTTATCTTGTTTTTAAGTACATTTGTTAAAGTACATAAGTGTGTTTGGTTTTTTTAGCTTTAATGCTAATTTAAATAATTATATTAAACTTCTCAAAAAGAATTTCACTTAGCCCAGATTTGAATCTCAGATTGTAAGCATGGCAAGTAATTCTATGCTATGCTTCCTCATAAGGTTGTTAATTTATAATAGTATATTCCTATTGATGTTTAAATAATAAGCAGAATAATATGAGTCTAAGAGCTGTAATGGGGTGTATGAGAAACAAGTCATTGAAGAATATAATTTTTTCAAAATACATGCATTTTGTCAGACTTGAGTAGTGAGGCTAAGTTAGAATATAGCAGAAGAAATTTTAAGACAATTGTAATTACATGAACTGGTAGGAATTTGAATGTCAAGGAAATCAACCCAAAATTAGTACTATGGTCAGTTAAAATCATATATGTATATAGCAAAAAGTGAAGTTAATTAGCATATTTATATATTTAATTAGTAAGACTAAAACAGCTTATTCTATAAACTCAAGAATATTTCCCTCCATCATTATTGCATATTCTATTGTAAATAAATTAATATAGTTAAATTCCATCATATAGTTAGTATTTTTCTGAAGGTTTATAATGATAATATTTTACTTGTATTTATGTATTGAACTATTTCCATCATCTAATATAAATATTGAATGTCTTTAGAAAAAATTAACTTTATTTAAATGTTCCAAATACATTCAACTGTTAGTAATAACACACAGGTTGAATGTATTTGGAATATTTAAATGAAGTTAAATTTTTCTAAGGACATTCAATACTTATATTAGATGATGGAAATAGTTAGTATCTTTAATTTTATTCATAATCACAGTAAATGATATTAATTTTATATGTATATACCTAAATTGTGAGAATTCTCTAGCATGAAATTAACTTTTTAATGGAATAGCAGGGAGCTGAAATGGTAAGTCAGATTTAATTTTAGTTTGAATGCATATATAATTGTATTCATACTTTACATATATTTGATTAGTTTAATAATTAAAAATTTAATAATAAGTACCTATCAATAATTACAGAGTTAAGACTGTTTATTTGAGCTATGGTTCATATACTGTATAATGTTTATATTGCATTTTTTGTGGGTTGTCAATGCTAATAGTCATCATATAGTAATCACAAGAATGGGGGGAAAAATTAAAATATATATATATTAAGTATAAAAAATTATTGAAGAGCACACTAATGTCCTTTAGTATAATAATGATTCAATAAGCATTAAGAGATTTTTTTTTAAAAAAATTGTGTAATTTGATAATATATACTTAATAATATGGAATTAGCCAAGTATAGCATCATTCTATAATATAAGCCATCTTAAGCCCAGCCGAAATAAAAAGTCAACCTAAATATTAAAAACAACAGCAGCAGCAACAACAGTAATGAAAAGAAGTGATTCTGTCGATTGAAGATTTATAATAAGTTAAAGCCAAAAATATGATTTAAATTAAAGAAAATAAAGTAATATTAGTAATGTTTATTCATAGAATATTTAATGAAATGAAATCATTTGTGAAAGCACACTAGCTTAAAAACTATGCATAATTATAAAGTAAAGAAACCACTCGTAATATCTAATCAATAAATAGTAGCCTAGGAAGTGGTTAGAAATAAAAACTCATATCTTTCTTATAGAAAAGATGAAGGAAAATACACATGTATAAATAAAAGTTGTATAAGGTTCATATTGAATTATTTAGGGATGGATTTTTAAAAAGCAGAAACAAATTTTGCCATTTAAATTAAAAATAAATGAATTTGTTTTGCAAATTTTTTTAATAGTTTAATTAACATTAAATACAATTATTAAAAATCAGCTGATTAACAGTAATAATATCAGATTTAATTAAAGTTAGAATAAAGAAAGCAAAACAATTAATTAGTGGTATTTACCAGATAAAGGAAAGCAGAGACAGAGAAAAAAACAGCAAGAAAGAAAACAAGCTAAAGTTGATGGGAAGATATGTTCATTTCACATTTTCCTAAAGATTTGTGATGATGGTATTTTAGCTGTATTTGTATATTGGACTATTTCCATCATCTAATATAAATATTGAATGTCTATAGAAAAATTTAACTTTATTTAAATATTCCAAATACATTCAACTTTTAGTAATAGCACACAGGTTAGTATATGCACAATATTTTGAGAGATATTCGCCCCTCTTCTTCAGGTGTTACTGACTTGACCAGTGATAGTATTAGCATAGGAATCAAACCTGGACCCTTAGATTCTTGCTGAATTTTAATGTAGCACACTAACTAGCTCAGCCATCCTGCCAAAGGCAACAGTCTGTAGAAATTTCATATACTTATCTATGAGGTTTTTCCTGATTTCTCCACTTTATCTAAGAGCAAAGTTGATTAGTGGTTTTCATATATTATGTATAGTCACACTAGATTTGCTTATGGGTTTTTCACCATTGTCATGTGAGCAGCTTCTTTAAATTTTCTTTTTTGCATCTTTTCTTCTTTATCCAATATTTTTGTATTTTCTCAATTGAACATATTTTAGACATATCTGTTTTCTCTCTTCAATCATCAGTTTGTGTATGTTTTTTTGCATTCATATGATATTTCATAGATGCAGTTTTTGCTTTTCAGCATTTCAAGTTTAGGCTTTGTAAATGTTAGAATTCCTCATATTGTGGTATGGCTCTGGAAAGCTATTCGGATATTATACTGATTGTAGATTTTTCTTAATTTGTTTGATATTTTTTAGTATATATGGATACACTATTGTACCAATAATTGTTTTTCTTTTGATGGTTCTTTTTGTTGCCTATGTAAGATTTTCTTAATAACAGCTGATGGATAATCATTTTTCATAAAAGTTATTTCTATATAAAGTTTCTTTTTAAATTGCTGTTTTGTGAACAAATTTTTTTTGCTCTGTTGCATAGAGATAATATAACTCCATGTTTGTGTTTCTGGTCTGATTGGATGTATATATTAAACATTTTTCAGTATGTGTGGATTTTCTGTAAACTGTAGTTTTGATTTTGCCATGAGGGAGTCTTGTCTCAAGAACATTTAAGAACACCAATTTTTGCTCTTGTTCTGGTTCTATTGTGAATTTAATTGAAGAGGGTATGTTTCCAGAAAATTTGTAGTAGTGCCATACAATAAATGTATTGTCAACATAGCAAAGTCAAACTTTAGGTGGATATGCAGTATTCTTTATAGCTGTGGTTTCAACTTCTTCTATGTAAATATTGCTAATTAGGGGTGACAGTGGTGAGCCCATATCCATTCCTTGATTTTGTTAGAAGAACTCTATGTTGTATTGAAAGTAGATAATTATTCATTTTACATTTGTAATATATATATATACACACCTGGGTCTCTTTTTACGCGGACTTATTTAACACGATTTTGAAGTTACGTGATTCACATTTCACCAGAAGTCGAGCTTCGATAATGCGCTATTACTTTAAATAATAAATTTCGTGCACTTACATTATATTGAAAGTAATAGCACATTATTGGAATTCAACTTTCATCTTAGTAATTTCAATATTTTCAGTGCTTTATAATAGTAAGATTTTATGCAATAATGAAATTAAAAGCATGATTTCCAAATTTTATGTATACACACATTAAATTTTACAAGATTATAATGTAAATTTGTTCAAACATTGTGCGTGTTAATTTTGCATTTTAAATCACATTCTGTTTTTGCTTTTTAAAAAAGAACGTTTAATCAATTATTAATCATTTAGTGTCCGCAAGTTTATTTTTAAAAGATGAGTAATAGCAGTGAAACGAAATTTGATTTTTAAACGGAATTGAAAATTAAAAAATTAAAGACAAAAATAAGAATTTAATTTTTAGTTGTTAGCTTTAATTAAATTTTTCCCAGCAGTGGTGAATAAATGTTTTTTTATTATCATAAGTCTAAGTTCATAAACAATTAATAAAATCATCGTCTCAAAGATTAATTACTAATTACGTTTTCAACAGAAAACCATTAGCACAACATGAGAGTGCAAACGAACGTGTTTTTCGGCAAATACCAATAATAATTAAAACGTGTATAAAAAATGTAAATTACTGTACTGTAAATTATGCATAAAAATATATTATTTTGAATAAAATTAAATATTATAGTTAAAAAAAGTTTGTCTTGTATCAATTTTTTTCAAATTTGAAATTTTTTATTAGTCAGATTTTATTTCCTTATTTTTTTTTTGCGCGAATTTTGAAAAATCACAGACTGCACACTCCCCCCTTTTTCAATGTAAGTTATGTCTATTTTTGCACGATTTCGTTTGCGCGTGTTTTCTGAGGAACCTATCTATCACGTAAAACAAGACCCAGGTGTATATATATATTTTATTGTAATGGAATGGATCCTGATCTTGCATAACAATAGACTTGATAGGTCATCAGTGTGGATGAGAAAGCATATTTAGGATTCCTAAATTTATATACTCATATCCACTCTGATCTCATTCCTAGGAGATGATATATTAGCATACAAACCTACATTAACAATTTACCTATAAATATTCCTCTCTTTTCTCCATCTTTAACTTCCATTTATCCCAGAATTCAAGTTCAGGGAGAATATACATAATATTCTATTTCAGGAAATATTAATATTACTATTTTATTGTGCAAGCATATGATAAATTGAGAACTGAATAAAGAAAAAACACAAATGACAGTCTTTAATTTGAAATCATTTGTTTAACAAATTTATTTACAATTATTACAATTTATGCAATGAGAGATACTAACAAAAGCAATTAATTTATTTGATATCTATGACTACTCTTTGATTAATGTGGTTAATACTTATTAATCCAATCCCTCTTTACCCATCAATGAATAATCATTCAATGTCAATACTAACAAAAAAAAAATTCATTTATAACTTATTATTTATATGTACACTTGTTTGCTAATTTAGTCTTTATTAAAATCGTAGTTCATTGTCTCCAATATATTTATTGATTAATTCCTCTTAACAACATGTTAATGGTATGGGATTCTCCCTTCTATTATATTTATTTCTACAAGGAAAGACTATTCATACTAAAAATTATTAATCATTTATACTGAAAAAAAAACCCAAATAACTGATGAAATGATGATTAGTATCAACAAATGAACAACATGTAATGATGTAACTATATAAGTGTCGGTATTTAATGTGTAAGAATATAAAATCTTATCTCTCACTCTGGTGATAATTAAATTCATCTGCAAGCAAGTACACACCTGATTCTATATTTTATTTCAATTTTAAAATAAGTCTAATAATGTATTCCCTTTTCTAACATCCAGAATTGATAACCCCTCAATCTATGGTAAAGGAAAAGAATAAAAATATAGATATATAAAATAAAAATATGACATCAACCTAAGATAAATTAAGTCCATAGAATAAAATGTCCTAAAAGGATTATATATGGCCTTATTGCTACTGTTCATGATCTAATTGGTGGGATTTGAGTGTTCTAGAATGTACATGATGATGATCAGAATTTCTTTTTTCATGTAGCATGCCTTGAGATGTTTAATTTATAGCTTCACCTTCAAGTAGTAAAGTTGTTAGTGCCTTTTGCATAGATGAATAAATGCTGAGTCGAGTCACGTTTTGGTTTTGGCAGTTATAGCTCCATGAGTGACGACTCTTCTCATGAGGGAATTTCATACTTAGCTGTACATGGTTAATTGTGTTTCTATATATATATAGTTGATCAATGTCTTTGAGTTTGTTGAATAGCAAGATATTAGCTATTGGTAATCTCAAGTTAAAGTTGATTAATTTTCTGGCTCAAGATTGAAAATACAATGAAAGTGTTAAATAAATTTAAAGCTATTTATGGGATTTTTAATTGGAAATCCTTTAAAATCTGCATGCTTTTATTCTAGCTTTTATTCATGTTCCATGAGTTACTCTCATTTACAGTTTTACTTTGATGGCTATAGATCTTTGTTCAAATGACAAATTTGTTTTTCTGCTCATAAAGTATATGTGTTGGTTAGCCATAAGAGTTTTGATTTTATTTTTGAGAAGGTCATTTGTATATATATTTTGCTAATCACTAAAATGAACTTGTTCTTTTCTGTGTTAAATGGACTTTCAAATGGCAAGTTCGGGTTCATGCATTGAGTTAATTATTTACGTCATTTGTTAAGATTTACACACACACACACATATATATGGTGGATTAATAACAATACAATTTTATTTATTATTTCTTTTCTTTACGTTTTTTTTTTTGTGATTTTCTCGCTTGCCCTAAATTTGATCATCCTTTCCTTGTATTGTTGTAATGTGTGTAAATTTGACAATTGATGAGAGGTTTTTATAACAAATATAAGTATTAATATTTAAGTTTTATAGTTTGATTTATTACATGTTTTTTTAAATATTTATTTATCAAAACAATTAAATGTTTTTCAGCGGCAGTGCTTGCGAACATTTCTTGTTTCAGTAATACATTTTATTTAAGTTGCATTCTCTTTATACTTATAACTTGTTTTATATGTAGAGAATGTTGCTATTGTGAGTATTGGGTTCGAATTAGATAAGGGTGTTTAAAATTTTTTTGTGGGATGTAAGACTACATGTTCCATATCCCCCCAATAAAAAGGGGTTAAAGATACAACCATATCTTCAATTCCTCACTTTTATTCTCTATCGTTTATGGAGCAGGTTAAGATCTACTGACTTAGTGTTCTAATTTTTGTGTGGTTTGTTATTTATCTTTTTTTTTTGTTAGGGTATGTTGGTTTAAAGTTATGATTTGTGACTGGCCCATTATCTAGTATTAGGATTTCTTGAGTACTTAAGTTAAATTCTATCTTCATGAGTTTTTTTTCACCCTCTGACTTTTAATATATGCACTTGATAATACAATGTAGGAATTATCTATGATTATATTTCTCCATATTATAATGAGATACCAACTTTTTTAATAATTGAAGATCTGATTACAAATGCGAGTAAATTTTACATTGGATAACTATGCATTAGTTAACATATAAGTGTGTGTTTAAAAGTACCTATCCTGCTCCTTTTATTTCAAACTTAGTGGACTTTATTTTGGTAGCAGTTAAATGGAATAGTTGTCATTATTTTTTAAATGAAACAACTCATTGGGGTAATCAGTCTTTGGTTATGGTAGTGATAGTATGGTTTGTTATTCTATTTAGAAATAATTTTATAATTTATTTCTACTATCTAGCTTTACAAGCATATTATTGAACACAAGTTTTATTATGTGCATTGTCACTTTTTTAAGTTTCTCTAACTCAATATAGTTGTTGATATTCCTAATTAAGATTGTTATATGGGAGTTAAATTACTACCTTGCATATATTTATATAGGTTTACTTTTTTTTTTTTTTAATTAAAATGAAAAAAAAAAAGAAATTATTCTGCCTTTCCACGGTGTGTTTTCAATATCCTTGGGTCATAATTTCCTTTGGGTCCATTTTTATTGTCTGACTATTATGTCTTTGTATTGGCACATTTACTTAAGGTGAATGGAACTTTATATGTGTTACAGAGTTTATGGAACACAAATCTTTTGGGATTACTGATGTATAGGGTTTTAATAAACATTTTACCTCCAATTTTGAGTTGGTAATTTCTTTTTGTTTTTGCTGTGTTTTTCACTCCTTTTTATCATTGTGTGATATGTGTTCATTTGATCTTTTTTTTTGATTCAACAAGCATAGATATGGGTTATTGAAATAGAATTAGGGCATAGTGAATTTTTCTTTTAATTCTGCTAACTTGTTGGAATAATCACATTCTATTTTTTTGAATCTTTGATTCATGGAGATGTTAATACTTTGTAATTGATTTAACTAACTATTGTGGTATTTCATTAATTTTTCAAGACTATTTTTATTTTGTAGCACTTCTATCTCAATTATGCTTTGCCGTATGTTGAGACATTTCTGATCTTTTTCTAGGGAATTACTTTGTTTTTTGTGAATTTCTAGCTTACTATCTTGTTCTTTTTTATACCAATTGTTTTCTATCTCTAAATTTTCTACTTGTTCATTCATCTTAGTCTGGTATTCTTTCTGATTTTGTTATATTTTGCATTTAATGTTATCATAAACCTGTTTCATTTCCATGTACTTAGTATCCACTTTGCTCTCTTTTTTTTTTATTGAATTCTACAAATTTTTGTTTGTGTTTGCAGTCCTTTTTATCTATAACTTTCTCTAATTGTAGCTATTTGCTATGAGCATCTGTCTGTACTTGAGTTATATCTGCTTTTAATTCAGTTTTCATATCGTCCATCCAGTCGAACATATTTCCCATCTTTTTAGATAACTCAGATAAATTGGTCACTATATTTTCTGCTGCACTGCTGACCTTTGCTGCTGTAAATCTACTGACATTTTCTATATCAGCATTATCAATTGATTAAGTGATGTATCATTGATGTTTGTTTTTCCTTCTCCTTGTTTTTTGGAAATAATGCTTGTTTCTGGTGCTCAGACATTTTTTGTTATAGTGCCCCTCAGATACACTGATGTTTTGTTCTATTTCTAGATGTTCTATAAGAGAACTTTCTATCTCACCTTCATCGTTATTATTTCATACTTCATTTTCTCTTTCATTCATAGTTTCAGACTGCATTGTTTTTATTTTGCTCCTAATGATAATCTATTTTATTCTTGAATTTATATATTACTCTTTACTTCTTTTGTCTTAAATTATTTTACTAAACTTTTATTTCAGCTATTAACCTTTGTATATTTAAAACTATATTAAGAAACATCGTGGAAAGATCTAGCATAACTACATTTTGCTGTATTCACCAAAAAAAAATTATGTTTTAACTAAGATGTTATTTCATTCGACTTTTGATCTTTACTACTTTTATCTCTTACTATTTAATCCTTTTAAGCAGTTGACTATATGCTATTTTACATGATTTTAGTCATTAGTAATTTTTCATTACTCAAAGATCAATTTATCACATCGCAAAAAAAAAAAATTGTAATGCACAATGTTTAGATTTTATTATTTTTGTTATTGAGATTATTGAATCATTTGCTGCCCCATGGGTGGATGTGCGATATGTAATGGAATGGGTCTTGGCCTTGCATAACAGTAGACTTGATAGGCCATCAGAGTGGATGAGAAAACGAATTTAGGATTCCTAAATTTACTTACTCATATCCACTCCAATCTCATTCCTAGGAGACAATGTATTATCACATGAATATATATCAACAATCTACCTGTATACTGTAACAAAACATTTTGTTACGTTCTTAAATTTTACGAGATTGCAACGTACGGTGGCCGTTCGAGGGCGCCACTAAACATTTCTGCCTAGACCGTATTATAAAAAATTTTTTTATAATAACGGTTAATTTATTTACGAACGGCAATCACCAATTGCAAACCTTAAAATTATTTTCTTTTTAATGGACCAAAAGACTACAAAATGAAAGATAAGAATTAATTATAATAACTAAAAAAAAACAGATCGACGCTTAAATATTGTTGAAATATTTATTATACCTTTATTCTATTTGTTGGTTATTCCCTTCCCTCACATTTGTCAAATCAAACCCTCCCGATTCTTTTTCTTTCTAATCAAGACTTAACATGTATCGTTCTCGAAGGACCATGCGCCGTCACTTTACCAATTATACAATATTTTATCAAATATCATGGTATATATCTATGAGAACTCAAGGGCGACTTACTATAAGAGTGTGTTTGTTAAAAATAAATGCACTCAAACCTCCTCTTTCTAATGTTAAATCTTTTACTTGTCTTTAGATCGAGTATACAATTTTTCTTATCCCTATCTATACATTATAAGAACAACAATCATAGAAACTAAAGGTAAGTTTAAGTAATAGGCCATAACAAAAAAAAAACAATATAATGTGGATTAATTTAAATTAGTAAGTACATCTACTTAAAGACTATATATATATCCCTCCCTTTCTATTGCTGAAACTTTGAGATATTTGAAGTGAAGGTTTTTCTTTCTTTTTAATTCTATTACGCAAATGTCTCTTGAAATTATAACAAAAAAAAAGTCTATTTACCCTGATCTTGTGTGGGTGGAATATTTTACTCTATATTCTTCGTGGTTTGTCCGTGTCTTCTTCCAGTCCTTTCTCCTCGGCTAGCTCTCTATGTCCGGCATTTACAAGGCAGTTCCAGGTGGCAATAGCAAGAGGTTCCCAAAAGGGAAAGTTCTGTTCGCTCTAGCCGTTCAACATTTTTCTCCTTGCGCTTTTTAGGTCTTTACTATTCAACAGTCTGAGCCGAATTGAAACTTATAGATTAGATATTGACTTCGGCAGAAATCTAATTAATTTTTAAACAAAAGGAAAGTCCGTAATTATAGTTTTTTCTTCCAAAGTCTCAGTTCATACCTTTAATATTCTCTTCTTTTATTTCATATTTTATTTTAAAATTCCAAAGAAACATTCCAATTGATCAGCATAATATATAGCATAAAAATACTTTCACTGTCAAAGTCCCAACAATAGAACTAATTGCTTTCTCTTACTTTCTATCTTTAAGAATTTTTTTTTTTCAAAGTCTAAACAAAAGACAAACTTTTATCAATAAGCAAGATCTCGATCTAATCTATTTTAACTTCTTGAATCCCCATTTTAAAACTAAGTGTTAATTTTTTTTTTTTTAAATTATGTATTATAAAACGATATTTATATTTTAACAAAATATATATGTGGTGTTTATTTATTTCTAATAAAATAAGTTTATTACAATGTATATATTTTATTTTTACAAAATATGTGTGTATATATATGTATGATTATGAGCTGGCAGAAAAATACCAGCTCAATACTCATCTCTTTTCTTCATCTTTAACTTCTATTTATCCCAGAATTTGAACTTATGGAGAATACACATAATATTCTACTTCAGGGAATATTAATATTACTATTTTATTGTGTGAGCATGTGATAAATTGAGAACTGAATAAAGAAAAAACACAAGTGAAAGTCTTTAATTTGAAATCACATGTTTAACAAATCTATTTACAATTATTATAACTTATGCAATGCAAGATTATAACAAAAACAATTAATTTATTTGATATTTATGACTACTTTTTGATTAATGCTGTTAATACTTATTCATCCAATTCCTCTTTTCCTCTCAAAGAATAATCATTCAATATCAATACTAACAAAAAAAAATTTCAATTATTGCTTGTTATTATTTATATGTACACTTGCTTGCTAATTTAGACTTTATTAAAATCATAGTTCATTGTTTCTAATATATTTATTGATTAATTTGTCATAACAATGTGTTGATGGTATGGGATCCCCTTTCTATTATGATTTCTTTCTACATGGATAAGAAAGACCATTCACACTAAAAATTATTAATCATTTATAATGAAAAAAACAAACAAATAACTGATGAACTGATTAGTATCAACAAATGAACAACATATAATGTTGTAAGTGTACAAGTGTCAGTATTTAATGTATAAGAATTTAAAATCTTACCCTTCACCCTGGTAATGATTAAATTCATCCACAAGCAAATTCATTTCTGACCCTGTATTTTATTTCAATTTAAAAATAAGGCTAATAATGTGTTCCCTTTTCTAGCATATCAAGAATTGATAACTCCTCAACCTATGGTAAAGGAAAGAAATAAACAAAATATATATATATACTATAATGGTCGGGGATTAAGTGAAATTTTCTAGTCTTACCATATCTGCCATACACGGTGCCACTAGGTTTCTCGAACCTAGAAAATTTATACAAATATGCGTGTTAAGATCACGACTGCCAGCTCAAGGAGTAGCAGAGGTTTAAAACTATATTTATTAAAATATATTTCAATAAAGATTAAGAAAAAAAAAATTAGATCACTGTCAGTACTAATAACACACAAAATTTTATTTACGTATATATAAATAACAACACACAAACTTAAAAAAATTATAATTATTATATAAAAAAAAATTATGTTTTATTTTGTTTTATTATTATTATTTTATTTGTGTTTAACTTTAATGTTTGATCTTAGAATGTTGAGCATAGGTAGTCCACCCAGATGACACATTTAAAAGATCTTCAAAACATTTGCTTCCAGGCCAAAGGTCCACAGCCACGCCAACATTCACTTCCAGATATATATCCGCAACCAATGCCCGCAAACAATGCAATGTGAACATGTTAGCATCAAATCACGCTGACAGGAATGTGCATCTGAAAACGGTGATATTATTTGAGGAAACATGTCCTTCATCCAGTACAGGAATGAACGTCTGTTTGGCAAAGGTATCATGCATGTAATATAATAAAGAGAATAACACTACATATGGATGGGAGCGTGGCTTATCTTATCGGCTTATCATCCCAATCCATAGAGCTGGAATGAGTCAATGGCACAGGAAATACATCTGTGTCCATTGCAATGATATGACTGTCTCTTTGGAGGCATGCATTCAGTTGGGCTCGTCGCCCTTATGCACTACACACTTCACATTACATTGATGTAAATGTCCATATATCTCTCCACCAGCATTAACACAACTACAAAGCAAATAGTCTGAAATCAAAACCCCCTTAAAACTAACATATATTTAAACGAGGCTAAACGGCTACCTACACTCAACTTACATTAAATTTAATAATTTAATATAAAAAAATCTTTATTTTAAGGTTTTAAATCATTTTAAAATGACACATTATATTTAACTTATTTTTTTTTACTACAAATATTATTTAACCTACTTTTCCTTGCTTTTAAATTCAAATAATGATAAGTATTTTCATCTTTAAATTTAAGTTTGCAATCGCAAACCCCTACCCTATTATAAACAGATATTAATTAAGCATGAATAAAAAGAAACAATACATATTTTAAGAGATTACGTTTAAAACTTTAGCTATAAATTTTTAACATTGCCAGATTTTAAAAAAAATAAGAAATAAAGTTCAGGTTTGCTCCAGAGAGAAAGTCTATAGTTCATTTTAAAGACAAATAGAGTTTGAAGTTTTAAGTTTAAGAGAGTTTATATTTAATTTGATCATTTATAAATTTATACCTCCTTTTGTCCATGCTCGTTCCTTCGCGATGAAGATCTAAATTACGCAAGGGCCTTTTCCTTGCGGACGATGAAAATTTCTGCATATGGCACCAGTAGTTCGATCCTGGAATTCGTGAATGATGAAAGCTGCCTTCGGCCAGCCAAACTGAAGGAAGCATGACGAAGCGGATTACATTCTTAGTGACAGCGACAATATATATATATTTTAATTATTTTACTTTCACCAAAGACAATGGAATTCAAACTTTAATTTTCTAATTCTCTAATTGATTATTTCTTTTGGATTTTTCTTTTTATAGTCCTCAGGCACCTTATCTCTGGAATGCATGGATCCATCAAACATATTTCATATTTATATTTTATTGAGTTTGTCACCAAGTAGATTTTGGGTTTGTGGCTAAGTAGATTTTGGATTTTCCACTGAGGTCTGTGTCTATATCTTTGGGTGGGAAAAGCAAGTCTTTTGTTTCTATTCCTCGACTCTTATCTCTTCCGTAATCATCTTTTCAATGGTCATTTTGCCCTAAGGATCTGTTTGTAATTTTTATTTTTACGATTAAAACTCTCTTCATTATTTTTAAAATCAAAAGGTTTTTTATTATATTTTATTTAAAGATTAGAATCTTTGTTTCGATTCTATAATTTTTTTAAAGCTTATTTTATTTTAATATTCAATCAAACATATTAATAAATTAATAATTCGTTATTTGTGCATTTTGAAAGTTTGTGCTTTTAATTCTGTATTAGATAATTACAAAAAAATTAAGTATTAAAATTTAAATATAACGCATATATATATCCCGTTACAATACATAAAATAAAAATATGGTGTCAACCTAAGATAAATTAAGAGTCCATAGAGTAAAATGTCATAAAAGGATTATATATACTCTTATGGCTACTGTTCATGATCCAAACGATGGAGTTCAAATGTTCTAAATGCACATGATGGTGATCAAAATTCCTCTTTCCATGTAGTCTGCCTTGAGATGCTTCACCTTTGAGTAGTAATGTTGGTAGTGCCTTCAGCATAGATGAATAAATGCTGAGACAAGTCACATTTGGTTTTGGCAGTTACAACTCCATGAGTGACGACTCTTCCCACAAAGTAAATTTCACACCTAGCAGTGCATGGTTGTCGGTGTTTCTATATATATAGTTGATACAAAGTCTTTGAATTTGTTGAATAGCAAGATATTAACTATTGGGAATCTCAAGTTAAAGTTGATCTAACTCATTGGCTCAAGATTGAAAATACAATTGAAGTGTTGAATAAATTTAAAACTATTTTTGGGATTTATAATTAAAAATACTTTAGTTTGCTGGGTTTAAATCCATACAATTTTATTCTAGCTTTTATCTATATTCAATTGGATATTCTCATTTCCGGTTTTTACTTTGATGGCTGCAGATCTTTCTTTTCGAATGACAAGTATGATTTTCCACTCACAAAGTATACATGTTGGATAGTGGATGAGTTTTTAATCTGATTTTTGAGAAGATCGTTTGTATATATATATTTTGGGAATAATCAAAACAAGGTTGTTCTTTTTCGTGTTAATTAGACTTCTTCAAACAGCAAGTTCAAGTTCATGCATTGAGTTAATTGTTTACTTGTCATTTGTTAAGATTTACATATATATATATGTGGATTAATAACAATAAAATTTTATTTATTTATTTTTTTTTTTACATTTTTTTTTTTTTGTGTGAGTGTTTGTGATTTTCTCACTTGCACCTAAATTTGACCATCCTTTTCTTTGTATTGTTATAATATTTTTCAAATTTTTTCACTCAGGTAGTCAATTCACAGCCTATCCAGCTAATCATCCAGCTACTGTTTGGTAAATAATGTCTAATTATTTTTAATTAGAGACTAACATGAGGAAAATCATAAGCTTTCATCGAATTACCTTTAATTAGCCTGGGAAATATTGTTTTCTCAGTCACCATTTATGCTGCTAGAGGTTTTTCTCCTGCAGAAGTAAAATTAAAATTGTTAGGGACAAAGTGTGAGGAGATAAAGGAATTATTGAGTAGAAATGATAAGGAAGAAATGGATAAGGAGGTCCAGAAGATGGTAGACATGGTTACAGATGGAGTAGAGAAAATAGATTATGAGACAGTGTTGATAGGAGATTCATTAATAAGAGATTGTGGGGATATAATTGCAAGGCAAAATAGAAGCAGGTATGTTAGAGTATGTATGCCTGGAGCAAAAATTAGGGATGTGACAGATAAAGTAAGAAAGCTAGGTAGTAGAGATGTATATGTTATGGTAGGGACTAATAATTTGTTAGAGCCATCAGAGAGAGTAATGAATGAGTATGTAGAATTGATTAGAAATTTGAGGGAGATTAAAGGAAGAGTAGGGGTAGTTGGAGTATTACCAAGATTTGATAAGAGGTATTTGTTAAATAGAGCATGTTCTATAAATGAGAGAGTGAAAAAATTGTGTGAGAGAAATAATGTTGTGTTTGTGGATGTATGGGATTGGTTTATTGGAAAGAGGGAGTTATGTAGTAAAGATGGATTGCACTTAGGAAAACAAGGAAGTGAAGTTTTAGGGCGTTTGATATTTAAAGAATATAATTCAGGAAACTTTTAAAGGGGGGTGGGCTTTTAAATTGTAATATTATCAAAAACAAGACGAATGGAGGGGATATAAGAAATAAGCAAAAGATGGTTTCTTTAGATATAAGTGTAGCTGTGGAGAGGGAATAGTTTTGTAAGATTAATGGTAAGAAAGTTTGTTATAAACATAATGGAGAAGAAAGAATCAAAAGAATTATAAAAGAATAGTTAGGAAAGAAAAAATTGTTAAAATTGGGTTTTTGAATATGCAAGGTGGTAAAAGACCAGAAAAGTGGCTGGAATTAAATAAAGCAATTGAAAATGAAGAGCTGGAGGTATTCGCAGTAGTGGAAACTCATCTAAGAGAAGAAGAAGAACCTATTTTGGAAGAGGTGGTATGGCAGGGTGTAAACAGGAAAGAAAAAGAAAAAAGGGGTGGTGGTATAGGTGTTATCTCGAGGAAATATTTAAATATTGTTAAATGTCAAGAGCATTTGTGGTTTGAAATAAGGTTGGGTAGACAAGAATGGATGGTGGCTGTAGTGTATATAGCTACTGGAGATAGTCAAACTGTAATGGAGTGGAACAGTAGTATATATGAATGCCTAGTTAAGGATATACAAATTTTTAAAGAAAAGGGGAAGAGAATAATGGTTGTAGGGGATATGAATGAACATAGTGAAGAAATTGATGATGTAGATAATAAGACTGGTCAGTTTTTGAAAGAATTTTGTCAAAGATTAAATTTGAGCATTGGGAATTTATCAAATATGTATGAGGGACAATACACATGGTCTAGGAATAATGTATTTCACACAATAGATTATGTATTGGTAGAGAAAGAGGGAATGAATAAAATATGGAAAATTAAAGTGCTTGATAATGAAGAGAGGGTATGTAATAGTGATCATAATTTTAGTGTAATAGAAATGATTAGTAATGTGATGGAGGATAGAAATAAAGATAGAAATAATAGTGAAAGATGTGGATGGAGAGTAAATGATAAGAATAAGTTGGAAAAATATAAAATAAAAGTTGAAGAAACTATGGAGCAGTTGGGTGGGGATGAGTATAAGGACTGGTGTGGTGAAATAGAAAAAGTGGCAAATAGGGTTTTAGTTGAGAATATGCAGAAGAATAAAAGTAATAAAAAAATGAGAGTTAGTAAAAGTGTAAAAGAGAGGAAAGGAGCATTTAGAGAATATAAGTGTGCTATTAAGAACAAAGAAAATGAACATCATGTTAATGCTAAATGGGGAAAGTACTTAGAAAAGAAGCAGTTGGCTAAAATGGATAATTATAGAGAGAGGATGAAGTTAAATAGTAAATTGTTGGAGGATATTAGTAAAAGTGGAAGAGATGGGAGTAAAAAATTTTGGAATTACATTAAAAGGAGAAATGTAGGGGAAAGAGAGATAGTATTAATAGATGATGAGGAAATAGAATGTAGCTCTAGAGAAGAGAGAGAGAAAAGATGTTAGATCTGAAGGAAGTAGTGATAGAAAAAATGAAAGCAGTTAGTAATGGGAAATATTAGGTTCACAAAAAATGAATTGAATGAGGCAGAGAAGAGATTGAAAAGTGGAAAGGCGAGAGGTTTAGATGGATGGACAGCAGAGATGGTAATGAATTTAGGGCATAGAGCAAAAGCAAAGTTATTATCATGTTTTAATAAAATGGCACAGAAGACAGTTTTTCTGGTTAGTTGGAGTAATACAAGAATAAGATTATTATTTAAAGGAAAGGGTAAGGATCATAGAAAGTTAAATAATTATAGACCGATAGCGGTAACGTCAGTTTTATATAAAGTTTTCTCATATATGGTAGCTGGAAGAGTTGTAAAATGGATGGAAGAGAATAATGTAGTGGGGGAAATGCAAGGAAGTTTTAGGTCAGATAGGTGTATAGGAGATAGTTTGTAGTTACACAACTTATGGAGATAAGTAGAAATTCAGGTAGATCATTATATATGAGTTTTATAGATATAGAGAAAGCATATGATAGAGTAAATAGAAATAGATTATGGGTAAGGTTAGCCAATTTGGGAATGGATGAAGCTTTAGTAAATATTATTAAAAAATTATATGAAAATAATTATTATACTTACCAGTTAGGGGATATAGAATTAGTTAAAGTTAAAAATGGGGTGGCATTAAGGCAAGGATGCCCTATGTCACCTATTTTGTTTTTGTTGTTTTTGAGTGAAATGGAGAAAGCAATAGAAAGACTAGGAAGAGGAGTAGAGATACCATTAATAGGTGACAAAGGAGTATATATTTTGTCGGGTCTTTTTTTTTTGCAGATGATATCTTTTTGTGTGCAGAAAGAAAATATAGAAATTATGTTGAGGACATGTGCAAGGGTGGGTAAAGAGATGGGGATTAAATTTAGTGGAGAAAAATCAAATATAATGATGGTTAATACTGGGGAAAGAGGAGATGTACACTTTTTATTGGGGGATATGAAGTTAAGTGTGGTGGATAGATATACGTATTTGGGAATCATCTTGTGTAATCAGGAAAATTGCTTGGATGAATGGGAGAAAAAATTGGTAAATGAAGCAAAGAAAAGAAAGGGTTTGGTAAAGAAACTAACAGTATTTTCATATAATAAATATAATGTAGCTAGAATAGTATGGAAGGGAGTTGCAGTAGCAGGGTTAACATATGGTAATGATGCATTATGTGTTAGTAAAAGGGTTTTAGATTATTTAGAGAAAGTACAAAGGGAAGTAGGAAGACATGCATTAGATGCAGAGATGTGGACAGCAAAGGAGGCAATTCAAGGAGAAATGGGATGGTCAAGTTTTTATATGAGAAGCAAAAAGTAAAATGAAAATGTTTGGTAGGTTGCAGTTTATGGATAGTAAAAGAATAGCAAAAATAGTGTTCAATTGGGTGATGAGTAAAGGGCAGGTAACAAGATGGGTGAGAAAGATAATGCGGTATGTGAAAGATTTGGATAAAGAATTTATATCAATATACTTGTATAAAAGATGGGATGCTTGTGTTAGGAGGATTGTTGAGTGTTATAGTGGTAAGGAATGGGATAAAAGAATAGAAGCATTAATAAAAAATAGGGAGATGGAGAACTAGTATGGAGGGTAAGAAGAATTTAAATATATATAGAAGTAAACGGAATATTGGATGCGAGTTAATTTATGATAATAGTAAGGAAAGTAGTTTATTATTTAAGGCTTGAACGGGATCTTTAGCAACAAGAGAAAACCATGGATAATTTAGTGTGCAAATTGTGTAAGGAAGGTATAGAAAATATTAGGCATCTGTTGATTGAATGTAAATGCTTGAAAGCAGAAAGGGTACAGATAATGAAGTTATGGGAGAATAGACATGAACAAAGTGACTATACAGAAAGTGAGTTATTGGTTTTTATGCTAGGTTTGGGAAAAGATAAGGGGGATTTAGATATAAAGGCCATAGAGTTGACAAAGATTATGTTGTGGAAATGGGATGGGGCAGAATATGGGAAGACTTAAGAATGGGGAATGGAGAATAAAATGGCTAACAGGTTTGTCTGGGCATAATTGCTGAGATATTCTTGACTTCGTTTAAGGAGAAGCCAAATACATCACATCAGTGGACTTTTTGAAAGTTATTTTATCTTTTCTTGTGAACAAATGCTTGCTAGTAATATTCACTTATAACTAAATTTGTGTTATATATATAATAAAACAAAGTAATTATATATTTTTAAATAAGTTTTTTTTTGTTTGGGGGTGGGGGGTGGCGACTTATTTTTATTTCTATAAAATCTGATCAACTTTTATTTCTTTTTTTCCATTTAGTTTTGCTTTCAAGTTATTTAATCTTAGCTGAAGAAGAATGCACAGGTAAAATTTTAATTATATTTCTTAATTAAGTCATTTTTAATTATTTTAATATAATACATATACAGTATTTAAATATATATATATAAGTATGTGTGTTACATGAACTTGTGTAAAGCTTCCTAAGTGAGCCTGGTTCAATGTAAAGATTCCATACTACAATCAAATAATACGATAATATGATTATTATTGAAAGTAGTTTGCTATTTGAATGCAGTTTCATTTAGAATTTTCATGTTACGCATGTATATCTTGAATTGTTATGTTCTTGTTTTTAATTTGATTGGCAGATTTTTTTTCATGAATTAGTTTTAAATAACTTTGTCTGAAGAAAAGTTATTTTTAATATCTAATAGTCTCTTAATAATTAGACTTTAGTATAAGTAATTAATATATTTGTTGTTTATTAAAAGCCATCTTATATCAATTTATTTATGTACGTGACTACATCAGTAGCAAAAGCTTCAATAAACCGTGAATTAAAAAAAATGTATGGTCATAAGATGTATTAAACAAGAATTTGAATTATTCGAGATTTCATTAAAAAAATTATGTTTTATATAATTAAACACTACAAAATCATCGTGTAAACATTATACATTAATTCTTGCCCTGTGCTGTTTAGATCAATGAAGATTCCCGGTCAAAGTACAAACTATTAATTAAACTCATCCTGAGCAATTAAACATTCAAAAGCTTATATTTTTTGCTTCCTTGGGTTTCAAAAGCAATATTATGCCGTTTAAAAAAATTAGAGTTTGTGGTTATTTTGTAATAATAGTTGTAAAAAGGCAGCTGTCGATGACATCTTATTGCATTTTAAGGTCTGAATACATATAAATAAAATCGGTATTTTGTATTAGTCCGGCAGCGAAATTTTAATCTTCATTAAAATCATTATTATTATCTGTGATTGCTAAATATTTGATAGTATTTAATTAATTAAGTAAATTTAACTTTCAAAGATAAGTTGTTGAAGATCACTTAAAGTATGTTTATATCTATTATGCATCCCTTATTAATTTTTAGCTATCACTATCCTATTTATGCCTTAAAGATAGCCATAAATAAATTGACGTTAAAAGATAGCCACAAATAAATTGACGTTAATACTGAAAGAGGAGTTATTTACAATTTCATTAAAAATGATTATTTAAATCTTTGAAATTTTAAATTTACATAATTAATTAAATAAAACGTAATACCAAATATTTAACAATCATGAGTAATGAAGACTAAAATTTCACCGCTGGACTAATAAGTAAGTTACATAAAATCAATATCTTCTACTGTTTGATACAGTGGTATAATTGAATGGTCGATTCTGAATTTCAAGAATAATTGATCACACTCCAGCTCTATTAGACCTCAAACTTCTTATGAGCTTCATAGCAATAAACTATTTGTTTATTTAATAGAATCAATATATATGCTATTGCTTTAAAGATAATCTCATTCAATCTGTAAAAAATTCTAGAAATTTGCCTTTCATCTTGTTTATTTTCATATGAACTTTTATTTTTTAAAATAAACTTTATTTAGCATAAAAAAAAAAAAAAAACATTGTCAATAAATAAACAAAAGGAATAATTAAACAGATTATATTACACCATTGCAGAAATAAAAATTCCTATAGGATGATAGAAACTAATTGAATTTTTTTTATACAGATTAATAACATAAAAAAGATTAAATATATTAAAATTAAGATTTGTTAAATATAATTTAAAAAATAAAAAATGAAGCATCTAAATGATGGTCTAAATATCACAATAGTGCTGGAAGAGAAATCAGGCTTTAGGTGATTACTACTATATCATTGAGAGTTTGGATAACTTCTGGTTTTAATTTTTAACAATTCATTGATAAAAAGAGATTTAGGTTTTGAAGTTGGCAGATTAAAAATAAAATGACATGTCAGAAATCAAAGGGTAAATAAGATGAATACTGTCAATCTTATATTAGAAAACAGATCTCTTTGAATCTTTTCGATGAGGTCTGCTAACATGGAAGATTAGTTTCATGTGTAATAGCTATTATAACTTGGTAATATGTACATAAGTCAGTACATTCATAAACAAAATGCTCAAATGTTTTCTTTTCCCTCATACCTAAAGAACACATTTTGCCAATGCCATTCTTTCAGCTACAAAGACTGTGATTGGTAAACTTTGAAGTTGATTCTTATTAGGAAATCTAAATATTTAGGCTGCAAATCCTAGGACTAGAATTTCTGTATAATAGCTTTATTAGAAATAGCAAAAATGAATACAAAACTTCTTTAGGGTCAGTGTTACTTGTTAAGTTATGAGTCTCCCAATCACCAATTTTTTTTTGAGAATAGAGTGAGAATGGGACATATGTATTTAGATATTTGTTCCTGTTAGTGCATGTTGTGTCTGTAGGAGTTACAGAAGTAATGAGTTTGGTTTGACAGTAAAATATAGACACAATATAAAGAGAGATCATTCTGCATTTTTTTTATATATTTATGTCAACTGGCTTTTTTTTGCCCCAAATGAGTCTAGTGTGTTAGAGAGTTTAGATTCTTTTAAAAAGAAGTATGGAATTTAGAAGCATAGTAATTGATTTTTGGGAATTGTATGTTAATAAGGAAAATTTTACAGTGTAGTGACATATAAGCTTTTGAGAGTGAGTTTATTTGTACTGTTATCCTTAATGAATTAAAGGAAAAATGAATTGGAATGCCTAAAAATTTATGAGAAGAGGCACTGTAAATAGAAGATGTCTATTTTCCAGTAAGTATGGAAAAGAATCTAAGAAGAGGTTTTTTAGAAGGGAAGGAAGATTACCAAGTCATCCATATAAGAAATATGGCTGATTGATTAGTTTATGAGAGGTATGTATATACCAAACAATTTTTTTTTTATTTCAGTAAAAGTGAATTGATATATGCTATGAAGAATAAAAAATTGAAGGAGAACCTTGAGAGATGGAATTATGAGGATAGAATCCAGGAATAATTTTCCATTTATAGAAATATGTTTCTATTGAATTAGTTGGGCAGTATAAACACTATTGGAATTTTGTGTTGGATGAGCACTTTTAGAAGTTTATTTAATAGAACAGAATCAAAGGTAGACACAATGTCCAATTGAATGATAATTGGAGCTATTATCTTTTTGGTTTCCCTTCTGTTATCAGTTATCATCTTAAATAGTGCTATTACTTAAGATGTGGGGCTTCTCTTCTTGGAAAACTGATAATTGGAGGTTGAATCTTATTTTTAATGAGAGATTTAATGACTGATGATAAATGGAGACATAGATGCAAGTCTAAGATTATGAAGTAGTGAGGTGTTGTTGTTTTTTTTCAGAAAAGAAACTAGTGAGAGCTGGTCTATAATATATATTGAAGTGGTGCATATATGTTTGCTTCATTTTCTTTAATTCCCACCATTTTTGCCCTAAACTCTAATATTTCCTAGGACTCGTACACATAAATAATAGGCATGCATGCGTGCGTGAAATTATATAATATATTAAATTATAAGAGCACATAGCAAACCTAGGGAGTAGAAGTAATTTAAAAGTTAAGTAAATAATTATTGTACACCAGTAAAAGGGAATGTAATGAAAACAATAGCAAGAGTTTGGGAATGGAAATAAACCATTAAGTAATATTTGGTGCCTTATTTAATATCAGAAACAAAAATCAGTAAAATAGTTACGGTTCGACATGTTTATGGTTAAAAATAGCAAAAACATGACTAAAGAATGTCAAAAGTAAAATTAAGAACAAAAAGGTAGGAAATGGACACAAGGAATAATAAGAAAGTAAAAGCAAATGAAAAATCAATTTGGCAAATATAAATATGGAAATCCATTAAGAAGCTCATGAGATGTAATGTTCCCTAAGGTACATCTAAAATAATGTATAAACCTGTGAATCCATCCAAAAAGGGATATATAAAAAATATATATTAAAAAAAAGGATATATAGAAAAAAATATAGAAAAAATAGAAGGGATATAAAAAAAATATAAGCGAGATATAAAGAAGAAAATAATGAAGTACCTCAACAGAATGCATGAATAGTCCCATGTCGGCTTCTCCCATGTCATTTGAGAAGAATGGTATTCATATGTTAATTCAGTGTAATTATATAAACATCCAGCATTTCAGATGTCTGAAGTAGTGAATGCCGAACCAGAAGTACCTGTCTACCCACTGTACTAAGAACCTAATTGCCACAATGGAAAGAAAGCTATACATGTTACTTTCAACATATGGCATCATGAAGCCATAGACTTTATGTGAGTTCAAGTTTTAATCTTTCATGAACTTGCCAATAAAATCTTTCATATTATGATTGTTAATAATTTCAAATATAAAGAAAGCATGCTTATTCATTTATTAACCATAACTTAAAGCAAATATTTATAAGCATTAGATCTAGTATATTTTTAAAAGATTTAATTTTTGTTTCTCTATTAATGTAAATGTTTGCTGGAACCAAAATTCTTTATTTTGCATTTTTTATCTATATTTTTGTCTATTTGTGAAAATCGGATGGTGGAGGGATTAAATTTATAAAAAAAAAAATGTAAACATCACCTTGCTTCTCTTTCATGACATCCCAAGAGATAAGAGTGAATTAAGAGTGGAAAAATATATAAAGAAAGTTAAAAGATTCATAGTATGTTTATTTTATTATTCTTATGTAGTCTTTATCCTTTCCACCATCCGAAGTAATGTCTTGATGATTGCCGAGAAAAGCAATGAAGGATAAGAAGTGCTATTAGTTTTGGTTCTAAATTTACATATTAGCTTATGTGTGTTTCCTATTAAAAATGTACCAAATTAATAACTAAAAATTAATGATTTTTCTTAACATATGTTTATCCTTGATGGTAAATATTTATTACTTAAATTATGTTGTAAATAACAATCCATATTCTAATATATCTATGTAATGACGCTCTATCTGTAAAACTAAGAGCGAGCCTTAAGTTTTATTTTATTAATCTAATATGATAGAGAATGGATTGAATATCAACTATTATGGGTTAGTAAAAATCACGTTTATTATAATGATATACTAGCTATATTAATAATACTAAAAATAAGTTAGTAAACGAGCTAAATTCTATAAATCCATATTTGCGTTACATGGGTATATGAGCTACGATTATTATATTAATATTTTGCTACTTTTAGCATAGGCATGAATTAGATTAAAGATTATTTTATGATGTTCATTATTGAATTACTGCATTGGGTATGTCTCATCATTGGCTATCTCAAGTATTTTCCTTTTATATATCATAATTTACCACTTATTCATATATGCAGTGCATCCAGTGCCTGCTATTTCAGCATATATGCCCAATGAACTTTTAAAATAATTCTGAATATAAAATTTATCATTGGGCTAGGTAGTTCTGATGGGCTGAAGCTCCAGGTCATAAATCCTAGTTACGTCACATATATACATTTTTCTTAGGAAGCATCTTTTGGTTAGAAGCAGAAGCATCCCTGCAATCTGGGACATTCCCCCTCATATCATGAATTATGCCTCCAGCTCACAAATGACATTCCTTCATGTTATGATGGCCAATGAACTGCACATAATGAAATGCAGTTTTGCAGTTCTTATATTTCCTACCTGTATTATGTTTGTGCCTATGCCTTACAGCCATAACCTCATGCCATGTCTCTTTTTATCGTGGATAGTGTAAGGTTCGTAGTAATAATTTAAAGAAAGTAAAAATAAATAATGCTAACCTGAAGTTCATTGTTTATTACTGTTTTAATTTCCCTGTGGATAAAAACAATAAGAACACCCTTTTATGCATACAATTATTATCATTATCCTAAAACATCTTCATGTAAGTGTTAGTAAACAATCATTTCTCCCACTCTGTAAATAATAAAGCCACCCTGTTAACCTAAATTATCTTTGTCATATCATTATTGCTGGTTGAATCTTCTAATAAATATTTAGAATTAGCTACATAGGGCTATATAAAAAATGAGAAGCTAATTCAATGTCAAGTGTGTTAATTATGCAGTAGATTCTAGGGAGCCTAGGCAGGTGTTTAAACTGGGATTGTATGGGTAGCGATACCACTATGCATGCTGATTGAGAATATCTGCTTGGTCTATCAGACTTGTTAGTAAATTACCCATGTTTGACCATTATAATCTGTTTTAAAATAAATAAGAGAGTGCAAATCTCTCAAGTGCTTATGATTACAACCAGCCAATCAAATCTTAAGCACTGGGACAGAGAATTTAATAAGAAAAGAGCAGTTCCACTCTCTTCTTTACTTGTCTTAATATCCAAGCCTATTGAAATAATATAATGGCTCAGCTGTGCTAATAGAAATATCGGAATAGCATGTATTCCTAGATGTTTACTCTCTGGGAAAGATCTTAATTTTGAGGCTATTTTATATCTTGTGCTATCATGATCTTCTTCAGTGATACCAAAAAAAACCATGAAAGGGTGTTTAGGAGATGGAAATTTCTATAAGTGGGATTTAAAATGGAAGAAGATGTAAAGTAACATATTTTCTCCAGCAATTATATTTTTGTTTGTAAAAATAGAGGAAGGTATTGGTTTTTTTGGTCTATAACTCAGTGTGCATCAGATGAATCTTTTAGACCAGTTATGAGTATTGGCAAGAAAGATTTTTGCTTATTTGATAGTCAGGTAATCAGTCAGTATGAATTGTGTCCACTTGTATTTCTGCTTGAAGAGTATAATTAAGTCAACTGAGGAAGGATTGCTGGGATGTTTCTTTGTTTGAGATCCAACAAATATTTTTTATTAACATGATTGGAGATTTGTTTTTGTAAATAAAATGTCTAATTGTTGTTGATATTATGTTAATGAAGGAGAATCAACCTTTCACTGATTCAAGGGAAAGTATTTTAATTTTTTTAATATACACCTGGGTCTCGTTTTACACGATAGATAGGTTCCTCAGAAAATGTGCAAACAAAATCGCGCAAAAATAGATGTAACTTACCTTGAAAAAGGAAGGATGCAGACTGTGATTTTTCAAAAATCACATAAAAACAAAGCACCAATGTAAAATTACTTTAAAATTCGCGCAAAACAAAATAAGGAAATAAAATATGACTAATAAAAAATTTCAAATTTGAAAAAAATTGATACAAGACAAACTTTTTTTAACTATAATATTTAATTTTATTCAAAACAATATATTTTTATGCATAATTTACAGTAATTTACATTTTTTTATACACGTTTTAATTATTATCGTTATTTGCCGATAAACAGGTTTGTTTGCAAACTGGTAAAAAATCAGATTCTGCACAAGAGGAAATACAACTAGTGCCAATGTCACTCTTATGTTGTGTTAATGGTTTTCTGGTGACAACATAATTAGTAATTTATCAACTAAAAATTAAATTTTTATTTTTGTCTTTAATTTTTTAATTTTCAATTTTAATTGTGCCCACTGTTATTACTCACCTTTTAAAAATAAACTTGCGGACACTAAATGATTAATAATTGATTACGTTCTTTTTTAAAAAGCAAAAACAGAATGTGATTTAAAATGTAAAATTAACATGCATAATGTTTGAACAAATTTACATTATAATCTTGTAAAATTTAATGTGTGTATACATAAAATGTGGAAATCATGATTTTAATTTCATTATTGCATAAAATCTTACTATTATAAAGCACTGAAAATATTGAAATTACTATGATGAAAGTTGAATTCCAATAATGTGCTATTACTTTCAATATGATGTAAGTGCGCGAAATTTATTATTTAAAGTAATAGCACATTATCGAAGTTCGACTTCTGGAGAAACATGAATTACGTAACTTCAAAATTGCGTTAAATAAATCCGCATAAAAAGAGACCCAGGTGTATATATATATAAATCTCTAAAACCACTGCTTCAGGAACAGAGGTTTTCAGAAGGAGTCTAATGGTATTATTATGTGGATGCACTGGTTTTCTTAATTTGCCTAATTTTAACTTAACATTAAGTGCTAGATGATTAGAGAAGGAGACAGAATGCAGGGAAGGGATATTATAAAGCGACGATGAAAAGAATAAAAGAGAAGGTCAATAAGAGAATAATGTTTTTTCTTATAGAAAGAATTACCTGGGAAGAAACCTTTTGTACTCATAATATTTTTATTAATCAGATATAATATAATGGTCAGAATTTGTATATCTCATTAACCAATTGCATCTTCCCTCCACTACAGTTGAAAGTAGCGCTATAGGTGGGTTCAGGGCCTGCAATGCTGAGATCGAATCTAGTAGATTGATTACACAATATATAACTACGGGATAACATACTTGCCACCACATTAGCAAACATCTTTTAGGCCATGGGGGTCAGGGAGATGCAAGAGACTCTAACTAATTCTATTACAACTAATATTATTATAAATCTAATGAATGACCTAGTTATATTTGAATGATTTTGACACGAGATACTATGGCTATAAGGCGTTAAGGAAATAGACTTGTAGATATAATTTAAACTATATTTAATATTAACATAAATTTATTTACAGACATGGAGTTTGATCTTAGTCAATACTTCTAATATGGCATGAGTTTACATTATTAAAGCATTTCATTCGACCCGTTCTTTTGGGTATTTAATGGTAGCAAACTGTCATTTCATGCCTCAGACTAAGTACATTAGCTATCATGTGAGGTAAAAGTTGAATGGGAGATATACGGCTGTGAATTAACTCATCTCAACAATAGATTATATATATAAAGTTTTATATTGATTAATTCTACAGGCGGCCTGTTATTTGAGGGCAAAGAATGTGGGAGGCTTGGGAAGTGAAATAATAAGCAGAGAATAAAAGAATAGTTAACTAGACCCATATAATAATAACGGAGTGAACTTTGAGATGCAAGCCAGGAGGGAAATATAAACTCGTGGGTGGGCTTTCTGCCGGGGACCCTACAAGACCGGTCATAATTGCAAGCCCGGGTGTATGGGAACTTCTGCCACTGTTACTACCTGACTGCATGATGGATTCAGCTTTCCATGGGAGCATTTTGAACTATGCCCTTCCACATGGAGCGGAATGATACATTTAAACATAGGTATCCGGTGATTTCCCTGGCTTAAAATAGGGAAAAAACTTTGACATCGCTCAATAATAACACCTATCATTTGATAATAGAACATGATCATTTCCAAGGCTCACATTGATGAGTGATTAACTTACAAGCCCTCAACTAACATGAAATTGGTTTAATTATAAAGTTAAATTCAATGGATACCAATCAAAATTAATAATAATAAAAGGGTAAAGATTATAATACTAGCATGTTTCTATTGTTAAGCTAAGATATCCGCCCTCACAAATTATGGTACACCCACACTCATAACTAATCATGAAAGTTAGATGCATCTCTGAAGTTAAGATAATTCATTAAAATATAAGAAGATACAAGAAAGCATATTAATATACAATGAGATGCATCCGAGAAATTATTATATAATTTCCGAGCTAGCCGATTCATAAATATAAGATGAGTTTACTATAAATATATTATTTAATAACACCACACATTTTGGCGAACGCTAACATTTAATAAAATTAAGAGGCTAGGTTGGAAATTATTGAGGCATGAAATTAATTACATCAATCAATAAATAAATATAGAATTGAATACCCAAAGAAAAGGAGAGATCATATAGTCATTTAAACATTACAAGATTACAGATTTTAAGAAGTTTAGTGGTTTTAAAAGGATTTACATGAGGAAGAATTATAAAATATTACAAATTAGAGATATGAGTTCTAGTTTTGAATAAAAGAGCATGAAAGTTCTTAAGAGATTTTTGGTGCCGGTTACCTTTGATTTAAACAGAATGTGGATGTTTCCAAATGGTCCTCTTATTCAGTAGTTTTTTCTTAATAGTTCATTTAGTGATCATGATTGTAAGCAGCAGTTGATTAGGCAGTAGTATACGGATTACAGCAGATGATTTCAGTTCATTTTAAAAGCAAGTAGGGATCCAGTGCATCTCTCATTCTCCAAAGGAGAATAGCTAATGCCTATTACTCAGGCATCATAATGTTATACGTAAAAAGCATATTTTTGAAAAAGCAAACCAGAGATTAGATATTTGATATTAACTTAGCCTGACATTGGGAGACTCAGATAGATAGAGCCCAATTGGGAGATTCATATATATAGGTAGATAGAGCCATTTACTTTGAACAAGACTTTATATACCTTTTGTTTTTCTTGCTCTTTATCTTTCGGATTGATGTGACATTACATATTTGTTCGCCTTTTTGGTCTGCTCAAATATCAGCAGGTAAAATAGTGCATTAAGAGCACATGTTCCATTTGTCATTTCAATCCCAACATTTTACTTTATTTTATTACATATTTCACCTATGACCTCATTATACTGCAGAGGTTTCTTTAAAACTAATTAAAAGCTTTTAGGAATATTTCTCAGTATTCTATTGTCTCTCCCCACCCACTATAACTTACAATTCTATTTTTAATACATTTAAACATTTAAAAAGGTTAAAAACAACTTTTAGATTTTATAAATTAAAGTGTTATATAATTTTGACCTAAATAATAATTAACACAAAATATTAAATATTCTAAATTTAATAAATTATTTTCAGTGCATTAATATCTCATATTGGAGTATGTGTGCATAAGGCATATTTAACAAGCTTTTATATATATAATTAATATTATTATACGCACACAGTCCAATATTGAGGGTTTAAATTTAGGTGGGAGTAGTGGGTAGAAGACGATAGAACAAATATTATTGAGCTAAAACTAAGATTCGAACTTAAATCTTACAGTTTCAGTAAATATGTTATGATGAAGCTGGAATAGGACATGTTAAATCCCCCCATTATTACAGTTGGGTATATGTTAGTTGCCAATGGTAAATTGTTCTGATTTATTAATTGAGATTGGTGGGGATTTGTTATATAAATAAAAGGTTACAAAGTTTAAAGTAAAAGCAAAATGATAAAGTATGATTATACTTATCTGCTGATCTATATATAGAATTATGAATATTTGAAAAGGGAATTTATTGTGAATAACAATACCAACCCCAATGGCTGCAGAATTAGATGATGAGAATTTGCAGTATCCAAGTTTGCTTAGATAATATTCAGAATTAAGATGATAATTTAGAGTATTTTTGAAAAGTACAATATGAGGTGTAAAGTAGGTGATGCTGCTAAGGGTGAACATATGCTGAGTAAAATTAAGGCTGATTACAAAACTTATTTTCAGTAATGGAAAGTTACATCTTTTGTTTGAAATTTAGGAAGGTGAGTTGATTACTTAAGACTTAAAGCAGGACTATGTTGGATAGATGGAGAGGAATTTTAAGCAACTAGACATAAAATAAAAATAATTCTCAATTTATAACTAAAAACAAGATACCTTTATGATAAAACTAGATCTACATTGATAAAAATGTGTTCTATTGAATGATTTCCAAATATCTTTCATGTCTGTTGACATCTCCATTGATGGAGAGTTTAATGAAAACCAGAAGTTATCCATAGAAATGAAGAATTGCAAAATCAATTTACATAAATGATTTCTACTCCAATACATTGCAGGATTGTGATCTTTTTTTGGTTCCAGAAGCTCTCTTTTGAGTACCAATTATTGTTGACAGAGACAGTTGATTAAGTAGTATTGGATTATTACATTGCTGACTTTGCTAGTTATATAAGAGTTATTCAACTGAGACATTCATTTCCAATGCAGAATTTCAGAGTTTAGTTTTTTTTTTGCCAGTACTTATAATCATGTTAGATTTAAAATCTTTTTTTACTTTGAGTTCCTCAGATGATGATATTCTTCACTTTTGAATTTTTATAGCTCTGCTATCTCCCACTATTTGATATTTCTCATCAGAAAAGATAAGAGAGTTTGGAACAAGTGGTACCTCTGTTATACTGTTCATTTCTGATATGGATCAATTGTTAACAGTCTCTTTTGTATTGGTATCTATATTAGCTAACTGCTTTTAAGCAGCTCATACAATCCTTTGATAATAATAATATGCAATTTTTCTACTTTATATAATTTTCTGCTTGGGATTGAAAATTGGGTGGTTTTCTATGATAGTTTTGTTCACCAACATGATCATCTAAAGAGTTAGTAATTAATTTGCTGCTGTAATGTGATTTTTCTTTCTACATTGTTTACAAAAGTGATCAAGACATTTTTTAATGAGATGTGGTCAGATAATTTCATGTAAAGTTGGTATTTGTAGAGATTGAATATTTTTATTCAATGATAATGGTAAAGATGGCAGTGTTGGTTAATACTAGAGGAAAGACCTTTTTTCTAACAGGTTCTTGAAGTCTGAAATTCTCTATATTTATTGAGTAGGGCTTGTAGATCATGAGCTTTGACATTGATATGACAGTTCTTGATTCACCTTGCCAGACTTATTAGTCTATTGATATTTATGCAGTATACAATTTTATTGTTTAAAAATTGTATATTTTTTTTTGAAATATTTGGTTCTGAGTAACATTATGAAATTTCAGAACAATATATCAGTTATTAAGGTTATCTAGAATAGTTTTAGAATTTATAAGTGGGAAACTTTGTTATGGTGACAGATTATTTTATCATTGGGGAACTTATGAAAAGATTTGAATATAGCTGCAAGTACAGAAATATTAAACGTCTCACAGATGGTTATGTAATCCTCAATAGTCATTTTTAGATTTTCATGAATGTTCTGAATTGAAATATTACTACAATTTTCCTGCTCATTGTATTTAAAAAAATCAATATTGTCTGTAGATAAATTAATTTAATCCTTTATAATAAAACCTATTACATTACTTATAATCACTTAAAAATATTACTTTTAATAATTTATTCTAAAATTTCAACATATTATTACTTTTAGTATTTTATTTGAAGATATTTGTAATATTTTATATAAATATTTTTGTGAACTATTTTTCTCTGCATAAGCATAAGTTGTCTTTATTTTTGTTTGAAATTCTTCTGAATGAGATAAGGAGGCAGACATGCTGCAAACCATTTGTAATCTATTGATAACATTATTTAAATTAGAAAATGAATTATCTATGCTTGAAGCATTTTCTAATTTGTTTTGAATTCCATTGTTTTCCTCTGAGCTTTTAATTATAGAATTATCAATGCAATTTATTTTTCCAACTAATTATATTTGCTCTATTTTAACATTATCACTTAAAGTGAGAGACATTTGAATTTAAAAAATCTGTCACAAAACTTATAAAATTTTTTTTAGTCCTGAATACAGTTTAGCATCTATGCAGAAATTAGTTCTTTCAAGTGGTATACTTTTCAATGACAAAATTAAAAGAAATCACATGAAACAAATACTTTTGGTGAAGCTCTAAATGTGAGCTTTTAAGAGTGTGTGTGTATATATATGACTAAAAACCTTATATAGTGATTTTCTGTAATTTCTACCTACATAATATTTTTTTTGTTGTTATAATAAATATACATAGGATTTACATAATACAGATTCAGTGACAAACATATAAATAAATTCCGGGTTCCTGCAGGTCTTTTTAACAATACCAGCCAGGTGGTATCAATAAGTTTTATTAAATAAAACTCTATACAAATTAAACTTAACAAACAAGTTTATTCATTGCCAAAAGAAAACAAATGTAATAAAAGAATTAACAGTTTCAGGAGTTATCAGATGAAAATAGGAAGGTAGGACTAAAGTTAAATGTTAAAAAGATTAAAGTAATGTTCAATGGATTTTCTCAAAATATGAAAATAAAGATTGATTATGATGAGTTAGAAGTTAACAATTACAAATACCTTGGTCAGATTATTAATACAGATGGAAACATAATGGATGAAATTAATCATAGAATTAAACTTGGTTGGAGTACTTTTGGTAGAAATAACTTGGTACTAAAAGAAAATATGCCTATGTATTTGAAAAGGAAGGTTTTTAATAAATGTGTTTTACCAGTTCTTACTTATGGATCTGAGACTTGGACACTTACTAGAAGAGCAATGCAGAGACTTCAGACTACTCAAAGAAGTATGGAGAGATGCATATTGGGAGTAACAAGAAGAGATCAAAAGTGCAATATATGGGTAAAAGAACAAATAGGTGTTACTGACCTCATGACCTCATTGAAAAAAATAAAATACTGAAGTGGAGTTGGCTGGACATATTGCTAGAAGAGATAATAGTAGATGGACAATTGAAATCTTAAACTGGACTCCAAGAAATTGTAAAAGACTCAGAAAGAAACCACATATGAGATGGATGGATGAAATAAGAAAGTGTGCAGGATGATGTGGAGAAGAGAAGCTAAAGATCAGAGAAGATGAATTGAACTTAGAGAGAGACCTTCATCCTGCAGTGGATTGATAATGGTTGATGATGATAATGATGATATTACTTATATTAGAAGTTTATAAAGGACTGTATTGCAATAAGTATTCACTTTATTCTGTGCTCTTAAATTTATATTCACAAATAACTAGATTCTTCTTTATATATTGTAACAGTCAGATTTGTGTACTCACATAACAAAATTCTTCTTTATATATTGTAACAGTCAGATTTGTGTACTCACATAACAAAATCCAGAGTCCAGGCAAAGTACACCAAAGCTGACTGAAATGAGGTGGTGAGACCTCAAATCTGACCAAACTTCAACTTTGCTAGTACTTCGTGACTTAACACCTTATGAGTGACATTTCTGAGGTTACACACTGATCTTAATTTAATCTACAAGCTGACTTTGAACATGAAGAAATATGAGACTCAAGGGCTAACAATTTAACCTCATTGGTGTAATGGACCACTTAACACACTAATTATCTTAACTAAAACAATGTATATTCATCATAAAAATCATTAAGAAATTGGAATAAGATAATGTGGATTGAATTGAAATAGAACTACGAGTAAGAAAGATATGAAACAATTGTTTATATTTTAAACAGGTTTATTTACACAATAACATAAAATCAAGTAACAAAATGGCAAAGATTACACAGCATTAAATATGTGTGGTCAATACATGCATTATTTCCATAGTTGAGCATGTGTTCACCACACATATTTAATGCTATATAATTCTTGCCATTTTGTTACTTGATTTTATCAGTACAGCAGTCTTATCTTAACATATTGAAATACATGTATATACGGTTAATAAATCATGCCTATAATCATGTAATATGCCCATCCTATTGCTTATGGTTTGCTAATGTTATAAGATAATAACCTAGCAGAGATGATGAATACATATAACTCTAAGATGGCTGTTATATATATTAACAGTGTGAGCTAATAAATAACCTCAAGATAATGCAGATTCAACCTGATAACCAAGGTTTGAGTTTCAGTCTAATGCTGTATAGTTAATCAATAAGGAGGAAAATAACTGGTTACTTTTAGATTCGCATATATATACTATGAAACTACATAAAATACTAAAGAATAAGTTTGCAGTGCTTCAGCATCAAATGCTTGGTTGCTCTGAGACCGGATGTTTTGCTGCAATGAAATATATGAACAGCTAAGTTCAGAAACTCAGATGGGCTTTATAAACATGGTCTGGACCCTCGTGTTCCAGTTCTAACAAAGGTAGCCATAACCAAACTAAAGAATAGGTCAGTCGTTCGGTGTGAACTCATTTAAAAGGTACAGCAAAACGTAAATGTATGAATGTGTACTTTGTAAAGACACGCTTGCAACGCACCCACAAAAGACCAATAGGTAGACAAATAATCAGTTAATGGCACCTAAAACAGATAGCTTCTATTTGCCAAACTAACACAACCCAGTTCTTAAACTAGCATTATAATTATGCTAACCCTATGGCTTAAATTAAATCCTAACTTAATTAAAATACTGAATCTGCAAATATATTGAAATGGTATTATTTAGCCATCATCCTGTTTCACGTATTATGTTCCATAGTAGTATCTTTTTTCCCAGTTCATGTATATAAGCTTCTAATAATTTATTTTAATTGTAATAGCGCATATTTGTATAGATGTGCACATCTAATACCCATATTAATGTTCATATGTGTATAATGTATATGCATTTATAAATTTGAAATTAATAAAATGGTATAATTTAAATTAAGTTGTGTTCACATTGTTATATGTGTGTAATTACCTACATATATATACAAAAGGAGCCATAATGCAATAGATTTAAAAGCATTACAACTCTTCTAAATTAATATAAATTATTCTCAGTTAAAAAAACTTTATTTAAAGGCATTCATATATAAAATTCAATTTCTGTGATAGTCCTACACACATATATAATAAAATGTTTAGAGACATAAACTTTTTAAAAAAAGTTATAATTCTTAGAAAACCATCTGCAGGTAATTAATCAAACTGGGAATTAAAATTTTAATGTCTTAAAAATAAAAACTAAGAACAAGGAGTGACCTGTTTGACTGTTATTGTTTTAGCCAAGAAAATTACCAAAGTTTTCATTTTATGCATTTTAAATTACTTATGAAAACTTTGTAAAAGTTGTAAACAGGACACTCAAATTACCAATTTTTCTGATATAAATAACTTTGAATTTTCAGTAGGGGGGGTTCACTTTGTTCATTTTATAAGCTTTGATGTGTAATCACTGCCAGTCACCTATGACTGACTGGAAAATGGAGTTTGGTGGTTAAGGCTCTATTTTTGCCAGTTCTTTCGAGAGATCGATCTGTGGAAATGGAAGAATGGGGGAAGACCAGTTAAACTGCCAAGAAGACATCACCCAAGCCCAGACAAGGTTGATGGTGATCAGCTACAGAGAAGCCTCAACAATGAAGATGCGGTAACAAATTTTTCCCATGGAGTTCTTAAAAAATATTTCTAATAAATTATCTAAAAGTTAAGCTAGCTACTAATCCATAATGTGCATAAACTTTTAAATTTAAACTGTAATAATGTTTTAATAAACTAAAAACTGATTTAATCTGTAAATTATATTTTAACTTTCAAAATTAATATCAGTAAACTTGCCTATTTCTTTCTAAAACTCTAAATGCTTGTAAATAATAATTTATTCAGTTAATATTTCATTAATCATGCCTTATTTGTTTTATGTATATTTATTTATAATTTATGCTATGCCCAGTTCAGAACTGAGATTGATTCTATGAATAAATTTGAGGGGAGAGATGATTAGAAGCTTTCTCATAATTAATATTACTCTTTAGTATGCACACACACAAATCTCCGCTCTGAAAATCTAAATATATTCATTAAGCTATTGTATTTAGCTTATTATTATTGTCATTAGAATTAGGTTTGCAAGTAATAATGTAATTAGTTAATAAATGCAAGAATGAATTATAAAGCATATTATACATATTGCTTAAGTCCCAGATATGCTTTAACCCTCTTTTTAGTTATATTATAAACTATGCAGAGTTATTAAGAATTCAGATTACTTTTAAGTATTGCTTTTTAGCATGTTTTAAAAATGCTAATTATGAACTGGCATATGGTAGTTTCGCAGAACAAAACTATAGAATTTTGCGTACTTTTAGTTATTAATTAATATTATATTTAGTGTGGCAAATGTGGCTTTAGGAAAGACATACGTGCATTTACACCTTGCTGTATATTTCTTATATGAATTTGCTTCTGGTTTTAATGGCCACCCCATCTCCTTAGTTCGGACAGCTCTTCTGTAGAACTGGAACATGAGGGTCCAGATTGTTTTTATAAGCTGTTCTGATCACCGAACTATGTATTCGATTTATTCTCAGCAAGTCATATGATCCATGAGAACCAAGTACTTGGTACTGAATCCCCTGAGTAACTACACATTTGAGATGCACACATCTCTAGTAATATATATATAACATCATAGTATCTGAAGTCACTACAAAGCTCCAGTTCATCCTTCCATAAGGTAATGTAATATTTCAGCATTGATCTGAATATGTAATCTGATTTGGACGTATATGATCTACATAGAGAGCTTATTGCAGCTCATTAAGTGTTATTAAATGACTTTTATTAAATGTTATAGTGACAAATAATCATTCTTGCACTGACTTAACTGTCGCAAACCTAATAGGTCAAGCTTAGTAAAATTAAGACATGATTAGAAAACGTAGATTATTAAAGTTGTTATAAACTCTTAAATTACAGTGCATCAGATGAGATTCTGTTACTTGCTCATCTTTGTTTACACCTGCATGTGTCCTTCAATGCACTCTTGTGTTTTTATTTATATTTATTAATTAAAATATATTAAACTATAACCACTGTGTTGAGTTTCATTCTTAATCCATTCCAAATCTTAGTTAATTTTTTTTAATCCTAAATCTTAGTTAAATTTCTTAATATAAGTTTTAATTATTAATATATGCATTATCCAACCAGCTATAGAAGTGGGTGTTTATTTAAAGTATTAATAATTTAGTTAATATTCTCTGAGTCTCTTGCTCTACCCTTTGCTACTGCCGGCATGCGAACTAAGAAATTCTTGAGTGTAACCTTGTATATGTCATTCATAGGGTAATAAGTACTTCATGAAGTGTTGGCGGAGGAGCTGAAATGCGATCAGATTCAAGATCTCAACCTCTCATCTAGATCAGCCTTGGTATAATTTGCCAGAACTATGAATTTTGTTGCGTGAATGTACAAATATGATCGTTACAATATATAATCGCAATTAAGGAAGGAACATATATTTGATGGGCATTAATAAACACCAACAAACATACTTTAATATTATCTCTAGCTAGCACATCACTTCTAACCAATAGATATCAAAAGTCATAAATTATATAAAAAGCTGACTAAACAAACCTCACAAAATATAATATAACTATAACATATATAAAATCTTGGTAACAATGAGCGCGTAGCAATCAGTTATTATCTATCAATATAATATTTTGAAACAGTGATTTAATATGCCAAGTAGCATTCTTTAAAATATTTAAGATGAAGATTTTAATTATCTCCATTGAAAGTTAGTTAACAATTATTATTCGCTATTTCGAAAGAGGGGCATATTATAACATATATAATAAATAACTAAAACAATAAGGCATGATCGCAGTTTTGAGAAAGATAAGATATAACTGATTGCAGTTATTTATCGGTTATAAAAAAAATAAAGTCTTTTACTTTATAAAGGTGAATTCAGGCAAATTTATAAGGTTAACTTATAAATGATTTAATTTAACAGATTTTAAGAAACAAGATTGATAATAAATTATTTTATATTAGACAGAGGAATTCAGGCAAGGTTAACATAGGTTTACTTTATAACAGATTTAGTTTAACAGAGTTTTAAGAGATAATATCACAACAAAATAAAGTCAGATGTCACATGACCTAATTTAATAAGCTTGTATTAACAAATGTCAGATATAGAGCTCGCAAAATAAGCTCTTAACAAGCTTTGAGACTATCCCCAACCCCAGACCTGTTTCTGCTACTTGCATCGTCAGTGAGGTGCTAAAATATTCAAGCATTAGATTAAAAATACAAGGACAAGCCCAGCACTTTATCTAATGTATAACTATAAAGTAGAAAATTTGAAATTTTCAGACATCCATATGTCTTCCAATCCAGCTATCTAACTTAAATAACCATATGGGACTGAACTAAGTTCAGATACACCATATATTAATAGCTTTAGCAATATAAAATTGTCAAAGCCTTAATAGCAAAAAATAAAATTTACAAAAAAAATCAAGTCAGATGTCACATGACCTAATTTAATAAGCTTGTATTACAATTATTATATATAGAACTCGCAAAATAAGCTCTTAACAAGCTTTGAGAATATCCCCAGACCAGTTTCTGCTACTGGCATCATCAGTGAGGTGCTAAGATATTTAAGCATTAGATTAAAAATACCAGGACAAGCCCAGCACTCTATCTAATGTATAACTGTATATTGCTAAATCTATTAATATATGGTGTATCTGAACTTAGTTTAGTCCCATATGGCTATTTAAGTTAGATAGCTGGATTATATGAATGTCTGAAAATTTCAGATTTTCTACTTAATAGTTATATATTAGATAAAGTGCTGGGCTTGTCCTGGTAAGTTTAATCTAATGTTTGAATATCTTAGCACCTCACTGACGATGCCAGTAGCAGAAACTGGTCTGGGGTTGGGGATATTCTCAAAGCTTGTTAAGAGCTTATTTTGTGAGCTCTATATATAAGAGATAATATTGAATGTTCATTACAGTAAATAAGCTAGCTTAATATTACAGATTTAAAGATTAAATTGGAGAGCTCTGCAATTTTTGAAATAATATTATTGGTCTTCTTAGTGTGAGCTTCTAATGCAGACACATCAGATGGTGGGCATAGTGGTTCTCTTTTCAGGATAGGTAATCTTGATTAAGATGTTTTCCTCTTCTTGCAGAAGGCTGCTGGATAGTTCCCCTCTGTGATGTTGATCATGTTGTCAGCCATGTAGGGGTGAAAAATTGCCATTTTCTGCTGAAGAGACTGCAAACCTAAGTTTTGACTAGCCAGACATGTCAGAGTCAAAGTTGGCGTGGATTTTGGTAGATAACTCTTCTCTAAATTATAAAAGGACAAAAAAGCCCTGCAGCAAGAAATCTGGCCTATTTATGCAATTCAAGGATTAGACCACCTTGCTGTCAACAAGACCATTTTCCTCTTGATAATCACTTAGCACCCCTTTGAAATTCTATAACTCAATACATTTAAACTTTCCTGTCATTTTTTTAATAGAATATTTTTCTTTAAACTTGACTTTTTAAATTCCTAATAACTTCAATAGTTTCAGTTCGGAAATGTTGTTTACTAAAATTATACACTTTTGGTAAAATACTATTGTTTAGAAACAACTTAAATTACTTTGTCAAGTGGGGCTTTTGTTTATAATTTATTTAAGGTTAAAATTGAGAATTGTTATAGTTTTTAACAATATCTCTCTACATATAACATGTTTATGTGTAGACCACACACAATTTAAAATGTAAACTCTTTTTTTTTTAACAAAATGTATAACAAAATATATTATTTTAAAAATAAATATACATGCTGTAATATATATAAATTGATATCACAGTCATTTGTCCACCTATATATATGTGATGATATCTATATAGCCGTGTTGATGCTTATATACATGTACTCAGAGAGGGTTTAAATCTGACACAGATGAAGCTGTGGGGAAAAATAGGTGAAACAGTTATGAGAGAAGGAATATACTATTTCAGTATATATTATTTATATAAAGTATAGAAGAAGTATATATTTAACTTTTTTGTGTCTTGGAAAGTATGAACATTCCATAACATATTTGTGTTATATAGACATATAAATTTGGTATTTGGTATTAAATAGAGATTAATAGGCAATCACATATTGAATATGGAATTAATGTCAATGGATGATCTGCTGTACATGTAATTAGATCATATGTGTACATAGTGATTGTTTACAATCTATTCATCATATATATATATTTATTATATAATTGATATTCATTTATTAATAAATTTTAATTTAACTTAAAACAAATTGTTTCATTATTGTCCAATTGTGCAACCTGGTTTCATTGAGTAATAACATTTGCTTGAGACAAGATAATTTGACTACATTATAAAATTTATTTGAAATAATGGTATCACATAACACCTAATCCAGAAATCAAACCACAGGATTGATAAGTGGTTATGGTTATGTTATTTTTGTATATTGAATTCAGTTGTTATCTGACTGGTCATAAACTTTATATGGTAATCATAATCAAATATTTTCATGTTTTATTTAAGTTATTATCTATCAGAATAGATATTATATTGAATTCATGGTTGGTCAATAAGATCTTAATCTTATTTAATTATAAATCTGATAATAGTATATTTTGCTCTGTTATAAGTCAGAATGATTTGCTTTAATTATATCTAAATTTAGTTGACGTGGATCATAAATCCAATTAAATATTAATTTTTAATATTCATGCTTGATTATAATAAATATTAATAATCCTTTTTGTATGTTTTTATTGTTATAATATATAGTTTTAATAATTTAGTTACAGGAAAGTCAAAATAAATTGCTATGATTCGTCAATTGTATTTAAGTAAATATCCAATAGAAATCTACTGTTTCTTTTATATACTGGTATGATTGGACATTATAGATTCAAGATTATCTTATGTGTTTATTAATATTATATAATTTTTAAGTATTTTATCTTGTTATAAATAGCATGATTAGTAATAGTAAATTAATATATGAATATAGTATAGCTGAGTTAATATTATTTATCATTTTGTTGAACTAGGAATTAAAATTAATTATTGGTTCATATATTTATTTAGATGTTATGAATATTGTAAACTTATAAGACATATTAAAACTGTTATCTCAATCATTCATCAATTATTTGATCTAAATATGAACATCGTTAAATTTTAGTATAAGTTTATATTATTATAAGCAATGATTTATTTGTTAGATATATTAGAATTTAGTTCTTGAATGATTTATTATTGTTTTCATTTGATTATAAGTAACATATATCTTAAGCATATATCATTGTTTTGAGACAATAATATTTGATTTGTTTTATTTTAATTTATTTTAAATAAGGTTTATATTTAGAGTATTTGAAACAATAATTTTGTTTATTTTCTATTTATTCAAAATGCTATTTGATCTCATGAGGCTATAATAAAGATTATCATCGCTGTTTTCTTTTAGTATAGTTAACAATCAGTTATGTGATTAGATAAAGGATTATTTTGAATACTGAATGATTATTTATTGATTAGCATTTATTTAGCTTAGCATATTATATTTATTCTGTTATGAATGATGCTATTATTCACAGGCATTATAAATTGGTATTATTTTTCTTTGATTTATATTTTATTCAGTTACAAATGATGTCCAACCTCAGGGCTTACTTTCATTCTGTTACATATACATTCATATATATTACAGCTTCTTAGTTTCTAACACTGACAATTTCTCTCCCAATTTTACCAAACCATTGACCATATTAATATATATACATCCATTATACATTGGGCCAGACTTAGTATTTCTTCTTTTTATTATACTATTATAGTCTTTAGCTCTTTCAGATTATCTTAGATATATTATTGCATTTCATCACATGTAATTATATAAACAATTCCTATTCTATTATCAATACTATCATTCATTTTTACATTACGTATCCATTTTTTAAAATCTTTATTATTCTTCCATCCTATATTTACTTCATCATTTAACTTATATTCATTCAATATCTTATGTATTTCAGCTGAATAGGGAATCAAAATCCACTTCTTAACTTTATCTATTCTTTTATTTTTTACCTTTTATATAATTTCCATTTTTGGTATTTAAAACTTTTCTAATTACTTTTCCATTATAACCAATTTTAATATATTCATTCTCAAGTTCTACTTTTTTGTATATATACCTCTTTTTTATTTAACTCAGTCTATCATTTTTAATTTTAAAACCTTTCAAAGATACCATTTTTTGAGACCATCGCTGGTATCATTTATGATCAATTAGTATTATACTTAATGAACTGCTTATATATATATATTTCCCTTCACATCTTTATTTAATATAAGTCTAAATATTTTAATCCATTTGCTTCTTTTTTTAATAATAAATGTAATATTATACATACCATTAACTCTTTAAATGCATTCATGATACTTCTACTATTCCCAATTATAATTATGTCATCTATATATCTATAATACTGCAAAATTTCTTTATTTTCAATATATTTATCAATTATATTTTCTCAATAAAATCAACCATAATTGATTACATAATGCCACTTATTGAGCATCCCGTAACCCATCTTTTTGAATCTTCCAAAAATTTATCTTGTATTTAAAATATATTTCATTTATAAGTACCATTGCTTTTTCAATAACCTTTATTCAACTATCTAAAAGCTTACCATTTTTTAAATTTTACTAGTAACTATTTTAATAAACAGAGCAAAACTCTCCATATAGTATTGCCACCTGTGCTAAACAGAGTAATCAATGGATGCCAGAAGGCTTGTGCATAAAATCCCTATCTAATGCCTACTCATCCAATATCCCCAGACTAGTTTCTGGCTTGTGGCCGTCGTCAGTGAGGAGCTTTGGATCTGAGAGCACTGCATCTAGATCTTAGGATCTAATGCAACCCTCCAGCAACCACCTTTTATCTCTACTTAACTACATAACCATGAGAATGAAATTGAAAACACAAAAATATTTTCAATCTAAGCTCAATAGCTTATATAGTCATATGGGTCTGAACTCAGTTCAGCACCCATACATTTTGGTGACTTTGGATCTTTTACAACCACAGCCACCACTATCCCATTAGGCAGGACTGGTGTTAACCATCAAGCATCACATGATCACATTTCCTATACTAGCACATTAATTGTTGATAAACAAAATATTTTTTGTGTTTAAAGAGTCTCATGCTCTCCACTGAGTTAACCGGGAGCTATATTTTTTGTGTTTTCAATTTTATTTTCATGGTTATGCAGTTAAGTAGAGATAAAAGGTGGTTGCTAGAGGGTTGCATTAGATCCTAAGATCTAGATGCAGTGCTCTCAGATCCAAAGCTCCTCACTGACAAAGGCCATAAGCCAGAAACTAGTCTGGGGATATTGGATGAGTAGGCATTAGATAGGGATTTTATGCACAAGCCTTCTGTCATCCATTGATTACTCTGTTTAGCACAGGTGGCAATACTATATGGAGAGTTTTGCTCTGTTTATCAACAATTAATGTGCTAGTATAGGAAATGTGATCATGTGAAACTATTTTAATACTTTCCTTTCTGGTACACTGGTACATTTTCTCAATATCAAATGAAGAATAATAGTATTTCAATTCAATTTCACAAAACTTAGCCTATTTACAATCTCATCTGAATTCTTAATACAATATTTATCAAACCTTATCGTACTAACAATTTTTTTATATATTATATTTTACAAACCATTAAAAATATAATTATTAAAATCCATAACAAGTCTTACATGCATATTATCCTTATGTGTTTTAACTTTTCTAAATGCTCGTGGATGTTTAAATGCAGTAGGATATAAAAACATGTACTCACTTTCATTAATCAATTTATTTGTTTTCATATTACTTAACAAATTTATATATTTTGCTTTAATCATGTTTCCAGGATTTTTATTTATTTTTATATATCTCTGCTTTTCTAAATTATCTTTTATTTTTTTCTTCATATTCCTGTTTATCTAAATTGACAAATCTTAATCCTTTATCTTCCATTGTTATGACTAAATTCTCTGCTTCTATTTTATCCACAATTTGTTTTATTATAGATTTATCTTTCCATTCTTTCTTATTATATATCTATTTTCTGTTAATAGCATTATTAATTTTTCACTGTATATCAGCTTTTACATTAAATTATTTTTTTTATTCCTGTTTTTATCTTTAAATCGTATAAATTTTAGATTCTTTTTTTAAATTTATATTTGCTCATTTGTAAATGTAGCTTTTGAAATATTTACTAAACCTACTAATTTCTTTATTTTATATCTCTGATTCCACATGGATAACTTAATTTCTTGCTCATATTTATTTCTTTACCCTTTAACCATCTCCACTTCTCATATTTTGTATGAAGCCTATTTTCTAATTTATCATTCTGAATTAATTAATAAAAAACATCCAACATAATTAAATAACTCGTTTGATATCTTTTCTTTAAGAGTTGCTTTTCTTCTTTGGTTTCTCTTAATACTCTTATTCACCTCATATTTCTCTTTTAAAAACAAATCTAATATTGTTCTTTAAATTTTATAATACAATCTTCTATTTTTATAATAAAAAAAATTATTTGAAATACTAATTCTGCAAGACATAGGCATAATCCCTTTTTTGCATTTATTTAAAAAAAGTCAACTGATGCCTTTAGTCCCTCATTTCTTCTTTGCTCATTCCATAGTCTTTTTAACAAAGTAAAGGTGATGCTATTAAAATGTTTATATAAAAAAATCCCACATATTCTTAATATTGTATTCTTCCATGGCTATTTTCAATTACATTCTCTCAAAGAACAATTTATCACAATAATTAATATATTTCAATGATCCAAATAAAAATCTTAGATTTCATTCTCCTCATTTTTCAGTAACTTATATGACCATAATGTTGTCAAAAACTTACAAACATTTAATCAATCAAATTATACATAATTCTAAAAAATAGATAACTGGTTAGTATACAATTTAATTTAATATCAAATCGATTTTCGTTCACAAATGAACCTTCTCAAGATAGCACTTTTAAAATTAATCATGTGACAATAAATGTTCTACAGCCTTATACACTCTTTAGCAGTCATTGCTAAAAATAAACCTATGAAAAATAAAAAATACTATTTTTATAAATTTACATGTGTGTATACATCAATTATACATTTTCTTATTCATCTTTTTCTTTCTTATACCTGGTATCTATCATCAAACAAACAATTCCCCTCTTATACAATACATATACATTCATTTATATTATAGCTTTTTTATTTTCTGACAATTTCCTTTCCAATTTTATCAAACCATTAACCATTCATTATACATTCTCTTATTCATCCATTTCCTATCTTATAACTACTATCTATCAACCAACAAACAATTCCTTCTTATACTATCAATACATATACATATATACATACCTATACATTTTTACATATTACAGCTTCCAATTATTTAACAGTGATATTTCCTCCCAATTTTATCAAACCATTAATCATATTAATGTATTTATCTATATTTTCTTGTATATATAATGTTTCATAATATTTTCCTTCTTTAAAATTTTTATTATACTTTATTATCTTTATATTTTCATCACAATTTATTATATGCCCTATTTCTAAATAATGATTGTATGGTCCAGACTTATTATCTTTTCTTTTTATTGCTCTATTATGTTCTTTAGTTCTTTCAGTTGCACTTTTCCCTGATTGTCCTATATATATATATATGAAAAAACAAAAACAAGTTAATCACGTAACCTGCTATCACTTGTTATTTATGTTCAAAAGATGGCGCTATACCAAAACCGCCGAACAAATCTTACACTTGTTCGGCGGTTTTGGTATAGCGCCATCTTTTGAACATATATATATATATCATTGCATTTATCATATGTAGTTATATAAACAATTCCTATTCCACTATTATCAATACTATTATTCATTTTTACATTGCATATTTATTTTCTTAAATCTTTACTGTTCTTCCATTCTATATTTACTTCATCATTTAACTTATACTTATTTAATATCTTATACTTCAGCTAAATAGTGAATTTAAATTCACTTCTTAATTTTATATATGCTCTTATTCTTCCATTTTATATAATTTCCATTTCTGGTATTTAAAATTTTCCTAATTTTCCATTTAATTTTCCTAATTACTTTTACATTTAAAAGGTTAAATACTAATAGGTATAATATTACCTTTACAATAGAAAAAGAAAAGAAGGGATTAAAATATTTAAACTTGTATTTAAATAAATATGTAAAGGGAAATATATATATATAAAGCAATTTATTAAGGATAAAAATATTAGAGGGGTAATTGATCCTAAATCATACCAGCCATGATCTCAAAAAAATGACAGCTTTGGAAGGTTTTAAAATTAAAAATGATATACTCATTTTAAACAAAAAAGGGGCATATAGATAGAAATTGAGAAAGAATATATTAAAATTGGTTATAACTGAAAAGTAATTAGGAAAATTTTAAACAACAGAAAGATTATATAAAAGAATAAGAGAATAGATAAGATTAAGAAGTGGATTTCAATTCCCTATTCAGTTGAAGTATATGAGACATTGACTAAATATAAGTTAAATGATGAAGTAGTTATAGTATGGAAGAATAGTAAAGATTTAAGAAAATGGATAAACAATACAAAAAAGAATGATAGTATTGATAATAGAATAGGAATTGTTTATATAATTATATGTGATAAATGCAATGATATATATATATTGTAAGTATTCAGATTAACTGTAGGTCAAAGTATTAAAAAAAAATAAAGAAGTTTGTTGATGTTGTTTAATGTTCTCACTTGATCCATGGATAATGGAGATCTTGAGATACAAAGAACTAGATAACCATGGCAACCTAATGCTTTAAAATAATATTGTTTACTGCTAATTCTAGCTTCAAAATTCTAAATCTGTTGTGATCAATCTCAGAAAAAAATATAAACAGGTAAATAAGTAAATAGATATTGGAAATAGTTAAGTGTATAATAAAAGATTATTTGAATAAAATCAACATTATTATTAAGTATTACACATTTCAATTTCTGTTATTGCAATCACCATAGCAACACCTATCACACAATTGAATGTTTTATGTTTCACATATATTTGTTTGTAAATTAATTTGGGGGTAAATTATTATTAAGACACATATGTAGAAATATTTATATCCATTAAAATGTATCAGAATTATAATAGAAATTCTTTATTTTTGGTTTAAAAATGAAAAATTATATTGGACTTGGATTTCATTTTCACTGTATCCAATTCTCTTAAAATCTCCATTTCCCTTAAAAATTGTAGGCAAACTTTTCTTGAACAAATTGTTCATTAGTTAAATTCAAGTGACTTCCAACAGTTGTTATAACAACAATAATGCCATCAAGAGTATCTTATAAATAGAATAGAGAGGCTGTAATTTGATTCCTTATCATTTTGTTGTTGCATAAAATGGATATGTTTTTCTTTGTTTTTAAAAGTTTATTAAATTTTATTGTTTAAGTGGTATGAAAAAATAAAATTTTTAACTATGTGCCTGTTCAATGGGTCAGCTAACTGATGAAATTCCAGGGGAAACAACAAAAATGTGAAAGAAAGAAAAACCCATCAAAATACATTATATTGCAGGTCAGCTATATAAATATATTCTGTGGTTAAAGAAATACAGAATTGCATTCATTTATTTGTGATGGATATAAATCCCATTATGTTTTTATGGATATCATATTTCAGATCAAGGAATTCTACAGGATCAATTAATTCACCTTATGTGCGATAATAAGTGATTTAAGCTTCACTTTCGTAAGTCAAAAAAAAAAAGGGGGGGAGCTAATATTGATTTTTTACTTGATTATAACTGGATTGTGTCATTAAGGGAATTTCTCTTTGCACATTATTGTCAATGAAAAAGGAAAATTAAAGCCAGTGATGTGTAATTTTGCATTTGTTGTTTTTGAAACCTGGATATTTATATATTTAAAGGCAAACATTGGAAATTAAATGCAAAAGGAATTGAATTCAAATCTGCGTTAGTTGCCACACATGCTTATCTTCTCTACTCAAAGGAAAATCATCTCTACATCTTAGGACTGGAAGTAAAGAACCAGAAGCTATAATGGATCGGTGGATAATGAGTGAAAATTAACAGACTTTCACTTGTGTGGTATGATTTCTATGCATATATGTATATATTTTTTTGTTAAAGAAAAGGGAGTATTTACATTTTACTATAAAAACATAGGTAAATGGTATATATGGGTAGGATAGAATTCACGCTATAAAAGGGTCGGAGAGATTCATTTAGTTCTTATTATTTAGGCTCATATCTGATGATGTAAGCTAATATGACCTGATGTTTTTAAATATTTAATTTCTTGTATGTTCAAAATTTAACTTGAGAATATCGGATAGAAAAGGGTTTGAATATAACATTTGTTTGTTTGTTTGTTTGTTTAATTATTTGGAGATTACATTAATGAAGAAATAGAAATCAATTTTTATTTGATTACATTTTTTTTTTCATTGTCTATCATATTTAAAATCACAGGAAGATATTAAAAATCTCTCCTTCTGTTTTTATAGATCATATTATTGTCTTGCAATATGTTTTTTTTTTAGTTCCACGCACATAGATTTTATTATTTTTACTGATTATAGTCTATTGCCAAACATCGATTAATGTTCTGTTATATTTTATTATTACCGTTATCAATTTTTTATTACAAACCAGTAAATTTAGAGTCGATTTAAAATCCAATGAATCTGTTTAACTTTCTTTTGAATGCACAAGATAATTTTGGTACTTAAAATTTGGTCTAAGATTAAACCCATTTTGGTAAGTGAAATAGAATTAGGTTTGTGCATATTTTCATACATCATTCTTTTTAAAAATCCGATTACATATAAATTTTATATTTATTACTGCACTTAAATATTTGTTTACTTATTTAAATCAATATTACTAATAGAAATAATTTCATTAGCTCAGAGTTGATAATTTATTTGCTTACTTGTTTTGTTACAAAATCTTAATTGTGTTCTGTCATTAGTCAGAATGACTTATCTTAACTATTTTTTAAATTACTTTGAAGTGGAGATCAAAAATTTCATTAAGTAGCATAACTTAATATTTTCTTTGGTTTGGATAACCGCTAAGGATTGTCATATATAGTTTAATTGTTACAAAGTCCATTTTATAATCAATTGATTGGAGATTTAAGTAGATGAATAATTTCAATGATTGTAAGTCAGTAAATGTCCAATAGAAACGTAGGGTGTATTTTATATAATGTGATTGGGTACTGTAAAAGGTGAAGTTACCTAATGTATTTATTAATAATAAATTCTTGTTGAGTGTTTCATTTTAGAATATAACTGAAGCAATAATTGCATGTTGATCTAATGTAGGGGATGAATGAAATATTTGTATTATATTTAACGTTTTATTAAAATAGATATAAAATTCAGAGAAAGTTATTTTATTTAAGCATTATAAATAGTGTGTAGGTTTATAAAACGTTTTCAAAATGTACTTACAGTTATTTAGAAACTAGTTTATTTAAATAAAACAGAATTGTCATTAAATATTAAAATAAATTTGAATTACTATAAGTAACATTAAATCCATAAAGTTTGTCGGAATTAGTTAGTTATTGATTCAAATTCAGTTTCATTCAATTATTGATTAAATAGATATATTAAGCATACATCATTGTTTAGGACAATGATATATGATTTCACTGCTTATTGCAGTTTACTTTGGAATCATAAATAGATTTGTTGATGTCTGGAGTGATGGTCTAGTTTGCTGTATTTTGTTTGAAATACTATCTGGATAAATTATATTTTGATAGGGATTATTATTAGTGTTTTATGATAGTGTAGTGGACAATCTAAATAATTATGTATGGGAAATATTGTTATTGCCTAGTGTGATCAATAATTGAGTTAGATAATTTTGCACAGGTTGTAACAGTTACTGTTTGTTAAAGCATGTTTTACTCTGTGATAAATAATATAAATCTTGAGGGCATTTCTTTGTAACAAATGTTAATTGAACAAATGTAGAGAGTAGTGAGATAAAAAATCCATTATTATTGTGACAAAGTAGTCACCCAATGCTAGCCGATGATGATCGTGTACAAGTGGTAATTATTACAAAATGCCAAATGAATGATATTTCAATTCTTAGACATAGTAAAGTTTTTTTTATATATATTATTATCATCCCATATTATAATCAATAGTTCAGTACAAAATGGTGACCCCGATTGAGCTAGATTTTATTCAGATTAGATTAATCATCTCCCCAACATCATCATTTTTTATCATATTACAATATATATAGGACAATCAGAGAAAAATGCAACTGAAAGAACTAAAAAACATAATAGAGCAATAAATAGAAGAGATACTAAGTCTAGATTATATAATCATTTAGAAACAGGGCATATAATAAATTGTAAGGAAAATATAAAAGTAATAAATTATAGTAAAAATTTTACAGAAAGAAAATATTATGAAATAGTATATATACAAAAAAACATAGATAAATGCATTAATATGGTAAATGCTTCAATAAAATTGGGATGGAAATGGTCACTGTTAGATAATTGGAAGCTGTAATATGTAAGAATGTATAGGTGTGTATTTGTATACATATTGATAGTATAAGAAGACAGGAATTATTTGCTGTTGATAGATAGTAGTTATAAGGTAGAAAAAAGATGAACAAGAGAATGTATAATGGATGTATATATATTAATATGGTCAATGAATTATTTAAACTTTTCTTTTTTTGCATTGTCTTAATTACTTAATTAATCCATTTTTTATAAAAATTTTGTTTTTATGTATAGGACATATATAAAGTGAAAAATTAAAGGTTTTAAGTAGATATACAATAAAAAAAATAAAAGTAAAAAGGAATGAAATAAGTAAGAATTGGTACATAAATAAGATAGTGTTAATATATTATAAATGTGGTATTTAATTATAAATTATGGGAATAGGATATAAGGTTATAAAGATGAATTAAAAAGAAGAAATAAAATAAAGGATAAGGGTAAAAAAAGAAAAAGATAAATAATTGAAATAAATGTAATATTTGAAGGATATAAAATGATAGCATGAGAATACAGTAATATATATATATAGGGGAAATAAATAATAATTAAAAAATAAATATATATATTGTAACGATATATAAATATGTCGTTACATTAATTTAAAATAAAAACTTAAAAGTTCGCAAATAAAAGTAAAAAACTAAACGCTAAAATTAAAATGTTTGTTAAACGTATATACATTCGCACAGATGCCAAACTTTAAAAATATTTTATTTTAAAAAACAAATAAATAAGTATTTGAACGTACTTTTTTATAAAAAAAAGTACAAGATTTAAAAATAAAAACAGGTATTAATTAATTCTTGTAATCTGTAAATGGAAATGATTGTTTATAAATTGTTTGAAAAGCAAGCTAGCCTGGGGTTCTTGTATAATTAAAATGATCTGATGAAAGATAGATAAGAAAATAAAGAGAAATTAGCTTGACTAATGGAAGCACTAAGCCTTGGCTCGGACCCTAACGAAATTGATGGATTAGTGACGTTTTGTTGATCGAATCCGTGTGGATAATATAAAAAGGGAAATACAGTTTTTTCTGGAGTTCCAGCGTTGTGTGTTTGAGAGATGTGGTAGGACGCACATACCACACTCTCTATTTAAAAAAGAAAAATGAAAAGACTGTGATACCTTGAACCAGCTATTGCCATCTCCAGAACATTATCTTCCAATGGAGGCATCGCGGGAATTAAAAGCAGAAACCTGGACTCTTCTACCGTGAGCTATGAACTTTACAAATTAACAACAACAAAAAAAAGTAATTAAGAACTTTCGTCATTGTTTTTTTAAAGATTCAGCTAATTTAAATTTTAAAATGAACTCTTATTTGATTTTCAAATTAATATTTGATTGTTTAAATTTATATAGTTAAGTTTTGCTAAAATCATTTCCATTTTATTATTTTTATTTGTAGTAATATTTATTGTAGAAGTTATTAAATGCATTACATTTAAGTTGGGTATAGACTTTGCATAGATTCGTTAATGGTTGATTATGTTGTGGTTTTCACAGTTGATTGGAATATATAAGTCAACGATATCACTGCGGTATCTTATGATGAACACCAAAGGGTCTCCTGTATTCCCTCAGCAATTGACGTTATCGATTGACTTTGTATTTTGATCGGTTGTGTTTAATTTGGAATGTTTTTGACCGTGGAATCTGTGCAGCCTATCTATACTTGACATTATAAAACAAATTGTATAAAAATAATCTGTGCGAACGTATTTAAGTGTTAAATTTAAGTCGGGCGTGAATGGTTATATAGTTTTGTAAAGTTATATTATGGGAGGGTAATCTTAGGTTATTCATTTCATAGTTGAATTGGTTCAATGGATTGGATATATTTGTGTAATTGTAGATGTAGTATGAGATCCGCTACGGGCAGAATTATATATATACGTCACACACCTTCTGTTTGCCTATGGATGGGTTTGTAAGACGGCAAAGGACCGCAGTCCATTCCTATGGAGTTTTTATGTTTATTGTTCTACTTGCCAACAGATGTGACATTCCTGTTGGTGGAGAGACAATGTCTTCTCTAATTCTACTTACTGATCAGATGTACATTCCTGACAGGATAGTATTTTGTGTTGTCGTATTTTCATGCTACATTGAATACATAAATGTATCAGATGGATTGGCGCCGGTTTGATTGCGAAATTTGTTGCCTAAGGTTAAATCAGGGAAGAATATTTTCTTTTCAAATGCAGATCTATGTAGTCTATTCATACTCAACTATCTAAATAAATATTAAACTCATGGTTGTAATTTACTTAAATGTAAAACTAAAGATTAATAGAAAAATCTAAAATGTTGAATTTATTCCTCAAAATTTAAATGTTATTTTATATGTGCGTAAATAAATATTTTTATGTGTTAATTTCTGGCAGTGGCTTTTATTCTTTTATATTTAAGATATAAAATTTATATTTTATTATCTCTGCTACTCCACTGAGCTAGTGACTTGGGCTAACGATCTGAATATTTAAATAAAGTGGAATCTTAACAGCGCGTATCTGCCTACTCTATAAATTTTTCTAGGTTTAAATGCCTAGATGGCACCTTGTAGAGCAGATATCGTAGTTTGCGGTTAGATTCGATCTTCACTTTCAATTCGATCGTTATAATATATATAATGTATAGGAAAATTTTAAAGAGTTTTAATGAAAGGGAAGGGAAAAGATTAAAGATTAAAATGTTTAAGGGATTTATTTTATTTGTATTCATGTATTTAAAAATATTTATAAGTATATGTTTGTGTATTTTATATATATATGCATGTTTTTTTAATATAATTTGTATATTTTATATGTATTTATGTATATGTGTATATATATTTTATAGTCCTGAAGAAGATTGCAGGGGCAATCAAAACTGTTGAGGTTGAAGGGTGTTATGTAAGCATTGTACAAAAAATAAAATTTTTATGAAAAAACGGATTAATTAATATGGTCAATGGTTTGGTAAAATTGGGAGGGAAATTGCCAATATTAGAAAATGAGAAGGTGTAATATATATAAATGTATATGTATTGATAGTATAAGAGGGGAATTGTTTGTTGGATGATAGATAGTAGATATAAGAAAAAAATAATTGAATAAGGAAATGTGTAATGGTTGTATACATATGTGTAAATTTATAAAAATAATATTTTTATTTTTTCATGATTTATTTCTAGTGATGACCACTAGAGAGAGTGTATAAAGTTGTAGAACATTTATTGTCACATGATTAATTTTAAAAATGGCATCTTGAGAAGGTTCATTTGTGAATGAGAATCAATTTGGTGGTATTAAATTAAACTGTATACAAACCAATTGTCTATTATTTAGATTTATGTATAATTCAATTGAATAAGTGTTTATAAGTTTTTGACATTATGGTCATATAATTCATTGGGAAATAACTATAAGAAATGAAATATATATATATATTGAGATCATTATGTGCTCCATGGTATACAACAACATAGTAGCATGTGAGCATGTATATTGAACCAGATACTCTATCCGATTCAAAAGTTCTATTGCGTAAGTTAAAAATGGCTTCATTTTTTTTTTAAGTTTTTAAAACTTATATCAAAGTTTTATATTTTATTATTTTATGTATTAAGAGTATGTTATACCACACATATACTCGCTTATTTTTTCAAAAAAAGAAAATATAAGCAGTGATTTTTATTTGAAATAGATTTTAGTTTTAAAATCTATTTTCTTTTAACAGTTTTTTTTTAATTCATTTGTAAACATGTTCTAATTAAAAGTTTTAATTTGTTTTAAGAAAGCTTTGAAGTTCAGAAAGTTGTAATGGCATTCCTGTTTATTTTAAATAATCGATTTTTAATTTATTTTATCTAAAGTTGAGACTTGTTTTTACATTTTTTAAAATTAATTATGAACAAGATTAACTCTGGTCAGAATCATTAATTAAGATTAAGTCTGAGATAAAGATTTGCCCTGGTTGAAAACTACTAATTAAAAGATGTTACAGAAAGATAAGAGGTCATATAAATAGCCCTGGGATTTTGGACTGATTATTCTTCAGCTATTGACTTTTAGCTATTTGTGACACGTATTGATTCAACTTTGTACACTACTAGAGATCCAGACTAGAAGTGCTGTGCTTCTGAATTTAAATTATTGTCTTTAAATTGCTAAAAAGAACATTTCCTGCAGAATGCTAAAACTATATGCTAGGAAGAATTTTCTCAACATCATGCCATGCTAAACCAACTTAAAGATAACCAACTTAAAGATGGACCCTGGATTCCAAATTATCTCTGTAAAATCATGTTGTAAGAGCTCAAATAGGAACTGATCCCTAACATTGCCTTCTGCATCCTGAACAGAAAATGGAAACCTAAAGTTTTCACCAGAATTCTCCAGGAAAGTGAACTATATGTGCCATGCTGAAAGAGATCAGCCAGTCTTAATTTTATACCTTGAGGTAATGTGTTTTATTCTTTCTAGGATTTTAAAGACTCAGCTTAATCTTAAAAAGTAACCTATTTTGATATCTTTTGCCTATTCAATTTAAATATGTTAAGCATTTATTCTATATATTTTCTTATTGCCTTTATAGTGTGTATCTTAGTTTTAAGATTCCATGGTTATTTTAAATTTAGTCGTCAGAGTGTGTACTGAGAGTTTATTTTGTAAAGCTATTTACATGTATAATCATATAACTTTCTTAATAAATGCTTGGGCAGATGTAAATATTTTTCTGATTACTTACATGTCTTTTATTAAGATTTTTAATTATTTTATAGCAACTTAAGTTTGACCAATTGTTTGGTTTGTGATTCACCAGTAATATAGGTCTGTTTTTCTTAAATCAGAGATTTAATGTTTTCTTAATTTTAAAGTATCTATTCCAGAGTATTTTCTAAGTTTTCTACTCTCATCAAATTGGAGATTTAAGTTTTCTCCCATGCTTCAGGTCATACTCCATCGTATTCACTTACCATATTTATTTTTCTTGCATTGTAATCAACTGTGGCAATCTTCATTGTGGTTGGCCATGCAGTAGTTCAGTGGACAATATGACATCACTAATCAATAATCTAGTGATCGCTCACCCATGCTGGTTTTGTTGATTCATGCAAGAATCCTTCACTTGTTATTGATTTTAAAACTTTTTGAATAAGGAAATCAGAGTTGCTTAGGCGAATCTTCAGCTAAAAATTATTTCCTCGCTTTTAAAACTCTATTAGAAAATTAGTCTGTCTGCCAGAGCATTGACGTTTTATTTTTGTTCGCTCACACCTGATAGAATTTAATAAAACCATGCTTATTTTTTATATATCTCTGTACTTACAAATTTTTTTTAATATTAATTTTTAATAAATTTTAAAACTATATTAGCTAATGCTTGTCCTGTTTTTATTTTTTCACTTGTCTGAACAATATTTTTGAGCTCTTGCTCTCCCTGGGTCAGGTCAGTGCAAATTATCATCATCATTAACTTTTGATCATAGTAAACAAATTTTTGCAGGTATGCAGTGATCTGGTGGCACTCTCCATAATCAAAAGGAATTAAGAACTGACCATTGCAATATATATATATATATATAAAGTTGAAAGGAAAAGTAGAAGTAAAGACAGATAAAAAAAATTTGTAGATAAAGGATTAAATAATTATGGATTTAAAAAAAATTTATTATAAATTAAACATTTAAAAATGTCTAATTAATATTTTATTAATTCTGATTTTGAAATTACATTTTTATGTTATAATAGATATACTAATAATTATTTAGATTAATTTTTTTTTTAAATTAAAGCTTGTATAACATTTTGATAAAAATTCTACAAAGTTGTTTTTGAAAGGATTAACTTAAATTGAAAAGAGACATTCACTTTTTTCAATCAAGAAACTTATTTTTAATAACTATGTTTTTTTTAATTCACCTTGACTATAAAAAGATTGGAAAAAGATTAGGAGGGATTTTTAGTTTTTTTTACAGATTATGATAGCATGATTACTACTCAAATATAACTGATGGTGCAGAAGACAAATCATCTGCTGTTGATAATGTTACAATGGTAGAGTTTGGATTTACAAGGAAATAAAGGATATGATTTTTTGTGTTTCATAGCCCATAAGGTGTCTTAGATGGCTGGCTTGCCTTTCATCAAATGATAGAGACAAAATGGAGATGATTGAATGTCATCTGTTATTTGGATTATATCTTTCCCAAAGATGGCAATAAGCCAGTCTATTGTTTAGAACGGACCAGCTTACTCAGAAATTCCATCAGTTTGTTGAATTAGTTTATATGTATACTGTTTTATCTATATGCAGAGAAGCACAGATAAAGGTACTATATAGCATATATATATAAAGTACAGCTGGTTAATAGTGTGATTATATATATTGAGAATGATATTATTTTAAATAATTTTTTGAAAATGACAGTTGTGATTTTTAAATATGCATTTCCAATATATTTTATTTAAAAAAAGGAAGACTCAAAAAATCTTTCTATATTAAATAAAAGAATTTGCTGGAGTATTTTTAAAGATGTTTACAATTAGTTAGGAGTAACCTGTTAAAAAAGAAAACTTTTATGATGAACTGTCAAAGAAATATTTTTTTTAAAAAAAAGTAAAAAGAAAACCCTTTTTTTATTATTAGAAATAATGAATTAATTAATAACTTTGATTCCTTACTATCTATTTTATATATATATACTTACATACGTATGCACATATGTATTGAATATTATTATTGGTTTATCGCAATTCTGATATGTACTTTTAGTTTATGTAGCATGTCTGTGTTTATGTAGATGAATGTCATGTAGATATATATGTTAAAATTAATCATAGTTTATGAATTATTAAAATGAGTTCTTGAATATTATTAGTTTACCACAATTCTGATATGTAATTTTTTTATACAGGCATGTCTATGTGCCAATGTGTGTTTTATGTAAACCTATTATGAAGTGTTTGTTAATCACAATGTTATATCGTATTCTATTAATCAAAATTAGAATGCTGTATTTATATTTATGGCATACTCAGCAGATGTTAATTTCATTTTATTGTTTCTAATTAATTAATGTATTTCATTGTTTAATTAATCCTAGAATAGATTTAAAACATATGTTAGGATTACATATCTTAATCACAGTAACAAGTATAGAGCTTTTGTTCTCTGAGCTGGATTTGTGAATAACATTATTATATAAAAGGGATTTATATTTAGTGTTTATGGACATCCAGTTGATAATAATTTCGTTACTTCTCTAATGCTGGATAGTGTGAAGGGAATATCTTTAAAATCCATGCACTGCATTTCATTTTTAATTATTTATTTAGAAATTAGGTTTATAGTTGGCCAGTACACTAACAGTACTAAGTAGCCAGAGCATTGATAAGGATCAATATGTTTTATTATCACAGCATTATTTTTTTAATTGTTATATTCTTATGGATTGCCACTTAAGTGTGTCCATTCAAATTATTATCTAAATAATCTGCCCCAAGCTGACAAGGGCTAAATAATTAGCCTGGTTTATAGTAGACCTATTTCATATCCAATCATAAGATTGACTGTTGATTTATTTTTATTGTTGATCATTCATGTTGAATTATTATTACTTTTGTGTAATGTTGGGTGACTTATTTTCTCTCAGACTCATTTCTTTTATATTTAATATTTAATTTATGTAGTAACTGGGGTTGATGATGATCGGTGTCATCACCCCAAGTTAACCCTAATTCATTGTACTGTTCCAATATATATATATGGCATTATGAATTTTTTGTGTTAAAATTTGGAATTAAACATTATCTAGACTTTTCAAATAATGTTTCTGAGCTTCAGGAAATATTATAAGTATTATCAGATGAAAATAAAAACCATGGACTAAAGATAATGCTGTATACTAAAATGACTAAAATAATGGTCAGTGAATTTTCTTAACGAAAATAAAGATTGATAAATTAATATTGATAGAAATATAATAAATGAGATTAATTATAAAATTAAACTTGGATGAAGTGATTTTAGTAGAAATAATTTAATATTAAATGGAAATATGCCTATGTATTGGGGTGGGTGGGTGTAAAGACATATTTTACTCATTTTTACTTATGGATCTAGACTTTGACATTTCAACAGAAGAGCAGTGTAGAGACTTCAGACTACTCAGCAAAGTATGGGGTTGGAATGGACATATTGTTAGAAGAAATGAGAAAAAATGATTAGTTGTAGTCTTAAACTGTATCTCAAGATATTGTAAAAAATCGAGAAAGATCATATGTGAGATGAATGGATGAAATAGGAAAGTATGATGGTTATTATGTGGAGAAATGAAGCTATGATTGAAAATGATTCTGATGATAGGATTTTTATATTATTGTTTTTCTCATATTATTAATTCTTTTTAAGATTTAATTAATTTCGAGTTTTAGTTAGTATAATTTTTTGTTCTTATGCCATTTTACTACTAATAATTTTAATTGCACATAAAGGATTTTTAGTGCTCATCAAATATATAATGTTTATGAATATAAATATTTTATGAAACAATCATGTCCAATTACATTACTTCGCCAAATTCACAAGGAGATTTTAAAGGATCATTTTATAAATAAACTTGCAAATATGTTTATCTTTTTGCTCATCAATATCAATCTCTTCTGTCTGATTAATCTTTCTGGTATATCAAATGGCAGGTTTCATTCACAGCTTCAAGTCACTCTAAAAACAGCAATTTTTACATTATCATAGTGAATTTACATTCATTTTAAAGCTAAAAACATACCATAAGATGCTGCCAGCTCTAGAATTATTTTAAAAGTAAAAAATCAATAATTTTTAAATTTGAAGGTATATCAATGGGAGAAGGTGGACTTTCCAAGGTATTGATTGGTTATTTTTCATTTTCGACAAAAGGGAATGCTTGTCAGTGATTTTGACAGGTGTAAGTTCTTTGTTTTGATTTTCAAAATGAAAATGTATATTTTAGAGTATTTTTTTGTATTTTTTTTTATATATTATAAATTATTTTGATAAAATATGCTGAAAATATAATTATTTTAGAAGAATAGTTAAGATTTTAGTAAAAATTCTTTACTTTTACATGAATGTAAATTGGGAAAGAAATCAATGATGTACACAGCATTTTTTAATAGGTTACAAATGTTCACTTTAGGTTTTCTACTGTAGATTATTTTTATAATTATAAATAGAAATTTATTTTTGAAAAAACTTTCATTCACCTTCATAATCTGACAAATTATTGATTTGCTTTTTACAAATGAAACTAAAACAAATATAATATTAAAAGATGAATATAATTTTACTGCTGATTTTGTAATTGACCAATCAAAAGTTTGGAACTTTAATTCACTAGGTCAATGGAGATTTTTATAAACTAAAGTTTAAAGAAAATATCTTCTTTCATTTAACCTTTGACTGTATATATTGTAAATAAATCAAACTTTTTTATATATCAATGCTTGATTTATTTATAATATATGGCTGAAAATCAGATGAAAGAGGATATCTCCTTTTATCAGACAGAATATATTGGCATTGATGTGTGAAAGGGTAAACATATTTGTATGTTTATTTAAAAAATGGTTCTATAGAATCTGTTTGCAAATTTGTCCTAGTAATATATTCAGAGGTGATTGTTTCATGAAATGTTTTTATCATTTTGTAATTCAGCTTGAGGTATATATTTATCATATACTATTGAATAAGTTTAATAACTGTCAAAACTAAAGTTATCATACTGAGACCAAATCTGGAGTTATGATCGCAAAAAATAAAACATTATAGAGTGAAAGTAAATTGTTATCAGTCCATTTAGACACTAAAAGATGGTGCCATATAGTTAATTTCCAAATTATCTTGAAAAAACAAAATAAGCAGAGCTCACTAAATAACTTTTCTCAGATATTAAATCAGAGTAACACCCTATTTTGAAGATGAATATAATTTACATTATCTTTAATGGTTCAATGTAGAATATGATCATCATCAGTTAATCCTGATTTATTTTTTATATCAAGAGAGGATAATATATCATATGGATTTTTCTTACCTGTGACATATTTTTTAACCCTTATCTCTGCCCATTTGCAATGTATACTGATGAAAATCTGTATAATGTTTATTCCTATACATAGGTGTTTGTGCATATTATGACTGCACTGTGAACTAAAAAATTAAAATGTAAAAAATAAAAATTTATTTTTATTAATCTTTAAATTTTTTATTTGTGGTTTTATTTTACGAATAACTGAAGCTGCAGATATAAAATAACACATATTGTTTATATCTATACACATATATTTCTACTTTATTCAATATGAATTAGGTATGAAAAGTTTCTTTGAATTAGATTTGATTATAATGTTACAGGCTTAAAAATGATGAAAATAAAGGTAATGAAAATCAAGTTTGAAAAGAAATTGAATGCAAAGAGAAATAATGAAAACAAAAATTTTTTTAACTAAAAAACCTTTATTAACACAATAAATATTTACAGTTTATACAAGTAATTAAACAAATGATAAATATGTTGCAGTTTTGTATACCAAACCCCAAAGAATTTGATATATACCACTATTAAGACAAAAAGTCTGCAGGCAATTAACTGGTTATCCTAAACTCAAGGAGATTGACTTGTATCACTGTACTAGAAGGAGATTCTAAGACATGCAACTCAATTGAACAAAGCATGTAACAAAATGATTAATTAGCCCAAGGAATAAGCCATGCATAAGAATTAAACCTTTATTCAAGACAAATGTTCATCTGATAATCTCACATAGAGTTATTCCAGGACCACCCCAGATTCGATTCATCATCTTCCTTGGCAAATATCTCAGACATTGACTGAAATAAGTTTCCCAATCACTATAGAGTTTTTTTAGCTAATTGAATTTCTTGTTGTCAAATATCATAGTACATCGTATATACCATAAGGGTATGCACAGTCACCATTGCATTGTGAGGGTTAAATTTCTCAATGTATTGACTAAGCAAAAGTTTTAAGTTCATGACTGGCCTGTGGAACACTTAGCTCTTATCAGCCTAAATGCTGAACATTCTTTGAATAGATGCTGAAAAGTCTCATTACCAGATTTGCACAGCGAACAGACTGGATCTAAATTCATATGTAGTCTTTCATTTAGAACCGTAATTATTGGAAACAAGCCATTCACTACTTTGAAAACAAATTTCAAGTAGAATTGGGGTGCATATATAGAGTGGAACTTTTTCAGCACATTTTTCTTTGATATATCCAACCATGCATTGCCATGACTTTTAAAATGATTACTTAAGTCTTTATAATTAATACCTTCCAAAGTGGACACATTCATATCATTCTGGAGATCCCTATAAGCAATAAACAGATTAGCTATAAATAATCTTCTTTTACATCCTATTTCATTAAAGGCACCGGCAAGATCAACAGAAGGCCCAAGAAATTGATTTTTAATTAATAAATGTACTTACCTTGATGTAGGATACATATAGCCCTGGATCAATCAGGTCATGACCTTTTTCTTTTGGCATCTACAAGGCTGTTATTGAGATCCATCTTGAAGCTCTATCCCAGACATATTTCTTTGCAATCTGGTTTATTATGAGTATTGTTTTGTTATGTAGGGCTACCCAGGGTGCATAGTATGCCAAAATTCCTGAAACAATGGAATTAAAAATTAACGCTCTTGTAATTTTGTAGAATTTAAGTGATGAAAAATTACTTATTTTATCTTCAATTTTTTTAATAATTAACTTATTCAAGTAGGTATTTATTTTAGTCTTGGACATATATAATGGTATGCCCAAGAAAGCAGACGGAAGAACCATAAAGTTAGGTGGCATTTTTTTACTGTAGCTAACTGCCAGGCTGCAGACTTGATTGGTTGAATAATTGAACTGGTCTCAGCCTGAAAATTTTCTAAGACATTCATCACAACTTGGATATTATAGCTGTTTTGAAATATTATAATAATATCATCAATGAAAGCTGTGACAGCTACCTGCAATCCCAAGTGTGCAAGACAAGGGCCTGGAACGAGATTCTCAATCTTATGAACAAGAGCATCTATATAAACTGAAAACAGAAGAGCCGCAAGGGGAGAATCCTGTGGAATGCCCCTCTTAGGGATAAAAAAATCAGATCTTCTCATAAAGTTTTTAAGAGAGATTCTACTATTTTTAATATAGTTTTCAACTGCATTCACCAACCATATGTGATCTGGGATTAAAAGACGGAGGGACTGAATCAAATATGTACAATGGACCAGATCGAAAGCAACCTTAAAATCTATTTGGATAGCATAATATTGGTTTAAATTCAAATCCCTTGCATATTTAATAGCCTCATGAATTTTTAAGGCAGCATTTACTGCAAATCTACCCTTAATGGCATGGTAGGTAGAAGATATTCTAGTACTGATAAGATGATGTAATTTCTTCAGGAGAATTCTAGCCAGAATCTTCGAATCAACATCTTCTACAGAAATATATCTCAGTTCATCAATTGTTGGACTTTGCACTAATTTGTCTTTTTTAAGTCCAAAAAGTACTCTGTTGCTAATAAAGAGCCACTCAATTCTCTCATAACACAACTGATTAAAAAATCTCCACATTGCAAATCTAAGAGCATAGTCAAGTTTTTTATAAACAGAGACTGGGATTGTGTCATTTGCCATTATTGATTGTACCTTGAGGATATTAATTTCATCTTGAATATCCTGATTTGAAATATACTCTTTCTGTTCCCCGGTTATGATACTATTGTATTGATCAATGAAACCTGTACTTATGCCAAATTTGATTTTTAAATTTTCAAATATGTAATTATCAACATAGATTCCAGAGGCAAGGTCATCATCATCCTTGGTGATACTGGCAATACCCCTAGAGTGGGGGATATATAATTTAGCATAGTTTATCATGGGTTTTGATAATTTTCTCAAGTTCGGAATTAATTTCCTGAGCCATATTGTATGAGCATCTTGATGCATAAGTTGATATAAGCTGTTGTATTCGTCTTGTAAACTATTTATCAATTGATGATTAGGTTTGAGGTAGGTAATATTGCATAAGACTCTCTGAATTTCAGAGATTCTATTTTTCATTTGATTCATTGATAAAATATTCTGTGCATTCTTATAACATATTCTAGAGAGATCTTTTTTAATTTTAAACCAAGTAATACAGGGTGGTATGCCTGAACATTTTGTATAATAACTAATAACAGTCAATATAACTGATAATTGGTCAATCGAGAGCAAAACACCATCTCTAACATTTCTCCAAATAGAAAATCTATATTGATTATTGATTTGATAATAGTTATAAAGAACTAACTTTACACAGAGGTGATCTGAAAAACCAACCAGAGATGTATTAATAGTTGACTCATTTAGCTTATGCTCCAACACAAAGAAAAGGTCTATAAGAGACGAGAATCTGCTATTAAAGAAGGTGTGTGCGTTATCTGGATATCTTTCATGTAATGAATTTAGTGAAATTTCTTTCATTTTATTTTGTAATGCAATAGAAAGAGTTCGGAATGTACAATTAAGGTCATCACCCAGAATTATAATGCCTGGTTTTTGTAAGAACTTATTTTGAACATTATGGATTATATTTGCAATATCATTACCCTTAGCTACAGAGTATACAGCAATCAGATAGTGCAAGACTGCCTGATAAACAAAGGAAACCACAATGTAGTTTTTTTGTAAAGACAATAACTGAATATTTCAATCTCTGAATGCATATATATTAAAACAGCTGCACCTTGAGCAGACTTATCATTAGGTTTAAAAAGCAAAATATTCTGTTGAGATAATTTATCAATTATATAACCATGTGTATTATGGTTAGTCTCAGTTAAAATTACTATTTCATATTTTTCTTTAGATAAATAGTCAACAATTTTATCAACTTTACCTGGGCTATTTAATCCTCTAATATTAAGAGTTAGTATACTGAGGGATTTGTTCATAATTATTGGAATAATTTGATCCTTTACCCACAAATATATCACTTATAGTTTCATTCATCATTTCATTTGTATCATTGTGATAACCAATTTTGATATTAAACGCAGAATTACTAGCCAACTGATCCAGCATCGTAGGGTTGTTCTCTATAATATTGGTATTTCTGTCAACTCCTTCTGTATCAATTCCAGAAACAGTACTGTTATAAAGACAATCAGTAACAGTGTCACTATTGACCTTTATTCCTTCACCAAAATTTATATCAGAATTTATATTGTTAATACACCCAATATCACTGGAACAAACAGATTCATCAACCTCTTGAGCCAAACTATTTACATAAATGATACTTCAGCAGGCCCAGAAGATTAGCTGGGACTCACATCAATGTCATCTCCATCACAAAAATCATTATCAATATTTTTGTTAATATTACTATCAACAATGTCTGTCCATGTCTTAATGTTATTAGTTCCACACAAATGATTGCTTCTATCAAAATTATTACATTTTACACAATTCCCAGTCACACACATAGCAGCTGTATGACCAATTCTGTTGCATTTAAAGCACAGGGGGTTCTTCCCTTCAAGATAATCGAAATTGGCATTTGGTCTTTGAACAACCTATGTGGTAGTTGATCTTTCACAATACCTTTTTTTAGTTTAAGGACAACTTTCCATGAGTTAGAAGGAATTTGGAAAGAGATACCCAGAGTCATCTCTCTTTCCAATGTAATTACTTTGGCATAATTGGCTAATTGGGTTTTAAAGAACTCTACATTAAAGTTAGGGTGTGTGTGTAAAACCCTACTGAATACTAAAGGGTTAGGATCTTTTGATACATAATATATCCTACACTCCTGCACCTCTTTTATTAGACTCTCCACTAGATCTTTCTGTTCCTTATTAACATATTCAATGGAAATAAAACCTCTTGCTGGGAAGAATGCAGTGTGTTTAATCGATTTTATTAAACCATTATTACTCAACAAGACTAGATACTCATTTAAGTCCGGCTTGTCTAAAATGTGCTCACTGCTTCTGTCATTAGTTTAAATTATCAAACTAAAAATGGAAGTATTAGGGGACATGCAGTTAATAAAAAAAATTTTCCAATACGAGTTTAATTTTATTAAAGTTTTTGACGATAGACGCGATAATGGTTGAGCGTGTGATAATTTATCATTCAATTCAGCAAATAACGTCAGTTTGTTAATAATTTCGGCCGATTTATTTTATTCAATTTTATCATTTAATAACTTTGTGTTATTGCTGGCATCATCTAGGTTGTTTGATTGATTTTCATTAATCTTAGTTTGAAAATGCTCATCGTGGCTATCGGTTCTTCTTTTTTTGCACCTACAGAGAACGTTCCAATCAGCACCTTGACAAACTTCGATGTTATCATTTAAGTTCATCAACTCCGGGGGACCAGCATTGTCATCAGCAAATGAGGTAGCATATCTTGCTTTTTTAGGATTTATTTTCATATCTACACCATTTGGGGAAGTATTACATTCAGGGGTGCTAATTAATTCAGGGTTACTAGTGACTTTTCTTAATTTAAGGTTAATATTGTTATCGTTAGTAGAAGGCTGCTGTATGTTTGAACCACCATTTTCTGTCATACTCATGATGGCTTTTTTGTTCAGACGAGTAGAGACAGATTTAGCTCCCTCATTATTATAATTATCTTTTAACTCACTCATCTTATCTTCATGGGTCTTTTTGCCTTTTTTCCTTATTGGGAAATTGTGCTGAGTCGAATATGATATAAATTTTTACATCTCCAGAAACTTCTCAACAATGTGTAACACTGAGCATGCGCACTATTAATAATAATGAAAATATTATGATGAGAGAAAATATTAAAATGGGTAAAGGATGGACAGGATATTATAAAACTAATTAATGCTTTTAAATATCAGAAAGTTGTTTAATTGCTGATGAAAATAGAGATAAAGAAATTAGTGACTTAATTTGTGAGCAGATTGAAATTAGATTTAAGAAAGAGAATTGTTAAATATTTTAAGTATAGCTTTAGATAAAGCAGAAACTTGGACAAGAACAATGAGAAGAAAAGATTTGATATTTTAGAGATTTGTAACTGAGGTAGTGTATAAATCCTAAAAATAAGATTGAAAAAGAAAAAAATGTTTTTAAAAATAGGCAAAAAAAAAAAATATTTTTTTTTTGTGTGGAAATTATGTAGAGAACTGAACTGTGCATATAAGTAGAAGAAACACAAAATATACATTAGCATTCTATAGAATGTATAAGAAAAGGAAAAAAAAAACATGATTGACAGTTTAAAAGAGGAAAACAGAAATTATTTAAGATGTAGAGCAAGAGTAAAAGTGTTTGGAGAAAGTGTTCTTTTTTGGTGTGAGAGGTGTGGTTTTTTAAATGTAGACAACTGATGATGATGATGAACTGTCTTAATAAATACTTTTCAAAACATTTAGGTTGAACTATGGAGTGTGGATTTGTAGTATTTAAGCACTTGATAAAATTATCTTATGTTTCAATATTTCTATTGGTCTGTCACATATTTTTAAGAGGACTATTATTAAAGGTAACAATTAAAGGTATATCTGAATAATATTTCAAATCAATTCTTATTTCTAAGTACATTGCATTTGTTATTATACTAGAGAACATTGGGCAAGTTGCATAATTTCTAAGACTATTTATGAATGATTATTGTTACATTGAAAAATTGGAATCGCTTAAAATATTTTATTAATATTTGCTTCAGATTGATTGTGTGCCTATGAAATATAAGGAGTCTTAATAATTAAAATATGAGCATATTTGAGATATAGTATATCTTCTAGGTGTCTATTGCATAGGATTTTCATGTGGATATAAAATAAAATTTCTTAAAAGATATTCCTTAGTTATCATTATTCCTTGTAATAAATTGAAAATAAATTTTAAGTATATCTGTAGCACACATTCTAAAATATAATTAAGATTTTGGTAATAAAGAAGTTTGTCCATAATTGTCCAAGTCCTTGTTGAATTCAAACACAATTAGAATATTGCAAGTCTATGATTTATTATTGGTATTAAAATTGTTAGCACCATTTCATTTCAAGCAATATTTCAAATATTAAATGTAATGAAATGGATTTCATTTTTGAATTTATAGGTACTTTGTAACCCATTTCCAATTTTTTTTTAAAAAAAAACAACTTTCTTTTTATGTTGAGTGGGGCTTGATCCTTCATTCTCTTTAGCAACCCATGAAAAACCTATCTTTAATGAAACATAAAATCTTCTGTTGTTTTTTTCTTAACAAATTTTCATATATGATCGAGGGAATAAGTGATTGGGTGTACATATATATATGTGGAGAATCTGAAGCAGCTTTATCAAAAATGAAAATATGGATTACTGTTGTATGGTAATCACATTTTTGATTACAGTTGAAAGAATGTAAAAATTTAAGATTGATATTTTGATCCAAGTTTTTTTTTTTTAACTAACATTTAGTTCAGGTCGACACACATCTATGTATAATTACTATATGACATTAATGTTTACTGTAATTATTGACTTTTCATTCAGCTTCTATTCTTGTTACTTATGCCATACAGTTTGGATTTGGAGTAAACCACTGCATGTATATAGTAGAATAGAAGAAAAATCAAATGACTTTATTTTGAAAATAAATGGGGAGAGGGCGGGAGATAGAATAATAAAAAATAAGACAAATTTATTCTATAATGATAGCTATTTATTATTACAGTTAAAAATAAAATAATTATAACTTTATTTCAGTTTTTTTTTTTTAATTATTGATGTTATAATATTGATCTTCTGTAGTGTAAATACGAAATTTTCATCTAAATCAGTTATCTAAGTTGGTTTTTTTATTTTTTTTTTAAACAAATCTTACAAAACAAGAATTTAAAATGAAATGTTAGAAAGACTTTTTAAATTGTATATTTCCATTTTATATATATTAACTAATTTATTACTTTAATAATTATTATAACTAATTTAATATTTATTTATCCCAAATAATTTTATAATTTTTGACGACAAATTTCTTCTTAAGTCACGAATTTCCAACTTTTTTCTTCTAATAAGCCATTAATTCCGACATTATCTCTTATAAAAGAATTTAGACAGAGAGAATTCCTAACTCCCATTATAAGGATAAGTAAAATTTAATAAGATTGAATTTCTTTTTATTCATTTCTTTTGCCAATAAAATAACCTAAATATAGAAAAGAGAGAGAGAGAGAAAAAAAAAACATTCTAAAAAAAGTATTGAGATAGTAAAATAAAGATAAATATTACAGTGCTATTTTTTTTACCTTAATTGAAACATTTTTTTGTTATCTTTAGCACTCGTATAGTGTTTTTTATTTTCTTGTCAATTAACAAGCAAATTTATATATAAACTCTATACATATATAAAATCAAGAGCATAGAATGCACTAAAGCATGCCATCAATCATCACCAGCATTTTTTAATACAGCAAACTTCTATGAACACTATATAAAGCATACAATTTGAGTATGCAATTGTTTGATAATATCAAACAATAATGTTTAAGCAAGCTTCATCTAATTTTCAATTTTTATTTAAGAAAATTGTTATATTTAGATATAGGTCATACAAATATTGAAAGGGAAATAAAAAAATGTATTTTGAAAGTTGTACAATTAATTAATTTATAAAGTAATGTCATATCAACATAATGTGAATAGAAAGAGAAAATAATGATAGAACAATTGTAAGAAAGTTAAACATAACATTAAAAAATATTTACTATAAATATTTATAATCATGAAATTGATTTTTTTCTCACATTGAATATACTAGTGTACCACTCTATTGAAAGATTAGCCTTGCACAGTCAACATTTGTTTTTCCACTTTTTAAAAGATAGCAGATCTAACATTTGATATTAATTAGTGTGGACTTCCAATTGTACCCATGGGGAAAGTGTATTATTTCCATGATTACTTATTATTAGAAGTGCTATAAATATTAATAGTAAATAAACTTAAATAGTCACTTGAGAAGCTATGTGATATTTGAGCATTAGAAGTAATAGGTTGAACTTCAACACAGTGACTTCTCCTTAGACGGAGTCAGGAATCTCTCAGCAGCTACACCCAGAGAAACCTGTTAGCCACTTTACCTTCCTTTTTCATTGTCCACCCTAAGTTTTCCCATAATCTGCTCCATCCCATTTCCACAACATAATCTTTGTCAACTCCATGACCTTCATATCTAAATCCTCCTTTTCCCAAACCTAGCATAAAAACCAATAACTCACTTTCTGTATAATCACTTTGTTCATATTTAATCTTCATTACACAACTTGCAGACTAAATCACCCATATTTTTCCATTTACATGTATATTCCCTTGTTGCTAAAGATCCCGTTCGAGCCTTAAACAATAAACTACTTTCCTTACTATTATCATAAATTAACTCGCACCCAATGTTCCATTTACTTTTATATATATTTAAACTCGTTTTACTCTCCATACTAGTTCTCCATCTCTCCAACTCCCTATTCTTTATTAATGCATCTATTCTTCTATCCCAATCCTTACCACTATAACACTCATCAATCTTCCTAACACAATCATCCCACCTTTTGTACAAGTATACTGACATAACTTCTTTATCCAAATCTTCTGCATACCGCATTACCTTTCTCACCCATCTTGTTGCCTGCCCTTTACTTGTAACCCAATTAAATACTATTTTGGCTATTCTTTTATTATCCATAAACTGCAACTGCAATCTACCGAACATTTTCAATTTGGTTTTTGCATCCCTCATATAAAAACTTGAACATCCCATTTCTCCTTGAATTGCCTCTTTTGCTGTCCACATCTCAGCATCTAATGCATGCCTTCCTACTTCCCTTTGTACTTTTTCTAAGCAATCTAATATTCCTTTACTAACACATAACACATCATTGCCGTATGTTAACCCTGCTACTGCCACTCTCTTCCATACAATTCTAGCTACATCATATTTATTATATGAAAACACTATTAATTTCTTTATCAATCCCTTTCTTTTCTTTGCTTCATTTATCAATTTTTTCTCCCATTCATCCAAGCAATTTTTCTTATTACTCAAGATGATTTCCAAAGAACTATATATATTCACCACACTTAACTTTATATCCCCCAATAAGAAATCTTTGTCTTCTCTTTCCCCAGTATTCACCATCATTATATTTGATTTTTCTTCACTAAATTTAATCCCCATATCTTTCCCCACCCTTGCGCATGTCCTCAGCATAACTTCCATATCTTATCTTTCTGCACACAAAAAGACATCATCCGCAAAAAAAAAGACCCAACAATGTATATACTCTCTTGCCACCTATTAACGGTATCTCTATTCCTCTTCCTAGACTTTCTATTGCTCTCTCTATTTCAAATACAACACAAACAAAATTGGTGACATAGGGCATCCTTGCCTCAGTCCCACCCCATTTTTAACTTTAACTGATTCATATATCCTGTAATTGATATGTATAGTAACACAGGACTTCTATTTCTAGAGACTACCCCCTGGAATGTCTGCTTGGATTTCCAACACATCAATATGTTTGTTTTCATCAGTGTTTGCCATTCTCAACTATGCATATTGTGTGCTGAATTACTCTTTTCTGCAAATAAACTCCCATTTTCATATATGCAAATGATAAACTTGAGTAAAGTGAGATACAGAAAAAAGAAAGACTTTGTTGTGAAATGATAATTGTAGTTGTCAAATAAAAATTTTAGTCATTGAATTTGACTGACAGCAGCAAGGTGTAAATGAATTAAAATTACTACTCTTTTAGAAGAATGGTACAAACCTTCTTTGGAACAAACTTAGCATATAATAAATTAGTGTTCATCATTAAAACAGGCAAAACTCTCAAATACAGTAGTGCCACTCAGTGCAAGCCAGAGTAATCAATGGATGCCAGAAGGCTATGTTCTTAAAATCCCTATCTAGTACCTATTCATCCAATATCCCCAGACAAGTTTATGGCTTGTGGCCTTCGTCAGTGAGGAGCCTTGGATCTGAGAGCACTGCACCTAGATTTTTTATTTCAATTACAAAACTATGAGAATAAAATTGAAAACACATTCATGTTTTTAATTTAAGCTCATTAGCTTATATAGTCATATTGGTCTGAACTCAGTTCAGTACCCATACATTTTGGTGTCTTTGATTCTTTAATAACTATAGCCACCACTATCCTACTAGACAGGATTGATATTGAATCACTAAACATCACATGATCGTCATTTCTTATGCTTTCTCATAACTGTTATTAAAACAGGCAAAACTCTTCATACAGTAGTGCCACTCAGTGCAAGCCAGGTTAATCACTGGATGCCAGAAGGCTACGTGCATAAAATTCCTACCTAATGCCTACTTATCCAATATCTTCAGACTAGTTTCTGGTTTGTGACCTTCATCAGTGAGGAGCCTTGGATCTGAGAGCACTGCACCTAGATAAAAGGTGGTTGCTGGAGGGTTGCATTAGATCCTAAGATCTAGGTGCAGTGCTATCAGATCCAAGGCTTCTCACTGACGAAGGCCACAAGTTAGAAATTAATCTGGGGATATTGGATGAGTAGGCACTAGATAGGGATTTTATGCACATAGCCTTCTGGCATCCATTGATTACTCTGGCTTGCACTGAGTGGCACTACTGTATGGAGAGTTTTGTCTGTATTAATAACAGTTATGAGCATGCATAAGAAATGGTGATCATATGATGTTTGGCGACTGTTGTTCTGACCAAGAAACTAATTTATACCTTAACTTGTTTTATTTATTAGTTATTACTTGTTAATAAAATAATGTTAATTAAACAAAGATGTGTTTCAATTATATTTACTGTCTGACTGGTTTTAAAATAAACTCTCAGACATGGCAGAGTGGTACAATTGACAGTTCAGATATAGTGAAAATAGGAATTTGAAAATGGCAGCATTAAATTCTACAATTTGAAACTTTGATGTGAATAATGCAGACTCATGGAAAAGTTGTGTATCACATGCTGAGTATTATATGCTAATAACTAAAATAGAAGAGGAGCACCTTAAAGATACCAACATTTTTAATTTGGCCTGAAAGGATGTGACACTGTTAGAAAACAGACTCATGGACTCCAAGCACCCAGAGAACATGCCATATGAAAAACTTATTTGAGTCCATATTTTGCCCCACACTCTTAAAAAGGGAAACTGAAAGCAGTTACCACAGAAGAAATATGTCAATTATGATTTAGCCTTGTGGAGATTGGCCAAAGACTGTGATTTTGGCACAGAGATAAATGATTCCCTGTTGGAACAGTTTTTATATGGCATGTCTGATGATAATTTTAGAAAAGTGTTACTTAGTGATCTGGAGTTAACTTATAAATTGGCCATAAATGAATGTGTAGCTCAGGAGTCTGTGTTAAGTAATGCTTTGGAATTTATGGTGCTTCAGCCTTTGGAAAGAATTTTATTTACCAGAAGGAAATCTAAAGATGGGATTTAGGTTTTGTTATTATTGTGGGAAAGCTGGACATTTAAAAATAAACTGCTGGGCATTTAAAAATAAACTGCAGGCATAGAGAAAAAATAGGCAGAATTTGTGACTCTAGAGGTCACTTAGTTATCATTTGCCATTTTAAAAATAGAGTCCCCTAAGAAAAAAAATGAATTATAAATCTTGGGGAGAGGTGGAGCAGAAGAAATTAAAGTAAAAACTGTAAATAACAAAACCATTAATCACTTGCTTTTAGAAGTATGAGTTTGTGATAAATGTGCAACAATGGACGTTGACAATTGAGCATGTCTGTCCATGATGTCACACAAAGATTGGATTTGAATTACTGATAGCCATAAAAAAAAAATTGTATTAAAAAAAGTGAATGAAATTGTGACAGATATAAATGGATATAAGGTTAATATTCATAATAAAATAATAGTTTCAGTAAAGTTGAACTTTAGATGGGGATCCCTAATTTTGTATATGGCAAATAAAGCTGTAAGTCTACTATTGGATAGGAATTAGTTTGAATTTTTGGGTATAAGTGTAAAAGTATTAAAAATGATCCATGTCGAAACCTTATGAAAAAAAGATGTCCAGAACTGTTCAAGCTTGGGATTAGCAGAATTAAAAATAAGGCCAGTGAATATGGAATTAATAGGAAATGTGCAACCAATTATTTGCAAACCTTGTAAAGTGCCATTTGTTTTATGAGATAAAATGGAGCTAGTTGCTAAAGGGGTCTTAATATCTGATGGAAGATTCATCATGGTTTATACTGATAGTTAGAATAATTAAGCCTGATGGAACTTTGTATATATGTGGTCATTATAAAATTATCATTAATAAATTTATAAAGTCAGGGTTATATCCAGTACATAGCATCCTTGAAGTACTAGCAATGTTGCAAAAGATTAAATATTTCACAAAAATAGACCTGAAAGTAGCTTTTCATTAGATACCTGTAACAGAAAATACAGCAGAATTATTAACACTGACTGCTGATAAAGGATTATTTAAGTGTAATAAATTGCCTTACGATATTTCTATTGCCCCATTGTGTTTCAAGCCAAAATGGACATGATGTTTAAATCCATGGATGGAGTAATCCATATCTGGTTGACATTGTGTTCATGGGTGTATTAGAAAAATGTAGATTTAGTCTGCTCAAAATTAGTGAAATCAAAAGCAAAAATAAATGTTAGTAAATATATTTGGTTTGCATAAGAAATAAAATATCTTAGACATGTGATAAATGCTCAAAGTCAGTTTACAAATCCAAATAAAATCAAGAACACAGATAAGTCTAAGAATAGGAAAGAATTGCAAGCATTTTGGGAACTCATAAACTTTTATGGGAGATTTATAAAAGAAAAATTGCATTATTTATTTCCACTATATTAACTTTTGAGAAAGAAACAATGTTGGACCTGGAACAGTGGGCATGACAAGGTGTTTTGCATTGCAAAAGATATGTTAACCTCCACAAGTTTACTGACTCATTATCATAGCAAGTGGGATGCTATCATAATAACATGCATCTGAATATGGTGTAGGAGCTGTGTTTTCTTACTTGTGCTTTAGAGGCAAACGGCCAATCGTTTATGCTTTGAGAGTTTTAATATCGGCTGAAAAAATTACATTCAAATTGACAAGGAAGCATTAGCTGTCACATTTACACTATCACATTTGCACTAAAGAAGTTCCACCAATAAAACCGTCATCCTCTAGTGGGAATTTTCAGTTCCAAGAAAAAAAATTTCAATTAGGTAAGATAGAAAATGTTACACTGGCTAAATTTATTGTCACATTATGATTATCAACTAATTTTTAAGTTGGGAAAAAATACTGTTGGATTATGATTATGAAGTAGGTTTTAAGTTGGGAAGAAAAATTAAGTATGTAGATGCTTTATTATGATTACCTGATTTTAAAGAAAAGGCATATGTAGTTAAGGAAATAAATTATATAGATTCAATGAAATTAACCATAATAAATAATGTAGTAAAAAATTGAACTAAATGAGACATGGGTTATGATAGCTGATGCAGTGGATTAAAAATGATTAGCCAGATACTCATCCTTTCACATTAGATAAGGTAATTTGAATAAATAGAGATAGACTTTCGGTTTGAAAGGGTGGATATCAAACATTGATCATGTACATGTTCCTTCTGCTGGTAAATTTCAAGTGCTAAATTTGCTACATAAAGGTCACCCAGGAATGGTTAGAATTAAAGCTCTCATGTGCTCTTATGTTTGGTGGCTTAATATAACTAAAGACATTGAAAGTTTAGTTAATAATTGTTCAAATTGTCAATAGATGGCTAAGCTATCACCCAAACAATTGGTACCATGGATACTGGTCCATTGCACAGACATCTAATATTTATTTCAGTAGATGTCTATACTAGGTGGACCAAATATAAATTGATCAAGAATACAAGCACCAAAATATACTATATTAGATAAATTTTTTGCCATCCATGGTTTGTCAAGTTAATTGTATTGATAATGGAACTGGTTTCATGTACCAGATATTTATGGAATTTTTACATGATAGAGATATTAAGCATATTCTTGCTCCTTACCATCCCAAGAGAAATGGAATTACTGAAATAGCTGTACAGAGTTGAAAGAATAGTTTGAATAAAATAAAATTTTAAAAAATATCTGAAGCTTTGGTAGAGATGATGTACAGCCAACATTTTATGACTGGAACAGCAACAGGAAAAACTCCAGCTGAGTTGCTGATGTGTCATTTTTTCTGGACTCACTTAACTTGATGGCTTTCCACTGTTATTTAAGAGAAAGGAAAATTAAGATTTAGTAGATTTCTTAATGGGCAAACAAATATGAATTCATGATTTACTTAAATGTCAATGGATATTGGGAAAAATTATAAAAATGCTTTCAAAATAAGTAAGACTTGTCAAGTTAAAGAATGGTACAGAGTTTAGAAACATGTAAATCATCTACTGAAATTTGTCATAAGGAATGGTATAGAAAATTGATGCTAAAAAAAGATGTGATCATAACTGATCCAGACTATAGTTTAGAGTTAAAGGCACTTGATCAACAATTTGATTCCTCACTGCAGTGGTTGAAGCTTTGACAATAGTTTCTAGAACACCAAGAATATACCAATTACTGGTTAAATTTGAAGATTTTATTTGTCACTAGACCTACTAATTTTTAGAATGGGAGAAGGACTGGAATATCTTCTTAAATTTCCAGCATGATATGTTCTTGTTTTCATCAATGATTAGAAAACTGTATGTGTTATGTGCTGAATTACTCTAAAAGGTAGAAAGAGAGTACTTCAAATAGACTAGAGGAAGATAGCATAAAGAAAAAAAGTTGTGCAGTGATCATTGTCATTTTTGAAAAAAAAATAAAGGGAGATGGCTTAGTCATCGAATTTGGCTAACAGCAGAAAGGCATATATGAGTTAAAATTACTGTACTCTTTTATAAGAAGGGTACAAACCCTTGGTGGAACAAACTAAATAATTTAGTGATTTGTTATTATTATATACTGTCATAGCTTCTGTAAATAATTAAGAATTTTGTTAAAAATATTGCAGTTATATATATATTAATAATATTACAAATCGATGTTTGTATTTCTTCAAAACAATATACGTAAATTTATAAATAAATATTAGAAAATACAGTACTTAAAAGTTTATAAAAATATATCTATAACTGTTACTTAGAAGCACTTTCAGCTAACTTTGTAGTTTTTGTCAACTAATACTTTTAAAATGTCAGCTTTCCCATAATTCCATGATGTCAACTTTCCCATAATTCTGTGATCTTAACGTTTAGCTGCTTGCCTATTAAATAAATTTTGCTTGTATTTATATATTAACATCGCTTCTTTAATTTTTCTTTTATTATTATTTCTTTCACTTTCCAATATTTTTATGTTACTATAATTAAAATCAAAACCATATATACATGATTTATTATGATCATAAAAGACAGAAGCTGATAAATTATCATTATTTTTATAACTTTGTTAGATGACTGTCAGGTTGCTATTATCTTTTTGATCAGGATTGCTCGATATGATGCTGTTTCTTACTTTGTCATTTTAACACAGTAACCTTGACTTCCCCATGACAGTGAGTTCTGCTATGTGTAATATTAACTCCGAAGATTCTGTCATACTCTACTAAACTTGACTCTTATCCACTCTTCATCAGTATTGAAAATGGACTTGTCTAATCCTTCTAATGCAATATCCAGCTGCACGTCTTCACATCTAGGCCTGTTTTCTTCTGATCTGCTTATTTGATAGTTAGTTCATACAACATAGTTAAGACCATGCTGTGTCTCTGTAGCATCAATTCTGTCTGACATGTTATTGGTTACTTGCTATATATCATAATGCTTCTTTGTGCTGAATGGCTCGGAGTCTGCACTACTCTGTATTTTTTCTGTATTCTCCTGCATTCTGTGTATTCTCCCCTGATATCTTTATTATAGAGTATTTATATTCTTGGTGCTGATTTATCATGAATGTAGACTTTATGAGAACCATCTCCCCTACTTCCATTACAAGACTAATTGCATTTCATTCCAACTACTGATTTTGCCTTTGGCAAGATTAACATTTCTTTCTTACTTATTTATATTATTTAGCATTATGAGTAAACCCTTACTTATACATAACTTTATATATCTTTATTATTCCTGTACATAACACACACACCCCATAGTTTAAATAAATTCTTTAATTTTCTTTATAAATCTTAGGGAGTTTAATATATAGTTTTATGGTACTTGAGTAGTCTATAGACTTTTTTGGGCCTTGGGCTGGTTTGGCCTTGCTCTGTATTTAACTTTTTATTTCTTTAGTAATTCTGATTATCTTTTCTCTTTATTTTGAAATAATTGCATTTCTGGTCACCCATATACATTTCCTCTGCTTATATACTATAAATGCTTCAGATTTCCCTGTTGTAATGGAAAGACATTTTTTTCAAATCATTATCTTACCATATATTTTTTTCTTTTTCAAAAAATGGCCAGAATATCTTCTTCCCAAAGTGTAAACAAAATAAAATAAAAAATTACATTAAATCTTTTATGAGTGAATATTCCATTCACATTATTACAAATTTATACACAATTTACAATTACAACTAGATCTTTTTTAATTTGATTAATAAAATGTCTTACCAGTGTTTTTAGTTGATGTACTATGCATAAAAATTTTTAAGTACTTTAATATCTATTCATTCTAAAGACACTACTTGACAGGAAAAACAATGGATACATGCATGTGTAATGGCCAAACATCCTGAAAAAATAAGTACATATGTGAATTATCATTGTTGGATTTGAGGAATATATACTGAAATTTACTCAACACTAATAGATTGCTTCTATATTTCTTTTGACCAAATGGTGTTTTTTTTTCTGTTGGCGTTACCAAGGTTTACTTTTATAATCCACTAGACTAAAGTCACTATTCTTCACAAATATACATTTAAAATATTCAGTGGATAAACTGTGATATGACTGAATACGAATAAATAAAATATAATAAAAAAATACTCTGATAAAACTGCTTTTTAAAGTCTTTTTATATTACCATTCATTTGTTTATTGTAAAATTTGTTTCCTAAACAAAGTTAATTTGTTTCTCTATCCAGAATGTTTCTTTGAAAGCATACCTAATCTTCCGCTTGATTTACTAAAAATTTTAATTAGCTTGTTGGTTTCAAAGACAATAAGTTGTTTTGAAAACTTGCAGCTGTTCAAGTTTACAATTTCATATAAATTAGAAACACTCAATATTATTTGTTTTTATTCAATGACATAGCTTTAAGAAAAATGAATTTTATGTAAATAATTCTAAGTGTAAATTATTGTTTTGCTGGTGTCATTTAATCACTTATAAATATATATATGACAATTGTAAATGTAGGGGATTTGAACACAGACTTTCCAGCATCCTTCAACTATCCACACTATATCTCATACTACCGGTACATGTGACCACACACATGTAGAAAAGATAAATAATCACCAATATATGTATTTCGTGCTCTACCAGCACTCATAAGTTGGTCCAGATTATCATCTCCCACACACACATATATAATCAATGCTTAGTTTATATTAAGATAACAAATCTTCTGTAATGTCACCTGCCATTATTATTTATAAGTTAAACAATCAAGAACGTGAAGTGTAGAACGTTTTGTCTAATAGAAGAGTTTTTAGTTAGAAAACTTTCTTAGAGTATAACTTATAGCTATGCATTATTTTTTGTGTTAAAGTTTGTTAATAAACCTATTTTTTGTTACCAAATCTGTTGGAGAATTAAATTAAGTTGATGCATACACATCAAATTGGCGCATTTGGACAGGATCTCCGAAAAACAGTTTTTGGAATGAAAAATGGCTGCCATGATACAACTACGAATAGGCAAATTCGATGTTGAAAATTCCAGTAATTGGCCATTATATGTAAAACTGGTTGAAATTACTTTTGATAAACAGTGTTAAGGAAAATGACATTAAAATTGCCACACTTTTAGGTTTCACAGGAATCAAGGTTTTAGAAATAGCTAACCGTTTATGTGAACCTGTTGAACCAGAAACTTTACAATACGATGATGTGGTTGAAAGATTAACTTCAGAGTTCTACCCACTACCATCGAAGCACATCGCTAGACTACACTTTCATTTACGATATCAAACAAAAAATGAAACCTTCAAGGAATATGATTCAGCCCTGTGTGAATTAGCTAAAAATTGTGTTTATGGTAAATATTTAGAAGCACATAAAATTTTGTGAATAATTACTTGCGGACTCGAACATTACATATAAAGAAGCCATTAAAAAGGGAATAGCTCACGAACCCATAATAGAGCAGGCAAAAGAATTTATGAATAATGTGTCACCTCGTATCCTTTATCATCCGATTCAGAAAAATGCTGAACAAGATGAAGATTGTAGCTATAACCATGCATGTTTCCACTGCAAAAAAACTGGACATGTTGTACGCAATTGTAAGCAACTGCATGAAACACGAGAAACCCTAGCGAGAGATTCTGGAAAAAACAACTCAAAAGATCGATACGAGATCAAAACACTGAAAAATTCAGAATCAGATTTTAATCAAACTGTGTGTATCGAAGGAAAACATTGTAAAATGGAAATTGATAGTGGCTCTGATGTTTCTCTCATATCTCTAAAGGATTGGAAATCCATTTTTAAAAATAAGCCTAAAAAAAAAATAGTGAATACCGAAGTTCTTGCAACAGACGTTAATGGAAATAAAGTCTAAATTATCGGAAAGGTTATGGTCAAAGTCAGGTTGAACTCAAACAAAGGAGTTCTACCATTATATATATATATTACATAAAGAGATAAAACCCTTAATGGGCAGAAACTGGTTCCATTCTTTGGGAATTAGGATTAATATAATAAAGAAAATTAATATCGGAAACAAAATGCAGATTAAATTCCCATCACTTTCACTAAAAATTTAGGACAAATGAAAACAAAGCCAGCAGATCTAGAGTTAAAAGAAAATGCAATACCAGTAATTTGCAAGACTAGGAAAATACCATTTGCACAACATTCTATTCCAACTGCTGCTAGCAGAAAGACTCCTGCCGAACTTTTTCTGAAAAGAAAGCTACAGACCAACTTAACTATACTCCTACCAGAACCGACAAGAGAAACTGTTGATAGAAAGGCAGAGAAGTTTCTTGTAGGTGAGAAGGTGTGGATTAGAGATTACCTACGACAAATTTGGATAAAGGGCGAAGTAATTGGCATAACTTCCAAGAATATAGCTACAGTACAAACAGAAGATAATGTTAGATACAAGAGACATTTTAATCATATCCACCATCGCATCAATCCAAACTAGGAATATAAATATACAGCTCAAATCAATGTGAATAAACCTTCAGAAAAGAGACCCGGTAACTCAGAGCCAAGTCCAGTCTACCAGATACCAAAACCTTGGGAAAAGATTTCAACAGGAGACCCAAAAATAGTCCAACCAGAATCATCGAATACAGTAGATAATACAAAATATAAACACCTAAAGCAAGATAGGAAGCCACCCGCTTATCTAAGAGACTCTGTAAGATAGCTGTTTTCCCCTGCTATGAGTGGAGGAGTGTAATGTCACCTGCCATTATTATTTATAAGTTAAACAATCAAGAACATGAAGCCTAGAATGTTTTGTCTAATAGAAGAGTTTTTAGTTAGAAAACTTTCTTAGAGTATAACTTATAGCTATGCATTATTTTTTGTGTTAAAGTTTGTAAATAAACCTATTTTTTGTTACCAAATCTATTGGAGAATTAAATTAAGTTGACACATACATGTCTATCTTCACACTCTAATGGACAGGTTTCAATCTACTCCAACTCTTCAGCCTTCCATACCTTTGAAAATCTGATGATGGAAACCCAAATCCCGTGCTGATGTCAATATTGCCATGCCCATGTTGACCTCAAGTTACTCTGATCCCTCATGTATAGGACTTTATCCATTTAAATATACAGAAGAGTAATGGGCAGGATGCAGGCTTAATGTGTAAGATTTGAAATACAGGCATTTTTCATATACTTGGGGCATCAGCATGGAACTTGAGCTTTCCATCATCAGATTTTTAATGGCATGGATGACTGAAGAGTTGGAAGTTGGAATAGATTGAATCCTGTTCATTAGAGTGTGAAGATTTTTTATCTTAATGTAAACTGAGCCTTGATTATACATATGTGTGGGAGATGATAATTTTGACCAACTGATGAGTGCTGGTTCAACATGAAATACATATATTGGTGATTATTTATCTTTTCTACATGTGTGTGGTCATGTGTATTGATGGTATGAGATAAATTGGATAGTTGAATAGTGCTTGAAAGTCTGTGTTCAAATTCTCTATATTTATAATTAAGCTCCACATATATGAAGAATGACTGCAGAAAGGAGTTTGCTATTAACTGAAAGGAGACCATTTGATTCCTCTTGGAGGCCTTAAAGGAATCGAGCAGAGCAAATTCCTAATGTCCATTCCATATGTTCTTGTCATTGGAGCTGTTATTACTATGTGATTAGTCATATAGTATAGAAATATGAATGAGCTGCTCACCAACATGCATTAGCTAGCATGGTGAGTTTATTGGCTTTTTACCTCTGAGTTTAAGATCAAGAAACACCATAGTCTTTCTTCTTATTGTGTAATAAGGCAGAATGAATGTATGTGTAAAATTTTTCCAATAGATATATACAATCATGACAGACAAAAATAAATCATGGCACTTATTCCCAGGAGGCTATAAAATCACCAACCAAGGCAGCGGTTGGTGGCCAAAGGCAGAGGGTGCTAAGAATCCCCTGATTGTGGACCTACGCTGCCATTTAATGATGACTTTATTTAGGTGCTTACAACTTCAGATCATTTTCAAGTGAAGGAAGATTGCAAGAATTAGAAGAAGAATTGTCTTATATTAAAGGAACATTATTGGACTTTGTGAAGTTAGAAGAAAAGGTGATGATACAATTGATTTAAAAAGTGGACATGTACTCTACTATAAAAGCACAAGTATTGGAAATACAAGTGGAGTAGGATTCATTATAAATAAAAAATGAAAAAATCATATTATGGAGATTGATGGTATATCAGACAGAGTGGCAAGATTAATTATACAACTTAATAGCAGATACCAAATGTCAATAATTCAGGTTTATGCCCCAACAAGTTCTCATAGTGATGAAGTAATAGAAGATTTTTATATGGATGTACAAAAGGCTTTTGATCAGAATAAACATTTGAAAATTGTTATGGGAGTCTTTAATGCTAGAATTGGTAAACAAATGAAAGATGAGAATGCTGCAGGTAATTTTGGTTATGGTAATAGAAATGAGGACATAGACTTGTGGAGTTTGCAGAAAAAGAAAAACTTTATATTATGAATTCTTTTTTTGAGAAAAATATTAAAAGGAACTGGATATGAAAGCATCCAATAAAGATACAGCAAAATTGGATTATATTTTGACTAACAGAAAACACATATTTCAAGATTGTAATGTTCTTAATAAATTTAACACAGGAAGTAATCATCGATTAGTAACGTGTAATATACATGTTAATGCAAAACTAGAGAGACATAAATTATTAAGAAAAACAATATTTACAGTTGATATTCCTAGTCTTCAAAAACATTCTAATGAATTTAAATTAGAACTTACAAATCGGTTTCAAGTATTAGTAGATTTTGAACATGATTCAGATTTGAATAAAATTAATAAGAAAATAACTGATACACTTTTAAAAACTGCAACAAAGATGACTGGTAGAAAAAAGCAGCAATTGAATAATAAAATTTCTACTGAGTCTAGAGAATTTATAAAGAAAAGAAGGAATATGAAGATATACAAAAATGATGCATTAAAAAGGATTGAATATCTCGAAATTTGAAAATACTGCGGAATAGAGTTGAAAATGATGTAAGAAAGTATAAATGTGAACTAGCAAGGAAAACTGTAAAAGAGAATAAAAGTCTCAAGAGTATAAAACAACATTTTGGTGTTGATATGAAATTTATATCTGCAATAAGAAAAAAAAGATGGAATTATTACTAAAAAGAGAGATGACATGAAATGGGTAGAAAATTTCGATCAAGAATTATATAGTAATAAAGAACAAGTACCTCCTATACCTATTATATCTTCCAAATTGCCCAGAATTTTAAATGAAGAAGCGAGACATGCAACTAAATTTGTGAAGAAAGGTAAAGCTCCAGGTAATGATGGAATTATAATTGATATATTAAAAGAAGCAGGTGAAGAAAGAGAATTTTTTTAGCAAAGTTATATATCAAATGTCTAAATGATGAAGATGTACCAGATTATTGGAAGAATGCAGTATTAATATTAATATTTAAAAAAAGTCATAAAGAAGATATTAGAAATTACAGACCTATCAGCCTTTTATCAGTTTTATACAAAATTTTTACCAAGATAATTACAACTCGTCTATAGAGAACATTGGATTCCTACCAACCAAGAGAACAAGCTGGATTTAAAAGTGGTTTTAGTACAGTAGATCACATCCAGGTATTGAGAGAAGTTATAGAAAGGACAAATGAATATGAGTTGCCATTATGCTTTTGATTTATAGATTATGAAAAGGCATTTGATTCTGTAAACATTTCTTCAGTGATTTAAAACATTGGATCATCAAGGTATAGATCCAGGATATTGTCATATTTTAAAGAATATTTATAAAAATGGAACAGCAACAATTAGATTACATAATGATATCAGGAAAGTCAACATTGAGAAGTGTATAAGACAGGGTGATTCCATATCTCAAAAACTACATAATGATATCAGGAAAGTCAACATTGAGAAGTGTATAAGACAGGGTGATTCCATATCTCAAAAACTTTTTACAGCAATTGGATTAAAATGAGAAACTAAAGGAGTGAATGTAAATGGAGATTATTCAAGTCATTTAGATTTTGCAGATGATGTAGTTGTTTTTTGCAAATAATGCTTTAGAGCTTCAGGAAATGTTTCAGGAGTTATCAGATGAAAGTAGGACTAAAGATAAATGTTAAAAAGACTAAAATAATGTTCAGTGGATTTTCTCAAAATATGAAATAAAGATTGATTATGATGAATTAGAAGAAGTTAACAGTTAGTTACAAATACCTTGGTCAGATTATTAATACAGATAGAAACATAATGGATGAAATTAATCATAGAATTAAATTTGATTGGAGTGCTTTTGGTAGAAATAACTTGATACTAAAAGCAAATGTGCCTATGTGCTTGAAAAGGAAGGTTTTTAATAAATGTGTTTACCGGTTCTTACTTATGGATCTGAGACTTTGACACTTAATAGAAGAGCAATATAGAGACTTCAGAACACTCATAAGAAGTATGGAGAGATGCATGTTAGCAGTAACAAGAAGAGATTGGAAATGCAATATATGGGTAAAAGAACAAACTGGTGTTACTAATCTCATTGAAAAAATTAAAAGACTGAAGTGGAGTTGGGCTGGACATATTTCAGAGATGATAATAGATGGATAATTGAAATCTTAAACTGAATTGCAAGAGATTGTAAAAGACCCAGAAGGAGACCACATATGAGATTGATGGATGAAATAAGAAAGTGTGCAGGTATGATGTGGAAAAATAAAGCCAAAGATCGGAGATGGATTGAACTTGGAGAGACTTTCATCCTGCAGTGAATTGATAATGGTTGATGATGATGATATGAAGGATGCCTGTATTTCAAATCTTATATATGACATTTATAATATTTAATTGATAGAACTTATTACTATAAAGTAAGGCTTGCCCATGAAAAGCAGTTTCTATAGTTTGAATAATAAAAAGTTGAAAACTTAGCTTAGTAGTATTTGTGAGCACATATAATATTTATATAGGTTGACAGGTTTGTATATATATATATTAAAATTATTATTATTATTCAATGTTTATTTCATCCTACACGTGTTACATCTTCATCATCTTCACTTATTGACCACGTCTTTGCTAGATGTCCTGAAAATATTATTTTGAAAACATCTTTTTTGGATTGGTGTCTTACAGATCACAAAGGAATTGTTACTTTTAAAAGGAATTTTTCTCATAGTAAAAAGTGTTTTAAACTTTTATCTCATGATCGTTTACATTCCTTAATTACTAAATATGACTGGAATTTAATCTTTGAGTTGAATGATGTAAATTGTGGATTTTCATTCTTTGTTGACAAGATGAAAGAGTTTATAGATTATTGTTCTTTTATAAAATATATAAAGAAGAAAGATTTGAAAAGACATGATTGGATTACAAATGAGTTAATATCAAAAGTTAACAGAAAGAAGAAATTGTACAAGCTTTTCAAAAGGTTTCCTGCTAATGAAGATTTAAAAATTCCGCTAAAGGTTCTTGATAAAGAAATAATTATATAGTCAAAGTTAAATTGTTTTTCTATTCTACTCAAATTGATTCTTTAAAATCAACTAAATTAAGCAACTTTTGGACTGTTGTTAAAAAATTTATTTTTAAAGAAGGATTTTCACAAATTTCTAGACTAAAGATTAATGAAATATCTATTGATATTTTAAATAATTCAAAATTAATAGCTGATCATTTCAATCAATATTTTGTACATAGTGTGGAATTGTTAATGAATAGTTTTGAAAATAATTGCAGTTCTCATGTTTTTCAATATGAGAAATCTATCCTGAATTCTTTTATTTTTAAAGAGATTGAAGATTGTGAAATTTTAGATTCTCTTTATAAAATGAGACATAAGAAATGCATTGGTTTGGATTGTATTTCTGTAAAAATATTGATTGAAAATGTTTCCATTTTTTTACCAATTTTATCTTTTTTATTTAATTCTTCTATTGATTCGGGTATATTTCCAGATTGTTTAAAATCTGCTGTTGTTACGCCTATTTTTAAGAGTGGAGATAGGGAATGTTTGGAAAACTACAGGCCAATTTCTATTTTATCAACATTGTCTCAAATTTTGGAAATGTGTGTAAAAAACAGAATTGTTTTGTTTTTTCAAAAATATAATTATTTTCAAATTGTCAATTTGGGTTTTTGCCAGTAAGATCTACAAAACTGGCTTTATCTGAACATGTTTCAGTCATCACTGAATCTTTAGAAGAAGGTTACAAAACTATAGGCATTTATTTAGATTTGTGGAAAGCATTTGACTGTGTTCCACATGATATATTAATAATTAGGTTACACTATTGTGGCATAAGGAGTACTATGCTTGAATGGTTTAAATCTTATTTAAGTAATAGAAGCCAATTTGATAAAATTAATAATTTTTTGAGTGATTCTGAAATAAGTAGATATGGAGTTACTCAAGGTTCAGTCCTGGGTCCATTGTTATTTACTGTTTATATTAATGATCTGCTTGATCTTTCTTTTCATTCTAACATTTTTTGTTTTGCAGATGATACTGCTTTGGTTACTTCAGCAGTTTCATATAGTTTACTTGAGAAACTTGTGAATGAAGATTTATTTAAAATTACACAATGGATGAACAATAATAGATTACTGCTAAATATTAATAAATGTAATTACATAATATATTCTCTTAAAAATATTCCAGCAAAAGACTTGCTAATTCAATTACCAGGACATCAACAATTTTTTACCTTGGCTTGGTTTTGGATGAGTATTTACATTGGGATAAGCATTTTTTTGGCTTCAAGTAAAATTAAGAAAACTTAATTTTCTTTTTTATAGATTAAGAGATTGTTTGAATAAATCTGTCCTTTTAAGTATATATAAGCAAATTTTCTTGAGCAGACTTTGTTATGGTATAACATTATGGGGTGGCACTGCAGCATATTTTTTGAAGTCTGTACAAACACTGCAAAATTTTACGTTAAGAATTATTTTGTTTAAACCTTTGGATTTGCCAAGACTTGAATTATATAAGTGTGCTGGAGTTTTAACTATTAATCAATTATTTTTAGTGAATATTTTGTGTTATATTAAATACAAAGGAATGAATAAAAATAATTCTTCATCAATAATGGTGACTAGATCAAGTGATTTTGATTTATTATTTGAACCAGTATACTTTAAAACTCATTGTGATATCAGAAATGTTATCTTGATCCAAGATTTCACAATATTTTTATAAGGAACATTGAATTTAATGTTAATGACCTATCAAGAAAAACTTTGAGAAAACTTTTTATTTCTATTTAATTATTTTATTATATATTAATGTTTTTTTTATTTTATTTGCACATGTACTTTTGTTAAGCTCCATGTGTGATTTTTTATCACAAGGAGATTATATGTTTATTAAATTAAATTATTATTATTATGATGATGATGATGATGTTTTTACAGCCAAGAAAAGTTCTGAAAATTGTCACATCGGTCCCTGACGATTTTCAAGAATAAAATAAATGAGCACCAGAAACTATTCATTGTTGTCTAATCTACATATTTAACTTTAATCAATATATATATATGGACTTGCTTCGCCAGATCTCAAATTATAGATTTATAAGGTTTCAAGCCCGTGTTCAAATCCCTTATTATTACAACTAAACCCCAAGTGTATCTATTATACTTGTATTTTAATATTAGATACATAATGTTGCAAGCATCAGTTTGGTCGACTAAAAGTGTCTAAATTTTTAATTTTGTCATTAAAAATGTAATTTTAAACATGTATTATTAGAGAGTGCATTTCAACGTATATAACGCATACACTCTCAAATAATGTTATAAATTGTGTTGTAAGAAAAAAAAGAACTTTAAAGAGAAATTTACTTATCTTTGTATAAAATTATTTTCTGTATTTCAGACAATGCCTTATGTAAGGAGTTTTTTTTTAAAAATTACTTTAATCTAGATATGTATTCACATACAGTGGGTAGTGCCAAAATAAAATTCCACAGAGCAATTAGTATGAAATTTAATTAGTGATTAGAAATGCTCACTTATTCTAGAATTATTTTACTTAATGCCTGGTTCTAGAAGTTTTTCAGAAAAACAGTTATTCAAATAATGGGACTGGAGACACATGAAAGCTCAACATTTAGTGTAAATTATTCAGTCGTTCTCTTTGTTAGTAAACCTTTCCAGACATTGCCACTTGTTGCTATTCAATTAGTTCCAAGTAAGAAAATTTTGCAGTGATTCTCTGCAATTACTAGTTGAGACATAGCCAATTAAAAGAAAAAAATTACTACCAAATGAAAGGATCAACTGTTTCAGTTCCTGCACCTATCAGTATGTGTAGCTAAGGTGTTTACTCCATGGCACACTTCCATCTTCAGGCATAAGTGTTCACTAACATGGTATAAATTCATAACAAGACCGATCTTCTAAAATTGCTGATTGGCAACATCTACACTGAAGGAATTCTCTTGATTAACTGACAATGGAAAGACAGCATCCATTGGAATACTCATAATAGTATGTATTTCTATAACTAAACATCAAAAAACTCACAGTAATTCATGAAAACTTTGATCATGAATTCAATAAGCCAGGCATTATTTAATTTTATATATAGAAACTTTTATTCTTAAAGTAAAATAATTATTATTAGATTCATTATTAGAAGATTTATTGATATTGACGTAATTCAATGTTCATGTATTATTTTGTATGTGTGTAATTAATTTTCGGTATGGATGTGTCGTCGTCGTGAAGTTCTTTTTTCATTCTTTTCTTAATTAATAGAGTGAGAAAGTAATTTTCTTTTATAAATACAGCAATTATTTATGTTTCTTTAAAATCCGAGGAATCGTTAATTACTATATCTGTTTGAATAATTGATTTCACCTTTACAGATTAAAGTATATAATGCCTCATGCACTTTAATTTGCTTGAGTATACAGTATAAATGAAAGTTAGTATTGTCTTGTACATGTATGATACTATTATTAACCTTATGAAATTCCAGTTTTGTCAGATCATATATATTTTTTATATTTCATTATATGTCTTTCTCTGGTTATTTTTTTAATATCTATGCTAATCCTGCTTTGGATAAGCTTTAGTACCAGGGCATTTTATTTCATTACCATTATATTTAGTGAAATCTTTCTGAGCCTCTGCTGGTAATGTCTCCAACAAGCTCTTCAATAAAGATCTAGTTATACTCATTACCTACTGTCAGAAGTGAATTCGAGGTTATTATTGCTGGGGTGATCATATGAATAGAGTTTCAGGCATTCATTTATTAGTATTGTTATTCTACTCTGATTGTACTGTTATAATATTGTGCACACACATGACTTTAAGTTAAAAGCATAAGTTCAAAATTAAAGTTAAAATATTTAAGTACTTTAATATTGGCAGGATTAGTATATTAAGATCTTTGCATATCTTCATAAAGAACTATTTAAGGTAAAAAGTGTAATTAAGTTTTCTTAATTAGAAATGAACAATAATAAAATCTAATTTGATTTGTTATTTAAGAAAAACTATCCACAATAAAAATTAATTTATTTGAGGTTTGCTTATTTTCTTTTAAGTATTTTATATTGGGTATTTAATAAATGTTGTTATAATTATTTAAATTTGCCTAGTGTTTGTTTGCTGTTGTTTGTCAGTTGTTTATTAATTAAGAATCTCGTTCTCTAAGCTGAGCTAGCATAATGATTAATTTTTGGATAAAGGTACATCAGGTCAGTCATCATTGACATATATCCAGGCATGAAAATAAATTATCCAGGCTATAGAAATTACGGGCATTAACTTACCAGTAAGTTTCAAGTGTTAACGTAGGTGATTGATCTTTTTAGTAGTCTGATTCCTTTCAATGGATAATTTGCAGTACTGTTTTTTATGGTTTCATTTCTCCTATATCTCTGATCTTGATTTAGGCAAGATTAGACAAAAATTTACATGACTTTTTTCTGAGAGAAGGTGACGGCGAACAATCTGATTCTACTCGTACATGTGGAATAGGTTCATTTTAAATCTAAGTGGCAATATTTTATTTTTAATTTAAAAAAAAATGCTGCACATGAGAACTTGACCAAAACACACAGGTGAAAAAGACCCCTTTCCAACTTGTCTGCTCCTTTTATAGTCCAGATCATTTGTGAGAAGGCCTGCCCATATTTTCTTTATTCTTTGTTTTATTATTCTATAATCTTACACATTATTTTTTTTTTCCAGCTACAAAGTTTTTTTTTTTTTTATGGATTATTTTCACTATCTTTAATTAGCTTTGGAAACTTTGATTGTAATCTATGTGTGGAATGTCTTTTCACTATCTGAATTAATTAATCTGTATGCACTTTCCGAACATTATTTTGATTAAATTACATAGATAAATAAGAAAAACAAAAATTAACTTTCATTATACGTTTTTTTTTTTTTTAAATTATACTACTTAAAAAAAAAATTAAATATCTTTTAAATGATCTTTGCATTTTACTCTCTTTGAAAAGGTTTTTTTTAACAAAAAATATTACACAATGCCAAATATATATTTGTACAATATATATATACATACATATATATATATATTGTTTTATAACATGGTTTATTACTCCTAATATATGAAATATGCAAAGTTTTACAAATTTTATGAATACAATTTTGGGTTTATTTAAATTATATTTTCATTTAGATATAATTTATAAATCAAGATGATTTTTTTTCTAACGTTAATTTTCAGTTGGTCTCCTTATTTAAGTTTGATTGAGGAGTTTTGTAATGTATGATTACACTTGAGTTAGCCAAACTCATATCCTTACAATATATATATTACATAAAAATAGCTGCACATTTTGTTTTAATTATAATACATCCTTGAAAATATATAATGTATATGTACCTATTACTTTAACAGTTTCATAAAGCAATTCTTTAAATATACTCTTTGAAATAGAATTTGCTTCCAGAAAGTGACTTATCAGCATACCAATCAACAAAAGGTATATAGGGGAATAAATTTTGAGAAACTTATCAAGTAACCATGATTTATCTTAAGTACAGCAATGAAGTAGGGAGTTCCTAAAACTAAAGATGCTTAGAAGATCATGATTCTAGTTTTATTATTGTTTACTCTAATTTCAGAAAGAAATATTGATATTTCATAAACAAATTGATTCATGCTTTTAATCACAGCATATGTGAATTAGAATGTGAAGAAAGTTGCGTTTTTTATTTTTATTTTATAAAAATATAGAATATTTTATTCTGAAATTTGGTTACAGCTCATATGATAAAATTAGAAATAGGATACATTAAATGGTATTCAGAGAGATAAAAGTTCAATATTGACACATCTTGCATGGCACAACCTAGAAGTACTAATATGATGCATAGAGGTAAAGGAAGAGCCTGGGATTTGGTGTCTTGATGGCAGGTGACTAAGCTTGCATGTCTCAAAATGTACAAAGATAGTTCTAAACTTTTGTCCATGCAAAACCACAGCTTTGTATAGGTAAACTGATCTTTCAGAATGGAAGTCAATGTCATAATATTTAGGGTCTGGGCAATAGGCTTGAGGAGAAAGGCAAATCATAATCAATTCTAAAGGAATGCATGCAAATCAGCCCCTAATCATTTCCAGGATAGGTGATTTCTATTTAGGTATGAAAGGGATCAGCCTTAGGGAGGGAAAACAATTAGCTTCCATGTGGCATTATAGAAACAGGAGGGCATCAAATTCTGGTCCCTCTTCCAATTTTTTTTCATTTTGTCAATATATAAATCAAGCGGACACTGCAGATCATGATTAAAGGTGAGCCAGCAATGGGTGTACCATAGCAAAAATAATAAGAATGTTGATGAATGTATTTCTGGGATTAATCCATACAGTATATTGTCAATGAGAGTAGATAAAGAAGGCATTTTGTCATTTAGCATGAAGGCTATGTGGTCTCTGTAGGGTTGAAGGAAAGTGCAGTGGCAGAGGAGGTGAAGGCAGTTTCCTCTTCTCTGAGGCATGGGGTGCGAATGGAATCTATGTTTGAGAAATCTCAGCAATGTACAAGAAAGGGTTTAGTAGGCAAGGCATTGAGGTTTATCTTCAGCAGGAAGTCAAAGAATTTGGGCTCAAGGAACCATCACTTAAATTTTTTGATTAGCAGATGGTTGTTGAGTCGAAGGAGAGTTGATCCTGCAGAAACATCAGGATCAAGGATGTAGTAAGCTTCCCAGAAATTAATTTTCATTGACGATGGCTTATTAGGAATAGTAAAAAATTTGGAAATAAGAATGAGGGTTGCTAGCCAACCAGTGCTAACAGGGGGAGGCTTGTCTGTGGGAGTGATCTTAAAGAGTGAGTAGTTGGGATACTGCAGGAACATTCTGTAAAAAGAGTTGTAGGAATGTTGAAATATAAATGTATTTATGAAGTGTAGGGATAGCCCATTGAGTTTTGTGTTTCTGCAGGCCTCTCAAGCTGATGGTTGCACATTTCCCCCTCTCTAATCAGATTGATGCACATCTTGTGTATCTTCCTGATGAAAACTTTGGTGAAATTGACCACTGGGGTAAAATAGGATGTTCTGGGGAATATTAATATATTGATAATGGAGGACTTGGTGAACATGGACATGTAAACTTTGGAAAGAGAGGATGTGATTTTCTGTGTAGATTGAAGTAGCTTATCTTGGACAGATCTCTTCATGGTGGAAGCAAATTCAAATATAGGGAAGCCTAAGAAATTCTGAGGCTTTGCTGCAAATGGGCCATGAATGTTCTTACTAGAAGATAAATGCCAGGCAGATGACTTGGAGGCCAGTTTGATTAGAGAACTCCTTAAGCACTGATAGAAGTCTGGGGATTAACTTTTTTGATGAAAAAAACAGCCAAGTTGTTTATATAGGTGATGTGGTGAATTGTAATATTTAATGTTGGGATATGAATGCTCAATTTGAAGGAGCAGAGGATTGAGATAAGTGATGAAAAACAGTGTGCTGAGAGGAGAGCCCTGTGGAAATGGAGGATGTAGTGGAGAAGGGAGGAGAAAGTTTTCCATTCAGGAGATGCTCACTCCACAATTGTAGAGAAAGTTTCTAATAATATTGATGATTCCAGTAGAGATGTCATGCTCATCAAGTAAGATTAAAAGGGTATTGATTTGGATAGAATCAAAGGCAGTGGAGATGTCGAGCTGAACAACCACCAGCCTAAATTGCCTGGGGGATCTGATGTGGTTAATAGTGATTTTAAATTAATTGATGAAATCTGCAGTTGAGCTGCCCTTTTTCACAAATTGTTGTTGCAAAATAAGGGGATGAATTTTGTTTTGAATTTTGTCCTTGATAATAGACTCAATGACCTTGACCATTAGCAGGGTCATACAGATGGGCCACAGAGTCTCCAGCAGAGTTAGAATTATATTACGTTTTAGGAATGGCACCATCACTATGGGATAATGTCCACTGGAAGAAAATGTAATTAATTAAGTTGGACATGATTGGAACAGAGCATTTGTGACAAGTATACCAGGAGGAATTAGAGGATTGCATGAAGCCCCAGATGGGTGCTTTATCCAGGTTAACTTGACCAGAACATCTTTCCAAAATGTCATGGTCAGAAGGTGGAGGATCCAAAGTTGAATCTTGCCTGGAGTCAGGTGTGAAGGTGGAGAATTTTGCATTGAAGTATTAAAAAATTTGAGAAGCATGATAGATCCAGATTAAAGTTTATTTTTCACAATAATAAATGACAGTGGATCTCTTGTCTTTATGGCCCAGAGCTCACCTAATGTAGCCCCTGGACCAGAAGTTTTTTGATAGAGAGATATTCTGCCAAAATTAACTGTTTATTCTTGTATTGGGATTTTGTGTTAATGGGGATTTTATAGGGAATGTATTAAGAGGAAGGTTTTTAGGGTATTATTGAGTGATTCAAATTCATTAGGAGTGGATGATGGGCCTTTATTACATGAAGTATAGTTTGAGATTAGGGACATTAAAATATGGATGAAGGAAAACCAGGCATCGACTGGTGGCAAAGAAAGGATATGAATCTTGTGACAATATATGTATGACTCAGAGATGATAACTTCAGGTGATGCAGACTTGAGAAGAATTCTCATGGTTGTGCTAAATCTTGGAATATTGCATGAATTAAGGTTTAGAGATAGTTTAAGGGACAATGCCAAATCGTCAGAGAAGGCTATAGGTTGGAGCGAGGGATCAATTAGGAACTGTAGATTGGGAATATAGTAGATGAGGTCTATCAGAGAGGTATACTTCCTTGTATAGAAGAAGGCATTCATTGGGAAGAAGCCTTCTCCACTCATGAATCTTGTACTAAGGTGATGAATATATTTAGCTGTAAATTCCTGGTAGGAAGTGTTGAAGTCTCCCAGGAAAATAGTCGGGTAAGGGTTGGAGACAAGCATGATGTTGATCTCTTGTATTATCTGTTGGATGAGCAATTCACTTCAGTAGAGGTACATATTATAACCATCTGGATAGGCATCAGAAATATTGATTCAACCAAAAAAAATGAAATAACCTGAAATTTTAAATTTTTTTATTAATAACCTAAACCCATGTTTAAAAGGACTTACAGGTCTTATTTGAAAGTTTTGAGATATTTAACATTTTTCTTTAGTGAGTAATTAATGTTAAGAAAGGGGAATGGTTTGTCACAGAAATTGTCAATTTAGTTTAGGTTGACCCACGTTTGTTTTATTTGTTTGCAGAATAGTACTGATATTTGTTTAGGCAATTTCCTGGTTTATTTGCTTTAATACTCCAATCTATAGTGTAAATAGTGCAGTATGTTTGACTCATCATCATAGAAACCTATATTTTCATCAGATCAGTTTAGTACATGTAATACAGCATTTAGGGATGTGAATGTATGCTTGTGCCATCTTTCTACTTCATTTTTCATTCATGTATTTCATTATACTACCAAATATGTTTCATAGTAAAATATTTGATTTCATAACCAATAGCTTGAATAACCAGCTTAAACACATTGTAAATGAATTAATAGATCACTGGACCAGTGGATTATCAAACAGACAAATATACTATCAATTATTTTATTTGCTAAAATAATTATTTTATTTGTTATTTCAGAAGTACGGAATATTTTTTTCTTGGTTCAGTTTAAAACTTTTTTTAAGACAATAATTTTTTATTTCTTTTTTAAGAGAGAAAGATTCTTGTATATTTTGCAACTAATTAGGCCAGTACAGTGGGAGGAGCAACCTTTGTTTCTAGAGTTTTGAACTTTTAAATGACTTTGGATTGGTGGGAAAACAGATGCTTGGGTAATAATTTGATATAAAAGGGGGTACTTTTTACAAAAGAATTGGCTTTGCTTTTCTGATTTCAACAATTTTCTCTCCCTAAAAAGTTTTTTTAGTACAATTTTGTTTCTATAAGTTGGTTCTTCATAATTCAAGCTTAAAAGTTAAAACTACTATTAATTTTGTGGATGAAAACAGTTCAGAAATTCTACTGAGACAAATAAGAAAGTAATATGCAGATGTAAAACAATGATAGAAATGATATATCTTCCTACTTTTAATTGACTAATCTAAATTTAAAATCATCATTTGGGATGCATATGTGTGTCTGTTATAAATTTGCCTTCCCTAACTTTAAGTTCTAATATTAAGAAAATAATTGAAATGCATGTTTATATGTCAAATCTACTTTATCTAAACTTTATCTCTAATGTGTATCTATATTATAAGTTTGATTTACTTAGATTTAATCTCTAACACTAAAGAAATAACTGGAATGTGTGAATTTTGTTATTATCCTGGAAGATTTATGTTGAACTTTTTCATAAAACACTTCAGAGACTCTTTGTTGATAATTTTTGCTAGCTATAAAGGAATAAAAATTAAATGGAAGAATGTGTGCAGATAACTTATTTTAACCTGCTTTATTATTGTTTTTGATAAAAATATATACCTGACCATTGCATATCTGGAAATGAGAAATGAAAATGCGTGACATATAATTAATGAATTATTAACTTTTCTCTAAATGTGCTGATAAATGAATGAATAGAAGGGCATGAAATTGGATGTGAATTTCTTTTATTTTATTGTTCTCCTCATTTACACTTGATTTTTTTATTATTAAAGTACATTATTAATAAACTTACATAAATTTAAATGGATTTTATGAACTGAGTCGTTAATTGCCTGATGAATGACTTTTGAAAATTTAGAACAAATGCTTAAACAAATCTAATGAATTAAACAATAAATTATTGTTCAACTTATGCAGTGTTAGATATTTATTGCCATAATGAAGATTTTCATATGTGATATTGCCAGCGGTTTCATTAGCTGTCACTAAAAAAACATTCAAACACTTTCCAATTGAATCCAATTAATATTATTTATCTCCCTGAAGAATATTGTTATGTGTATCCATATTTATGATTATATAAATGATCATCATCATTTTCATACATGACTAAGATGTGTCATCTACAAACTATAAATGAACTTTTCGTTCCAGCTAAGAAAAAAAACTTTAGTGATTATTATTATTTTTGTTGGCATTTGATGAATAGGTAGATTAATTATTTGTCTTATGATTTTTTTTTATTTGATTATATCTCTCTTCAAGAACATCTTGCAAAAGTATAATATGGAGAAATATTATACTGGGTAATTAGTGGTTGTTTTAATATATTTTATTGTGTACATGTATTCCTATATGCAAGGTGGCAGTAGAAATATGTTTGCTATTTAAGAGTTAACAGTGCATTTTTGAGAAGAGGTAGTTACATAAAATTTATTGTTTATCTTTGCATTTTTAAGAAGTTATGAGGTTTATTTCTTAATAATTATTTTACTCCAAATTTAAAGATTTGTTGTTTATCCCAAACCAGATGTTTTGTTTCAATTTATGGGCTAATGCCAAATACACTAAAGAGTTATTTTGTCTTGCTTATTTAGTAATAATTATTATATTTCCAAGTTAAAATATTATACTTCATCAGAAATGAGAAATTTATTCATTATTTCTTTCATAATTTATTAATTAATGTCATTACATTATTTCTTTATCGAATATGATTTGAAATTGCTTATGCGTTATTATGCTTATATACCTGTCCGTGTTTAATTCAGTTATATAATTGTTGAATTGGAAGTAGAAATGATTTAATTTCCATCAGTTTTGGATGATGAAATATGCCAAAAAGAAGTGGAAAGGTTAGGAATTTATTTAAGAGTGAATTTATTACTTTGTTATACTTAGATTGAAAGGTATTTAGTGACTATGCAGAAGGAAATTGTTTATGTTATATATTGTATTGTCAGGGATTGAAAAAACTCTTCCTTAATTTATTTGAATATTTGTCATGAGTGGATCATGTATTGCATTGTCAGGGATTGAGAGAGCTTTCCCTTAGCTTGTTGAAGTATATGTCAGGAGTGGATTATATTTTCCAGATTAAGTAGTTGTATTTTATGATAATTATAGTATGTGAAGTCAAGTAGTGTATTCTTCTTATTTTTCAGTGATGAGATAAAGTCTACACCAGCATTTAAGCCTCAAAAATTAGGCTAGGGAGTCACTGTGTTCTGTTATTTAAAGGATTAGAGTTCAAAAAGTCTTTTATCCCTCGTGTATTTATGTGGAATGCTTTCTGATCATTTATTCATAGTCAAGTGTATGATAGTTTGCTGATAAGAAAAGAAAAATGAGTGCCATTTTTGTGGTGGGTAGGAAATTCATCCACAAGAATTTTCTTAATCTTTTTTTTAATTATTATTAAATCTATGATTTACTGACTGTCTTTCTTGTCAAATAGCAGGGTCATCTATTATATTTAGTAGTTCATTAACTGCATTGAATTAGTTAGTTTTTTTCTTGTAAATGTATTTCTTCAGGATTATTATTTATACCCATCATAGTATCTTCAATATATTTTTTTGGAGATTTTTCATCTATACGATTTTTATCTTTTTGATTGGTTTCTTGTGAATCTGCATCATCATTATGAATTCTTAAAAATTTGTGGAAAGTGCCTTTTTCTCTTAATTTTTTTTTTTTGGTACTACCACTTTGGTATTTCATGCCCACATCTCTTTCTCATTTTGAATTGGACATTCTATGAAAAAATAGTTAGAACATTAAGATTTCTTTGCAAAGGCAAATAATAATTGAAAATAAATGTTTTTATATTGGTTTAAACTTTTTAAATTTTCATTAAAATAATCAAAAATATTTTCTTAATTTTCTATTAATTAAAAATGCTGAAAAATTGCTGTTGACATTATAAATTAGTCATTTAGAGTTTTATATTTTTAGAATAATATTTAAGCTTTTAAAAAGCAATTAATGGAGAACAACTAAAGATTATTATTTTATGTAAAAAAGATTTAATAATAACAAGTTTGGTATAGATAAGTTACAAACATAAAATAATTAAGCTCTATTAAAATTAGTTACAGTGTTGTAAAAATAATTAACATATATGTAAATAATTTAATTCAAAACTTAATGAAATAAATGGTAACAATTTATTTAACCAGTGTAATTTTTTTAAAGATAACACATGACATATCCTTATTTCTTGCAATTGTGCAGAAGACAACGTGCAATATGCATACTAAGTGCAAGAAGAGAATTGATGGAAGCAGCAATACAATTTATGAACTCTGAGCTGTAATATATATATAACCAATAATAATGTAAAAAAAAGTGTTTGAATGTATATAGATGTTTTTGATCATTATAATTTTTGAAATAATAAGTTATGTATTTTTAATACAATTTTTAATTACGTAAAACTTTGATAGGTGCATGACTTAATTGGATGCAATCAGTTCAGTCGCTCATATCCAGCCCTGGATTTAACTTTGGTAGTTACAAGAATTCAAGTAATCTTGATGCAAATTTTTTCTTTCTATTATGATAAAATTTTTCTTTTCAAATTCACAGCAGGAATTTCATGAGTGCAAATATTGTTGTTGACACACTGGTGTTGCAGTTACAATAACACCATTAAGTGTATAAGACTGCATGGAGATAAGAAAATTGCTAGCTTTATGTTTTATAAATAAATGTACTGAACTTATTTATTTTTTATTTAGCATATAAAAGTGAATTCTAAGTATTGACATCACTAATATGATGTTCTCTCTTTCAAGATAATTTTATTTGACCTATAAGTGATTACAAAAAAAAAATAAAAATAAAAAAATAACAAGAAATATCTAGTCGAGGTTACAGGGTGGTATATACAAAGAAGAAATGATTCAAAAGTCAGTAGAATATAACCTGTGGATGCAAGGTGAATATTAATCATCTAGTCTATAACGAAATACCTTTGTTAGTAAACCCTGTTTTGGCAAGTTATGGTTGGAGGGTTTTATTAAATCATAATAAGATATTAAGTCATAATAAATATTTTCATATAAATTATTTAGGGGTTGGTTGGAGAGGTGCTGTTTAGACCAGTTGTGAATTCCCATGTTAATATGGCCAGGTATGGATCGGCCTCTCTCTTGTCTGTTTCTTGGATATTTTTAATTATGCTGAGAAAGCAGTTATTGATTTCGTTAAGCGGTAATTTTTGAAAAATCACCTTGCATCTGGTCAACCAGATGGCAAAGTTTATGTAGGTGGTGAGCCTGATTTCAGCGAAAATGCCTCTATTTAAAACCCCTTCAAGAGATGTTAGATCTGGACCATTATTATCAATGTGTTTCTGGAAGTTTTGTCTTAGTCCCTGCCAGACCGGACAAAGGCGAAGGATATGGTCCATATCTTCTGGGCTGGAAAGACAGAGACAACATATGGGATCTATGCGGAAGCCTCTTCTATTAAGAAATATAGCAGTGGAGAGGCTACCAAGGTTAATTTTGAGAAGAAAGTCTGTGTGTTTAGGTGCTAGTTTCAATCTACGGGCTAGTTTGCGCAGTTTGTTTATGTTGATGGGGAGGTAAGTGTGTGCCTTCTGGGTATTTGAGTTGGATAGGTTGAAGGCTTCCCAATAGGTTATTTTTGAATTGAACATGATCGCGGAAGGTACTATGTGCGTAAAAATGTATGATATCTGCATTTGTAGCCAGATGGGAGTGAACCTCTGAGGGGGCGGTCTATCAGTGGGAAGCACTTGCTCTTTGGGAAGCGGACATTGGAAGGTCCTGCAATCAGAATAAAGTTTATGGATCATATTGTAAGTTCTCTGTATTGCGAATACCTTTATTGAATGCAGTCCCAGTCCATTCATGTCTCTTGGCTTTTGAAGGGTGCGCAGACTGATAAATGATTTGCGCCCACCTCTACAGAGTCACAGACAATGGGATTCTACTTTTTTAATGAAAGCTTCTGTTGGTTTAAAACCCGCAAGATAATATATAATCTTGGGGAGTATGAGGGAGTTTAAGAGGCCTCTCAAGAATATATATATCTACATTTGGAAAGGTAATATGATGTTTAATCTATATAGTTGGAAATTTACTAATTTGTAATTGTTTTGTACATAATATTGCTTTAAGATTTTAATCTTTGTCAAAATAATTACTGTGTTTTAGCTCACATGAAATTTGATTAACATGATGTCATTTTAAAGATTCTTTGAACTATATATATATATAATATTTATTTAAGCTTCAACATTTGATACTTTTTTACATTTATAATTTATCAATTAGATTGATAATTATAAATTTTATTGTTTTTTTTTTTTTTTAATAATGAGATGTTATTTTTATAATTTAAAAAATAAAATAAAGCCTAACAGTAGATCATTCCAGCTGAAGGATTCACATCTTGAAATTGAAATAAATATAGGGGGGAAAGCATTTAATTTCAGTACTCATTAAAAGAAATTGCCTGAAAGTTTATCTCCTGAAATTAATTATGCTTATATACTTTATATATGTAATTGAAATTACAAAAAAAAAAAAAACACTTAAATATTAACATTAAGCCACAGTACCAAAATTTTTCATCCACTTGTTCCAATAGTAGTTAGTTACTAATATCTTATATGTATGAGGATTCCTTCTCCAGACACAGTAATATAAAATCTTAGCTAGAAATATCTTATATATTCATCTTTAACATGGGAATTTCATAGATATTAATTAACAGCTGCTAATATTTTGATTTGAAGCTCTTAACTTCTCAATCTTTTTATGACAGTTTTATTTTTATTTTTAGTTAAGTATTTTTTAATTAATGAGAAATTCCAAGTAAAAAATAATTTCTGGAATATCTATATTTAAAGAATAGAATTGATAGCATTTTTTATATATATTTATGTGTGTGTGTGTGTGTGTTTTGTCTAAAGAAATTCAAAAACAATTACAGTAGAGGATAGAACTATTCAATTATGCAATGTATTTATTTATTTTTTAAATTATTTAAAATAAATCTATAGTATTCAAGCATTTATTTTTCATCATACATCTTAAAATTTACTAATTTCTAAAACAAAGAAAAACATTAATTAAAAATTTTAAAACAAATCTTTGCAATATAGATGATTTGATAAAAATAAATGTGTGGTTAAATATTTATGAAATAGAAAACAAAATTGATTGTTTATAAGCTTGACTTATCTTGTCTTCTAATATATATCATACCATTTACAACTTTCTTAAAAACACTTGTATTTAGAAAGAAAAGAAATAAATACCCATATTCAATTTCTTCTATATGACAAATTTTTATTTTCTATTAATAATTGTTTATATAGTTGTTAAGTGCATTTGATTAGTAAATGTATGATATATTTTAAATTCAGTTAATACATCAGAACTGCTAATAGAATGAGAATATGTATTGTTTTATTGAAACCTTCTCTAGACATTATTTTAAATTTCTTCATTTTCATAATGCCATTTATGTTGGTTTTTTTTTTTTTTGAGAATTTTCTCTAAAATAAATGAAGAAAACTAAATTAATATTAATTAGGATAATGATAGAAAACGAATAGAATTGAATATATATATATCAAGTTAAATACATCTTTATAATTCGACTCATAGATCAGATTATTTCATACTATTTTTTGCCAACTTAAATTAAGATATCACAGATTAGAATATATATATCAATATTAATTTAGAAGCAGTAATTCATTTTAATTACTCTGCTCCAGAGCCATCTGTTGTAAACTGGAATAGTCAGTGTTCACTAGATAATAGATTAATTTCTGGCATATAGTATTCTTTGGTGAGAAAATTTGGATCTAATACACTTACTTATCCATTCAATAGCCATCATGAAAATAATCTGAAATTTAAATATATCCTAAAGTTTTAAACATAAATGAACCTACTTATATGATTATTATATATAAATCTAATATTAGAGTAGTAACTATATTTTTGAGATTTCACTTTCAATAGGCATCTTTATTCTAATACTAATATAAACATAACCATTAGAAATCAGTAAACCACCTAAACGTACCAATATAGATAGTAATCAATATTTTTCGCTGTTGTCAAGGCAACCTCTCTCCTTTTAATAATAAGAGTGGAAATCCACTCTTACTAATGGTCCAATGAATATATATGGACACTTAAAGATTGCAACTTGACCACGGAGATTGAAATATTGATACAATGATGTTTAAATAAATCTCTTTAAACATGAAATAAACAGTCCATGTAATGAAGACTAATAAATAGTCAATTATCACATTACAAACTGCAATAGTTTTAAATTGCTCATGTATTATTTAAATAATAAGTGAAATAATGCTTAACATATTTCATGTTTAAAGAGATTTATATAAACTTCATTATATCAATATTTCAATCTCGGTGGTCAAGTTGCAATCTTTAAATATCCATATATATTCATTGGACTATTAGTAAGAGTGGATTTCCACTCTTATTATTAAAAGGAGAGGTTGCCTTGACAACAGTGAGAAATATTGATTACTATATATTGGTATGTTTAGGTTGTTACTGGTTTCTAATGGTTACATATTACCCCATTTAGCTTTAAGCATTATTTCACTTATTATTTAAATAATATAAATGTACTTTTTCCAGGCAATCTTTTGTAAGCTTGCATAATCAATGGATTTACATAATAGTGCTATTGTATCCACATCTTTAGACTAATGACTTTATTCAGTGAAAAGCTTTGGACTTATTGTACCAATATTTGTAATGTTTGTTGATACCAATAGGATTTATTATTGTAAAAGAGAAATTTGAGTAAGTAATTCTTTATTGAAGTCATCAACTCTCAATTAATCAATTTTAGTCAAAATATATGTTAGCTTTCAATGTAAATTTATCTAAAAGCTTCCTTATTCCATTGAGCAATACCATTTCATGGGAATTTTTAAAAAATATTTGCTATTTAATGCTGTTTAACCATATCCTGATAGTAAATCTTAATTTGAAATCATTATAACTTTGTTTTTTAACTCTGAAATTTTATATAATCTCAAACATTTGTCTTAAATTCTTTAATTTCATACATTCTAATATATGTTGTATTTTTAATTTCTGCCTGATGTACTTCTTCATTTCAAATCTCATACTCTTTTTCATTTATTTATCTATTCATTAATCTCAAGAGTACCTAACTTTAACCAACAATACACTGCCCAAATGCTCTTTATCAATACATTAATAGCCGTATATGATTTAATGCAATGGTAGAGTAGCAGATTCTGGATTTTGAGATCTATGGATTTCATCAAGCTTTTATCTTTTGCAGTATTGAATTTCTTATAAACTTCTGAGCAATAATGTCATTGATTATTTATTTTTGCATCAATAGATTCATTAATCTGTTTATTTCTAATTTCAGACTTCATTGGTTTTCTTTTTTGTCTTCCAATCACTGTATTCAGCATTTCTTCTTACTTCTCTCATCTCATAATTTATACAAGAAATTTCCATGCTTATCTACTTCATTCTTTCAACTGACTTACATGAAGTCAAAAATATTTATTTCTCAAAGATTATATGCTTAAAAACTCTTGTTAGCATAGTTAAACACTCAAATATCAGTCATGTGTATGTTCTATCTATTGATGGCACCACCATCTGCTCAAATTGAATGGGAAAAAAAGAATTTTGAAACTATCTACTTGAGAGCAAAGCTAAGTATATTATATAATTATTGTATAGTATATGGTGTTTGTTTCTTGAGTATATGATTAATCATCTGAGATCATCGATATAAAGATTGATTATTGTGTATGAAAGTGTAAATTGTAATCAAGAGAGTGTGTTAATTGAAATTTGAAAAAAAGAAAAAAAAATTTTTTTTAAAAGGCTAGAAAGTTGTTTGTTGTTCGTTCGCCATTTTATATATAGAAGATTTTAAAAAAAGTTATTTTGTTGAATGTGTGTTAGTGTAAGAATATTTATAACAAAGTTGTATGTAAGATTAATTGGGTTTTAATAAGTTTGCTACTAAAGTTTTTTTTTAAATCTAAGAACAGTGATTTATTTTTGAGAAAAAAGATAATGTTTTGGAGACCTAAGATCGGAAAACACATGGTTATAGATTGATCAGTTTTGAAAGTAATGTTTTTATCCTTCTGTGCAAGGGGGTTTGAAGATTGGGAAAGGAAATATAAAGTCAAATATAGAATAGGTGATTTGGAAAATAAGGAATATGGATTGCATTTGTATTCCACAATGCATATATAATCAGCAGAAAGAAACTAGGCATGCTCTGGTAGAGTGTACTGTGTGTGATGAAGGTTTTTCACTTGAAATGTTTGAATAAGACTAGGAAGGATGTAACAGGTTTATGGTTATGTAGACAGTGTGTAAAAGTGATGAAAGAGGTGAGAAAGTGGTTTCTAAGTGGAGATAGTCTAGAGAGAAAGTCAGGGGAAAGGGAACAAAATGTAGTTGAAAAAGATGGGTTAGAGTATGATTTTAGTGGAGTGTCAGGAGATATGGGTGGAGAAATTAGTAGTGTGATGGAGATGGTTAACCAAAGAATAAGTAAAATACAGGAAGAGGTGAAAGATGTAGAAGCAAAATTAAAATCATTAGAGATGAAGTGTGAGCAGATAAAGGAACTATTGTAGGAATGATAATGAAGAAGTAGATAAGGAGGTCCTGAAGGTGGTAGAAAATGTTATGGATGGAGTTGAGAAAGTAGACTATGAGACAGTATTGATAGGATATTCACTAATTAGAGAATGTGGGGATATAATTGAAAGAAAAAATAGAAGTAGGTATGTAAGAGTATGTTTGCCTGGAGCTAGAATTGGGGATGTAAAGTAAAAAAGCAAGGTAGTAGAGATGTATATATTATAGTAGGGACTAATAATTTATCAGAACCATCAGAGAGAATAATGGATGAGTATATAGAATTGATTAGGAATTTGAGTAAGATTAAAGGAAGAGTAGGGATAATTGAATTATTACCAAGATTTGACAAGAGGCATTTGTTAGATCTATAAATGAGAGATTGAAAAAATTGTGTGAGAGAAATGATATGTTTGTGGATGTGTGGGATTGGTTTATTGAAAAGAGGGAGTTGTGTAGTAAAGATGGATTGCACTTAGGAAAACAAGGAAGTGAAGTTTTAGCGAGTCTTATTTATAAAGAATATAATTTGGGAAACTTATAAAGGGAGGTGGGGTTGTAAATTGCAGTACTATCAAAAAGAAGAAGAATGGACAGGATGTAAGAAGTAAGCAAAGGGTAGTTAATTTAGATATAAGTGTAGATGTGGAGAGGGAATGGTAAGCAAGTTATTTATAAATGTAATGGAGAAGAAAGTATCAAAAAAATTTATAGAACAAATTGTTAAAATTGGGTATTTGAATATGCAAGGTGGTAGGAGACCAGAAAAGTGGCTGGAATTAAACAAAGCAATTGAAAATGTAGAGCTTGAGGTATTTGCAGTATAAGAGAAAAATAACCTATTTTGGAAGATTTGGTATGGTGGTATAGGCATTATATAAAAAAAAAATATTTAAATACTGTTAAATGCCAAAAACATTTGTGGTTTGAAATAAGGTTGAAAAGACAAGAATTGATGGTGGCTATAGTTTACATAGCTACTGGAGATAGTCAAACTATAATGGAGTGGAACAGTAGCATATATGAATGTCTAGTTAAGGATATACAGAGTTTTAAAGAAAAGGAGAAGAGAATAATGGTTATAGGAGATATGAATGTGGGCATATTGAAGAAATTGATGATGTAGTGTAACAGGAACTGAGTTCAAACCCTGTTACAAAAGGAGAGAAAAGGTAGATTTTTAGATAATAATAATAATAATTATTATTATTATTATTATTATTTATTTTATAATTATTACTGGACAAGTCACACATACAAACACACGTGTATTTGCTGGAATGATAAAGAATAATGGGTATCGGTAAATATTTTAATTGGCATACATATATATAGATGAATGTTGTTTTGGAAGAGAAAAAAAGGTAAAAACTAAAAGATTTTAAAGCGTGTAAAAGAAAAGTTTTTTTTACAGTATTATTTCCCGAATTAATTAGCCAAACGTATCTCTTACTGTTCAAGAAACATCTAACTACTTGATGGCTATCTAATTTTTTTAATTAAATGGATTGATGTATTGTAAATGTTCGGATTTTGTGGAAATAGTTTTTAAAATTAATGAAAGTGGAATACCCATTAATTATTAAATTCTTTTTGACTTCTTTTGTCTAGTTAAAGTAAATGAAAAGAGTGCAATTAAAAAGTTCCAAGAATTAAAAAAAAATAAGATAAGTAAAAGTCGAGGTTGCTAATTGTTTTTTCTTTTGTTGGCATTTTTGTAAAAATATATTTTTTGAAAACAAAGAAATATCAGAGATAAGGAGAAAGGAAACTTGGATTGTTAATTAAGAGTAGATAGTGTTTGTTGAGCTGACAGGAAATACATTGAAGAAGATCTAAAGAGAAAATTTTAATAAATTGGCCACAAAGCAGAAAAGATCGGGAACAAACTGTGATTACTGCCTTCATTTGCTGGACACTTTGTGTGTAAACTGAAAATAAAACATAAAGGAAACTTCATGGACCACATGGTGTAAAGTCACCATCATGTCGGAGTCTGTGTTAGGACTCCAGCTCTATCTATGCCACGTAAACCAGTGGAATATATATATCACTTTCAACATCCCCAATCGTCTTTCAGAACCACAACTATTTGGATCTAGTACAGATCGTCCACCATTCCTGAATATATTCAAAGAAAAAGGAACAGCAAAATAAATATGCTACTTTAGATGGACTAAATGGTTGGAATATTAAGCAGAAGAGATGGATGCCATATTTTGCTTATGCTAAATCCTGGGATTAAATTATGAGTGCACTCAGAAACATATACGCGGGTTCTACAGAATCTTTAATACCGGTAAATATACACGTCTTATATAATTTCAATTCTTAAATCTAATCAAACTCAAACTGTGCGATAATCTAATGATATGCATGTATTATTTAGGGTTTTATTTTTTTTCTCTTTTAATTGTAATTCATTCAAATATTTATCGTATACATGATTATGCCATTTCATTGTTTTCTTAGAATAAAATATTAGCATATCTTAAATTAAACTGTTAATTTGTTTCAATACATGTTATGTAATTTCTTATGTATTTCAAAATCAGATACATGTGCATGCTGGTCTGCTTCTAATAATAGATTAAAGCAAAGCAGGTTAGGTAGAAAAGTGTGTGGGAGATTTTAAAAGGTTTATTTTACATTTTAGTGGGAATTAAATAGAAATTTATAGAAAAGATTTGATTTAAAAGTTAGTTCATTCTTCGTTTCTTCTTCGGCGCAATGTGCTACCACATCCTGAGTATTAAGATGGGCATAGTGTTAAATTTTTGAGTCAGACAAATATTTAATAGATCCTACAATTCTTGTTAACTAGAAAGATTGGCACTTGGCAATGGACAAAAAAAAAGAGAAGGACATTATCCATAAACATGGAGATCTACTTAGAAGTAAAGTTAAAGCTGATGGTTCAAATTATTGCAATTCCCTTATATATGAGTGTTTTGCTGTCAGCTTCTTCTCTAACCCTTTTTGAATGACCCAGAAATTGGGAAAACTTCATCAGAGGGGTGAATGACTCAAAATTATAGGAAAATTTTGTATGGGAAGGGCTGCCAATAAGGTACATGTCACCATATAAATTTACCCTCAGGAAGATAGTATAAACATAAAATTTAGTTTGGATAAGGACGAATGTTCAACATCAGATTAGGAATAATAAAAAAATTAATTAAAAATGAATACCAAAGTGGAGAAACGTTATAGTAGATAATAAGAATGGACAGCTTTTGAAGAAATTTTGTCAGAGAGTGAATTTGAGCATTGGAAATTTATCAAATATTTATGAAAGACAATACACACTCCACACAATAGATTATGTATTGGTAGAGAAAGAGGGAATGAATAAAGTACAGAAAATTAAGGTGTTTGATAATGAAGAGAGAGAGTAGGTAATAGTGATCATAATTACTTTGTAATCAAAATGGTTAGTAATGTGATGGAGAATAAAAATAGAAAAACAGTAATGAAAGATGCGGATGGAGAGTGAATGATAAGAATAAGTTGGAAGAGTATAAAATACAAGTTGAAGAAACCATGGAAGAGTTGGTTGGGGATGAGTATAAGGACTGGTGCAATGAAATAGAAAAAGTGGCAAATAGGGTTTTAGGTGAGAATATTCAGAAGAATAAAAGTAATTAAAAAATGAGAGTTAGTAAATTTGTAAAAGAGAGGGGGAAAGCATGCAGAGAATATGAGTGTGCTATTAAGAACAAAGAAAGTGAAAAAGATATTAATGCGAAATGGGAAAAGTATTTAGAAAAAAGGTTAGCTAAAAGAGATAATTATAGAGAGAGAATGAAATTGAATAGTAAATTGTTGGAAGATACTAATAAAAGTGGAAGAGATGGGAGTAAAAAATTTTGGAATTACATTAAAAGGAAAAATGTTGGGCAGGGAGAGATAGTATTACTAGATGATGAGGGAATAGAGTGTAGCTCTAAAGAAAAATTAGAGAGAATCTTAAATAGATATGTAATGGATATAGAAAAGATGTTAGATGTGGAGGACAGAGGGATAGAAAATATTAAAGCATATAGTAACTGGAATATTATGTTTACAGAAAATGAACTGAATGAGGCAGCGAAGAAATTGGAAAAATGGAAAGGCATGAGGTTTAGATGGATGGGCAGCAGAGATGGTAATGAATTTAGGACATAGGGCAAAAGTAAAACTATTTACCATGTTTTAATAAGATGGCACAGAAGAGTTTTTCTGGGTAGTTGAAATAATACAAGAGTAAGATTATTATTTAAAGAAAAGAGTAAGGATCATGGAAAGTTAAACAATTATAGACTGATAGCAGTAACATCAGTTTTATATAAAGTTTTTTCATATATGGTGGCTGGAAGAGTTGCAAAATGGATGAAAGAAAATAATGTAGTGGGAGAAATGCAAGCAGGTTTTAGATCAGATAGGTGTTTAGGAGATATTTTATTTGTAGTTACACAACTTATGGATATGAGTAGGAATTCAGGTAGACAGTTATATATGAGTTTTATAAATATAGAAAAGGCATATGATAGAGTAAATAGAAATAGATTATGGATAAGTTTAGCAAATTTGGGAATGGATGAAGTTTTAGTGAATATTATTAAGAAATTATATGAAAATAATTACTATACATATCAATTAGGGGAAATAGAATCAGTTAAAAGTTAAAAATGGGGTTGGACTAAGGCAAGGATGCTCTATGTGACCTATTTTGTTTTTGTTGTATTTGAATGAAATGGAGAGAGTAGTAGAAAGACTAGGAAGAGGGTTGAGATACCATTAATAGGTGGCATGTGAGTATATACATTGTCGGCTCTTTTTTTGCGGATGATGTCTTTTTGTGTGCAGAAAGAAGAGAAGATATGGAAGTTATGCTGAAGACATGTGCAAGGGTGGGTAAAGAGATTGGGATTAAATTTAGTGAAGAAAAATTAAATATAATGATGGTTAATACTGGGGAAAGGGAAGACGAAGAATTTTTAATGGGGGATATGAAGTTAAGTGTGGTGAATAGATATAGTTATTTGGGAATCATCTTAAGTAATCAGAAAAATTGCTTGGATGAATGGGAGAAAAAATTGATAAATGAAGCAAAGAAAAGAAAGGGATTGATAAAGAAATTAACAGTGTTTTCATATAATAAACATGATGTAGCTAGAATTGTATGGAAGGGAGTGGCAGTAGTAGGGTTAATTTATGATAGTGATGTTTATGTGTTAGAAAAAGTGTTAGATTATTTAGAAAAAGTACAAAGGGAAATAGGAAGACATGCATTAGATGCAGATGTGTGGGCAGAAAAAGAGGCAATGGAAGGAGAAATGGGATGGTCAAATTTTTATATGAGAGATGCAAAATGAAAATGTTTGGTAGATTGCAGTTTATAGATAATAAAAGAATAGCCAAAATAGTATTTATTTGGGTTATGAGTAAAGGGCAGGCAACAAGATGGTGAGAAAGGTACTATGATATGCAGAAGATTTGGATAAAGAATTTATATCAGTATACTTGTACAAGAGGTGGGATGATTGTGTTAGGATGATTGTTGAGTGTTATAAAGAATAGGAAGTTGGAGAGATGGTGAACTAGTATGGAGAGTAAAAAAGAGTTTAAATATATATAGAAGTAAACAAAACATTGGGTGCGAGTTAATTTATGATAATAGCAAGGAAAGTAGTTTACTGTTTAAGGCTCGAACGGGATCTTTAGCAACAAGGGAATATACTTGTAAATGGAAAAATATGGATGATTAAGTCTGCAAGTTGTGTAAAGAAGGCATAGAAAATATTAGGCATCTGTTGATTCAATGTAAATGCTTAAAAGCAGAACGGGTACAAATAATGAAGTTATGGAAGACTAAATATTATCAAAGTGATTATACAGAAAGTGGGTTATTAGTTTTTATGCTGGGTTTGGGAACAGATAAGGAGGATTTAGATATGAAGGACATGGAGTTGACAAAGATTATGTTGTGGAAATGGAAGGGAGCATGATATGGGGAAACTTGGAGTGGGGAATGGAAAGGGAAGGTAAAGTGGCTAACAGTTTTCTCTGGACATCGTTGCTGAGAGATTCCTGACTCCATATAAGGAGAAGTCACAGTGCATCACATTCAGGGGTTAGTTATGTATGTGTTCTAACAGTTGTTGAAGTCATTATTTTCTTAGCAATGTAATAAAAAAAAATCTAATCAAATAAATTTTATATATATTTAAAAAATCAAAAATGTACTAACAATATTTGTTAGAAAACAAACATAAAAACTACTAAACTTTATTTGGAAAACAAACTTAAAAATAATATATTTAGCAAACATTAATTGAAAACCAAATATTTTTTATAAGTGCAATCAATGTAAAGGTTTTATGAAATTTTTTTTATTAATAGTGATAGCAAGCAATATCATTGAGGACAAAGCAAAAACCAAAAATAACAGAATATTCTGAAAACATGAAAATAATATATTTAGCAAACAAACAATGAAAAAGAAATATTTTTGATAAGTATTATCAAGGAAATATTTCAAAAGAAATTAATTTAGTGCTTTCCATTATCATTAATGATATTTTTTTCAGAATATTTGCACTATTAATGCTTATCAAAAATACTTATTTGTTTGATACATTGTACAGGCTTAAACCTGCATTTGTATATGCTAATATGTCAACATGGGTAGGATGACAACCTTGACACTAACAAGGGCTTTGAATGTTCCGTCATCAGATTTTCAATGAAATGGAAGGCTAAAGAGTTGTGAGTTGGAATAGTTTGAAACCTGTCCATTAAAGTATAAAGATTGGCTATCTTAATATAAAGCTGAGTACTGATCATATATATGTGTGAGGATAGTAATCTGAACCAACTGATGATTGCTGGTTTAGAATGAAATACGTATATTGGTGATTATTTATCTTTTCAACATGTGTGTGATCAGGTGGGTCAACAATATGAGATGGAACTGAGAGTGGTGGGTCATGTGAAAGTCTGAGTTCAAACCCCACATATATTATTTGTTTGCTAAGTATATTATTTTTAGGTTTTCAAAAGTATTATATTATTGTCATGTTTTTTTTTTGATGTTGTTTGCCATCAATGCTATTTTTTTTTAATAAAGTTTTTGCTATATTGATCATAAATATCTTGATCCAAAATGGCACAATTTTAAAATGCATTTTTATAACATGAAAACGGTCACAAGTTATTTATTAATAATGTATAAAATAAATTAAAAATGCTAATGACAATGATATATTATAAAAAAAAACAGAAAAAAAACTTATAATGTAATAAGTACCTAACAAATAAATGAAAATAATTTATTGATATTTTTCTGTCTTCTTGACACTTAAGAAAATTGTAAATTTCCAGATAATCTATCTCAATATTAATTTTTGTTGCTACTAATTGATCTTAAGGTTTTTACTGATATTTTTTTTTCTGGAACTCATATTCTATTAATTAGTTGAAAATACTTTTTCCATTGATGGATTAGTTCCTGGAAAACATAGTATATATTCATTAATCTTTCATTTTTTGATGTTCTAGATTATTATTTTTGAAATATTTGAAAAATTCTACTCAACATAATTCAGTTGCAGTTTTTTTCATTCCTTTTCTCTATTTTTCAATAGTAATATATTTCTTATATTAGAATAAATTCAGAAAAAAATTCCATTTATTTAGAAGAAATGATTTTTTGCTACATATTTCATGGTTTCTTCCACTTAATTCCAACTTATTTTAGATTTTAACAGATTGAGTGTTTGTTAGCGTGTTAGACGCTAATGGCATCTGATTCATTGAGATTTTGTTTTGTTTTTAAAATTGCATGAAAACTATAAACATGACATCAATCGAAATCCTGGAATTTTTTGCTGCTTGAATTCCTTTTTAAAATGGCATATCGCAAGTTGAAATTGGATAAAATTTGAAATTTTTATTAATATTTTTATTAATAGGTTCATTTAATTTTTTTTTCTTTTCTGGTTAGTTTACCAGATTGCACAAAGAATACAAAGGCATAATTCCTTTATCAGCCAGACTCATTACCAAAATGGATTAAATATGCACTGATGATTTGCATTTCAAGGCCTTCATCCTGATAAAAACATAACATTGGTCATAAGTATTCAATTGTAATTTTTTAATTATTTGATAAATGGTATAATTTATTAATGTTGTCGCATTTGTATTGATGTGTCTGGGTAGTTTATAAATTATATAATATCCTTTGAGCCCAAAGTGCCCCTGTGAGCCCCTGAACAAAAATTTAGGCTTTCAACTGAGTTTGCACGGAATCGGTAAGTAGTACACTTACGATTCTCAGATCATTCGATCCGCCATCTTGTTACGGTTAAAATGAGCTATAACTTTTATTTTTACGATAAAATTTGGATTTTTTATGAAAATTTTTGTAAAATACAATTTTAATTTTTTTTTCTTTTGTTTTTTTTTATTTAATGACCGTAAATATGATTCATGGTCCATTGAACTTGTATTACAGTGTATAATTATGTTCAATTACATAAGGGATTTTATAAGCCCTCTTAGTAGAAACAAATTTTTTTGTAAAAAAAAGTTAAAAGCTTAAAAAAAAAAGATTATATCAAAAACGTATATGCATTACTGATCAGATTATTTTTAATAAAAATTACTTTTGATGCCTTCATAATTGGATTCAAATTTGAAACTGATGCTAACATTTAGACAGGATTCTGTGAGTATTTGTTTTATTATTTTTTTTTATTAATTATTGTTTTATATAATTAAATATAATTAAAAGTAATATATATATATGATATAATACAGGTGAAATAATATAAAAATGTTTATTTTAATATTTTTCTGACCTAGTTTTAGAACTCTTTATAAAAACGATAAACTTTTAGATAAAAAGCACATTTGAAATGTAGAATCTTTTACCTCAATTTGTTTGATGACCTACTTTTTATTACTTTTTTTTTATATATAAATATAGATATAATATATATATATATATGATATAATACAGGTGAAATAATATAAAAACGTTTTTTTGAATTATTTTTCTCATCTAGTTTATAACTCTTTATTATATATATACACATACAAAATGATATATATACAATAGAATTATATATGTGTGCAAAAAAGAATATATATATATATGATAGAATTTGATATATACATATAGAAAACAATATATATATATATATACGATAGAATTTTAGACAATACATTTGAATAATATAAAAACATGCACATCCACAGACACTTCAAAAGACAAATTGACATTTTTTTCATTGATTTCTTTGCTTTTCTCATTTTTGGGTGAATTTTATACTAATGAACACTTGTTTTATCAATAGTAGATTCAAGATTTATTTACCTTGATTACTGGGTTAACTTCCCACAATTATACCAAGACATCCACTCTCATATTTCATCTCCACACACATATATAATCAGTGCTCATAATAAATTTGTTTATTTTGATATTTATTGAGTTTTCTTGTTCATTTTATTTTGGAGAAATTTTTGCTTGGTATTTATTTTTTGAGTACATTTTATTTAGTTGAAAAGAATACACATTTTAGGTCACACACCATTTTTCACTAATATAATATAATAAAAGTAATATATAATATTATACTATACTATACATTACTATATAATTTACTAAAGTCCTCAACATCTTGTAAATTATTTCTGTTATTTTTTCCCCACTAAAAACCAAACATATTTCTAACAGATACCTACATGCAAGGACAACCAAACATTTCTAGCATATACTCTGTTATAAAAGTAGAACATGTAGGGCGGCTAGTAAAAATGGAACTTACCAATCACACTGTTTTTGTAATTTTTGCACAGAAAAATTATCTCAGGTAAGACATATTATATATCATTTTTTTCAGCATTTTGAGACGCATATAATGAAGCTGTCTATGAAATTGTAATTTTAAGTTATACCTTTCAAAATTGAGAATTTGTGAACCAATGTAAAAATAAATATGTTTAAAAATGTAAAAAATTTCTTTTTTTAATTATTTTTTTTGGTAATGACTATTTTATCAGCTTTATTACATTCTTTCATATTTGCACTTTCTAAAAATGTATATATATATATTTATTGTAATAAATTAGAAATTTTATTTAAAATTATATGTCCTGTAATTTTTTTTTTGACATTCAAAATGGCCGTTCAGGTCTTTAAGGGTTAAATCATTTATGCTGTCTATTATACAGTATATAAATTTGTATTCAAATATAACAAAAGTGGTTTATGTGCAGGTGTAAAATTTTGGGGCTCTGATCCAAGTTCGAAGCAATCTTATTTTATAGACATAATGGTTCTCAAAAGGTTTAATAATTTATTAGTATGATTATATTTGTATTAGTGTGTTTGTGTTTGCACTTGCATGTCTATGTTTGTTTAACAAGTAATGTATATATATATAAATTATAGAGTAGTGTCAATGTAAATTTTAAGACTCATTATCAGATGTACAGAAAGGTTGCAATTGATAAAGCAATCCCAAAATTTACTGGGCATAGTATCATATGAAAATGTAAAAAAAAAAAAAACTAATAAAGAGAGACAATGGTTATGTATATACCACATGGAATTGCATGCAGGCAAAGAATCAAATCTGATTCTTGCCTATGCCTTGGTGCCCATGCTGTAGAGTCAATAGTTTTGCTACATCTTGCATCACATTATTTTCAAGTCTATAAGAAGCAAATGAGCTATATGCCAATACCACATGGAATTGCATGCAGGCAAAGAATCAAATCTGATTCTTGCCTATGCCTTGGTACCCATGCTGTAGAGTCAATAGTTTTGCTACATCTTGCATCACATTATTTTCAAGTCTATAAGAAGCAAATGAGCTATATGCAAATAAATTATATCTCTATGGAACAATAAATATAACAAGATAGCATCACTCGTGTGCATAAAGAATATAAACATCACTGGTGTACACAACAAAATATAAAATGAAGAGACAAAACTTATTTTATCATTGATATAGACAGTAGCCTACAATTTCTAGTTTTATATAAACAAGAAGTCAATTGCTATGATGACAAATGCGTATCCACCTTTTGGAATTTATTTGTTTTGTATAATTTTATTAGGATGAATCTTTTTCTTATAAATGCCTTGAGATTTATTAACTTTTGGGGTACAAAATAAAAATGAAGAATTCTTATGTGCCTAGTCTTGGAGATTCTGAAACTATGGATTGTTTCTCAGATAAGAAGCATTATATATGGTTTGAATGAGAACTTTATGAGAAATACAAAGTAATTATCAATGAAGATGTAATTTAAACTTAATGATAAATTAGACATTATGAACAAACAATAAAGTAGTAATTATTTTGGATATTGAAATTTCTTTTTTTTTAAATTGTAATCACTATTTGTCTTAGCCTTATTGTTTTCCTTCGTTTCTCTAGTTTTTATCAATTGCAAAGCTTTTTAATCTAACATTATTAAAACTGAAGTTATTGTGAAAATTGTGTCTCAAGTCAGTTTTTTAAAAATTCAATATGGCAGCCAAGGACCTTAATGAACATCATTCCATCAGTTTTAATTCTTCATACTGACTAATTTATTGATTGAAATATTCACAACAAGTGTCTAAAAATTATGTATATATTATCATTTTTTAGTTTTTTAAATTCTAAACTTGGTTCTGCATATATAACGTCACTATCAGAAGTTATTTTTTTCAAATAAAAGGATATTTAGTTTATAACATTTCATTAAATGTGTACTTTCTTTTTAGCATGGCTTAATCAGATTTATATTAATAAATTATTTACTTATTTGACAGTTTATTAAGATGTAAAAAGCTACTCTACTAATGCACTAGTTCTAATGTGCATTGATTAGTTGGTATGATGACTTTATACTTTGCAAGTCAGTTTATGGAGAGCGACATGTCATATCATCTGCTACAAACATTTCAAAAGTTTCAGAAAACATGAAAAATTATGTAAAATATTATTGTTTGTTAAAAAATGGGGACAAATACCCATCCTGATGTAATATGTTGGGACAAAGGAACATATTATTTTAAAACAGAATAGCATGTTTGGTCACCTTAATCTTTGCATTGATTACACTTATTGAAAATATTTGTGTTTCAATCATTGCTTGTTCACTAAATATATTATTTTCAAATTTGTTTTCAAATATATTATTTTGATTTTGTATGAAAAATATGAAACTTAGAGAGTAGCTTTTCTTTTGTTGCATTGCTATATGGATGTTGATTTCATCAGATGATAGAGCATATACACCACTAGTACTAACATTATCTCTTATGAAATTAAAACTATATTTCTTTCCATCCATTACTCCTTCTATGACAAATATTTAGCTTCCTCTATTGGTATAATAGTAATTAAATTTATTATTTGTATTGTTTAATGGATTTATTAAAACAAGATTTTGTAATATAGTAAGAGTAAAATAAAAACATTTAGTTTATATTGAGAAATTTTGTTTGCTTTATTAAAATCATAAGTGCAAGTTTGAGGCAAAAATTTCTTTCAATGAAACAGATCTTATGTACAAAATAAATACTCTTTTTTTTTTTATTAAGTGTCATTAAATAAATCACTACAGTAGAGATAAGCATAGACAATTATTAATGTAATATCTAATAAGACAATATTTTATTATAATATATTATTCAAGAAAAAGTGCCAATCAAGAAACAAAAGTTAATTGGTAGAATTCTTGATAGTATTATATATATATATAAATTTATCAGAAATTACAGTTAGTAAATATGTATTCCATTTTTTTAAGAGCTAATACCATAACTACATGAACATTATTATTATTTTTTGTTGCTTTAGTAAGGAGTATTTTTACATAATCACAGATCTACCAAATATATTTAGTCCTATGCTTTTAAAAAATGTATATGATTCCAAAAAAATGATTCTATATTTTATCTTATTGTGGATACATTAATTAAGATGCATTGTCATTTGATAATAAGATTCTATAAAGTTATAGCAAGCATTTAACACATATTCATTCAACATGAATAAAATGAAATTTAAAGTTTCTTTAAATTTAGGTTATTCGCATTGCATTGTTCAACGATTTCAATTGATTATTCAATCATAACTACATTCATTTATTTAAATTCAAGTTTATAACATTCAAAATAAAATTGTTTGTATATATATATATTCTAAATTGAATTCTAATAATTTGTTTACTTAAAAAAACATTATTTTAATTGTCAACAATAAATAAATCTACTTGAAGCTTTTTTTTTATTATTATCAAAACAAAATTTAAACCTTGAATATTTAAATCATACAATCATTACTGCAAATATGGTCTACTTATGAAACACTTTAAAATGGATAAAATGGCCATGTACACTTTTATAATAATTCTATATCAAAAGTTCTTCCTTAAGTTTCAAACAGTTTATATTAAGATTTATATGCAAAATTTACTAATAACTTATGCATAAATAGACATGTCAATATAGCATTCAATTTTAATTTAAATAAGCTTGTTGCCATACTTATTTTTTTAAAATACTTATTTCAGAGTTCTGGTATTTGTATCCTGATTGTTGACTGCAAATCCTTTATTCATTTATATTTATATCACTTTATACTGATAATCCCTTTTATACATAATCCTTTAGTCTGTTTGTCATATTGCTGTAGAGTGAGAATTCTTATTTTGTTCCTAATTTATTCTGAAGACTTTTCTATAAAATTGATACACGTATTCAGGGAGGGATCTCGTATATTTCAGATTGCCATTGCAGTAAAATCCACATAAACCATTTCAGTTATAGCCATTTTCTTAAAATGGCAGACAATCATTTTCAATTGTCTAGAACTCACATGCTATAAATTTCCAAGATGCAGTTTTTTCTTTTTTAATTTTTAAAAAAGTTGATGTCAATTATAACACTTGACTAATGTACATTTTTAAATTAACATGCTTTTATTGTGTGTCTTATAAGTTTAAAACATTGAACATACATTATAATATTACATAATTCTTAAAATATATATTTATAAATAATTAACTTATAAATGATAATAAATATTATGTATAAGCATGCATGCATAGTGTTATGAATTGTTTGCTTCTTAAAGTATATGTTTTTTTTATTATTATATTTAAATAAATTTATCCTTCCTTTGCTTTGTCTAGCCTGTCTCCAGAAACTAAATATCTATGCTGTACTATCCCACCCCCATCCCATCTATGCTTGTTATGAAATAATGGATGATCATAATCATGTCAAATGATTGTATTATTTCAATATACAATCAATACTCTCAATGTTAACCCATCTTAAATATTTAAATGAAAGACATCATAGTGCTGATTCTTAAATATCCATTTAAATACATTAGCACTGTCATAGCTAGATACAACTAGCTATCTAATTTTCTATAAAAACGATATATACATCTCCATAAAAAATAAATCCATTCACTCCATGAATTGTTTGCATATAATAAATAATGCAGCAAAAAAATCTTCAAGAAATATGAAAAAGGATAAGATAACATACATTCAAATAATTCACTATTTCATTTATTTCTACCAAATTCTGATTGCGTAATTCCACTAATGGCTTAATTTTTTTCCTCAGAAAATATTTTTCAGTTGAAAATTTCAAACCAATTTATAAACATAAATTTTATGAACTGTATAAAATACTGCTACTGCTTTGTTACTGGATAATTTAATATTTTCATCCTTTTCTTTATATCTAATTTTCATGCTTTTCCATTCATCTAATCTTATTATTGTCTATAACTTTATTAAAGCTTTCTCTTAAACTGTCCTTGCATTCATTGTCATATGAGCTAGTCTTCTTGTTTTTACTTTTTTTAAATTTTTTTATTTTTCTATTCACTTCTGAATCCGTCACTCTATTCATCTTCTCATGAATTAAGATTTGTATTACAATTTTATTGACTATTTGTTTAAGTTCTTCTCTATTCTCATATTGTTTTCCTTTCATATTTATCAATATAACAGGTTTTTTACCATAATATATCTCCATTTTTTTTTTTACAAAGTCCCTTGCTGCACTGTTAATTACATAGTCAACTTAGAAATTAAGTTCACTCCATTTCCTTCTGAATTCTATTCTAGTTATTTCATTTTTAAAATAACTTATCTCAGCTATTAGTTTTTCTACTTGTTTTGTAACAATTTCTTTATATTTTCTACATGTTTTTTTTTTTGTACTTTTTATAATATTTTTATTTTATATTTTCATTTTAATTTTATTAATTCTAAATAGATGTTCATTTATTATTTTCTTTTTCATCATATTATGATGTCACCTGTGTTCCTTAAGTTTAAATTCACCATTTTTTATATATTACTAAATTTGCTCAATTTAGATTCATCTCTTATTTTCATCCATTCCTATCAACTTTTTCCTGGTGTTTGTATCTAACCTCTTACATACTCCCATCTACTCAGTATCAATTTATGATTATTACTATATACTTTTTTCCCATTAAACATTTTAATTCTTTTTATCTTTCCTAGGCAATCAATAATGTACTTCAAATTATGTGCCTCAATCATATAAATTCTTCTCCGGTGTGAATATTTATCCACCAATATTTTATATTTGTTCTTTTTAAACTTATTTATATTTCTGTGCAAATAATCTCAAATATTCAAATAATATTTCTGAAGTGTAATTTTCATTATATCAATGTCATGCAAGGTAGGGTCTGGTTATTATCCACATTTAACACTGTGAGGAATCTAATCATGAACATATGATCAAAGACATGTGAAAAAGATCTATGATCCCCAAGATGCACATTTCATGCTGAACTATACTCATTAGTTGATTAAAACCACAATCTCTTGCACATTCTTTTATCATTGTTTCGTAAGTCGGTAGCATTTTACTATAGTTTATTCTTTGTGTCTAATATTCTGGCCTACAGAAATCACTTAATGAAATATATCAATAATTTTTATTAGTCATTCATTAGACTAGAGATTATTTAATAATGAATAATATTTCTGTCGTTTAATTTTCACTACATCACTCATGCAAGGCAGGGATTGATTTCTATTCACTTTTAACACCTTATAGAAGAATGTAATCATAAAGATATGACCAAAGACATATGAAAAAGATCTATGATCCCCAAGATTCACATTTTGTGCTGAACCAGCACTCATCTCATGTCTTTAGTCATTTGTTAATGATTACATCCCATCACAAGGCATTAAAAGCAGATAGTAATCATTTTCTATTTTGTTTGAGAGTGGTTTAGTGAAAATAACACTACAAAAATATTATTCATTTTTTGAATAATCTCTAGTCTAATAAATGATTAATAAAATTTTTTAATATACTTTCATTAAGTAATTCGTATCAAAATTGTGAAAGCAGCACATTTGACACTTATCAATTAAATGATAGAAATTTGCTATTTATATATATACTGAACAATGATAAAGATATGTGTAAGATATGGTCTAGACCAACTGATGAGTGTTGGTTCAACATGAAATGTGCATCTTGGGATCATAGATCTTTTTCACATGATATCATCCCTCCACAAGGTGTTAGAAGATAGAAACCTTGCATGATAGTGGTATCATGAAAATTACACTAAAAGAAATATTATTCATTACTGAATAATCTTTAATCTAATGAATGACTAATAAAAATTATTAATCTCAAATACTAAATTCCACTTTTTCCTTTCCTTTCATCTATTTATGTATATATATTTCTGAAAACATAATATTTCTTTATATCTCAAATGCCCTGCGTTGTTTGACACAGCAAGTAGACCGTCCGACATGGGATTGAGAGGTCTAGCGCTCGATCTTCTTACGAACTCCTGAACAATAAAGTCATATGCCTTTTTGTTTTTATATCAAATCTAACTTTTATTTTATAAAAATCTTCTCCAACTCTCTCCATTTATTCATATATTTATTTCATTGCAAAAGAGTAGAGATCAATATCTTCAATCATGTATTTAAAATATTCTTTTTTTATAATTACTCTTGGGCATCATTATTAAAAAAATATTTTCTCTCTTTTCCATCACTTTGTTTTGTTTTATTACCATCGCATAATATAAATTTCAATATCTATGTTTTTCACGTCTACTTCCAACATTATATTTTTGTTTTTATATATACATATTCGAATCACCAATTTTAGTTTAATGATAATAAAATTTATTGTAAATTAATTCACTCATTTTAATAAATTTTCAAAGTTGTTTTTTACTGACATCTAACGACCAATTGATAAAGTAAAGCTTATGTCATTTTTCAAATCTTAATATTTTATCGTGATTTTTGCAAATGAAACATATGTTTTTCTGGCAAATAAAACTTAAAAAAATATGTTTGGAATTTCTAATACTTCAGTAGCAACTTTTTATGCCAATAATATACAGTAATATATAATTTAAATTACCCCAAATTCAAAACTAATATATATTATATAAATACCTGCGAAATGTGATGTGAATGAAAAAATGAATGCAGTAAAGAGAGAAATTGTATCCGAAATAAATTGGCAAGATCACTTTGCAATGGATTTCTAATAATTGAATATGTTAGCCACACTATTTGCCTTTTAGTATTAAGAAAATCAACGTGTACTCTTTTACTCTATGCTCAGACATTAAATAGATAACTTGTCTGTAAATATTTATACTCGTTAGAAATTGTGAATATGAATTTTATTTAATTTTAGAAATATATTACTTTATTTATTATAGTTATCTGGTTTTTTGAGTAATATACGTGTGTGCGTACACATATATCTGATTAAATCGAAAAGTAGTAAATAATAGAGAAATGGCAAAGAGGGAATTAAATTATTGGACAATTAGTTCTTTTGGATCTCGTAATATAATGGTTAATTCTGTTGATTTGTTTTTATTGTAGTCTGAAGTTCAAATTGGCAGTAGAACCACACATTACTCAAAAAGTTGAAAAACTCCCAATTAAAACTAAGGATTTTATTTTAAGTAATGGTTTATAGTCATTCATCTGTCAATTGGTGAAAGAGAAATCTATAATTAACAATCAGTTGTCAAATCTGATATCTCCTCTAGACTTTTTCCAATATTTTATATAAGAATGGTAAAACAGTCTTTAAATGTCCCAGCAAATCAAGCAGCGATATATGTCGTTTTACATTCTTTAGTCAGCTACCTATTTATCAATTAACCTTACATGGTTAGCTGAGCTATACATTAGAAAGCAAAAATCTAAGCCTTAGAATATAAAACTAAAAATTTCAAGCTTATCCATTTTGGTGCAGATATACTACTATTGAACTGTGAACTCTTTACATATATATATATGTTAGAAACATTTCTTATTAGGAAACAATCTGAAGTAATTTGAAAATCTTACCAGGTAACTCTGAATAATGAACATACACGTGTATGCCTGTAAAGTGACGGTTATTGTTTTTCAATGTTCCTTATTTCTCACATGATTGGAAATGGTATCTTTTATCCAAAATGTCTACAAGCTTTTTTCATTTGATTTATTTTTTTTCTAGGATTTCTTCAAGTTTGAATTAGAATTTCGAATTTATCTTTAGACTGGATTTTTTTTTTTTTTATGTTTTCAATAAGCATTATCAAATTTGCATTACATCAAGTGTTTTATGTTTTGTCCATATACACAGACACATGCATATATATATTCTCTCTTTATTATTTTTATAATTCCCAAAATCTATTTAGAAAACTATATATATATCATTTACAATCAAAATCCACTTTAAACTTTAAACAGAGCAGGCTTATGATATCAAAAATAAATAAATTTAAGCATGTAAAATAAAAATAAATATTTGATAATGTTATGCAGAAATTTATTGTTTTATTTTCCAAGTCATATATTGATTTTTTGTTTATCACAAAAATTTGTGGACCTTTTTTTTTTTTTTTGATCTTTGGGATCAGCTTTAAAAGAAATAGCACTGTAGACAAAATACTCAGTGTATTAACACCCTTGAGTCAGTCCTCTTTATATTTAATATCAATACATTGTAGTGAAGTTTAAAACATTCCAGTTATAATTTTCCAATACAAATTGCATATCATTTCTGATATTTTTTTCATGCCTAGAGATATGTATATTTCAAATTGAATATTATTGGTATAGAACAAAAATTTTATAAAGTATATTTGATCTAAAATCAGGCCAAAAATTATATTTAAAGTATTATATGAAATGATTCCTATTAAGTCGTCTTTCACATCCATCCTGAGGGCTAAGTCAGTTTTAAGAGCCAATTATTAATATAAACTTATAATTAAAGACAAGAATTTTTTTTTCTTTATTATTAATTTAAAACAGTAAATAACCGAAGTACTCAAATCTTTCAATGTCCAGATGCTGATTACTAATTAATGCATAAGACGACTTTGAATTTAAAAAATCATTATAAAATATTATATAGATTTATGATAAAAATGAGGAATATATACATATCCATGAATCTGATTGGTAATATGCTTTTCAAGTTCATTATTACATACATTTTTATAATGTGAAGTATCAATTTTATATAGGGTTTTAAAAATGAACTATAATTTATTTTATATAGTATATATTCAATACCAAATTCATAGTTTAGGTAGTTGTGATTAACTATAAATTTATTCACATTTTAAAATCAAAGTAGTCACATTTATATACATAAATGTAAGAGTTGAGCTGTGGAAACCTTTGCTTATCAGACAAAGATAAGTTGATGAGCAAAGTGTACATAGAAAGAATAATTTTTAATCTGAATTTTATATTGTATGATAGCTACAATCTTCTATAGATATAAAATCAAAAAAATGAAGAGTGCAATATAGATATATGTATGCCTAATGATTCTGGATAATTTTATGTACAAAAGTAAAAATATAAATCATAGCCTCCACAAGGGAGAGGGATATTGCCAAAGCTCTAGTCTGCGGCCCAGATTAGGGGCCCAGTATGATGGATCAACCAGATAACTAATAAACAAAAGACAAAAAGTGATTCTATAAAACATTGACTTTTGTTTTGTTCATCCAATTAAAAGTAATTATTTTATTAAATACGTCACATTTTCTCACTGTACTGAATTTTGTTTTATTTTTATGATTTGTAGTCATATGTATTCTTATTTATATTGATAGACATATCCAAAAAAAATAATCACCTGTTGATATAAAGTTTACATTTGCAAATGCAATTAAAAATATGACTTAACATAAAATGATTACTATGTTGGTGGTGTGTTTAAACTTTATTGGCACAGGCTTATCCTTATGGAAAAGCAAAATGAACTTTCTATACTAGGCACATAATTTGTTTAGACTGTGACACAATCTCTTTTGAAAACTCATTTTATTGCATGTTTGAATATATGGAATAGGTTTATTCCATAAGATTTGAATAGGTTTATTATGATGAATTAGAGCTTAATAAAATAAGCTTGTCTAATATATTTAGAAATATTACACTATAATTTCAAATAAATGTTAAAACATTTAAACCAGAAAAAGGCATACATTAATTTAAAATATCTGTATTCAAGCTAAGCACTTTCAATATTTCAAGGATCATAATCATAGCTTTATGAGTTAATCTTGCTGAATTTGTTATATGTACTATTGTTTGTAAAATTTACATAAAGTTAAATTTTTTGTTTTTATTCAAATTTATGCAAATGTTATTTTAGAGGCCATTTTTTAGATAAAGCGATACTGGCTTTTTTATTTATAGTGTATTTGTCTTTGGCTGTAGTCCATGTCTGATAACAATTTTTTTTAGATTCTCATGTTACTCTAAATTATAAAATATAATTTTATGAATTTCCAGTAAATTGCTACTGTAAGTCAGAAGTTTAATCCCAAAAGATTTTCAACTTTGTTTAGTGTTATTATTGATCATTCATCATGAAAAATGCATGCAAAAAAAAAAAAAATAATAGTTTTATTTTATTTGTAAAATAAATAAATAATGATTTGTTTTATTTATAGAGAGGCCTATTTCATATGACTATTGATTTTGAATGGTTTGTTGTTTTGATAATTTGATCACTTTTTGGATAATGTTTGCTAACAAAGAAAATTAATTACCCTTTTAAGTTTTTCCGCAAAGCATGTAGTATATAAAAAAATTAACTTCTATGCAAATTCTTCATTCTTGCAATGATTGTCCCAATGGTCAATAATAATTTTAATAAGATACTATTATGATTATTTTTTGATGCTCTAACCTGAATTGTTGGTAAAAAATTTGAAATATAAATCAGTTTCTTTCCATTTTCGAAGTTGATAAAATTGAACTAAATAAGCTTAAGATTTTTTATAAAGTTTTTTTCAAGTAGAATCTGTCTGATTTGAATTTAAATTGTGCTGATTGGTGAATAAAAAAAAAGATATATTTATAAAGATTTTGTTTTTATCTTTCTGCAAACAAAATAAAATAGGAGTTAATTTTATAACTTTTATTTAAATATTGTGCTATCTTGTGACTATGTCTGCAATTTGATATAGTCCCTGAGCAGCATATAAATTACTTCTTATGAATTTACCCAGATGAAACCAAGAGTAAAAGTTAGTTTATATATTTGTCCATTCTTATTCATGTTGATAGTGGATATTATACTTATTTGTATGGTAGCAGGATTGATTATACTGTAAATATATATATTGAACCGTATTAAAATACAAATGGTTCACGACTATATTGGCATTTGGTAATTTTTTTTTTAAAAAGCTAAAAAAAAAAGTAAAATTTAAAGATCTTTTAAAAGACACAATTTAATTTTCTTTTTTTAGTTAGTATAATTTATTTTTTAGATTCTTTTTTTAGTTAGTATAATTTATTTTTTGATAACATATAATGAAAGATGTCTTTGTTTCATATTTATCTATTTAATTTAATTAAAGTTAAAATTGGAGGGAATAAAAAAAAGTGTAGATCACTACTCCAGATAAACAAAAAGAAAGAAATTCCAAAGTAAACAAAAGACTATGCTAATTAAAGATGGTGGACATATTTTGTAAAAAAGAGACTTTGTAGCTGAAAACTAATAAAGAATGCACAGGATTATCTTGTATTCTGATAACAAAAACAAAAGATAATGTGTGCACAGAAATCTAAAAACTGATCATGAGTATCAAATGAATAACTTCAATCAGTGTCTTGTTTCTTTTCCTTAGCTAGCAGTTTCCATGGGTCTTGAGATAGAGAAAATGTCCTATCTTGGACTACTCATATGCAGGACTACTACTACTCATATGCTGAATTAAATTGTCATGCAGGAGTGGAACTGAAAAGCTTTCATGTCTAGCCTTAGGACATACCAGGAACATACCAAGATGTCATCTAGGATTAAACTCAAAGGCCACAAGCTCATTCATCTCAAAAAATGCATGTATGTTACCATAATCTATTCTTATCAGTAAGATTATTCATTCCCAATTTGTGACCAAATTGATTGTTTGCACACTAACCTAAACTATAAGCTTATACTAAGATAGTTTTAATTATTTAATATTATTGTCTAGATTAGTTTGTATGTGCTTTCAATTTTATTTAATAATTTATCATTTAAATATTTTAATTTGTTATAATAAAATATCTATCTTTAATGTCAACTTTTCATTGTGCATTATTCAGGTTAGTTTATTAGAATTTACTATGTATAAATTACCTTTGCCAACATGATTGTTTAAACCCGCAGAAAATTCCAAAAGAAAAATTCATATAAAAATTTTAAATGACAAAAAACATAATTTCCGATCTTTGTAATTATTTGCTTCTTAAGTTATGATGTGCTATGCAGAATCAGTGAGTCTCTGATTCTGTTACCCTCAAATAAATAAAAAACTGATTTTGCCAACAATTTAAATCATAACTAATATTAGGCTAGTTACTCAGAAAATATAACGATGTCCGGACTCGTAAATGAGTAGAATATATTTTATTTTCATGAGTAACTTTTACTTTCTAGCTTATAAAAGAAGGCTTAAATTAAACCGTGAATGTTAAATTAGACTGTGAATGGTACAATATATATTTTAACAAACTTAATTCCTATTTTCATTTTAGATAATAAAATAAATAAAAATCCTATGTTTAAATTCAAATTACAAACAAGCCTAGCTTTCAAAAAAGGAAATTTAAATCTGAAAGAAAATTGAAAGTGTCAACTGATAAACAACTTTTTCAGATCTGAAAAGAACAAAAACATATAGTTACTAATACTGATTATAGTGGTGTGATTTTGTTGGTTGTAACATGCAAGTCTGAAAAGAAAATCTATATCAAATAGATTCACAAGCTTACAAATCAATTGAGAAAGTAATGGCTGTTACATATGAACCTATTGCAAAGACAGAAAAAAATACTAATGAAAAATCTAAGAAGTGACTATGAATTAACACTAGACTCTATTGAGATACTTGTTATAGAATATGACAACCATGGTTCTTGGCTCTGATTCGTCTTTACCTGTGACAAGATATGCCTTTAAGATTTCCAAAAGACTTAGGAATTGCCAAGAGATTTTAATGGTAGAGAATTTCATAATTGTTTGTTCTACATGAAAATGAAAGATAAAAATGATAGAACATTTTTAATGATAATATGTAACATTGAATGCCTTAAAATAAACTCCATATTATCTATCATGTATTTTTATGTAATCCAAAAAAACAAAAAGTTAAGCAATTTAATCAGAGAATGCTTTTCACTAGAAATAAACCTTGGAAAAAGTTCTGATTGTAGGAAACAGTATTTAGCTTACATACTTCTTTTGCAATCATTAAAGAGACTTGGAATTGATAAGATATAAATTGAATATTCAATGTGTAATAATAAAGTGGAGAACATTTTACAGCAGACTGTAGCTTTAACATATTTTTCTCATATAAAGCAATGGTTCCCAATCTGTGGTACATGTATGCCTGGGAATACTTGGCAGACTGGTTGTAGGTATGCAAAAATAATATTGGTAATGGCAAAAAACATCAAAAAAGGAGTTAAAATAAAAATACAAAAACTAAATTGTAGAGTTTTGGTTTAAGTATGTGAAAGATATCATTAGATCTGCCCATCACTAGTCGTATCATATGATTGCACATGTATCCTCCCCCTCTTCACCAAAACTGTTACTATGTTTGAAAGTGGTCAATCATTTTAGATTATTCAACAAGTGAATAATGTGTATTAAAGGTCTAGATCATTTATTTTTTCTATTATTTATTGATTTGAATGACTTTCTATTTATATTATTTTGTGCCACAAAATGGATGAGTTGTTGAAAAGTGGAACTCTTAAGAGAGCTATTCAACTTGCTAAGTTGACAGTAGCAATTACTTTCAAGTAGTCTGATGATTTACAAGTCAAGTGAATTGGATGCAGCAACTAATAAGCCCATTCTTGCAAGAGATTAAGTTAACACTATTAAAAAAACTCAAAATATCAGTCCTCCAACAAAGAAGAGAAAATATTCTGTCAAATATTTGAGATATGGATTTTCATTCATGGAAGTATGAAGTCTGTCTGAAACAACTGTGCACTGTTTGTGGAGAGATGTGAAATGGTAGTATGAAATCATCTTTATTGATGTATTATTCGAGACAAACATCCAATTTATAAACTAAAAGATGTTAATTTTTTCCAGCAAGTATTAAATGGCTTTAATTTAACTTTTTATTTTTTTATCTGAAACAAAGTCAATGAGAATTCAATTGGAGCATCATATAGAATAAGTCACTATATAGCTATAAGGGATAAAAAAAAATCCTACAATCACTAAAAATTTGATATCTCCTTGTATCAAAGGTGCTGTTAAATGTATATTCGATAAAGACTGTGTCCACAAAATTAACAATATTCATTTTTCAAACAGTACAGTTTCTTGGAGAATTAAGGACATGTCTGATGTCATTGAATCTATAATCATTGAAAGAATAAAAAGAAGTCTCTTCTTTTCAATATAAATGGATGAAAACACTGATGTTTCTAATCTGTCAATTTTGCTTATTATTGTAACATATTTAAATGATAACATCCTTGAAGAAAATCTTTTACTTTGCTATCCTTTCACTGAAAGATATAAAGGCAAGAACATATTTAATGCCATTCAGTGTTATTTCATTGAAAAAGTAATTTGATTGGGTCAATTGCTGTCATGTTTGTATGGTTGGTGAAAAATCTATGTCTGGCTGTTGTACCAGTTTATATAGTCACATCAAAGTTGCTCCCTGTGTAGCTTGGAGTCATTGCTGTGATCACAGATAAAATCTAACTTCCAAACCCCTGTCAGATTCATTGAAGGAAGTGCTAAATCAATCTGTCAATGTTATTACTTATATTAAGGCTAATTCAGAAAACTCCAGACTATTCAAATCTTTGAAGAAATGGACAGTGACTATAATATATTACTTTTACATGCAGAAGTGAAGTGGCTTTCATGAGGAAAAGTACTCACAAGAATTAAGACATGGAAATTCAAATTTTTCTTTAAAGATCATCCTTTTGAGATGAACTTTAAGTTTCATGAAAGTGAATCACTTCAACAGTTTGCATTCTTATTAAATATTTGGTTGTCATCGATGAACCAACATATCCCACTGGATGGCGCTGTTTTCGTGCTAAAACACATAAAAATGCCATTTCCGCGGGAGATACGTTCGAATCCGCATTTTCTACAATACAACCTTTTAGGTTGTACTACAGATTGCAGGCCGCTATGTCGCGTTGCAGTACAGTATGTATGTTTATGCAGCAAATACATTTTCCCAATTCGCACAGTTTATAAAAAGGTTACGGCTTGGGGAGAGGGTGTGTTTTTTTTAATTGGATGGAAATGTTATTTTCATTGGATTTTTTTATATTTTAAAGTATTGAAATGTTCAGATTTTGTAAAATAATAATTAACAGACTTTTTACACCGTAGTGTATTGAAGTTTTAAGTAGTAAATGTTGATGAGATATATGTATAAAGTGAATTGGAATTAGGTAAAGCGTCAAGTAACGTACTATTCGTAACATTTCCACGAGTGTATATATTTTTGAAATAAAAAAGAGCGTTAACACAAAAATATCCAGTAAGAAAAATACAATTGTACACTGTTTTTTTAAATGTCATAAAAAGCATATATTATAAACATTTTATATATATATATATTTGTCATTGTTTAAAAAAGTTTTAGTTTCTTTCTTTTCTCTGACTACTGTTATACTTTGTTGAATATAGTTTACGTTTATTGTTATCATTTATTTTATAGATGTTAGTAAAAAAAAATATTTACAAAAATACAATTTTGATATTTTTTATTTTAACCGTAAACCTAACCCTCAAACTAACCCTAAAGCTAACCCCCTAAACTAACCCTAAAACTAACCGTAACAACTTTTACTTTTAGTTGTGATTCTATTTGAAATAAAAAATAGCAGTAAACAACAACAAAAAAAAAGCCATAACCCCAGTAAAAAAATCTCCGATAGAAAATTGATTTTTCTAATAAAAAGAAAATTAAAAAAGACGAATCAAATTGTAATTTGTTTATTTTATTTTACATTTGTTATTATCATTTAATTTGTATACGTTAATAAAAAATAATATTTAAAATTAAATAATATTTAAAAAAGACGATTTTCTTTTGTTTTTATTTTCGCATTACAAAAAACACATCAAAATGATTATAATTAACGGCCCGTGAATGATCATATTTTATAGTTTTAGCATGATAACTGTGCCATCCAGTGGGATATGGTTGCTCATCGACGAGAACCAAATATTTTTTCAGAAATGAACTAAACTTAGGATTACAGAAGAGTTCCATAACCATCTTTAAGGTGTCTGACAAAATTGAGTTTATGATCAAGAAATTGAATTTTTGGGACTCATCAAAAAAGACCAATGTGAAAATTTTGAAACACTTCACAGTTTCTTATCTAACAATGAGATGAAATTGTCAAAAATAGTATAATAAAGTATAATAATGCACTTAAAAGGACTTAAGATGTTGTTGAGATGGTCTTTTTTGAAATGAAATAGTGAATGTAACTGAATTTTAAATCCCTTCAGGGAATTGACTTTTCAACAAGTTGAAAAACTATCAGTTTCTAAAAAAGTAAAATTGATTAAACTTTTTGATTGATTCTTTTTTACAGTCTGATTTCCAAACAAAGAAGTAGTGAAAGAATAGTACCAGGAACTTAATGATAAAGCAATAAAATATTTATTACCTTTCACAAACACGGAGCTTGTTGAAAGAGCAATTTTATCCTAGGCATATGTTAAGAATAAATATCACAAGCTTGAAGCTGCTCCTGATTTGAGATTATATCTGACTTCATTTGAATTTGATTTTAAAAAACTAGGAAACAAGCTCAAGGATCACATTAAAAATATTAAGAGTCATGTTGAATTAATTAAAAAATTGAAATAAATTGTTAAATGTAAAATCAAAATTAAAAGCCAAATAAATGTCATTAGGTTAATTTGAATCATTTGATTTGGGTAATCTAAAACATTTGGAAAAAAACTTTATTGAGAGATGGGTGGGGGTAAGGAAGAGAGGGGATACTAATCAATGGGTATGTGAGAGGAAAAACTTAATCAAAGGGTATGTGAGAGAAAAAAAGATTGGGATCAGTAATTTAGAGAATACAAAATATTGGAGATGTTTATAATGGGATTTTTTTTTTTTTAGGAATTTAGAATCAGTTGGAAAGTATGACAGCATCTTATTAAAGTTCAAGAATATCAGATGAAATGTAAAAGTATGAAAGGATATTCACATTATGTGTTATGGTTTTCTTAAAATGGGCTGCAGTCAAATATAATTTCCAAATTATTTTAGGATACAAAAGCACAATTTTTATGAAATAATAATAGATACAATACTAGATATTTTTTGGAATGAAAACAATGTCTTAATTCTTAGATATACCTCCTAAAACCAAGATTCAAACAAATTCAAAATGAATGAATATTTTATTCAGTTTATGAACTTTACTGGAAAAATTGGGAAAAAAATAACTGAAAAAGCATTTGTAAATCCAAGATTGCCATTCATAAGACTATGATATATGAATATACTGTATATGGTAAAATAAAGGATATTTAATCCTGCATCTTAGAAATGAACAAATATATTTTAATTCTTTTTCTGTAAAATATATTAATTGAATCACATGAGAGTCAATGCTGTGAAAATCAGTTCTGCTGATTTAATGTCTGTGATTTGGGGGGCTGTAAAAAGCTTTTACTCTATTCGCTCACAATCCTACATGTTCTTGGTTAAAACTGAAAAAAAATCTCTTCAATGTCTTTCAGAAACAAAGTAGAGTGAAAGAGTTCAAGTGGTGCACTCCATTATTAAACATTATTTCAGTGTACATGCTATTATTTTTAAAGAGATGACTACATGATTAACACTTTCAATACCGAGCATAACTAAAAACCTGGAAAAAAATCCTTCAGATCTTATACAAGTCTGATAATGACTATTTTAACATAAAATATTAGCAAGTATTGACAACAGGAATGATGTCATACAATGCAAAGGAATATAAGAAATTTAATGCAAATGATACAGCACATATGTGATTATATTGACCAGTTGTTTAAGAAGCAAAGATAGTTTCTGAAGCAGTAGAAGTGCAAAGCTAATTTGCCAGAATGAAAAATCATAAGAAAATTTTAGAAATTCTATTTTTATTTTGAATTGGCTGTTGTCATCAGTAATTGGTGAAACAATAGATATCAGATGTGAATTACTCAAACTCATTTTGAATTTCCAAAACATAGACGATGGTTAGCTTAACTGCAAAAACATGAAAACTTGTAAAAATATATGAGAAAGACCAGTCAGAAGACTTATTGCAAGAAAACTTTATTTTAAAAATATTCACAACTTTTGACACTGAAAGAAACTTAGTCATATTCCAGAATACAATTTACAACAAAAATTAAGATATATTTACTAGTACCTGCTCACCATTAAACTGTTATGCACTTTACCGAATACTAGTTTTTTAGGTTATATAGGTCATCCAGAAAAATTGGAAAATTCACTAAAACATGGTAGAGAAGCGTAATTAGTCAAGAATTTTTATGCATTAAAAGTGATTTAGCTAAGCAGGTTGATTTTGCTGAAGTTACTGAAAAAAGTTTGTGTCAACAAAATTGATAAAAATATATTGAAGAGATAATTTTTGATATTATTCCAAGTTTGTATTATTGGTTAAAATTAAATATTATTTTTTGTGTCATCATTTAAACTGACTTTTATTTTATTCTAAATCATATAGAGCTTCACACTGTTCTAGATGAGGAGGGGGGAGGGTGCTGCCAAATTTTGTAGATGTAGAAGTATGCTACAAATTTAAAACTCATTTATTATACTAATGTCATAGATATTAGTTTCACATATAATCTAACACTTTTTTTAAAAAATAAACTTTCTTTAAACGTCTTTATTCATGAAAAATTTTCATGATTGTGATTAATTGTGAAAAGTGTAATACGTGTTTGCAAGTAATACAGTTTATTACATATTAAACATTTCTCAAGATATAAACTCACAAAAAAAAAAAAGCAGGCAAAATGACAGCCACTGTCTCTCAATAGAGATTAAATGACAGAAGCTAAAAACATTTCAAGACCTTAATTATATTCTATAATAGTGGCATATATAACATTAATTAATAATGTGTTCTACACCAAGGGTCAGAAACCTAGAGCAACAGCATGCTAAATGGGGCATATAGAACAATTATCAAAGGTACTCTGACTGAATTGAAATAATAAATTATACTTTAATTACAGTGCACGTGTTTGCGTCGCCACCTACATTTTGCATATGCGACTCACATGTAAATAAAAACCATGATTCAGTTTAATTTACTAATTATTTTGTATAATAAATGTACATTCAATCTTTGCTATTTTTAATAAAGATAAGAGCTAAGTGGGATGGAAAAATTTTTTTTCCAAAAGAAGATTAATTATGCCTGCATTTTTTTTGACGTTCAATTGACTTTTATTACTTTTGTGTACAACTGCGTGTTAGAGTAAATTTATATTCAGACAGAATATTATATCGATTAATTCATTTGAAAAACTTCTATTCGTAATTATATAATACTGTAATAGATTTTAAGTTTGGTGCATTTACTTGTGTGAACGAATTTCGCAAATACATTTTTGATAATATTGTCCCGATCTCTACTTAAAAATCATTGTTGTTGTTTTTGTTTTGTTTTTTTGGCTTTTTAAATGCTTATTGTGTAATTAAAACAATTTCTCATAAAGAAAAATTCTAAATGTCCATAGTTTTAAAGAAAATATATATATAAAAAACTTCCAATTTTGAGTTGACTTAGTTTAAATTTAACCATTGAAAGCTAAATGCGTTTTGCCTATTCTAAATCACTGTATATTAATCGGCAATTTTGTAAACAATACACATTTTTTTAAGTGTCAACGAGATGATTTTTCTTCATGTCAAAGCTAAATTTTAAGCATATCTTTTGAATGCAATATAATTTAACAAAACATATTTTTCACATATGACTCTATGTATTTTAAAATATTGAATGACCAATAATATAAGATCAGTTTATAATACACTTCAAAAGTATATAATACATAATTTTGAAACCCATTATAACTGAACTAATTCTGATACTATATATAATAAGATTGGTAGAATTATGTTGGCATGTGGAGTAACATTGTAATATAGATTCGCAAGACATCACTAAAAGGTTGCCAATCCCTGTTCTATGCTATGTAAAATAAATTTTCAATAGTCATTTGTTTTTCAGAAAAAAGTCATACTAAAATAATTAATAAAAAACATAAGCTTTATAAAATGATATCCCTCTCTTTAACTGAAAATAAATAAAAGATATCTTAGTATTTAACTGACAAAAAGAAGTAGCTCAAGTATGATTATGAATGATTTGTTAATTATACTTTTCTGAAATAACAGCCATTCTCAATTTAATAATTATAATCAAAGCTTGCATAAATTAATAATCTTTAATATTTTACAAAATGTAAAAATGATTTTAAATAATGCTGTAATGGCAAGTAGTATCACACAAAAATAAGATTTGATCGCAAATTCAAACTATATAAGATAGAAGTATTTCATTTTTGGATAAAAAGCCACTGGTCAGGAATCTCTGGCTTGAAGGCCAAATCCAGCTTTTGAAAGCTCTCAATCCAACCCCCAAGTAATTTCACTAACATATATAAAATGGACTTCACACATAGTGCAATACAAATATTAAGAGTAAAGTAAAATATTTCTTTTCTCAACTACACCTTTTTCTCTCTCCAACTTTTATAATAATTCTACTTTATTCTATCAAAAGTACGATATTCTAACAAATTATCTATATTGCATAGTCTATGAACTATGGATTTAAACAACCATACTTAGAGCATTTTTTTGGTTTTATAGTGATTTTCACAGATGAACATATAAATAGCAAAAATAAAACTTGAATTTTACTTCATTTTATTATTATTATTTTGTATTTAATTTTTTTTATTAGGATAGCTTCATGGAGTAAGATAAAAATTAACACAGAAAATCATACATTTTAAAAACCGTATATATATTTTTTTATTGAAAGAAATAGTATATCGATGTACTTGATATGTTTGGAGACTATTTCAATTAATAAAAACACATTATTAAGATATATTATATATCAAAACATTCTGATTACACAAAATTATTGGTGAAGAAAGGAATATTAAATTAGAAAACTTGAAAGGAGCTTCATCAAGTAGCTGACATGTTTTATAAACAGTACAGACACGTCAGAAAATTATGTGAGAGCAAATTATTAAACAAAAAATAAGGCAGAAAATTTGAAACCATTTTCTGAAGGGGATTTTATAAAAATCGTAGAATAAACTGTCCAGAACATAAAAAGAAATTTGAGAATATATGTCACAAAGATAGATTCAAGGCTAACTGGAAAAATTGGCATTAAATATGGGAAAAGTCATTAATAATAATGATCTTACTTTATTTTTAATTGACAAAAAATTATGTCCCTTGTTTAAAAGCAAAAGTTGAAATTGGCCTGCCCTTTAAAAAGATTGCCCACTCTTACTGATTAGAGGTAAACTAATTAATTACATTTTTTAATCAAATATAATAGGTTAATTTTTAAATCAATAATTTTGTGTGGCTCATAAATGAGATTATAAATATTCAAATGGCCCTTGGTAGAAAAAAGGTTCCCCATCCCTGTTGTAGATGTTAGTATTGTAACAGTCAAAACATGTCCATCTCGCTAACACACTGCAGAATTTAAACCCGGGACATAGAACTCAACACTAGGAGAATTACCTCCCAGAAATCCCAAGTTTGAATCCAAAGTCCAAACTCCACAACGCCCTCTATGTGATAACACATTTGATGCTACTAATAGTATAATTTCATGCCGGTGCCGGTGATCAGGGAGAAAACAAAAGACTCTAAATCTAAAATAGCCCTAGGTTAATTTAACAATAACATATAGATGTGCCAAAGATAAGTTTAATGTACTATGTAATTTATATTGCACCCCGAATAAATAAAAAAAAGAAATAAATTTATAAATAAGATTTTAATGATTTGATAATAAAATAATTTAGCAATATAAATTGGATAGTTATATAATAAACAAACAAGATGGCTGATACCTCGTACTTGGGTTCGTTTAGATAACGTGTCTAAAATATAGTGACACGGTAGGCATATGCGAGTCACGTAAAGTCTAACAGAGTTTGAAATATTCTAAAATATTTATAATTGGAGATTTAAATGGAGATCGAGAGTCACTCGCGAATAGATTATAAGATCGAGCTATGCTGAACGGATTTGAAATTCATTTAAATAGAATTCTTTTAATAAGTAATAAGGGAAAAATACGGTGGTGCTAGCGAGTATATGCCGAGGAGGGGTGCAGTTTATGAGTATGCAACTTTAAAAGATGGCAAAAGGTCTTGGCATTGGGTAGGCATTCTGCCTTTTATTTGGGTTGTCTGTAGCCCACTCACAGCTCAAGCCTGGCCCGCACCCAGGAGCTTCATAACTGTGGGGACATACACGAAATAATTCCCATGTGCCATTTTAGCACAGGACTGGGAACCGCAGAGTAAAATAAGGGGGAACGGATTTGAACGATGATGACCTTTGCCAACAGGAGGATTCCAGCACCCATGCATATTTACTAGCAACACAGCTTAATTTTTAAAGAATTAGTAAAACAAAGGGCAATTCATTAAGGAACAGAAATAGCTCGCTCTCGACTTTCATATTTCATTGCCAGCAGACTCTCAATAAACTTAAGATACATAAATATTCATTTAACAAAATTATTATTACGCAAAAATACTTTAAAACATATATAAGAGATACTTTTAAATATATAAACGATGGGAGAGGGGAAATGCGTGTTTGTGGTTTATAAACTAAGATGGCAACCACGCATCATTTAACTTCCCTACGTAACTCGCATTTGTCTAAAGAAATTAATTATATATTTCATCATAACACATTAAAATTAGACATTTATAAATATAATAGAAAATCAACCCAAGCACAAGTTCAGCATGCATTAGAAAAAACGTTTAAATAAATACATTTATAGAATATACAAAATTGTTAGCTATAGCTTGAAGTTTTCCGAGATCTCGGGTTGATTTTAATTACCTTGTTCTTTTAACTATGTCCGTGGGTATTTCCAAACTTGTAGCAAAGCTCTTAAGTAAAATTATGAGTTTCTTTGGTTCATGGTTCCGCAGCAGCAGTTAGTAGATTTTAGGAGCAGTATTTCTTTGGGCTGGTTCAATAGGGCTGGATGATACGGTGACAGGACATCGGATTTTGAATGACGGACGGCCGAGGCACAGGATCCCGAGGGAAAGACAGCCTATAGCCCTGTTACCCCGACATTCTGAGGTTAAACGATTTTAAAACTAGTTTCCAAACTAACCAACAAGCCGGTCAGTCCGATAACGCAAATAAAAACTAATCGGAAAAATAGTTTCAAAATTACAGAAAATATGACTTCTGCTGTCACAATCAGGTAGGTTAATTAATAACTTTGTCTAATAATAATTACAATCAATCAGCCCTATTTATATGCTCTCTCTGATTACAATCTAACCCTGCGGTGATAAAATCCGTTCATTAATTATTACACATTTGAAAAACACGGTCTGCATTTTCTAATTAAAATCTATTCGTAAACACTGTTTTATCTTATCAAATCTACTAGTAAAACTGGCACCAATATGATTAAAATTAGCCACTATTGTTCTTTCCCCACCCTCACTGACCTAAAGAAAATGGCATGTTTTTGAATAACATTTTAGAACACTTTACATTTATCAAACACTCTTTCTGAATTTAATTTCCAGAAATATTTCTCAGTGATATTATTTCTTAAAGGCAAATAATTATAACGAAATAACATCACAAATAAATTGATTCAAAACAACAGCTTTTAAATAAAATATTTTGATAAATTTTAAATATTATCGCAGTATGTGTGTAGATGAGAATATGTGACCTACTTTATTGTACAAGCATATATACGTAATATATACTCGACGGTTTGAAAATAAAACCGTTTAAAAACAATTTTAATTATTATTAAACCCCAGGCACCCCATTATACATATAAATTTAGGCGGGATTTCGTAAATATACCCAGTACACACACAATACGATAAAATTAGGGTTTTAAATAAGGCATGAGGGTAGGAAATAGGAAGGCAAGGTGAAACTAAGATTGGTAAGGCATATCTTACTGTTTCAGTATGTATTACATTTGTTTAAATGCCATTTAAATTTCAAAATATTTTTATATCTTTTTGCCCTGCATTAAATAAACAAACTTTGATCTTATTTCTCAGAATAAAGGTAAAAGGGGCTGATGAAAGCTTTTTTGTGATCTCTTGGACTACTAAATAATATTTATTTTTATATTTAATATTGGCTTTGACTATTTATTTGATGGTACTTCATTATTATATATTGTATATTTATTTAAAAATAATATAGGCAGATAGCAGATGAACAAAATGCCTGGATGAATGGAAAGATGAGTGAGCCTATGATGTATAGATGAATGTATTATATATAGACAGAGAGGTAGATGGTCAAACAGATAGATGGACAGATAGATGGACAGATAATAAATAGATAGATAGGTAGGTAGATAGATAGATAGATGTTGGATGGATGGATGGATAGATAGATAGATGTTTTAATGATATAAATCATTAAAATTTATGATTTAAATAAAAATGTTGTGATGGTAGAATAAATTCTAATGGAGGAAATGATAAGCAGTAATTACTACTGTTACGATTTGATCGTAATTTTCATCCCATAATTGGAAAGGGAATTTAACCTACATATATATGTAGGCTTATTTATTTTATCGTCAGAGCAATTTTGATTTATTTAAATTAAAAAAATTCAGAAGTAAGAAATTTATATGTTAATTTATTTATAGATATATTTTTTAACAAAGGGATTCTTTCTTATAATTTTAATTATTCGATGAATGATAAAAGCTAATTGTGAAAAATTACATTTGATTTTTTTTTATTTTAGCTGATATTGACTGCTTTGAATGTAAAAGTGATGTTGACCTTCGTTGTAGAGACCCTTTCAACAAGTCCTCAGGAGATCTCCCGCCCATTAAAAAATGTAAAGGTTGTTGTGTTAAAATTGTACAGAATCACTATAAAGGTAAGAATGGTAACTTTTTGTGTACTTTTATTGTAGATAAATATTATGCAATTTCAAACGAAAAAAAATCATAATGCAAGATCTCAGCTGATAATAATCGTCGTATTAAATCATATAATTAATATCTGTGCTAAAGATATATATATAGAAAAATTCATATTTTCAATTAACTTAATATTGTAAAATTATGCATACAATTCTATATATTGTATATACATAATTAAAATCTCCATAATTTTTTTAATCTTCTTGTTATGCATCAAAAATTACTGGTACATGCCTTTTCCATTATATGAGAATGCTTATATGATATCAGTCAGTATATGTAGATAACACAACTAGTTTCTGTTTGTTTTATTCTTACAGGAGATATTATTGTGACAAACAAATGATGTTATGTGATGTTTAAGTGCCAGAAGTCCTAGATTGAGCCTTGAACTAGAGATCTTTATCTCTTAAGTTCATTTCTCTAGCACTGTGCTAAGTTGTATAGAGTAATTGTAATAAGATTGCATATCTGTCTGTTAACTCCTTAAATTAAATATAGTTTATAGAGCATATATATATATATATAACATGAAAGCTAAAACCTTCTAAAGATGTGCTTTAAACATGCTTATGTGACAGCTAATCAAATGTAATAATGACTGCACATGGAACTCTCAATTCTAAAACACAAGTCAGAACTATAAGAAAAAGATAGTTTTGACTTGTGTTTTAGAATTGAGAGTTCCCCATGCAGTCATTATTATATTTGATTGGCTGTCACATAAGCATGTTTAAAGCGCATCTTTCGAAGGTTTTAGCTTTCACGTTATTACAATGTTATCTGCTTGCACTTAATAAATTTGATATATATATATATTGCAATCATTGTCAAATCATTGTGGAATGAAAATGTCTTCAAAATTAATCCAGTTTCTTCAATTCAGACTTCTTTTCTTTATATAAAAATTCATATCTCACCCATCCATCTTAGGTGTGGTCTCTTTTAGGTCATTTACAATCTAATTTAAACCTTTAACTGCTCATATATTATCTTTTCTAGTGATATATCCAGCACAATCCCATTTCATCACCTTAACTCTATTTATGATACCAGTTTATTCTCTTATCTATGTATTTGACTTTCAGTTTCTTTTTATATCTTTCTGTATTATTTTTTTATTAAAAAGAATTAAAGTCTTAGATCAGCATTTTCATTTAATATTTAATTATTTTATTGTTTAATTAATCAGTTAATATAAATGACCATGTAAAAACTCTTAAGATACGTGTAATTTTTGTTTCCATTTTTTAATTTGTTAAAATACTAAACCAATAAATCTATCAATATTTGTGCTATGATATAAAAAATAAGTTATTAACATAATTTTAAGTTTTTCCTTTTTTTTTTACTGCTATAATATTGGTAATGCCGGTTTTAAGCATTAGTTTCAATTTTTAAATTTAATATATTTGACTTTAGAAAAATAGTGATAATGTGTGAGCTATAATTTTTGGACATTGTGATACCTTCAAAGTTTTCAAACTTCAGATTTGTAAATAAAGACTATGCCTCCAAACAATAATTTTTAAGGGTTTTCGCTATCTGTTTATTGCTTAATTTAATATAATAAACATTTTCTCTTTTTTTTTCAAAGCAATATTATTTCTTAGCTATTTCAACTGATCTTGCAGCCATTAGCAGAGATATAATAAGAGTAACAGTGCCACCATGCAAGCCTCATAATCAATGGATACAGGAAGGTTTGTATATAAAATCTCTATCTAATGCCTACTTATCCAACATTCCCAGACTAGTTTCTAGCTTGAGGCTTTCATCAGTGAGGAGCCTTGGATTTGGGAGGACTGCACCTAGATTTTAGGATTTAATACAATCCTCCAGCAGCCACCTTCTACCTGTTTGTTCAACTATAAAGCTAAGAGCCCCAAGATAAAACACTATAATGTTTGCAACCCAAGCTCATCATAAAGAGCTGAATTCAATTCAGCATCTATACATTTTGGGGTCTTTGTTTTTCAAAAACCACAATCATCACTTTTCTATGGGCAGGATAGATATAAAATGATGAAAATATCACATGATCACCATTTCATATGCTTACACTTGCTGTTAATAAAAGTGATGTGATGTATTATGGCTTCTCCTTAAACGAAGTCAAGAATATCTCAGCAATTATGCCCAGATAAACCTGTTAGCCACTTTATTTTACATTCCCCACTCTAAATTTACCCATAATCTGCTCTATCCCATTTCCACAACATAATTTTTGTCAACTCTATAACCTTTATATCTAAATCCCCCTTATCTTTTCCCAAACCCAGCATAAAAACCAATAATTCACTTTCTGTATAATCACTCTTTTCATATTTATTTTTCCACAACTTCATTATATGTACCCTTTCTGTTTTCAAACATTTACATTCAATTAACAAATGCCTAATATTTTCAATTCCTTCCTTACATAATTTACAAAATAAATCACCCATATTTTTCCATTTACATGTATATTCTTTTGTAGCTAAAGATCCCGTTCGAGCCTTAAACAATAAACTACTTTCCTTACTATTATCATATATTAACTCACACCTAATATTCTGTTTATTTCTATATATATTTAAACTCTTTTTACTCTCCATACTATTTCTCCATCTCTCTAACTTCCTAGTCTTTATTAATAAATTTATTCTTTTGTCCCATTCCTTACTACTATAACACTCAATAATCCTCTTAACACAATCATCCCATCTTTTATAAAAATATACTGATATAAATTCTTTATCCAAATCTTTTGCATACCGCATTACCTTTCTCACCCATCTTGTTACCTGCCCTTTACTCATAACCCAATTAAATACTATTTTAGCTATTCTTTTATTATCCATAAACTGCAATCTACCAAACATTTTCATTTTACTTTTTGCATCTCTTATATGAAAACTTGACCATCCCATTTCTCCTTGAATTGCCTCCCTTACTGTCCATACTTCTGCATCCAATGCATGTCTTCCTACTTCCCTTTGAGCTTTTTCTAAATAATCTAATATCTTTTTACTAACATATAATGCATCATTACCATATGTTAACCCCTGCTACTGCAACTCCTTTCCATATAACTCTAGTTACATCATATTTATTATATGAAAATACTGTTAATTTCTTTATCAATCCCTTTCTTTTCTTTGCTTCATTTATCAATTTTTTCTCCCATTCATCCAAATAATTTTTCTGATTACTTAAAATAATTCCCAAATAACTATATCTATTCACCACACTAACTTAATATCTCCCAATAAAAATTCTACATCTTCTCTTTCCTCAGTATTAACCATCATTATATTTGATTTTTCTTCACTAAATTTAATCCCCATCTCTTTACCCACCCTTGCACATGTCCTCAACATAACTTCCATATCTTCTCTTTTTTCTGCACACAAAAATATATCATCCACAAAAAAAAAACCTGACAAAATATATACTCCCTTACTACCTATTAACGGTATCTCTATCCCTCTTCCTAATCTTTCTATTGCTCTTTCCATTTCACTCAAATATAACACAAACGACATAGGTGACATAGGGCATCCTTGCCTTAGTCCCACACCATTTTTAACTTTAATTGATTCTATATTCTCTAATTGATATATATAATAATTATTTTCATATAATTTCTTAATAATATCTATTAAAGCTTCATCCATTCCCAAATTTCCTAAACTTATCCATAATCTATTTCTATTTACTCTATCATCTGCCTTCTTTATATCTATAAAACTCATATATAACTGTTTACCTGCATTCCTACTCATATCCATAAGTTGTGTAACTACAAATAAACTATCTCCTATACGCCTATCTAATCTAAAACCTCCTTGCATTTCCCCCACTACATTATTCCCTTCCATCCATTTTACAACTTTACTAGCCACCATATACGAGAAAACTTTATATAAAACTGATGTTACCGCTATCGGTCTATAATTATTCAACTTTCTATGATCCTTACCCTTTCCTTTAAATAATAACCTTACTCTTGTATTACTCCAACTACTTGAGAAAACTCTATTCTGTGTCATTTTATTAAAACAGGATAATTTTACTTTTGCCCTATATCCTAAATTTATTACCATCTCTGCTGCCCATCCATCTAAACCTCTTGCCTTCCCACTTTTCAATTTCTTCTCTACCTCATTTAGTTCATTTTCTGAAAAGCTAATATTCCCATTACTATATTCTTTCATATTTTCTAACATTCTATCATTCACATCTAACATCTTTTCTATATTCATTACATAACTATTTAAGATTCTCTCTAAATCCTCTCTAGAACTACACTCGGTTCCCTCATCATCTAGTAATACTAACTCTCTCTACCCTACATTTCTCCTTTTAATATAATTCCAAAATTTTTTACTCCCATCTCTTCCACTTTTATTAATATCCTCCAACAATTTATTATTCAATTTCATTCTCTCTATATAAATATCTATTTTAGCCAACTTCTTCTTTTCTAAGTACTTTTCCCATTTAGCATTAATATCTTTTTCACTTTCCTTATTCTTAATAGCACACTTATATTCTCTACATGCTTCTTTCTTTTCTTTTACACTTTTACTAATTTTAATTTTTTTATTACTTTTATTCTTTTCAATATTCTCACCTAAAACCCTATTTGCAACTTTTTCTACTTCCTTACACCAATCCTTATACTCATCCCCAACCCACTCTTTCATTATTTCTTCAACTTGTATTTTATACTCTTCCAATTTATTCTTATCATTCACTCTCCATCCACATCTTTCACTATTATTTCTACTTTTATTTCTATTCTCCATCACATTACTAACCATTTCAATTACCATGAAATTATGATCACTAGTGCATACTTTTTCTTCATTATCAAATACCTTAATTTTCCGTATTTTATTTATTCCCTCTTTCTCTACCAATACATAATCTATTGTGTGAAATATATTATTTCTGGACCATGTGTATTGTCCCTCATAAATATTTAATAAATTTCCAATACTCAAATTCACTTTCTGACAAAAATTCTTCAAAAGCTGTCCATTTTTATTATCTACATCATCAATTTCTTCAATATGTCCATTCATATCCCCTATAACCATTATTCTCTTCCCCTTTTCTTTAAAACTTTGTATATCCTTAACTAAACATTCGTATATGTTACTATTCCACTCCAATATAATTTGACTATCTCCAGTAGCTATATAAACTATAGCCACCATCCATTCTTGTCTACCCAACCTTATTTTGAACCACAAGTGTTCTTGACATTTAACAATATTTAAATGTTTTTTTGATATAACAACTATACCACCACCCCTTTTTTCTTTTTCTTTTCTATTTATACCCTGCCATACCAACTGTTCCAAAATAGGTTCTTCTTCTTCTCTTAAATATGTTTCCACTACTGCTAATACATCAAGCTCTTCATTTTCAATTGTTTTATTTAATTCCACTAAGTGCAAACCTTTGTAATCAATGGATGCAGGAAGGTTTATGCATGAAATTCCTATCTAGTGCCTACTCATCCAACATCTTCAGACTAGTTTCTAGCTTGTGGCTTTCGTCTGTGAGGAGCTTTGGATTTGAGAACACTGCCTCTAGATCTTAGAATCTAATGCAACCCTCCAACAATCACCTTTTACCTATTTATTTAATTATAATGCTAGAAACCAAAGATGAAAACACCATAATGTTTCCAACCCAAGCTCATTTGCTTGTATAGTCATATAGATCTGAACTCAGTTTAGCATCCATACAATTTGGTGTCTTTAGTTTTTTAAAAACTTTAGTCACCATTATCACATGAGCAAGATATGAAATGGTGATCATATAATGTTTTGATCATTATCAGAGATCTCTAAACTTTTATATTTTCTTATATTACATTTTTATTTTTTTTTAGTTAAAATGATGAAAGTTACAGATGCAGATAAAACAACTAGGAAAAAATATAAAATTATTTTTAAAAAGTACAAATAAAAAAAAAAAGAAGTAAAAGAGTTTGTTTTTGAGAAAGAATATTTATTTCAACAAGATACCATAATAACACCAACAATACCACATTGGCTTAATCTTTATAGTATTGCTAAATTGTTTTCAGAAATATCTTAATGATTATTTATTCCAAAAGTTAATAGGTCAAAATGGAGTATGAATATCCACTAAGAATATTCTATTTATCACAATTACTCTTTTATCTTTAAATTACCAAGAAGATTTCTCTAAAGTATGCATATGATAAGCTTTGAGAAATCATGAACATATGCCATTGCATTATTCTTAGTAGTATCCTAAGATATTTATTATTGCAGAATAACAATCTCTACTACTTAATTCCATCTACAATTTCCTTTAAATAGTTGGATGTAATGTATTATATTTTATCCAGTATTAAATCAGTTTTTTCTTGGGGTGTTTATTTGAAGCCAGAGTTCTCTGTAGATTATTTTAATAATTATAAGATATTTATTTTATATAGCGCTATGTTTTATAAACTGTAATATTAATAATTAGCCATTAAGCTAGTGCACATGCACTTTGTGGATTTTTAAACTATAACTGAATACTCTCACTTTCCAAACACAAGATAAAGTCTTTGTGAAAAGATAGAATGAATCCATCTATCTTTTTGACCCAAATGTTTATGTATGGGCAAATCTTAAGCATTTGGAAATGAGAGTGTGAAGATGTTAAGCAATCACTTTAAATTACTTTTACTATGCCTGAATGAATGACACTTGCAAAATTTTTTAGAATTTATGATGTCATTCTTATTTGAAATTAAACATATGTAAATAAGATAATGATGTATCGTAAATTTTAGAAAATTTCACATCATTCATAGTAAAAGTAACTTAAAGAGATCACTTAACATCTTCATACTCTTATTTCCAAACGCTTAAGATTTGCCCATACATAAATGTTTGGGTCGAAAAGATAGATGGATTCATTCTATCTCTTGTGTTTGGAAAGTGAGAGTATTCATTCATAGTTTAAAAATCCACAAAGTGCATATGCATTAGCTTAATGGCTAATTTTTAATAATTATAGTAAAGATCTTGTACAAAACAGATTAGAGTCTAGTAGATTTTTAATTTTAAAAATTATTTATTTTATCTATATTAATGTTACTATCACTACTATATTTTTTACTCAAGTGGTATTTCTTATTATTTTAACAAATAGATTGCTAAAAATGTTTATCTTTCTTTGCCTGATTCTTGTAAAATATCTATAATGATTTCATCATTTTTAGGAGAATTTTCATCTTTTTACACATTTAATTACTTGCTTCTCTTCATTATTTAAAAATGTGTGTCATTTCAAAGGAGGTTAGACTAGTCTATGTTTTTTGTTTATTGTTAGTATTTTTATTATTATATATTTCAATATAGATTTTTTTTATACTTTCACAATCTCATTTCTCATTTTATTAAGGCTCAACTTTATTATAGGTGTAATAACTTTTCTTTCAAAATCAAGATATTGTTTTATATGTTTGAGATTTAAATTTTTTTTAAAAAATTGGTACTGAAACATTTGACTATAATCCCACTTGATGGCATTGTTCCTACAACAAAACATATCAATATAACGTTACCGGGCCATCATTTTCTTTTAATATTTTAGCAAATAAACAATGCACAGATGGTTTTTTGAAAATTATATATATATATTTTAAGTAATTGAATATATTTGAAAAGAATAACAATATTTTTTTCCCCTTTGTAAAAAATGTTAGTTTTTTTTTTTGCTAATTTTTTTTTATTGGTTCAAATATAGTTTTATTTTTGGTTTTTAAACAATGCATGTCTCATAACAACAAGAAGTAGAAAAAGGTCCACAAAGTTATATCTGTGATTCACTCTGAGATGATTAAATCTTGCAGCCTCCAAATCAGAACTTCAGTACCCCTTCCAGCTGTCGGAATAGATGCTAGAGCCAGGCTAGATGTTGTTGTGTATGAACTGCTGATCAAGCAGCATGGACAAGAAATGAGGCTTTTGCGATACAGCTCTAAAATGGCTTGTGTCCAATTGATGGCCATGCCTTTGGATAATTCTAATTCTGTGGCCACACAAGCCACTGTGAGCTCATCCCTGCTCCAGTAGTAGATTACCCATAACACTTTCATTGGGTCTATTTTGCATCCGTCGAACCAGATGCAGTTGTGAACAGAACACTTTCGATGGCACAAACTTGATTTGCATTCCATTTCATATGTCCTGTGTTTTCTTATAATCATTTCCCCCCACAGACAGAGGTCTTCTTTATTGGTAGAACTTGTTTCTCTTGCAGGAAGGCCACAGCGGATGTTTCGGTATTTGGCAATAGCAGCAGTTTGAAAGCAGACTGTTTTTCAGCAGCAGCCATTTTTTCAGTCTCACAAGCTCTCACAAGATACGAGACTTTTGCCTGATGTCTGCCAAATCACCACATTTCCTACATTTGGCCCACACCTAGGGGGATAGTGAGGTTGGGTAGAGTGTGACAATTCATAGGACATCCTACTACTTCCTGTAGGTTTTACAAGAATTATTTTGGTCTGCGTATTGGTGCACTTTTTGACTTTACAACTACTGACACCTTCTCATGATATGATAGCAATCTGTTAATTGTCAGCATTTGTAAAGAGTGTAAACAACATGTAGCAGCCTTAATTGTCAGCATTCGTAAAGAATGTAGACAACATGTAGCAGCCTGAACTGATATGGTAGGCTAAGTGTGAATTGTGAGAGCATTTGATCACAGAGCATACTGCAAGCCATACTGACACTAGCCAAAAGAGTCAGTTGCTAATAATAATTGAGAAGTTTGGCCTAATAAATAGTATTTTGACCTAATTTTGGCTAGCAACAATGCCATCAAGTGGAATGGATGGTCATATGTTTCAGTACCAAAAATTTTCTTGACATTTCTCAGTAATTTTTACTATAAATAATTCCAGAAATTCACTTCTTCTAAATGAATTATTTTAAAATATTTTCATATTGCCTTTTTAGCTTATTTTGTTTTATTTCAGTAATAATTTAATGATAAATTGATCTGATTTAGTTCTTACTATCTCTATAGTTGTTCTAGTAAGTATCTGTTATCTTCTTAATTATTCTCATTCAAGTTAGAGCCATCTTCAGAGCCTGTTAATAATTTTAAATGATTTGTAAATTTTACCATTAATTTGTTGGAATATTTCTGAATGTTAGAAAAAATCAATTACTAATGATAACATTTTTTTATTGTCTTTTGTAACTCATATCTTGCTTCTCACTTATCAGTGAATACTTTCTGTGTTGAATCTATATAGTACATATATGTTTTTTTATTAATAATAAATAGAGTTAAAAAAAATTTTTTGTATTAAATGCTTTTATTTATCATTCACCAAAAGGGAAATAAATAATTGTTTCTTCAACCACAATTGGGAATTTTAGATTTAATTTGAAATAAGAGCATGGAGGATCCAGAAATTAATGAAGTCAATTCCTTGTTATAAAAAATAGAGTGATTTAATCAATTTCTGGACTTCCATGCTTTCATATCAAGTTAAATGTAATACCATCAATTGTGGTTAAAGAAACAATTACTTTTTTGCTTTTTCATGCATAATAAATGAAAGCATTTAATATTTAAAAAAGTTATCTCTATTCATTTTTAACTTTTTAGTATTGGCACAGTAAATAAAAATGTAAAACTATATTGTACTTTAAATTGACTTAACACTTATAGTTTATATATATATATCACTAGATATTTCTCCTATAAGTTAATATATATCCCTTATGTAAACATATTTGTATATGTATATAATAATATAAATGTATAATAAATCATTTAATGAGTAAAAATATGAAAATATCCTTCTAAGTAAAAAATGTTCTTTTTAATTGAAAATTTTTATTTTTTACTTTTTTAAAAACTATTGCAAACAGATTTTACTTAATATATATGATTTTATTTTAAATCAAATTGATATTTATAATTTATCATTAGATATTCTGCATATGTATATTACGTATGTATATATCATATTTAATATGTTTGCATAATTATATATGTGTATAATAAAACACCAATTAACTTAAAATATAAAGACATTTTTTTGTTGAAAAGCATTTTACTTTTTTTTTATTTGAAAAAAAAATTTAAAATAAGCTTAAAGCTTAATAAACTATATTGTAAACTAACTTTACTATATTCTAACTTAAATTACACAAGTTAAACCAAGCAATCACATGCATTTCTTAAAACATATTGAAATTTTAAGAACAGTTTTTAAGTGTAATATCAAAATATTCAAAATTTTCCTGCTTAGTGTTCCATATGTAATAAATTAAGTCCCCTACTTAAAATATTATAATGCCTTATCACCTTGGTAATGATTTAAAAAACATATCCAAATTTTCAACAAATTATATTGAATTTAAATCTATTAAACTTCAATTTAAAAATATTAATATAACTTTTAAATTGAAACCAAAAATTATCTATACTGCTCTCTTGTGAGTCTTATTTAAAACATACTAAAGTTCTAAAAATCAATTGTAAATTTGATATCAAAATATTCAAAATTTCATTACTCACAGTTTCAGATCTAAGAAACTATATCACCTACCAAAAATATTGTAGTCTCATATTGCTTTGCCTGGTATATCTTTCTTATGTACTAAATTTGAACCAATTCTATTGAATGTAAATCTATTAAACCTCGATTCTAAAATTGTATTCTAACTTAAATAATAAAAATGATTACAATATATTAAATAAAAGCATTTAAATATATAATTCAATTTTACTATATCTTCATTTGGATTCTTCAGTGTTCATTTTATTTTTTGATTTTTTTCAACAACAACAATAATGATGATGATGCAATTTTTTTAATTGAAATTCATAATTATAAATCTCCATATCTATAGCTTTCTATTTTCCATTTTTACAGTTACAATCTTCATGAGTTTGTTCAAAAGCAAGAGAGAGTGTACAAGATTATTCTCTTGTATGCTGATAAAAGAACAAAGGATGCGCAGAAGTTTCAAAAACTGGATCGAGGTATAAAAAGAGGAGGACAACTTCGATCTGAATCTTCTCTTTACCTTCTAGTTATGTGTCTGAAAGTTGGAGGTTTCCATGAGCATAACCTGTGGCAGTAATATACTTTTGCACAGATACGCCATTTGCTGTACCAAGCTGTCACGCAAGCATGGAAATGGGCCTTGTGAAGATCACTTTTTGCAATGAAAGTATCACTACAACCATGCCTTTTCTCCAGCTATAGAACGGAACAATAATGGAAGATGCCAGCAGGAGAGACCAATGGAAATTCTTATGAGCTTGGGATCCCATAAACCTATACCAACTTAACTTTTCCGATTGTGACAAAATTTGCAAACTATTCTTAAAAATAAGATCAAAATAATCCCGATAAAGACTTTAAATTTTTATTCTTCAAGAGATTCTTGTTTATCTAAGAACTATAATTGTTGAACTGTTTTTTTTTTATTAATTGATTCATATCTGGATTAGCATGCATGTCATCTTTCCAATTAATTAATTCATAATGTGTTTTTATATATATATTTTAATTTTTTAGAATAAAAATAGTTATTTCTAATACCAACTATTCATTGTACATTATTAATGATTATTAATAAATTTATTAATGTTAATTATTAAGATTTGAAAATATAATTTACCTTTGCCAACGCTGTTACCGAAACTCAATCCTCCGGAGTTTCCAGATAATTTCATCGTAACTAAATAAATAAAAGGGGTTTAGCCAGTGGATTCCGATACAGAATCCTGGCACCTTTCAAATAAATTAAAAGCTGGCTTACATGATCCCATTGTTTTAGTAGTTACATTAGTTAAAAGGGTGTTGTGTGACTAGGAAAAATAATTGCATCCATTAAATCTTACTGAATTGTCTGATGAAACAAATTTAATAGATAGGATGTAATTTGGTCACCCAGTACGGGTAGTTAACTCATAAAAAACCCTAATAGAGCAGTGGACGTAACAATATAGAGTAATTTTCAGCAAACTGTATACACCGGAATATTTTCAATACATAGAGTAGATAGAAGGAATTTGTTTTGTTTGAATTTTTTAAATCTTTTGAGAGAAATCAAAGGATATACTTGCAGTTAGAAGAAAACTTTTTTTTTTGCCTATATATATATATTGTGCCTATAAAATGTCTGTGATCCCTTTTTATCAAAGTATAAATTTTAAAAAAAAATTATTCACCTAAAATAATTCATTACTTTATTTAATAGTTGATAATTACCATCAACACATATTTGCGTAGTCACACACATCCCGACATTACTGCGAATAAACAAGAAATGGCAATTTTCTGTGGTATATATGTGTAAATAGAGCCAATAAAGGCACACACTTTAAATAATAAATATTTAGCAGTTATATAAATGAGGGGGGATGTATATAGGGTTCAAAGTAAATAAAGTGGAATAAAGAGTAATTAAATCAAACCATATACACTATAAATAATTAATAACACCAAACTATTAATTAAATTAAATAATTAAGGATGCGTTGCTTTAACAGACCAGATTATCAAAAGAATTAATAGCACAAGATCACAAAATATATAAGGGATTTGAATTTTGATTTTAAATTCCCACAGCTATTCAATCCATCTTATACAATTGATACATGTGACCACATACATGTGAAAAAGATAAATTATCTCCAGTATATATATTATAACCTACTCTCACATCACCACTCATGTACATTATATGAGCAAATGCCCAGGGCGCCAGTTCTATTAATGGATAGAACGATTTATCATTTTATCTGATTTATAATTAATGTTGAGACTCTTTTACTTATGTTTATCCTACAGCTTCACTCAGTGGGAGGTTACAGAAAGTTCATAACATATAAAGAATATAAATAAATGAAGGAAGAAATATTATAAGCTATCAAATAAAATATAAACCTTATTTATCAATTAACCAAATGATATAGGCTAGCAGAGTTTTATTTATTCCCTCTAACAAAATATAATTTCAATTTGATCTCTTCCATCATCCAGTTACACTCTATAATAGCTCAATATAACTCTGACAGAATAGAAAAGCACAACACTAAATAACTCTATTGTTCAGCACATCTTAATCTAAATAGCTGAATCAATGTTGATCTAGGAACACAAAATCAGATCTCAGGGAATCTATAACACAGTCGGACTAAGAACTATATTAGCCAGTAATTTATAACTCTAAATTATAATAAGATATAATGAAATAAATTGAATAATGTTTACTGGGCTAACGATTAGATAGTGAAGGAGATAGGGTATCTTTTAATCTCACATCATCATCCAAATAATGCTTTAACTAGGCAACACTTTTATAAGTTTATCACGTGGTAAAAATAGTTCATGTAATGTTTGGATCTAGAAACAATATTATCAGATCTTAGCATATTTAATATCAAAGCCATAAAATAATATATTTAATTGTTTGTAATAGATGTATGAAATATGGAAATGTGGAAACCAGAATTCGAATGCATATAAGAACAACTCGAAACACAGTTTTAAATAATAAACAAAGCTTTTATTTACACTTAAGGTTTAGTTAAAAATAAATAATATCAGAATAAGACTTTTGTCTTAATTTTAAAATTTACAAGCAAATTTATTAATTGAAATTTAGGATTATCCCCATTACATATTATACAGTTTATTATTGACATATTTATAAACGTAAATTAGCTAACAAATTATACCTTAATATTCTGACTTTGAATATGCAGGCTATCTAAATAATTGTTATCAAAATACAACACTGCATAAATCATACATTATATTATTGGGCACAATATACACTTTTTTGGAGAGGATATACTATCAATCATTGGAATAAAACAAGTTAATACATTTGTCTATCAAGAGAGCAACTTTAAGTAATCTTAGTTAAATAATCACTTTAAATACCTACAATTTCAGGCATACAAAATAAAATAGAAACACATACTAATCATACGGATGATTTCTAACTTATGGCAATTCAACATGATATACTGTATAATGTTTATCTTCAGATATATAAACTTAACAATATTATACCTTTATATCCGTGACATTATTTACATTATGCGTGTGTGTTACATCCCCTGCTTTAATAATAGAAAACAATATTTCTACACATTGTCAATTTATTCAGGAATTACTAAATAATTATTTAATTTCGGATGCTGGCATACACCTACCAGCAAATAGAACACTATATCTATTCTAATATTCAATAAAGAATTTAAATTAACTATTTATCTGACCACTGACCGGATTACACAGAGCTATATTTTATGATAATACAAACTATACGTTCAAGAGGAGTCCAGCACATGAGGAGCGAACAAACTCTTTAACTAATATATCAACAATAACTTATTTGAATCTGAAATACACTATTGGTGAAATTTTTCTCATCACCAAACAAACAATGGGAAAATGTCACTTGACTTCATAAATATCATTTCATAATACGTACGTATGCAATCTAAAATAGGCTCCACTCATGGCAAAATACTTAAAAATATACTAAGGGGAAAAATCTTTCATCCCTACAAACATAGAACGTATCAAGAATAACTTCCTTTTTCATAGCTCTTCTACATATCTAGCATTATACGCTGGCAGATAAATACGCACAGATAAATCACTCATTCCTTCAACTCTTTAGAATATGACAACATCCGAAATTTATATTAAGAAATAGTTATAAAACCAAATGTTTACTAAGTAAATATAATAATTGCACAGAATAGACACACAAATGCACAAATAAGAGTATGAAAAACCATTCTAAGTTATATAATATGTGAAAGTTACGATAGATAAATAACATATTAAAATATGAATTTTTTTTTATCTTAAATGAGAAATTCATTTGTTTCAAATTTAAATAATATTAATTATTATGAACAGCAGTACTCTAATAAATTAGTTTTATTACCTCTAACACAATATTTTTTTTTTATTCTTTCTCTAGCTACTCTTGAAAATTAATTGTCACTTCGAGATAAAGAAAGATATATAAGATTGAACCATCTTTAATAATATACCCAAAATATATATGTTTCACTTTCAAATAAAAGAAAACAAATCACACTTAAGCAATAAGATTTTACCAGCATATCCATCGTTTTTGTGGGTATGCTATCCTGAGATGTTCTCGAAGCTTGCAAATTAAATAAACATATAATATTAAATACATATAACACTAAACCTGTCTAACTATCTATGATATATATACCATTAACAATAAATAAATAAAAAATAAATAGAGTCATTCTTCTTTTAAACTTAAAAAGAATATATATATATATATATTCACTTGCAAAGTTCCTTTTCAAGCTTACTAAATGATCCGGAGATGAATCCCAAAATGAGTGCGTGTTTAAATATGAATATGAAACAGAAAATAAGTTCTTGTAGGACAAAACAATTATAATTCACAATTAATTTAGTAAACATCCAATGTCCTTTAGCCATATGCTAATAGAGTTTACTTAATATCACATATGACGATAAATATTTATAATAATAAATACGTGGAAAGACAGTTTCAGCTATTAATTGGTATATTCTGTTATTTATTTTTAAGCACATCTCAAGTATTTAATTCAATGATAACTTAACATATTTTTCTGCAGAAAATATTCCCTTTCATAGTTTATAGATTGGTATTTGCATTATTAACTTTAATAAATTGCTGGTAATTGTCCACAAGCAATTTGTATTTCCTTAAACATTAACACCTATATCCATATATTGAAGAGAACAAAAATATGTAATATTAAAGTCCTTCTATTTGATTTAGACATCTATATTTGGGAAGTAGTAGTAATTAATTATTCTGGGTAAGTCATATTTCTATTCCTTTAATAAAACACTTATTATTTTATAAACATAAAATAAGATATAAAGTTAGTATTCCGCAATAATTATTAAATATCAAACACATAATCAAGTACACGTATCCTTTTAAACTTTAACTTCACTTTTGTATAAGTAAAATATAAGTCAAACAGAGAACTTATTACAGTAAATTTTGTTAAACAAGTCTGCATATATTCCCATGATGAAGAAACATTATAGACATCGCACATAGGACTTAAAAAATTATAAAGTTCTTGCATTTTGATATTCTTTTTAACGGAGATAAATAACAGTAAATGAAATAACGTAAGTTTAGTATCAGAAAAGCACATCTTTAAACAAAATGAAAGTGTTAATTTAAATGTTTTAATTAGACAAAAGAAGCAAGATTGATACCTTTATATTTTTTATTCAGACACTATCCTGAATAAAGCTTAAACGTCTGGAGTTTCAGTAATAAGCTTCATGAAAAGGCTGCTTTAAAGTTTCACTTTAAACTGTTTTGGAAGAGAGATATATAATCGATAGCAGCAGGAAATGAAAAGTACACTTGTTGAAATTACAAAAGATAATGTCCTTCTCTTTTTTTATTATTATTATTAACTATTATTAGCTATTAGTTAAAAAAAAAATCTCCCCACCAATCAAAAAGGTCACCTGATCATCAGAAGCTTTACTCCCACGTTTTTTTTAACACTTAATTAATATTCAAAAAAAAATCTTTTCTAAAAAAAATTATCTTGACCTTCACAATTAAGTCAAATCAAATGAAACAAAAAAAATAGCTTTTTACAAACTTAAAACAAATGAATATCAATTAGCTATTAAATAAAATGGTTTATAATATTATTTAAGTTGGTCAAATAATTTACTAATTCAAATATGCATTAATCATTAAAGAAGATATATTTTTGCAAAATTATTAAAGATAATTACTGTAATTTAAATGTTTTATTGTAAGTTTGAATATATCGTTTGTTGTAATTAGGATATGAAATAGAAATGAGATAATGACACATTCATACATATACGCTGCTATGTGAATATTAAATTATTCTAATTAAAACATACCTAATATGTCTATGGGTTACAACTGACTATAATATTAGTAAATAAATGGGTATCAATGAATAATAAATCAGAAAACCATTCAACACACCAATACTATCTTATAAATAAATAAAACAAACCTTGCATCAATCCAACTACTATCATAACACTTTCTGTAATAATCCACCCCCTTCCTTGTATTAAACACTATCAAAATATAATAACAACAATAAATGCTTGAAAAATTGCTAACCAAAATGCACAGTTGGCCCACATATGAGTTTTTGAGCCATTAATAGAAAAATTTTAAAATTTTAAGGCGATTTCATTTTTTTTAGTACAATGCAGTTATTCATTACTGATATAACACAGCTTAATTACTTGTGTCCATTCAGAAGGTCACAATATATATATATGAAAAACAAAAACAAGTTACTCACGTAACCTGCTATCACTTGTTATTTATGTTCAAAAGATGGCGCTTTACCAAAACCACCGAACAAGTGTAAAATTTGTTTACATAAATGAAAAAAGAGTCAGAATTAACTACCTCTTTCATTTGCTCACCCCCAGATCAGCTGATTTCAAGCTGGTTTGCTCTCCTCAGTGAGGGATAGAGTATACAAACTAGATCTAAACACTGACTCTCAAGTGTTTATGCAAAATGTTTCTATCAGATTGCAAGCGTGAATTTTTCAGACCGGTAAAGTCTTCAAACTCAGCCTAGCAAGCCAGATATTTATATGGGTCTGATCTCAGTTCAGTATCACCATATAATCAAAGTCTCTGCAATATATATCATTGCAAGAAAACTTTAAAGGTACATTTATGAAAAACAAGTTACTCACGTAACCTGCTATCACTTGTTATTTATGTTCAAAAGATGGCGCTTTACCAAAACCACCGAACAAGTGTAAAATTTGTTTACATAAACGAAAAAAGAGTCAGAATTAACTACCTCTTTCATTTGCTCACCCCCAGATCAGCTGATTTCAAGCTTGTTTGCTCTCTTCAGTGAGGGATAGAGTATAGAAACTAGATCTAAACACTGACTCTCAAGTGTTTATGCAAAACGTTTCTATCAGATTGCAAGCATGAATTTTTCAGACCGGTAAAGTCTTCAAACTCAGCCTAGCAAGCCAGATATTTATATGGATCTGATCTCAGTTCAGTATCACCATATAATCAAAGTCTCTGCAATATATATCATTGCAAGAAAACTTTAAAGGTACATTTATGAAAAACAAAAACAAGTTACTCACGTAACCTGCTATCACTTGTTATTTATGTTCAAAAGATGGTGCTTTACCAAAACCACCGAACAAGTGTAAAATTTGTTTACATAAACGAAAAAAGAGTCAGAATTAACTACTTCTTTCATTTGCTCACCCCCAGATCAGCTGATTTCAAGCTGGTTTGCTCTCCTCAGTGAGGGATAAAGTATAGAAACTAGATCTAAACACTGAAGATCAGACCCATATAAATATCTGGCTTGCTAGGCTGAGTTTGAAGACTTTACCGGTCTGAAAAATTCACGCTTGCAATCTGATAGAAACGTTTTGCATAAACACTTGAGAGTCAGTGTTTAGATCTAGTTTCTATACTCTATCCCTCACTGAGGAGAGCAAACCAGCTTGAAATCAGCTGATCTGGGGGTGAGCAAATGAAAGAGGTAGTTAATTCTGACTCTTTTTTCGTTTATGTAAACAAATTTTACACTTGTTCGGTGGTTTTGGTAAAGCGCCATCTTTTGAACATAAATAACAAGTGATAGCAGGTTACGTGAGTAACTTGTTTTTGTTTTTCATAAATGTACCTTTAAAGTTTTCTTGCAATGATATATATTGCAGAGACTTTGATTATATGGTGATACTGAACTGAGATCAGACCCATAAAAATATCTGGCTTGCTAGGCTGAGTTTGAAGACTTTACCGGTCTGAAAAATTCATGCTTGCAATCTGATAGAAACGTTTTGCATAAACACTTGAGAGTCAGTGTTTAGATCTAGTTTCTATACTCTATCCCTCACTGAGGAGAGCAAACCAGCTTGAAATCAGCTGATCTGGGGGTGAGCAAATGAAAGAGGTAGTTAATTCTGACTCTTTTTTCGTTTATGTAAACAAATTTTACACTTGTTCGGTGGTTTTGGTAAAGCGCCATCTTTTGAACATAAATAACAAGTGATAGCAGGTTACGTGAGTAACTTGTTTTTGTTTTTCATAAATGTACCTTTAAAGTTTTCTTGCAATGATATATATTGCAGAGACTTTGATTATATGGTGATACTGAACTGAGATCAGACCCATATAAATATCTGGCTTGCTAGGCTGAGTTTGAAGACTTTACCGGTCTGAAAAATTCACGCTTGCAATCTGATAGAAACGTTTTGCATAAACACTTGAGAGTCAGTGTTTAGATCTAGTTTCTATACTCTATCCCTCACTGAGGAGAGCAAACCAGCTTGAAATCAGCTGATCTGGGGGTGAGCAAATGAAAGAGGTAGTTAATTCTGACTCTTTTTTCGTTTATGTAAACAAATTTTACACTTGTTTGATGGTTTTGGTAAAGCGCCATCTTTTGAACATAAATAACAAGTGATAGCAGGTTACGTGAGTAACTTGTTTTTGTTTTTCATAAATGTACCTTTAAAGTTTTCTTGCAATGATATATATTGCAGAGACTTTGATTATATGGTGATACTGAACTGAGATCAGACCCATATAAATATCTGGCTTGCTAGGCTGAGTTTGAAGACTTTACCGGTCTGAAAAATTCACGCTTGCAATCTGATAGAAACGTTTTGCATAAACACTTGAGAGTCAGTGTTTAGATCTAGTTTCTATACTCTATCCCTCACTGAGGAGAGCAAACCAGCTTGAAATCAGCTGATCTGGGGGTGAGCAAATGAAAGAGGTAGTTAATTCTGACTCTTTTTTCGTTTATGTAAACAAATTTTACACTTGTTCGGTGGTTTTGGTAAAGCGCCATCTTTTGAACATAAATAACAAGTGATAGCAGGTTACGTGAGTAACTTGTTTTTGTTTTTCATAAATGTACCTTTAAAGTTTTCTTGCAATGATATATATTGCAGAGACTTTGATTATATGGTGATACTGAACTGAGATCAGACCCATATAAATATCTGGCTTGCTAGGCTGAGTTTGAAGACTTTACCGGTCTGAAAAATTCACGCTTGCAATCTGATAGAAACGTTTTGCATAAACACTTGAGAGTCAGTGTTTAGATCTAGTTTCTATACTCTATCCCTCACTGAGGAGAGCAAACCAGCTTGAAATCAGCTGATCTGGGGGTGAGCAAATGAAAGAGGTAGTTAATTCTGACTCTTTTTTCGTTTATGTAAACAAATTTTACACTTGTTCGGTGGTTTTGGTAAAGCGCCATCTTTTGAACATAAATAACAAGTGATAGCAGGTTACGTGAGTAACTTGTTTTTGTTTTTCATAAATGTACCTTTAAAGTTTTCTTGCAATGATATATATTGCAGAGACTTTGATTATATGGTGATACTGAACTGAGATCAGACCCATATAAATATCTGGCTTGCTAGGCTGAGTTTGAAGACTTTACCGGTCTGAAAAATTCACGCTTGCAATCTGATAGAAACGTTTTGCATAAACACTTGAGAGTCAGTGTTTAGATCTAGTTTCTATACTCTATCCCTCACTGAGGAGAGCAAACCAGCTTGAAATCAGCTGATCTGGGGGTGAGCAAATGAAAGAGGTAGTTAATTCTGACTCTTTTTTCGTTTATGTAAACAAATTTTACACTTGTTCGGTGGTTTTGGTAAAGCGCCATCTTTTGAACATAAATAACAAGTGATAGCAGGTTACGTGAGTAACTTGTTTTTGTTTTTCATAAATGTACCTTTAAAGTTTTCTTGCAATGATATATATTGCAGAGACTTTGATTATATGGTGATACTGAACTGAGATCAGACCCATATAAATATCTGGCTTGCTAGGCTGAGTTTGAAGACTTTACCGGTCTGAAAAATTCACGCTTGCAATCTGATAGAAACGTTTTGCATAAACACTTGAGAGTCAGTGTTTAGATCTAGTTTCTATACTCTATCCCTCACTGAGGAGAGCAAACCAGCTTGAAATCAGCTGATCTGGGGGTGAGCAAATGAAAGAGGTAGTTAATTCTGACTCTTTTTTCGTTTATGTAAACAAATTTTACACTTGTTCGGTGGTTTTGGTAAAGCGCCATCTTTTGAACATAAATAACAAGTGATAGCAGGTTACGTGAGTAACTTGTTTTTGTTTTTCATAAATGTACCTTTAAAGTTTTCTTGCAATGATATATATTGCAGAGACTTTGATTATATGGTGATACTGAACTGAGATCAGACCCATATAAATATCTGGCTTGCTAGGCTGAGTTTGAAGACTTTACCGGTCTGAAAAATTCACGCTTGCAATCTGATAGAAACGTTTTGCATAAACACTTGAGAGTCAGTGTTTAGATCTAGTTTCTATACTCTATCCCTCACTGAGGAGAGCAAACCAGCTTGAAATCAGCTGATCTGGGGGTGAGCAAATGAAAGAGGTAGTTAATTCTGACTCTTTTTTCGTTTATGTAAACAAATTTTACACTTGTTCGGTGGTTTTGGTAAAGCGCCATCTTTTGAACATAAATAACAAGTGATAGCAGGTTACGTGAGTAACTTGTTTTTGTTTTTCATAAATGTACCTTTAAAGTTTTCTTGCAATGATATATATTGCAGAGACTTTGATTATATGGTGATACTGAACTGAGATCAGACCCATATAAATATCTGGCTTGCTAGGCTGAGTTTGAAGACTTTACCGGTCTGAAAAATTCACGCTTGCAATCTGATAGAAACGTTTTGCATAAACACTTGAGAGTCAGTGTTTAGATCTAGTTTCTATACTCTATCCCTCACTGAGGAGAGCAAACCAGCTTGAAATCAGCTGATCTGGGGGTGAGCAAATGAAAGAGGTAGTTAATTCTGACTCTTTTTTCGTTTATGTAAACAAATTTTACACTTGTTCGGTGGTTTTGGTAAAGCGCCATCTTTTGAACATAAATAACAAGTGATAGCAGGTTACGTGAGTAACTTGTTTTTGTTTTTCATAAATGTACCTTTAAAGTTTTCTTGCAATGATATATATTGCAGAGACTTTGATTATATGGTGATACTGAACTGAGATCAGACCCATATAAATATCTGGCTTGCTAGGCTGAGTTTGAAGACTTTACCGGTCTGAAAAATTCACGCTTGCAATCTGATAGAAACGTTTTGCATAAACACTTGAGAGTCAGTGTTTAGATCTAGTTTCTATACTCTATCCCTCACTGAGGAGAGCAAACCAGCTTGAAATCAGCTGATCTGGGGGTGAGCAAATGAAAGAGGTAGTTAATTCTGACTCTTTTTTCGTTTATGTAAACAAATTTTACACTTGTTCGGTGGTTTTGGTAAAGCGCCATCTTTTGAACATAAATAACAAGTGATAGCAGGTTACGTGAGTAACTTGTTTTTGTTTTTCATAAATGTACCTTTAAAGTTTTCTTGCAATGATATATATTGCAGAGACTTTGATTATATGGTGATACTGAACTGAGATCAGACCCATATAAATATCTGGCTTGCTAGGCTGAGTTTGAAGACTTTACCGGTCTGAAAAATTCACGCTTGCAATCTGATAGAAACGTTTTGCATAAACACTTGAGAGTCAGTGTTTAGATCTAGTTTCTATACTCTATCCCTCACTGAGGAGAGCAAACCAGCTTGAAATCAGCTGATCTGGGGGTGAGCAAATGAAAGAGGTAGTTAATTCTGACTCTTTTTCGTTTATGTAAACAAATTTTACACTTGTTCGGTGGTTTTGGTAAAGCGCCATCTTTTGAACATAAATAACAAGTGATAGCAGGTTACGTGAGTAACTTGTTTTTGTTTTTCATAAATGTACCTTTAAAGTTTTCTTGCAATGATATATATTGCAGAGACTTTGATTATATGGTGATACTGAACTGAGATCAGACCCATATAAATATCTGGCTTGCTAGGCTGAGTTTGAAGACTTTACCGGTCTGAAAAATTCACGCTTGCAATCTGATAGAAACGTTTTGCATAAACACTTGAGAGTCAGTGTTTAGATCTAGTTTCTATACTCTATCCCTCACTGAGGAGAGCAAACCAGCTTGAAATCAGCTGATCTGGGGGTGAGCAAATGAAAGAGGTAGTTAATTCTGACTCTTTTTTCGTTTATGTAAACAAATTTTACACTTGTTCGGTGGTTTTGGTAAAGCGCCATCTTTTGAACATAAATAACAAGTGATAGCAGGTTACGTGAGTAACTTGTTTTTGTTTTTCATAAATGTACCTTTAAAGTTTTCTTGCAATGATATATATTGCAGAGACTTTGATTATATGGTGATACTGAACTGAGATCAGACCCATATAAATATCTGGCTTGCTAGGCTGAGTTTGAAGACTTTACCGGTCTGAAAAATTCACGCTTGCAATCTGATAGAAACGTTTTGCATAAACACTTGAGAGTCAGTGTTTAGATCTAGTTTCTATACTCTATCCCTCACTGAGGAGAGCAAACCAGCTTGAAATCAGCTGATCTGGGGGTGAGCAAATGAAAGAGGTAGTTAATTCTGACTCTTTTTTCGTTTATGTAAACAAATTTTACACTTGTTCGGTGGTTTTGGTAAAGCGCCATCTTTTGAACATAAATAACAAGTGATAGCAGGTTACGTGAGTAACTTGTTTTTGTTTTTCATAAATGTACTTTTAAAGTTTTCTTGCAATGATATATATTGCAGAGACTTTGATTATATGGTGATACTGAACTGAGATCAGACCCATATAAATATCTGGCTTGCTAGGCTGAGTTTGAAGACTTTACCGGTCTGAAAAATTCACGCTTGCAATCTGATAGAAACGTTTTGCATAAACACTTGAGAGTCAGTGTTTAGATCTAGTTTCTATACTCTATCCCTCACTGAGGAGAGCAAACCAGCTTGAAATCAGCTGATCTGGGGGTGAGCAAATGAAAGAGGTAGTTAATTCTGACTCTTTTTTCGTTTATGTAAACAAATTTTACACTTGTTCGGTGGTTTTGGTAAAGCGCCATCTTTTGAACATATATATATATAATGCTGAACCAGCACTCGTCAGTTGGTCATATCATCTTCCACACATATATACAATCACTGCTCAGTTTATATTAAGATAGCAAGTCATCAAACATTAATGGACAAGCTCCACTCTACATCTCTTTCGCCATCCATATCATTGAAAATCTGAGTGAAATATTCAAAGCCCTTGATGCCAATATTATTTTCAAATCTATGTTGGCCTTAAGTCAATCTTACCCCTCAAGCACAGGACCTTAATATGTTCATTTAATTATGCACAAGAGGGATGGACAGAATACAGGCTGAATATGTAATATTTAAATACATATATAATGTCCACACTAAACTTAAAGTAATTAAAAGAGACCTGAACTCAGACTTTCAAACTCCCACAACTATCCAATCCATCATACACAACCACATGTGTGAAAAAGATAAATGATCTCTAATATACTTATTTCATGTGGAACCAGCACTCATCACTTGGTCCAGATCATTATCTCCCATACTTATATACAATCACTACTCAATTCATATTAAGATAGCAAATCTTCAAATTTTAATGGACACCTTTCAATCTTCTCCACTCTGTATCTCTTCCACTATCCATATCATTGAAAATCTAAAGATGAAATGCTCAAAGTCCTTGATGGTGCCAATATTATTGTCATAGTCATGTTGACATTGTCAATCTGACTCCTCACACATAGGACTTCAGTATGTCCATTTAATTATAGAGAAGAGGGATGGGCAGAATACAGGCTGAATATTTAATATTTAAATACATTTATATTGTCTATATTATTAAACTTAATGTTATTATGAGGGACTTGAACTCAGACTTTAAAACTTCCCATAGCTATCCAATCCATCTTATACAACTGATATGCATGACCACAGACATGTGTATTTAAATATTCCATTTTCAGCCTGTATTCTGCCCATGCCTCTTCTATCTAATTAAATGGACATATTAAGGTGCTATGTGTGAACATTCAGATTGCCTTAAGGTCAACATGGGTATGACAGTAATATTGGCATCATCAAGGGCTTTGAACATTTTTTCTTCAGATTTTCAGTGATATAGATGACTGGAGAGTGGAGAAGATTGAAGCTTGTCTATTAAAGTTTGAAAATTTGCTTTCTTAATACAAATTGAGCAGTGATTGTGTGTGTGTCTGTATATATATATATATATATATATATATGGGAGATTGTGATCTGGACCAACTGATGAGGGCTGGTTCAGCACAAAATATGGATATTGGAGATCATTTATTTTTTCACATGTATGTGATCACATGTATCAGTTGTATAAGATGGAACTGTGGAGAGTTTGAATCTGAGTTCAAGTCTCTTATAAGTACATATTTTTATGTATTGTGAACAAAAATGAAAATAAAATTTAAAATTATTATTATTTTATTCTGTTTTATTTACTTTTTTTTAAAATCACAGATAACTGAATTCTCAGTCATATGAATATAGTCCTCATATTTCTCAAACTTATTGTTTTCATTATTGCTTATATAAAAGAAAAAGATAAAAAACCTTTATACAATGTATTTTAAAAATATATAACATATTCAATGTAACAAATTGTGTTTATTTTATTACACTAAAAATATATATATTCTAAAATAAAAGGCAAGTTCATGTTGCAAAAAAAAAGGCAAATTCATTATTGGCATTCCAATAGAAATCTTAAAGAATAAGATCAAAGTCAGTCATTATGATTTCTCTAACAGATGTAAGATCATAGAAACCACTGAGATCATTAAAAGGCCATATTGTATCAACAATCATGATGATACATGTAAAATACCTCCTATTTGGAAGAATTTTTTAAAAACCATTAATGAGATATTTTGTTAATAAATTGTAATAGTAAATTAGCTATCAGGCCAAGGCACATGCGCTCCACAGATCCCAAACTACAAACGAACACTCTCATTCCAAGTCACAAGATAAAGTCCTTATGAAAAGACAGAATGAATCCATCCATTCCCCCAACCCAAACATTTAATATCTTCACGCTTTCACCTAAGAGCGGCCCACAGTCAAATGTCTTTTCAATCCAAATGTTTTAGGGTGGGCCAGTCTTGGGTGTTTGGAGGTGGGAATGAAAGTATTCATTTATTTAAAAAGTACATGCACAATAGCTTGAAAGGCTGATCTTTAAATGTATTAAAACCATTAATGTAAATATTTTTATTTTTATTATTTTTACTGTTGTGTATTGGTATAACATTTCAGTCTTGTTGTATAGCCATGTTTATAGTGCTTCTACAACCATTTTTATAATATGTATTACCCAGTGTTGGCCAGTGTGATCCAACTAAAACACCAGTATATATTTTTAATACAATAAATTATACATTGATGAACATAAATAACATGTCATTTATATTTCTAACTTATGTAAAATCTTCTAGTTTATATATATAAAGTTTTATATCTGTCGAACATACTCAGGTATTTAAGCCCAATCCAAACTATTTAAACTTGAAAATTATTTTAGGCTAGGTTTTTTCCCCAAATATTCAGTTCCTTAATCAATCCATCCAACCATTTAATTATGAATCAGTAAGTAGGTATCTAGTTATTTTTAGCTAAATGGTAAAATAAGAATGGAGAATTTCTAAAAACCATTGGTGTCCAAAAATTTGCAAACCTTCATGAATAATAAATACTCTCTTTATTATTTCTCTCTGAGAAGCTTTTGGCCTAAAATGAGATATTTAAATACTGTTTCTCTCTCTTATACAGATATATTAGTGGCATTAAATATAATTTAGGTGATAAGACATAATTGAATGGTTACTATCAAAGCCCAATGTGTTCTTAAAATAGTAATATATAATAATTGTTATTTTATGAGAAACATTGATTTTATACTATAATTTATTATGTAAATGTTATATCACACACACACACACCTATATATATATATATATATAATCAAAACTACCCCAAATCCAAAATTAAACCAGACCAGCATAAAAATAATAATAAAAACACAACCTAAGGTTTCACTGCTACAAGCAGACTTCTCAAGTGTAAAGAACTACAAAAACTACACAATATATATAATATTAAAAACTACCCACAAATCCATTCACTTACCATCCACCCTTAATATTAAAAGAACTCTTAAATAAGTTAATTGCTTCAGAATAATAAATTTTCAATAATAAAGACTCTTTAATTCTTTTTTTGATTTCATTTCTCTCAAAGAAGACAACCTTAGCTTCATCAAAATCAATAGTGTAGCCTGTATCTTTTTCATGGACATACAAAGCAGAAACTAAGATATCTATTTTTAACTCTACTTTTATGAACCTTTATTCTTTCATTTAAACTCAAACTACTCTGACCTATGTAAACCTTCTTACAAAATAAACAAGGGATAAAATATACTACACCAGGAATAGTCTTTCTTTCAAAAATTTCTTTTGTATTATTTAATAAATTATTCAATGTAACCCCTTTTCCAAACAATTTTCTTATTTCCAAACAATTTACTATTTCTACATACAATTTTATAAGAAGACAATTTAAATGGTAAAGAAATAAAATCATATTTTTCTTTATCTTTTACATCCTTACAAATATTATACATCCTTACAAATATTACTATTAAATAAAATACTTTTAACAAATTTATCAGAGTAACCAATCCTCAGGTAATCTTTATAAAATTGACATTTCTGAAACAAAGCTACCCTACTAGAATTATTTAATTTATTTTTCCTATGACAATAATTCCTTAAAGCAGTTACTTTATGAGATACAGACTGATAGCTATCAGGTTTAATTATAGATCTCTCATAAAGTAGCTGCTTTAAGGAATTATTGTCATAGGAATAATAAATTAAATAATTCTAGTAGGGTAGCTTTGTTTCAGAAATGTCAATTTTATAAAGATTACCTGAGGGTTGGTTACTCTGATAAATTTGTTAAAAGTATTTTATTTAATAGTAATATTTGTAAGGATGTAAAAGATAAAGAAAAATATGATTTTATTTCTTTGCCATTTAAATTGTCTTCTTATAAAATTGTATGTAGAAATAGTAAATTGTTTGGAAATAAGAAAATTGCTTGGAAAAGGGGTGTTACATTGAATAATTTATTAAATAATACAAAAGAAATTTTTGATAGAAAGACTATTCCTGGTGTAGTATATTTTATCTCTTGTTTATTTTGTAAGAAGGTCTACATAGGTCAGAGTAGTTTGAGTTTAAATGAAAGGATAAAGGTTCATAAAAGTAGAGTTTAAAATAGATATCTTAGTTCTGCTTTGTATGTCCATGAAAAAGATACAGGCCACACTATTAATTTTGATGAAGCTAAGGTTGTCTTCTTTGAGAGAAATAAAATCAAAAGAAGAATTAAAGAATCTTTATTATTGAAAATTTATTATTCTGAAGCAATTAACTTATTTAAGAGTTCTTTTAATATTAAGGGTGGATGGGAAGCGAATGGATTTGTGGGTAATGGTTAATATTATATATATTGTATAGTTGTTGTAGTTCTTTACACTTGAGAAGTCTGCTTGTAGCAGTGAAACCTTTGGTTGTGTTTTAATATTATGTTTATGCTGGTCTAGTTAAATTTTGGATTTGGAGTAATTTTAATTATATATTGACTAGTTTAGCTTTATGCTTGTAATGTTTATATATATATTTAATGTGAAATGGTTTCTTAAATAATGTCTGTAATTCATATGCTTGGAGATTCTTTTAGTCAAGTTAAACACGCTCTCCTGCTAAAACGTTTATACGGTTCTAATCCATTTATTTCTTCTCCTTATACTTGTATGTTATCTGCTGTGGTAATATTTTTTTTCTCATGTGTCATAGCATCAGCCGGGAAGTGAACCCGCTAACCTGGGACATAGTGTTTTTACATGAGGATTTTTGAATTTTTATCAATAATATAAAATCATTATTTATGTAAATGGATATTTAATTAGAGGGGTTTGAATTCAATATTTTTCAGCCTATTCATCCTCCACTCCATCTCAAACAACGGATACACATGCTCACATATGCACATTATATATTGCCTCAGAATTAAATAAGTGGATATTATACAAAAGATTTGTTGGTTTTGTTTAAAAAAACAAAATTTATAGATAAAAAGATCAGCCTCCCCTGTAATTATATTATTGTCTTTTTTATGCAGAACAAATAATTCTTTATTTTTATTATATAGGAATTAAATTTATAATTGTAGATTGATTTTGAGCATTGATAGAAAGTGTTTTCTGTATATATATATATATATGATTTAATTGTTTCAAAATATTCTAAAAACAGATCATAAGTCTTTGATATAGTTGTCTTGTTTATTGAGTAAAATATAACCCATAGCTGTGATTATGGTGCTCAGCATTAAAAGTATACTAAGCCAAAGAAATAATTAATGAAAGAAGAATAAGGTACTTTGCTGGGAATACTATTTTATATATATATGCAAAGTTATTACAAATAAATAATTAAAGTAATTATATATATATGGTGATGATACTGTATTCAAATGTTAATTGATTTATAAAATGTAAAAGTATAAATATAATTTAAAAACCAAAAGGGACATTTGTGGGTAATATATATACACATATTTATATTGTTAGATAGATAATCAAATATTTGCATACTGCAACTACTTTTTTAATTTTTAATATTAATTTTTGTTAATTTTCTTTAATGTGCTTTTTTTGTCTAAGATAAGAAAGAAAAATAATAATTAAAATGTATGTTAGTTTATTTAATCAAATTTGTAAATAAAAAATGAAAATATGCTAAAAAAAATTGTATCAATTATCCTTGGGTACAAATATCTCAATTTTTTTTTAACAGTGTTTAATTGTATCAGTCTAACAAAGGCCTTGGTGGATCCAAATTCTTATAATTTCTATTGGTGGTTAATTAAAGGATTTGTCTCTTTGATATAATTTTTTTTTTTTTAATGTACCAAGATATGTTATTAAAATTTAATTGGTAAAGTGTTTTATAAAAAAAATTCTTGAAATCCTTTTTTATAAAGATTAAAAGATTCATCTGCAAGCTGGTTAAGAAAATTAATTAATTTAGATCAAAGATAAAAAAATATAAAAATTTTGTTCTTTGGTGTGTGTATAGAGATCAGTCATAGAGAAGTGGGCAGTTAGAGAGAAGTTAGCAATCCGAAAGTCGGCAGAGAAAGTCATCAGAGTTAGTGAGCATTTGGTGATTATATTGTGATAGAGAGAAAAAAGAATTCTTGGATAACTCAAATTTGAATGCAGTCAGAAGAGTTTAGTAAACTAAACAAAATGGAGTAGAAAATCACCAAGTGCACCAGATCTCATTTTCAAATAATCACCATGTGAAGTGTACTGTTATGCTTAACCCTGCCTAGCAAGAAAATGTAGCTGAATTAAAATCATCAGTTTCAATAGTGCTTTGTTAAGTGTGAGTATGCCAGGGAAATTCCATTTTAGCTAAGAACAAGGGTCATCATAGAAACCAGCATTATATACTGTCTCTTATGAATGAGTATAGCAGATGATTCTTTGAAATATTTAGAGAGCAGAAATGAAATGTATAATTCTCCCACCTCTGTTGGTATAAGTAAGGAAAGAATATTTAAATTTATTGGTTTTTTTTTAAATATATCAGTTTCAGAAATTAACATTTTATCCAAATTAAGCTATATGTATATGAATGAATATGCACATATAGAATTATATATATATATAAAATAAATTAATGTCTTAGTAAAATTAAACTATTTATATATGAATGTATGTATGCATATAGAGTTAGATAAAGATGTATATAATTTTTTTGTATTTATTTGTTAATGTGTAGAAAACAAGAATTGAAATATATCTCACTGATATTTTTTTTTCCTCTGGTGTATTATCATTGTTCAACATGGGTATTATATATCTATATATTTTTTATGTGTTTATTATTATATTTGTGTGTATTATATGCCCACAAAGTTGTGGTAGGAATGCATATAGTAAAAAAACTAATAGAAGGGAAGGGTGTGCTCTTATTGTGCAGTAATAAATTATAAGGGAGAGGATGTTTTCTTATTATGCATTAATATATTATAGATTCGATTTTTTTTTTCTTGTTGTGTGATATTTTTATTATTATTATTATTTGGTTTGATTCTTTTAATATTTCTAATTAAGATTAAGAAAATAAATGTTTGTTGTATTTGATCAAGAACTGGTGTTCAATATTTCATTCACCTCACTCCATAGTTAATAAATTATGTGTATTTATTGTAAGATAGGCTATTCACATTGAGAAGTAGAGTAAGAGAGTTAGCATATGAGATAACCTGTAAGGAAATGTTGGGTATATCTTTCAATAAGAATCTTGTAGAGTATCTTTCTAGGAAAGTAGCACTAAAAGCTTTGGGGCTTTATAAAATGTTCTATTTTGACTAAGCTTGACCAGTCCTGGTGGAGATGATTATCTAAATAAGAGGATTAGGAAATATAACTGATATTTGTCAGTTTAATTCCCATTTTAATAATAATAATTAGTGGAATTAATTATCTGCTAGTTGAGTTACAGGCTTTGAATTCAGTAAATGAACTTAATTAGAAAATACTTAACCCAGAACAACTGCCCCTGGACAACAGTCAAAATAAATTGACAGATTGGTGCATCCAAAAGGAGAATCCAAAGGATCCCCTCTTGAATGCCACTCTAGATCTAATATAGAGATCAAAGTATAACAAACTTTTCAATTTTCTAACTATATATTAAATCCCTCCATTGGTAGATTATATATTGTAATATAATATTTTTAATGAATATTTAGATGGAAATCTTGAATGTGTGGAGTTATACATTTAAATCAACTTAATTAGAAAGCACTTAATCTAGAACAACTGCTCCAGGCCATAAGTCAAAGTAAACTGCCTGGTAGATGGATGCATTGCTGTTGAAATAAATTATCATTGATGGTATAAGAAAATGGTCGAAAGCTTTTGAGATGTGTTTGGAATTTGTTGAGATAAAATTGTTTGAAGTTAGTAAAAGATGAAAGAAGATATGATTTTTTTTTTTACACTAATGGAATTATAAAGATATATTAAAGATCACATGATCACCACCTCTATACTAGCACATCCATTGATTATTCTGTTTGGCACAGGGTGGCGCTACTGTATGGAGAGTTTTGCCTTTGTATATATTAAAGATACCATTAGAATATAATGAAGTTGCTAAGTAATATTAAAGATAAAAATAGTTTTTATATATTTTGAGAACAGAATTATGGTAAGAGTGATTTGAAGATGTTCATGAGAAAAATGAATAAATTATAACTTTTAATTAATAATTAATTGTGACAAATATTGCTTTGATTGAATTATCAAACTTTGGATAATAACTAAGGTATTTAGTGTTATATAGTCATCCATGAATACAAATCACAAAGTTATATATGATTAAGATAATGTTTTTTTTTATAAATCTTATTTTCATGCTAAAGAATTTCAAATACAGTGAAGCCACAGTATGTGCTGTATTAATATACACATCAATTATTATATACTATTCAAAAATAATATAAACAAAAAATAAAAATATTAAAATTTATAAACTTTTAGAATTTTATGAAATGGCAGCAACTACATTTGTGTCTCAGGTATTCTCATGGACATGATTATACTTGTTAATAATTTTTCTTTGGGTTAGATTAAAAGCATGTAAATTTTATTCATTTGTTTTCCTTTCTGGAAGTTTGGTAGATGGAGAGTCTATGACTGCTGATAACAAGATTACTATTATTTTTCTATGAAGAAAAAAGTTATGGAAGAAAAAGAACATCATTGTTAGAATGTTTGACTGCAATGAAACTGAGTTGTTCTGATATATCAATGACTTGAAATGCCACTATTCATTCAATTTTTTTAAAAAAGTGAATTTACAGTCCAATAAGTTTACTATTATTTTTATTTTTTGAATGAATATAAATGAATGAACATACACTATATATATATGTAAATGAGCTTTTTCTATTATTTTTTATAATTTTGTTTATAATTTTAATTTGTTTATGCATATTAAACACAAAAAAAGGCATCTGTATTACATATATAGATGCATGTCAAAAAGTACTGTGTATTTGCAGTTTGGCACAATACATATTTTATTGTAATCAAAGCTTATTAACAACATGTTAGTTATCTGAGATATGAGGTACATGAAGGGATTGGGACAAAGTATAGCAGATACTGTGGCTTCATTTTGTATGAAAAATTATTTGGCAAAAGTAAATAATAATTTAAATAAAATAATAAAATAAATTTAATAAATATTAGTGGTCATTTCTCTGTTGTTTAGTGAAGACACAGAGAGTTGATTCAAAATTTAAAGATTTCTAAATTAATTTCCTGCAAAACAAAATATTTGAATGAAAATATTGTGTTTTGTTTATCACTTGGGTATTTAATATCACATAGCTTTATAATCAGCTAACCAAATGATTATTCAACAAATTATTTGATTGTACTTAGCACTGATATTAATTGTTAATATTAAATAAACAAATGTCATATGATATATTGTTTGGTACATACTATAATTGTCAGAAAGTTAAAGTACCTATAGGAAACATAAAACTGAATTACTAAAATATACATAGTGACTGATTTAATATCAAACTTCTATAACTGTACAAACTGGCTTTGATTCAATTTTTAGAAATATGTTCATTACCTTGAATAATTTAAAAGAATTAAAAGTGGCTATTTGATGTGTGACAAAATCTGTTTCTCACTAAGAATGTGAATAGCTAGAAATGAATCTAAGAATTTGGATTGAGTCTAACAACTTATCTACTAATAGATGGCATTAATTATAATGCAGATGTTACTAATAAACAGAGAAAATCATGTCATGCATCATTTGGATTAAACTATTTGTTTCTAAAATTTAATTCAATGAGCCAATAATAACTTTAGTGACAATTATTAATATTATTTACAAGATTTACTTCTTTTTTTTTTATCATCACCATTTAACTCTGAGAATATTCTATAAAATAGAGAATAGAATATCAGTTGTGATTAATATTTTGATATGAGGATAAGATCATCAAAAATATTAAATCAGTAAATAGAAAGAAAAATCTCATGAAACTTTATTCTTGCATAATGTTTATTCTCACTTGAACATTATGAAGTATTTTAATATAGAAAACTATCTCAACTTTTTGGTGCAATAAGTTTAATAATTGCTGGAGTAGAACTTGCTTTTTAATAAATATTTTGGAATGAAATATTGGTTGTGTTCTGATCTATCGTGTCAGCCATTTGATGGCGCTATTTCTAGCCTAAATTGCTAAAAATGTGCCATTTCCATGGCTGTAGCCAAGCAGATAGCTTTCTTTCTATGATAAAACACAGAAATAATCAGTTTACTCAGCTGCTGGCTACCACTGTGGCTTTTTTCTATGCTAAAAGCACAGAAAATGCTTTCATTGGCTGCCTTAGTTGGTTGTTACACACTTTATCGTAATGCTGGGTTGTATATTTTTGGTACAGTATCGTGTGACAGTGTGTTGACTGCATTGTGTCTAAATAATTTAACTTTTCAGGCCAACCTTTTTTTGTTTCATGTGAACTGACCTTAACAGTGTCATCACTATTCCATCAGGACTGTGTTAGCGTTACAAATTGGATTTTAGGGTGGAGTACAGCACTAGTTTGAAAATCACGATGAAAGTAATGTATCGCGAGAAATCATCCAAGACAGGGAAGATGGCTGCTTCCAACTCTCATTTTAATTGCCAATTGCCAGACATCGGAGTCAGATTTCATTATAATAGTTTGCTAAATTATTAATAACTTTATTTGGTAAATTGCAATCGAATTTAATTCTCCCCACCTCAAAACGTAGTGTCTGATTAATTACTGTCCCAAAAAGGGTAAAATGTGATTTAATTTTTTTTTTTAAAAACTACCATAACTTTTCTGATACATAAAAACAAAAAAGACAAACAAACAAACAAGCTCATCTCTGATTGATTAGTGTCCAAATAAGTCTCCACTATATTTACTATTATTTGTTATTAAAAAAGTAACGTAATTTTATATATATACACACAAAAAGAATGCAATATAATTTAATTTTTACCCCCTCCCCCAAAACATGGTGTCTTATTAATTACTTTCCAAAAAAAGGGGGGTAAAATGTAATTTAATTTTGTATTTAAAAAGTACCGTAACTTTTCAGATATGCAAAGGAACAAAAAAAAAAGAAGCCCACCTCTGATTAATTACTGTCCCAAAAAGGTCAAAGTCGGCTTTCATTGTAAAATTTTGTTGGAATTACTGTCCAAAAAAGTGTCCAGTGTACTATTATTTGCTATTGGAAAGTAATGTACTTTTTTATCGACACCCACATACATAAAAAAAGCCAGTCTCTGATTAATTACTGTCCCAAAAAGTCTGCTTACATTTTTATATATATATATTTTTTTTAATTTTATGGACATCGTAGTTGTATAAAATGGCTGGCCCAGGAATGTTATATCAATGTGTTTTTGCTTAGCATCAATGCCATCACGTGGTTGACACGATAGATCAGAACATTACCGAAATATTTTAAACTGAAAGTATTTTTCCTTATTTACTTTCTTAAAGTTCAAAATCAATTGTCAATTAAATTTTCATATTAGTCAATAGCAGAAAAAATTCTAAATTATTTGCTTAGAACATTACAAATTTAAAATCACAGCAATTTTTTTTTATTTATTTATTGAAAATATTTTATCATTATGATTTTTAGATATTTGGCAAGACAAGGACCACTCCACTATTTCTTCACAAGGATTTATTACGAGCTTTATATTTTTGATAATATTTCATCAAACTTTTTTATTTCACTTTTCTGTAGTTCTTCTAAGATTTCTTATCTTTTGGTATATAGTTTAATATTGTTATAATACACTGATTTTCATCCTTTTTTGTGTGTGTATAATTGTCTTTATTTAAATTCTTTAATTTTTACAATTTCATTAGAAATATTAGTCTGAGGTTGAATCCATTTATTTATTTTTCTATTTTCCATATTACTTCTAATGTAATTATTTCCATAATCATATTTTAATTTCCATAATCATTGTTTATCTTAAAATTAGTAATCCATTTTTCATACCCATAAGTCAAGATATGCAAGCCACAAAGGAAAGATCACCAATTCTGTCATATCATTATAGCTATCTTTATATTTTAAACATATATATATATTATTTTAATAGTAATGGTTTTAATGTTTCTAAAGTAATCCTCATCTATCCTTAATTGTCTAGTGAATTAAGATCTATCTATATCTTAAGTATAAGTTTTACTAATACTAAAAGAGAAAATTCTTTTGATATATATATATAATATTTAGTTTTTAAATTTTAAAAAACTGAAAATATGCCCTTGTTAAACTATTGTCTTATTCGATTTCAATTGTTTATTATTTTCATCTTGTATATTTATTTAACAATGTTTTCAATTTTTCTAATTTAATTATTTTCGTTCTCATTGACTAAGAATTATTATTAAAAAATCTTCGCATTTTTTTTTTTTAATTCGGTATGTAAAGATAATCCATGAACTCAATGAAATTGTATTATATCAAAATTATTTGTGAGGGTGTGTGGCCAATTTAGGTTATCAGGAATTTTATTTTCTGGTTACTGGATACAATATTTTCTGACAAAAATCTTACTTTTGCTTGGAAATTTCTCAACTGAAAACATATCCAAGCTTTTGTCCGGATTTGAAACTCAGTCAAATATATGACAGATTTATGTACTAGACTACAGGGTCTTTTATAATGATAATAAAATATATATGTAAGAGTGTGCTTGTTTAGTTTTTTTGTGTGTGCTCACTTGACATTACAATTAATTACTTGTGATTGCTTAAAGTCAATTGTGAAAAAATTATTTGCTCCGTTTGTCAGCTGTTATTTTCAGAAGAAAGAAGTAACATTAAATTAAGAATGTAAGCGTCAATTTGCAAATTTGTGAGAAAGCACATTAGTAGTTGTAAAACTTTTTTAAATTTAGGTTACATGTGTAACTTTTTTTTTCTAATTTTAATTTTTTTTTGTCATTGTTTCAAATTAAGACTGAAATAATCGAGTTAGCCGTTCACTAGTTAGCTTGATCCAGCACAAGTTATATCAGATAATATATTTTAGAAGTAAAGTATTGAATAATACGTTAGAAAGTCTCTTCTTATCAACATTTATCCAGTAAGTGTAAGTTGAAAACCAAAAATTTGATAACAAGCTTTTTATCCCCACAGAATATTTAGTAAATTTATAAATCGCATTTAATGAATCATCTTAATAGAACTGATATTAGATTTTGGTGAATTTATTAAAAGAAAGAATAAATAATCAAATCTGCAGAATCGTAGTTTGTTTTTAATATTTAATGTATATAAAAATCACTCCAACTTTTAATCTTAATGGTCTTTTTTTACATACTGTATATAATTCTAAGGTTTAATGGTACAATAGTTAGCCATAACTTAAGTTTTGAACTCAGGTCAATTAAAAAGTTTTTAGATTTTAAACTAATCTAGGATTTTTTTTAAAGATGCTGGTCCACAACCAACTATTTAAGTTATATATTATTTAGTTATCATATGTTTAGTTGTTTTTAGTTAGAAAATAAACAAAAATGAACATCTGCAAAAACTCTCACCATTTGATACGTTGGATATTATCTTCTCTTTCACTTTGCCTTTATCAGGATCTGTTGGAAAATCTTTACAGTGTTATGGGTTATTTAAAGACTTCTTTTCAACTATCTATCTACTTATATATATATATCATTAAAATCCAGCCAACATTTAGATAATCCCAATATCAATAACAATCAACAATTTCTAACTGTTGTCAAAGCAATTGTTGATTGTTACTGATATTGTGATTATCTAAGTGTTGACTGGTTTTTAATGATTACTTATAAACCCATTTAGCCTTGAGCATTATTACACTTATATAAGATTGAAAATGTATTTATGTTTAATCTTCTGGTATAGACTGTTGAAATAACTGCACAAAAAAGTATTCTGCCATCATCACTGGTAGTTTATTTAACATCCTCAGCATGATCTCTTATAGAAAAGAGTTGTTTATAAATTGAGAAAATACACATTAACGTTTGCTTGATGTTTTCTTAATCCAATTTATTTTAGCCTGCCATATAAATTTTCATCGAGTATAATTAAAATTTTAATGTATTAAATTATGAGAAGCTACTGTACATGTGCATATGCACACATATAAATGAAATGGTGGTCATATGATGATTTGATGAAAGAAAACTAATCTATTTCTGTAGACTATGGGGGGGGGGGATTATATCTTCATAAAAATTATAAGTAAAACATACCATAAGTGCAGATGTATAAATTTATATTTTCACAGTCCATAAAAGGTCAGCTTTCGTTTACATAAACTTTGGTCGTGTCTTTATTAGAATATTTATACATATAGTAAGTATAATAATGTTCAAGACTAAATGGATTTATAAGTAAACATTAGAAATCAACCAATACTTAGGACAACCCCAATATCAATAACAATCAACCATCTCAAACTGTTGTCAAGACAACCAACTTTATTGTTAAAAGGAGGTTGCTTTTACTACAATTTGAGGTTGTTATTGATATTAAGATTGTCTAAGTGTTGACTGGTTTCTAATGGTTATATATATATATATCATTAAAGCTAGTCAATACTTAAACAATTCCAATATCAATAACAATCAACAATCTCAACCTGTTGTCAAGGCAATCTTCTTTTGACAATAAAGCTGGAATCCCACTTTTATTTATGGTTCAATATATTTATATAGACATTAAAGATTGCAATTTGATCTCAGAGATTGAAATTATTGATGCAAAGAAGTTTGAATAAACCCTCTTAAATAGGTAAATTAACCTGTTCTGAATGCAGACTAATAAATAGTCAATTATAATGTGATAAACAGCAATTATAATTTTTAAATTACACTCAAGATATTACTTAAATAATAAGTGTAACAATGTTCAAGGCTAAATGAATTGAGATTGATATTGAGATTGTCTAAGTGTTGACTTGTTTCAGTGATTGCTTACAAACCCATTTAGCCTTGAGCATTATTACACTTATTATTTAAGAAATACTTTTGAGTGCAATTTGAAAATTATAATTGCAGTTTGTAATGTTATAATTAACTATGTACTAGTCTGCATTCAGAACAGATATTTATCTGTTTAAGGAGGTTTATTTATACTTTTTTGTATCAATAATGGTCAACTTGCAATCTTTAGTGTCTATATAAATACATTGGACCATAAATAAATAGTATTCCACCTTTATTGTTAAAAGGAAATTGCAGGTTGAGATTGTTATTGATATTGGGATAAAAAAAAAAGTAAGTGTTGATTGGTTTTAATGATTACTTATATATATATATATATATTCAAGAAAGTGAAACATCATATTATTGGATAAAGATTTTTCCTAATTCTTCCCCAGGGTAATGATGAAGAATATTAGGATAGTAATAGTAAGAAGGAAGAGTTTTTGAGGTTTTTTTCTTTTCTTGTTTTATTACTAATTATTTAAATATCTAATAGATTAAAAAAATGATAAAATGAAATAATAGAGGTTAGGCTGGGACGCGATCCCACAACTTCAGCTACTTGCTTGCAAGATGGCTGCGGTGATCTCTCAGCTAATAACGCTTGACATTTTTTAGATTGAATTTTCATCCCTATGTGAATCCCCCATGAATTCAATCTAAAAACCAGCATTTGCAATTGAAGAAACAATAATATTTTTTTTGTGGTTTTTAGTGCATGGTAAAAGCATTTACTATAAAATATTTTTTTATCTTTTTTAATTTATAGTATTCAGATATTTTTCAATTCCCTTTTTGTTAAGCAATTTATTTCTATATGAATTTAATTATTATATATAGAGTAAGTTAAAAACAAACTCTTATGAAGCTTCAAAAATACCCTCAACCTCAGACCGCGGTTTCTGCCTCTAGCGTCATCAGTGAGGTGCTAGGGAATAAAAATACTAGAACTAGTCCAGCATTTTATCAATGCCTAACTATTGAGAAGAAAATCTGAAACTTTCAGACATTTAAATGTCCAAAAATCCAGCTATCTAACTCAAATAGTCATATGGGACTGAACTAAGTTCAGATACACCATATATTAATAGCTCTAGCAATATAAAATCGCCAAAGCATTAATAGCAAAAAACTAAAATTAAATTGATAAAAAATCAAGTCAGATGACCTAATTTTAATAAAGCTCCTATTTACAAATGTTATATATAGAGTAAGTTAAAAACAAACTCTTATGAAGCTTCAAAAATACCCTCAACCTCAGACCGCGGTTTCTGCCTCTAGCGTCATCAGTGAGGTGCTAGGGAATAAAAATACTAGAACTAGTCCAGCATTTTATCAATGTCTAACTATAAAATGCTGGACTAGTTCTAGTATTTTTATTACCTAGCACCTCACTGATGATGCTAGAGGCAGAAACCGCGGTCTGAGGTTGAGGGTATTTTTGAAGCTTCATAAGAGTTTGTTTTTAACTTACTCTATATATAACATTTGTAAATAGGAGCTTTATTAAAATTAGGTCATCTGACTTGATTTTTTATCAAATGAATTTAATTTTATCAAATGTTATATAAAACATTTGAAATATAAAATCTTACAAAAAATTCATTTGTAATCAGTGAAAAACTGTTTGCTGCAACTGCCTTTTTGAATCTATAAAGTGAATGTTTTTGTTTCTTTTCTTTTTTTCCATTGCTAAGATTTAAAAATCCAACCAGCAATGCAACAGAATAGAAAGGGATTCCCCATTCCCACACATTCAAAATGATTTTTATTCTTAACAAGGCAGAGTTTTAGAAGTTCTCTTCTTTCAAATTAAAATGCTAGTTTTTTCTGTTACTTTAGTAATGTAAGTAATGAATTGAAACTTTTTTCCATTTTAAATGATGTATTTATTATTTACTGTAATATATATGTATAAATTATAAGTATCAAATCAGTTTAAAGTTTTATTTTATTCATTTAAAAGATTACAGAAAGTACTTTAAATCGATTTGACATTTGTTTATATATATATCACTTGATATTTCTGCAATAAGTTAATATGCAGACCTCTTGTGTTTATGTCAGATTTAACATGTGTACATTATTATACATGTGTCTAATAAATTATTAAATCAAGCAGTCAATTGAAACCCAAAAAAATTGCCCAGTATTCAAAACATATTAAGCTTGATTTTAAAAGCTATTAATTGAAACCAAAAAAATCTATATTGCCCTCTTGTATGTCTTACTTAAACTATATCTATGAAACAAACAAATACACAAACAAACAAAAGAATGTTAGTTGAATAAAAGCCATTAATAAAAAATTCATATCCAGAAATGCTACTTGAAAAAAATCATGATCCACTGAGAATGATTATGGTTAATAAATGTACTAACTATTATACCTTTAATTCTTTCTATATATATAAAAGTACAATTTAATATTGATAAATATTAAACAAATTTGTGCTAACTGAAAAGTGCTGGGTCAATATGAAATGCATCTTAGAGTTCTTTATCTTTTTCCTATGTTTTTGCTCATGTGTTCCAAGAATATGTGAAAGAATGGAAGTTTTAATTATATATAAACATATGATGTTTATTGTATTAAGATACAATCAGTGCATGAAAGAATTTAATATAAATTAATTTACTCTGCCATTAATTTTAGCGGTGAAATAAAAAAGTATTTTTGTTTGATCCGTGGAATGTAATATTCTTTACTTAAGTATCAAATATCATGTGATCTTGTATCTGATCTTATAATTTATTCATTATTAAATTCATATAATGTACATATGTAATTTATTGATATATATACATTCATTTTATGAAGTAACATTTTTAAACTAAAGGATTTTGTTTTTATTTTCTAATGTGATTTTTATTGTTGTTATTTTAGAAAATGAAGTCATATGGCGGACTTGCATAGCCAGTTTGGAGATCAGTATGTTTTTAGTTGACCATGTTTGCATGCAGGAGTCAAACGGCAATGGACACATGTGCTTCTGTGAGGAGAACAAGTGTAACGGCTCGACGACCAACTTCGACCGTAATGCCCCGATGCTTTGTGCCTTTCTAATAATACTCTTAAGTGCTTTAGCCAAAGCATATTGGAGGCGAGTGTAGATCAGCTCTTTTTTTTTGTCTTAATTTATTAGAATCTTAATTCATTCCAAAGAATATTTAGATAAGAAAAGTAGAAAGAAGGCTTAATATATAGTCGAGAAAGTCGTAGAGATAGACTTGTATTACATTTATTCGATTCCAGAGAGTTTTTGGCATGTGTGTCTGTGAGAGCCATTATTAGGAAAAATAATACTCTGTCCATATTGCCTCTCGCTGCAGACTGAGAATTATTCTAAATAATTTTTAGGTCATCAAAAAATAATGGGATTAGAGGGTTAGTGTCACTTTTATACCTTATGCTGCTTTATTATGACAATAATTTTAAATCTGTTAATATTAATTCATCATTAATAAAATGTAATTAAATTTTTCATATCTCACAATACTTACTGAATATTAATACCTTCAACTATTTCCACTCTTTTTACGAATCACATATCTTTCAATTACGTTTATTGATAAAACAGCTTGCTGTATTTGCTTGATATATATACTTAAGCACACCCACTATAATATATATTATAGAGATCTAAAGAAATAATTAATTAAAAAAGATGAAATGAGTTTTATAATAATAGCAGACGGAAATGGATATTTTAAAGTATATATATTTAAGTTGCTATTATTCCGGTTACATAAATACATGTAAATAATTATTTTTAATATTAATTGTAATAAATGAGTAACTGTCTTATAAACATGGTTCCATTGATCCAAATAAAAAATTATTTATAGATTATAGAAAATCATGTAAAGATTTTAATAAAAGGTCGAATTATAAGAGACCTTCTATATCGAATTTTGTGGAAATAGAAATTGCGGTTTAAATTATAAACATTTGTACGTAATATCGCATTCACCCACCCACCGTACTTCAACTGGATTATTATTATTTAATCGCAAATAATAATTACTATATAAAAAGGAAGCACCGGCAGAATTTCCAGTCGACTTCTGCCTTGTTTAGCTTCAAAAATTAATTGCTGCATAAAATGAAAAAAATAAATAAATATGGAGATGGTTTTATGTATTAAATTCTTTATTTGCTTTTTAAAAGCAATTTATCACATATATGTTACAGCTCATTGCTTTTTGAAAGCAATTTCCTACATATTTATTAACTTACGATATGTATGCTTTATGCAACTTACCTATTGTAAAAATTATTGGAAAAAAGAAATAAATGTATATATTTTGTTTTAATATTGTTAAAACGTGTGTGGCCTGTTTTATTTAACCAAAATTTTCTTATTACGAAGTCAACAAGTATTTATAATGTAAAATATTGCAAACACTTACATACATCGAGCCATCCTATTACTACTACATTGTAATTACCATATAACACAAAAATAAAAATACCCATGTAATCTTTTTTTTTTTAGTTTTACAATTGGACTAATTAGATGGTATCAGAAAGTTGATATAAATTTTATAATTCTGTGAAAAGAAATTCAAAGCTATCTTGATTTACAAAAGATCGAATTAATTAAAATATGTGTGAAGCTCATTTATTAAAAATAGAAAATCAATGCTTACTAAAAATAAAAATGGTCAGTCAACCTTATGAAGGACTGACCATAGCTTGAAAAACACAAAATTATACTAGTGCAAATCATCATTAAATTATCCATACTCTACACACTTCAGTGATTGGCAAAATAATATCTCATAAGCTGAATTTTTATGGTTTCAGAGCCACTAGTTTTTAGTATGAACACTATAGTAAAGAAATAGTGATGTAAAGTTTTTAATAACTGGGTAATCAATATTTAAAAATATCATGAATAATTAGCGTAGTTGTTTAGATATTTTCCAGTCATTTCTTTTGATAATTATTCAAACAGAATTACCAATCAGACAGCCTTTTTTAATTGTGAAACATGTTGGTAGAAATATTATGAGCTATATTGTAGTATTTTTTTGATGCAACTACAAATTGAGTTTGAATACATCATGGTTACAGACAGTTTGACATTTTGGGATTGTGTGACTAAATTCATCCCTTGGTGTAAACATTCTTTTTGGACTACAGTGCCATCTTCAAAAATGATATTGGCCAATTTATAGAGCCCATTTGGTTTAAGTAAAATGAAATATAATGTCCATGAACTTTTATTGATGAATGAATAAGAAGTTAATCTTTTTAACAACTCTCTTTTATGAATAACTTACTATTCTTTATATATTTTTCAAATATGTAATTCAATTGTACAAATGTTATATATAGAGTTCGCAAAACAAACGCTTAACAAACTTTGAAAATATCCTCAATCCCAGACCGGTTTCTGCATCTAGCATCATCAGTGAGGTGCCAGGATATTCATTAGATTAAAAATACTAGGACAAGCCCAGCACTTTATCTAATGTATAACTATTGAGAAGAAAATCTGAAACTTTCAGACATCAATATGTTTAAAAATCCAGCTATCTAACTCAAATAGCCATATGGGACTGAACTAAGTTCAGATACACCATATATTAATAATCTTAGCAATATAAAATCTCCAAAGCCTCAATAGCAAAAAATAAAATGATAAAAAAAAATCAAGTCAGATGTCACATGACCTAATTTTAGTAAAGCTCATATTTACAAATGTTATATATAGAGTTCGCAAAACAAACTCTTAACAAGCTTTGAGAATATCCTCAACCCCAGACCGGTTTCTGCATCTAGCATCATCAGTGAGGTCTGGGGTTGAGGATATTCTCAAAGTTGTTAAGAGTTTGTTTTGCGAACTCTATATATAACATTTGTAAATATGAGCTTTATTAAAATTAGGTCATGTGACATCTGACTTCATTTTTATTTTATTTTATTCAATTGTACATAAGATATAGCAATTCTTAATGCAAAAGATAACTTTGTATAAAATTAATAAAAATATTACAGATGTTATTATTTTATTCTGCCTCTGAGCATAGTGTTTGCATAAAAATTTAAATATTGGGTCAGCAGTTTTTAAATTTTAATAGCGTATTAATTATTAACTGTCCATACATTCTTGTAAAATATAATTCTACATTTCACTACCATCTAAATATATATTGTACTCTTTCCTTAAAGGAAAAACTACTGAACAGTTAACTAGGATATAACTATAGTTAAGTTACATAAACAATGACTATCAAATTAATTAACATGAAGACTAGCTCAAGATGCATTACTAAGATACAATATCTAATAAAACAATATTTCTCAATAATTAAATTTAAGAAAAATTTATTATAACACTTAGGTTCATAATAAATAATTAGGTTTCCAAATACTAGCTAAACATTGAGGATACATCCTAAAAGATACATTCCTAATGGCATAAGAATATTACCTCACCAAATTCACATAACAAAACAGCCATGTAATATTCTCATGTCTTAAAAACACACATTTAATAATCCTAAAATATCATTTTATAAATTTATTACAGAAATAGCTAAACTAATTAATATTTCTTTAATAAAATACCAATTGGACATTTAACATTAATTAATACTTTTTTTACTTATCATCTTTCAATAGAAAATTTTACAATTCTCAAAATAATAATAATCTCAGGTCCATTTCTAACAAACTAATAACAAAATGAATGAATTAATTAATACCTTGTAGTTAAATATGATGACAGATTTTATATGATATCTAACTACTCTTATAAAATAAATACAACAATAAGCAACTAAATAACTTAATGACTCAATATTAAATTTACTTAATAATTAAAATTTAGTAAGAAATAAAATAAATAAATAATATAATAAGATTTTAAATAAACATTGTACAATCTTTCTTCGTTTAATGTGGCATTTTAAAAAATATAATGTATTTTAATATTGTGGCAATATCAAGTATATCTCTCATTGGTGTTGTATCAGTTTAAAGATAATTACCAATGACCAGTCTTCTATGATGATGATGATAATATTATTATTATACCTTGTTACTTAATCAACTATAATAAAAATAATATCTAAGTAATCTTTAAGGATCATATGCCAAATAAATAATATTCCAAATTATTAATTTCCTGTGGATCATGCACGTAGAATGAAAAATCAAATAAAGCAAACACACAGATAAATCACAACTCAACTAAAATATACATTTCAAAAAAACAGTTAACAAATTTATTTATGAATTAAAAATATCATACTATTACAATATAATAACAACATAATATATAAAAAATATTTTTTACAATAAATCTTACCAATAAATACAAGAAATAAAATAAAAATAGCCTTCACTCTGGACAGTTCAAAACAAAATAAAGTGAAACAACAGTAATGATAATATGAAATCTTCATTCAGTAAAATAGTATTCTATTATTTGTATTGGGAATTGTTAGAATAAATTTCCCAATTTCTAAAAAAAAAAAAAACTTAATATTATACTTATTCTATTATAAAATCTATTTCTTATGATGTAACACATCAACACAAGTTTATATTTTAAAATACACTTCTTAAAAGTCCAAGTAAATTATTAAAAAGAAAAACTTTCTTTACAGTTTGGCAAAGTATCATCCTAATATTTGAATATCGGAAAACTTTTAATAAAATATGAATATTTCACTCTATGCAACAAAAAAAAACTATTATGCAAAAATATTTAAGAGATAATTTTATACATTTTTGTAATTTAAATAGGTTTAAATTATTTATAATAAAATTTAAAGAACTATGTATAAATTATATTGCTTGACATTAGTATTTTTGTTTTTATACTCTTACAGTCATCATATTTAAAATCATTTTCACTATTCTCACTTTCATTCTGATTTGATTATGCATCTGTTTGAGCTAAGTGATTTCTAATATTTATATGAGTATCAATTATTCCTCTCTTATGTTATATACTATGACAAACATCTCAACATCATCTGCGAAAGAAATTTCTATATACTACATCTTGCCCTCTCACAAAATTATTTACTTTAAATGGTTTAATCATTACTTTACCAACTTATAAAACTATCTTTTATGATGATTCCTGTGGTGATAAATAGCAATTAAAATGTAGGATATGGAATAATAAGAATGTTTCAAAAGAGTAAGGTAATATCACATGATACAGTGCAAATCAGAAGAGTAGGTCTGTATTCATCGGGCACCTAAGATTCAAGTCATGGCTCTATTATAGCACTTATTGATGATAAGGAAATGCAACTGTTCATGGAAAGAAAATATGCAGCTCTATGTTATCTGTATATTTTAATAACTCTAAATATGCAGAACTCTCTATACGTATTACTGCTCAATGCAAGCCAGAGTAATCAATGGATGCCAGAAGGCTTGTGCATAAAATCCCCATCTAGTGCCTTCTCATTTAATATCCCCAGACTAGTTTCTGGCTTATCACCTTTGTCAGTGAGGAACCTTGGATCTGAGAGCACTGCCCCTAGATCTTAGGATTATTCTGGCTTGCACTGAGTGGCAATACGTATAGAGTTTTGCCTGTTTTAATAATAGTTATAAGCAAGCATAAGAAATGGTGATCATGTGATATTTATTAGCTCAACTTTAAATATAGAAATATAATTCACATACAACACTATTAAACATATCTCTAACACCTAGGGTTTCATATGAATATTATTACTCTCCTGGCCACCATCCTATATCTTCCACACTGAATAACTCATTCAACATCGTAAAATATATAAACAGCATTCTAAAATAACTTTCAAAATACAATACTAAATAAACAACAAAGATCTAAATTCATTTCAAGATGTTTTTTAAGGTTTTCATGCACAAATGATCTTGATAAAACATACTTTAGTACTATACATTTATTTTTTTGTTTTGATATAATTTAGAGATCGGTATTATGTCTTTTTCTATATTTTGACAGATAACATTCATAAAAATAACATTAATAATTTAACGATGCTATATAATATACGCATATTCAAGCATTCACATTAAAATAAATATTTAAAATATCTTTGGATGTTTTCAAAAACATTCATCCACATTTATCAATTCTTTCATAAAATACACACAATGATAATTTTATCAATGGTTCATTCCGCTGTTTAATATTAATTCAAGCAATGTGAAATATTAATCTTAAAATCCTAATTAGGATATATCTTTTCTTAAATAAAATAAAAAAATTATTAAGCAAAATGGAATCTAAATAAAAAAAATTACCAATGAGCTCATTATACTGCTAAGATCATTCATGGTGATCCGCTTCTTAAAAACATACTTTCAAAAAAACAATTACAATTGAAATTTGCCTTGTTCAGCATTACTTTCTGAATACCCATTTGTTTTTGTTTTTTTTTTTTAAAAAAAAAACAAACATAATAAAGTTAATCTATTTTAAAATTATATAATAACAACAAGTTAGTTTTCAAATAAACAAAATTGGAATATTTTAAATACTAATGTTAAACTTAATATTAAATAATAAAGTTTAAAAAGTTACAAAAAGATTTTTTCTTCCCTCCTGTTTGTAAGTTAAATGCCTGTCAGGAATTTTGCACCAGTGCCTAGTTACGGTTGGACAGCTTTATGCACAAATCATTTTTTTGTTTTGGCACCATATGAAGAAATGTACAAATAATAACATTAAAATCCATGGAAAATACTAATATCCTGTAAAATAGAATATTTATTCCAGTTCTTTCTGAAAATTTTATCCAAGGATTTAATATCTTCATAGTATGATAATTCAAAATCCATTTTATACAAAATATTTCCTTATATATATTTTTGGCCATTGTGTAGAGCAAATGTACATTGCACTAAATATAAGTAATATTTGCATTTTCCATCAGTCAAAAATATTAATAGGAAACATTATATAATATAAATTATTTAATACCGTTTATCAGCAAACATATAGTTCATGAATTGAAATAAATATTTCTTATTCTAAAAATTTACAATTTTTTTATCTTTTTAAACATATCTTTTCACTAAATATTTTTCTTTCCCAGGTAAAACAGCTATATCATTCAATGCATATATTAACTAATATAGTTTTAATCTTTTAAAAAGATGAATCTGAGTTCATTATTTCCAGATAAATTATGTTAAAATATAATTTATTTATTGATTTATTTAATAGCATAAAAAGGCATAAAAGACATTCAAAAGTCATCTTCCTCAATTTGTCTTTAAATACATTGTTTTTAAAACATAAGTCCCTTTGATCTCTTTAAAGACAAATCAAATATGAATTATTACTGTCAATTATATAATAAAAAAGACATTCATCATACCATAAGACATTTTAAGTTCAGTTTTAAAACATAGATGTAGAATCTTAATTTTCTTTCAAATTAACTTTAATAAATTAACTGCATTGCAATATTATAAAGTCATTTTAAATAAATGGTCACTCATCCAAACATTTATAAAAATTACAAAGTTCTTACATAAATCCTCTCTGGTTTTGTTGCAATAATTTTCTTGATATTCAGTATTCATTTCCACAATATTGAAGTAGCGACTATCATGTTCCATAGAATTATTGAGATCCTAAACTAAGTTTCAAGTAGACAAACTGACAGGGAAATTTGGTGTTTAGTGATTCATTATGTAACTACTTATTCAAATTATATTTTTTAAAAAACACTTTCTAGTAAAATAATAATTTAAAAGAAATTATTACTGTTTCAATATAGAAAAATATATAGTTATAAATTTGAAAGCTAAATCTATCTTAATCAAAATATGTAAGTCACTGAAAATTATGAAAAAATACTACTAATGAAAAATCTGTTTAGACTGGCTTCAACCTCTCTTTTTATATTGGTCTTAATCCAATGATTTCATTAGTCAATACTACTTGTACAAATTTTCTAATTTACATAATATATCAATATGATTTTTAAAATTAAGTTATAAAACTATGAGTCATGAATGTTAAATAATTCTTTAAATATTTTTATCTAAAAAAACTAAATATCCTTGTTAAAACAATTTTTAATATTTAAATAATCTGAAATTGATTTAAAAAATAAATTATTACACTTAAAAAAATAATTTTAAATGTTATTTTTCTAATATTATCTCTAGATAATATTTGCTACACTTTATTATGAATCAAATTTTAACAAGTTAAAACAAGTTTTCTTTCCCTAACTTTCTGAAAGCACACATATTGACACAATCACTTAATCATACTTTCATCATCTTTCAAACTAATATTAAATTTACTTATCATTTTAAATAATATTTTAAACAAAATAATTACCTTAAACATGTAATATAAAAAATCCACTGCTATAATTAAGCTATTCTATCATTATAATATCTATTAAATATAATAAATTAAAATTAATACTATATGTTAGGCAATTTATTGTTATCATTTTATATTTAATTCATCTTACATTGAGTTCAAACTATTCTAGTGTGTAATACAAGGCCTAACCAAATGTGAAAAACATTACAATGGGACCCAATGTGGTGCTTTGGAAGAAAACCACAACCTGAGATGCATCTTAATGGTATAAAAACAATGATGAATGAATGAATGAGTTTATTTTTAAAAAAAATTAAAACTGGATTATATAAATATATATTTTAATATGTCTATAAAAACATGATTGTGGCTGATGTAGGCTTTAAATCACACGTAGTTGTCAGGAGGCAGATACTGAAGAGGGGAAAAGCATAGCCCTGAGTCCTTATACACTAGAGTGTAACATAAAACTGTCCTTGAATGCCTATCAGTCTATTTGTAGCAGGGTTACTGGAAATGGGGAAATGGAACAAGTTGCCATGAGCCTATAAGCCTCAAAAAAATGAGCAATGCTCATATGTGCTTATGACTTGGACTTTTTATTGTTAATCTTACACTTGTGTGGAAAGGATACAGGTGAATGGGGAAATATTTCTCCTTCCCATGATGTTAGAGCCTAAAAAATATGAAATTTAAAATTGCATGCCACTTGTGAATAAATCTATAAAAATATATTATTACACTAATACATAAAAATAAGAAAGGTATACTTTAAACTTATTAAGAATAAAATTTCAAATTCATATTTTATTTTTGTTGGGGGGGGTGGGGGTGGTAATGAACCATATTAAAATAAGTATGGTTTTGGTAATATTTAAAAATAGCTTAAAAAAGTAAAATTTAAAAATTTTTAAAAAACGTAATTGAGTTTTCTTTTTTAATTAGTGTAATTTATTTTTTTAAAACATACAATGAAAGTTATTTTTGTGTTTAATATCTATTTAATTAAAAATAAAAATTAGAATTGGAAACAATAAAAGTACTTTAAGATTATTAATCCAGACAAACAAAAAGAAATTCCAAACATAAAAGATTATGATCAGTAAAAACTTTTTAATGCTAATTAAAGATGGCAGAAATATTTTGTAAAAAAGAGACTTTGTAGCTGAAAATAAGAAATAATATACAAGATTATTATCTTGTATTCTGATAATAAACAAGAGATAAAATATATGTGCAGAAAACAAAAACTGGTCGAGGTATAAAAAGAACCAAATAGCTTCGAGTGGGGCCTTTTGCTGGCTTTGTCAGGTGTGGATGAGCAAGAGGACAGGGCTAGATGCAGTTCCTGTTCTGTCAATGTGATAAATGCCCCATCCAAGAATATTCATAAGCTGAACCAATGTGTCAGGTGTGAATAGAAATCAGCATGTGGATATCTTTTGCCATCAAGATGTTATTCCAAAACCATCATGCCAAGCCATACTTTACAACTGACAGTGAATGTAAGAGAATGTCAACAGAGTGAAACTAGTTAACTTCAATGAGTTCTTCCACCCAAGAAATAAAAGTGTACTACAAAACTTACCAATAAGATTTTTCATATCTGATTGGTGACTAAAAATGTTGGCCAACTACCATTAACTATAAGCTTATAATACCAATAGAGACATTTTTAATTTGTTAGAATAAAATATTTCTAATATCAACTTTTCACTGTGCATTACTAATGTTAATTATTAAATTTATTAATGTTAGTTAATTGTGTGATAAGTATGTAAATTACCTTTGCCAATATGCTTATTTATAAATTGAGCCCTGGGAGAAATATTCTCTGAAAATAAATTAAGTTACGGGACATCATAATTCCTATCTTTTTAATTATTTGCTTTGAAATTATGGGATATGAGGAAGTTAGGATTTTACAGACTATGGCGCCCTCTTTTATATATTAAAACTAACTTTATCAGGAATTCCAATCATAATACTAAGTAATATTAGGTTGAGTTAATCAGGAAATATAGCTATGTTTTTAGAAATATAAACAAAATATTTTTTTTTTCATAGCTTGATTAACTCATGCATTCTAGTGTGTAACTGAATATGAAAAATGTTACAATATATATAAAATTATATGGAAGGAAATTAACCTTCATTCATGCTATAAAGTAGACATGTCTTCCCTCATCAATAAATGTTTAAAAGCATGCCCACTCACACTTTTAAAACACTTATTGGAAGGGGAGTACATGTCTATATTGTAGCACATGTGTGAAGGTTAGTTTCATCACATATATAAATACACATACATAAAGTGCAATTTAATAAAAATCTTTTCATAAAGGATAATAAATAAATTAGAGATTATAAATTACTCAAATATTTGTGTTCTTACTTTGCATTCCTATGATTAAACTACATATGGATTAATTAAAGTTGTGATACATGTATATCAGCTCTGTATTTTTTGAGTTTAAAATAGTCATATCTAAATGTGAAATGCTTTTGGCATTGTTTGTTAAAACTGTAGAGCTTTATAAAATCTCAGATGTGAAATGAGGAATACCTGCAAAAACAAAAGTAATTTATTCTTTATCATTAGAGCTATTTATACCAGAATGAATAATTATTGGAGTTAGGTAGTAGTGCAGATTTTTAGTTAGTTTTTAGTTATTTTAGTTTTAAAGTAATATTTTTTTAATCAGAAAACAATGTGCATCAAATTTCAGATTAAAGTAAGTACATTTTATTGGTATAGTAATGTGCTAACTGTAAGATCTTCTAATGCTTTAGCAAAATGATAATCTCTACTAAACTAAATCAACATAGGTATGACAAACATTCACCAATTTATTTGCATACTATGGAAACGGGGCATGTATCTGACAAAGAGAGTATAAAAATGATAGGATATACTAATAAAAGAAGAGATAGAAAAATAAAAGAAGCAATACTAATTAAAAAGATAAGGCCTAGTTTAAATAGGGATGGGGGACTAAGAATGTTGTGTTGGTGGGTATAGTATTGGATTTATAGGCTTATTAGTAATTAAAAATAAGTGTATATATATATATGTTTTAGCAGTATATAAATATGTATATAGGTAGCGAATATTGAATATAAAATTAAAATATGGTTTGGAAAAGATATTGGTGTTAGTATGTTAATTGTTGTGATAGATTAATAGTAATAAAAGAAAGTAGGTTAAAAGTTATAATATGTGGATATACATAAAAGATTTGGTAAAGATTGTTAATAAATATAGGTTAAAAAATAGAGTTATAAGATTTATAAAATTGATAACAGAGGGAGTTGATAGTAATAATAAATAATAAAAGGGTAATGTTTATAAGATTTTGTAAATTTGTTATAAAAATTTTAAAAACTAAAAGTAATAATAAAATAGTTTTAAAGGTAATAAAAAATGGTCTATTAGATAGGTTAGTGTTATAGATATGGAAGTAAAAAGGTATTATGTATTAGATAATTAAACAAGATAGATAATAAAATGAAAACATAACAGTAAAAATAAAATAGGTTTTAAAGGTAATATAAAATGGGGCATTAGATGTGTTTTGTATGGTTATTTATGTATAAGTAAGTTGAGTATTTATGTGGGTAGGTATGTATAAATGTATAGGAGGATTGGTATATGTATGTATATGTGTTATGAGTATAGGTATATATATGAGTATGTTTTAAGGGATATAATTATATATTGGATATGTATATGTGTGGCGGTATAGATGTAGGTAGGGATTTGTTAATAATTTTTAAATTGTTAATTTTTTAAATTGTTAATTTTTTAAATATTAATTTTGTAATCTTTTATTTTTGATATAGTTTTATATATTGGTTTTATATATTATTTTTAGTTATATGTATAGAGATAATGTGAAGATATATATGTAGGAAATATGGATGATATGTATATTTATATGTGAAATAATGGTTAAGTAGTTATTTTATAATATTGGAATATGGTTAATGATTATAATTGGGAAAATAGAATTATAAGTTTTATAATAATGATAAAAGAGGGAGCTGTTTTAAATAAATAAACAAGATAGAAAATTTTTGAAATAACAGTCATTTTAATTAAAGTTAAAACTGTAAGGAAGATGTAGGTAATAATGTTAAAAAATATTATTTAGTGATATAGAGATAAAAGTTATAAAAAGTAAAATTAAAGATAGTAAAGTAAAAGATGTTATATATTAGATAATTATAAAAATAATAATAATAAAATAGTATTAAATATTATAAAATAATATTAAGAAGAAGAATATTTAAAGGGTTGATTTAAAAATAAAAAGTAAAAATGGAATTGTTTAAAAAGATTTAAAAAATTTAAAAAACGGTGAATTGGATATGTTTTGTATTTTATATATTTTTATATATGTGTAGGTAGAATATACACATAGATGTGTATTAGTAAAGATATATGAGGATTGTATATATGTCTATAGGTGTATGTATATCTGTATATAGATGTATGTTTAAAAGAGGTATGTCTAAGTATTGGATATGCATATGTATATATAGATGTAGACATGGATTATATATATGTCTAGGGGTGATATAGATTTATATGTGTGTATATATATGAAGAAAATATGTGTATATTTTGATATGTATGTGTTTTATATATATGTGTGTAAAATGATGGAGATATATATATTTGATTTATATATATATATCTGAAATGATAATTATGTATTTGTATTATTCAAATCTTGTAGCTCTGACGAAGACTGCTGGACAGTCGAAACTGTAAGAAAATAAAGAAGGTTAAGAAAATTACTTGCATTAAAGTGTATATGAATGAAGTATTATAAGTAATATATACTCTACTCAACTAAAGTCTCACAACACATAGTTTATATTTAATGTCTGCATTAATAGCAATAAACCTTCTACATAACTCCACTCTAAAGCAATTTATATAAACATGAGTAATTTATTTTGGTATATATAAAATCTTTTTATGTAGTAGTCCAAAGTAAAACAGAATGCATAACACAAATATGTAGTTGTTTTCCTATCCGATCTATGTTATCAAACTTGCAAGTTGACTTGGTCCAAATTCTTAGAGTATTAAAACATTTAAATCACTGTCTTGGATATTATAAAAGTATTAAATAAGAGTGCTAGATAGATGTGAGAAATCTACTTATTTCTCATCCCTAAAGATCATTATCCTGAAACTTATCAATTAATTTTGCTATTGATTATTTATATTTCTATAAGTAAATCTAATGTAGAACGAAATGTAATCTAGAATCATCTGATGCTTTGCTTTGGTTTATAACATTTGAAGATAATATTATTAAAATGTATTTTTTTAATAATAGATTTTTATCATAACTTATAAACACACACACACACATATATATAAACAATGCATAATGCTATCTGAAATTATATAAAATATTTTAAATGCCCTGTAACTATATTGTTTCAGCCATACTTCTTTAAATAAAGAATAGTCCAAATTTTGCTATTCTTTGTTTAAAGGGGAGGTTGCTGAAACAATATAGCTATGAGGCATTTCAAATATATTACATTGTATATATATATATATAACTGTCAGAATTGCACAACCCACATTCAAATCACCCGAACGCAATCCACATGTGCATTTCACATTCTGATATCACAAAATACCAAATTTTTTCTTTTCAACCCACTAAGGTCAAAGACAAACTTAATTAATTTTATTAAGTTATTGATTGCAAATAAAGATGACAAACAGCCAAAAAATAATGAGACATTATTTATTCACATATATACAACACAAACACACAATAGCGTGGCTTTAATTAATTAATTTATACCTAAATGTAGGTGAATAAACCTTTCTAATTTTATTATTTTAATTTAACTTATCTACAGATATAGTATACGATGGTATAAAGGTTTGAAACAAATGATTGATTTTCACTAATTTACAATATTAATGTTAATTGTTTGAATGAATTCCAATTTACTGCATAGACACTTAATTGCTCTCAACTCATAGGTTAACCAACTTTGATCAATGATGATAATATAAGCTTAGAAATTAAGACTGATCTTACTAATTGACTGCTGCAATCAATTCCAGGCCATGATATTAGTACACAATAAATAAAATAATTATAAAATACAGAAAATCGCATCTGTACTACAATTGTATCTATATAAGAGCAAATACATGTGATAATTGTATGCCTATGTTAGAAATTAATTGTCTACCACATGTATAGCACACAGTGACTAGCAGTTTCATATGTATCACTATGATACATATGAAGTAAAATAGATAGCAAATGGTAGGAATTGATCATCCATTGTTTAAATAAGATAATTATTGTAAGGGATCAGCAATCACAAAATGATATTACAAACATCTAATACTAATGCATTGCATAAGAATGAGTTTCAGATGCAAATCATGACCCAAATTGACAGATTGACAGCTGTACATTGTTATCAGTCATAATAATTCAAATACAAAACTAGTTAGCCAAAGCTGATATCTATTTAATAGAACCCTAATCTAGCTTGTCTATGCAATAGACTAGCTTTTTAATTTTAAAATTTTACTGATTTAACAACTATTATTAACTAAATACAATGGAAATAATTGATTAACTTACCAACATTTAGTAGCATGAGAAGAAATTGTAATTATAAACTAATTATTTTTATAGAATATTTTTTATATATTCATCGCTGACTAGTTGTGGCATAAAAATAGAACAAACTACCATCTCTTGCCATACCTACTCATAAACAGATTAATTATATAACTATTCATTAACATATTTTATTAAAACAGACAATAATTAACTAAATATGAATTTAATGTTTATACTTATTCTTTCATTTGTCGCAGTCCAGATTCAATTCTTATGTACTGATGGAGTTGAATCTTTATCATAGCTATGATGGAAGGTTTTAAATCACAGTTAAGATTTGATTAGAGGCATACAGCCATGGTTTCCTCTTGGTTTAATAGCTGGTTCTTGTAGTACCACTAAATATAAGACTTTTGCTTATCTCATAAATTCATAGTGAACATATGTTTGATTGTTTTTTTTCTGTTGTTGATAGCTTCTTTCTCAGGACTTGGCCATGGGTTTTTTAGCCTGCCCTCTGCCAGCTTGACAGAGAAAGGCAGATAATGGTTTCTCTACTCCTGTATGGTAGAGCTGGCTGGAACTAGCAGATCAATTAAATGACTTATGATGATCCCTGGAAGCAGACAAAAATTTATTTAAACAGAATAATTGTAAGCACCTAAAATCATAAGATAAATTAAATCTTAGGCACTTCAAAATTATAAGACCCAATTTCTTTTTTCTAGAAAGCTTTTCAATGTTATTTATATGATTTTTATCCATATCTTGTCATTTGGATCCTTTGATTTATTGGCTATAGATAATTAATTCCATTACTTTCACTGAGATCCGAGTTTATTTGTCCAATACTCTATTTGCAAGCTCTTATTTTTGAGTAGGAATAACAGCCTTTTAAATTAAATTATTTTAATTATTAAACTTAATCTAATAATCTTTTTACAAACATTTTAGTTGCTTTTTCTAGAAGATCAAATTCACCTTTTAACAGCTTTTGCTTTTAAACTAGTTTTAGCTTAAAGCTAGATTCAATTATCTTTTTAAAATTTAGAAAATATTTTGCAAAATAACTTTATAATTAATCACACTGTATACATTTATCTGTGAATTTACAATATATTAATTTTTATTTAATGTATTAAACATATTATTTTTAAATTTTATTAATAATTTTTAACATTATCAACATGAAGTAGATATATGTATGCATATATATAGCTTCAATATATATACAACAGTTTTCAGATTTGGGTTTTTATCAGTGTAGCCTCATCAGTTCTATCATATCAGAGCCATCTCTAAAGGCAGACATTCCGATCACTCTTTTACTGTGCATAGATTTTGAGAATAATATTGACTCATCAGATGAATTAGTGGCATCAAATACCTTTATCTTTATTCTTGAATCAACAACTTGATATTTCTGCACTACACAACTCTCTATTCAAGATAGGGACTGGTTTCTGCACATATCTAAAGCAATCTATTAAAAATTAGTTTGTTGAGATTCTGGTCAAAATATAATTACCAATCTTCATGATAACTTCCATTACTTTCCATTTACTCTTTAATCTAAATTATTTCAGCATATAATGGTTAAAATCCATTAAAATAATAATCATACAAAAACACTGATAATCAAATAATAATAAGTAAATAAAATAAAGAGTAATAGAATATTAAAATGTAAAAAGTATTAACTTATATAAGGGTTAATTGGATCACGTTTGTAGAAATGGAAACAACTACTAATTATGGATGATTTGAAACATACGGTTCTTAAATTGACTTCAATCCTGATATTTCTGGTACTCAAACTTTGTATGAACTCCTGAGAAATAAAACCATTCAATTATTTATATATTTAATTATAAATAACTTTATTGTTAGCAGCATTTTTAAGCTTGAGTCATGATGAATATTAGATTATGGCCTTTTCCAGTGATAAGTTTTGATTGCATACACCTGGATACTTTGTTTTATGAAAAATTAATATGAATACATTAAAAAAAATTGTGTTTAAATAGAAATATAGTATAGTCTTAATATTCATTATTCCAAAACTCTTGACTTGTAATATCCAAATATTATTAGGTTAGTCATCATTGCTTAGCCAAGGTATACCCAAAAGCAACATCTTTCATAGTGTATTCACAAAAAAGATGAATTGTTTAAAAAAAATCAAATCAAAGCATTTTTATTTGTATGCTGTGTGAATACTTGTAATAAACATTGTTTCTCAACTGTATATGGTGTGCAAAGGCAAAAATGTTCCAATTCTACACTAATCATTTATTTTCAAAATCAATGACAGCAGACACAAAGATACTCTAAAATCTGTGTATTTTTATGCCTGCCATCATTATATGACAAATGTGTAAAAATTACAATTTATATTTAAAAAAAAAATCATTTATGAAAAAGTTAAAATGTTTAAAAAGCAGTTACTTTATTCAGCATTGATTCCCCGACTATAAAAGCAAAAATTTATGCTAAACAATGATGGAAAATTGTCTAATATTTAGTCACAATTTGAAAAACATCATATAAATAAGTTTACGCCATGCAAAATTTATGAATTTAAATTTATTTTTTCATTAATTAATAATTATTTTAAGCAATAATACTTGTTAATAAAATTATATTTAACAGCTTAGATTATTTATTTAATTAATTATAGGTTTAAGCATTTTTCTTTTTTATGATTATAATTATTTGAGAGAACTTTATTCAAATTCCATAAAGTTTTGCAATCTAAAAAGAACCAAGAACAAAAAAAAAATTAAAATAATGTTATTCAATCTATACTAAAAAAAAATATTCAAAGAAATTGTAAAGATTGTAGCAAAGAAAAATAGTCAAAATGCTTTTGAGAATAGTAATAATAATTCAATTATAAATATTTTTTCTTTAAATAATCTTTATTAATAGCAAATTATATACAAGTATTAACATATATTCAGGAGCAAAAAAAATTTACATTACACATGATATAAATTATGAAAATATAATCATTATGACTAGTGTTATAAGGGCAGATGAAAATGATTAAGTTTTATGTAGATGAATGTATAATTTATATGCTTCATATTATTCTAAAATAATGTACAATTAAAAAAGTATTCTACCAAATTTTGCTCAAAATACTTCTAGATAAATATTTTAGAGCATATAAATATGTATTATACCACTTTTTATTATTTTTTAAAGAACATATGTATTTTTTTGTTGTTGTTGTCAAAAATTACAAAGCAGCAAGGTAGCCATATGGTTCTGGGAATATGAATAATTATTGTGGCATTATAAAGATGAAAGATTTTAATATTTTCTTGTGAAATACAAAGTGACAAAATGATGAGAAGTATGGACAGGTTTGAAAAATGCATATCATATCTTCTGGACAATTGTTACCCAACATGTGAAACCCCCATTCAATTTAAAATGGTTTAATGAGGAAGGTTTGGTAGGAATTGCACCAAGTAATAAGTTAAATAAAAATTTCAACCCTAATTCAGAAATCCACATACCTGGGAACCTGGTAAAAGTTTTGACAATTGGCAGCGTTGACCACAGATGTCTGTTCAGATAAAAAAATTCAAATCTTTTAATGAAATTTCAATTAAAAATTGAAATTATTATTGTTCAATAGATCTGCATGTTTGACAGTATGATCAGTAAAAAATAGAATGACTTGCATATAGAAGTGGAGAAAATGTTATAGGTGGAGTGGCTTTACTATTGGATTAATTAAAGTTGTGATATATATTTTAATTCTAATATAGGAGACAAATTATTGAGGTTTACTATTGGATTAATTAATGTTGTGATATATATTTTAATTCTGATAAAGGAGACAAATTATTGAGGGCATTAAATTAAGATTATCTTTGTAAATAAAAACAAGCAGATGTAATTGATAGAAGATGTGATGTTGATCCCCAACTGTTTATTTTATTGTAGAGACTGGATTTCTAGCAGTAATCCTGAAAAGATGCATCAATGGGCTATAGTAAGCAAATATATCACCCAGAATAACATTAACAATACAAACTTTTACTATAGGATAATGCACTTTGGAGAAGTAGGCCTTTATTTTTGTATTGAATTTTCTGACAACCAAATGATTTAGATGAATATTTAATTGTATTTTACATAAATTGATTGAAATTTCAAGAAAAGATGAGTAAGTACCTGTGAAAAATGAAGATAGATTGTGATCTATAGCTTTCTCCACATGGATAAGTTACAATCTTGTATTGTAGATCCTGTTAATGTTTAGAATATGGAGAAGAATGTTCTGAAGATTTTTGTAAGATTATCAGGACATCATCAGCAAAAGATATCACTTTAATCATAGTTCTAAGAAGAGGAAGAAAGAGACATTCTATGCACTGCTCAGTTTCTTTGGTCATGAATTATATATATATAAATAACTACAACCATTAAATGTCTGTATTTTTAAATTATATAATAATAATTCAAACAAATATATTTAACACAGTATTCAAAATTAAATAATCTATTCTTTACCAGAAGTACTTTCAATTGTTTCACTGACAATCTTTATCAACTGTTAATACAAACGTACAAAAAATAAAAACTTGCATTACCCATCATTCAATCTATTCAAATTTCCCACAATTCTGTTGTCTTTATATTAGCCGATTGTTTATTCATCAAACCACCTCTATTCCTAGATATCATCATAGCCTCTTTAATTTTACGTTTTTCACTACACCTTTCAATTTGAATAATTTTTATATCTCTATTATTAAATTTAAAACCATAATTACATGTTTTATTATGATCAAATATAATTGATGGAGTATTCATATTTACTGAAGATATATTTTCTTTCTGTACACGTTTATATAATGTCTTATGATCATTATATCGTTTTTGTAATGTACATTTTCTGCCTTTTGATTTTTATATTTATTATGAATCATTCTGTTAAGCAGAAAAGACTCATATTATTCACCTTAAGCAAATCATTAATAATAATGTCATTGTCAGAAAACTAGTCATGATACTTCTTTTTAGTAAACTGAAGAATAGATTTACTTGCATTTATAACACATTCCTTAAGAGAATTCTATGCTTTAGTAATTTTGAAGAATCAACTTAGCAATATTAGTATTTAAGAGATAATGAAATTTAATACATGTATTAGATTCTTCTAAAGAGTGAATATCAATTTGTCTGTGACTATAATTGGACTAATATTTATTTATATTGCAACTATAATTTTAATCTTGAAACATACTAATCTATTACCTGTCCATAATCTTCTCTTGTAAGTGCTTCTATAATGTAAACTTCTTTTGTCTTCTGACTCCTAACTATAATTTATTAAATGTCATTGTTTTATAAACCATTTAAATTTACTGCCATAATACCATTACTTTCAATAACTTTAGAGTGAAGTCTACTATTTACACCAGATCATATGTTAAAATCTCCAAAAAAAAATATTTAATGGTATTTCTGTAATAGTTCACCTAACAAATAATAAAAGCTATCCTATTTTCTGAATTCTTTGAATCTAAGATTGGAGCATAGGCAGTAATGATATGAGTACTAATACCATTTTGCACAGTGATTTTTAACATCATTAGCTTTTCATTGATACAAATGAGCAATTCCTACTTTAGAAAATACCAAATTAGACTTTAAATCAAATCCATTATTATCCATTCTCCTTTCACTTTATTGATCTGCCTTTCCAAAAAAATTGTATCTATTCATCTATTCTATTAAATTTCTTTCTTCTGGAAGAGAAGTTTCAGTAAGAATAGCTATGTTCATTTTTAAATCTTGACAGTTTCTTAAGCCACCAGTATAGTCCTCTATTGTGTTTTTGAAGAATTTATATAAAGTAAAGTTTACATATTCTATGTGTCTATATTTAAAAAAAATAAACTTGTAATATTCATTTTTAATACTATAACTGTCTTCTGTTTTATCATTATTACTGATATTATTGTTACTACTTCTACCACTATAATAAGAAATCCATCAGACACAACAGTCTAACAACTATATAAGATGATCATTTTAGATATTTTCTAAACTCTTCCACTTCCATGTTGGGCAGGAAAATCACGAAATAGGACTGTGTATGCATAAATCTTTGTCACTTGAAACTTTAAATCCTGTTCAAATTGACTATTAGTAATTGGAGTTTAAAGAAAAGATTATAAGTAAGGACTTCCAGCCTACTAAGCCTGTTCTCCTCGTTGTTTTCTTAATTTTTGATAATTTAATCTTTAAAAAAAAAAGAACTAGAGTTAAAAATACAGTGCATTAATTTCAAAGTAGAAATATTGTTTGCATAAGCATACAATCATGTTGCCACAGTTAGTATAAAAAGAGTTCCAATGGCACGAGAGACTAATGGCCTTACAGTAACTTAAGTGACTAAAGAAGAAACAGAGGAAGACAAAAACATCATTTTATCAGAAATAATACTTAGCCTTTGATGGATCAACTTCCTATTCTATAAGACAGCAGGAGCTTTTGTTTAGACACTGGTTATTTGTTATTTACAATTGACCTTTATATTTAAAGATCATTATACTATACATATTTATTAATAATATAGGCAATATTTTGTTGATTTAATAAAAACCTTTCATTACTTTTCCATTTTGCTTTATCTCCGTGATATTTAATATCGTAATTTAAAAAAATAATATAAAGTCAATTTATTTATTTTTAAAAATAATTTGTTTTTGTTTTTTGCTATAATACTATGGCTATTCTCAGAAAACAATAAAACTATATAAATGGCAAACAGAAGACACGACTGCATAATAATAATAATAGTTATATTATTTTTATTATGCAATATTTTATAAATTAATTAGTTTTTAAAGTGGGCATATATATATTAGTTATACAATTCACGTAATAAATGTTTTTGTTTTCATTCATTACTTGTATAGCATTCATATTTCATATAGGATAACATGTAACTTATCTGATATTACAGTTATTCAAAATTTTTCAGAAAATTGCTTGGAAAGTGTTGGAATAGCACTTTCAAAGCTTAATTTCACTGACTCACTTGCTCTGCCGTAATTCATTTTGAAAGGAATCTTTAATCTCCCTGATTTCATTGCAGTAATTAATTTATGTAAGAGGAACAGCTGTGAGAGGCACCTGGGTAAATATCCTCATCAGAAAATTATAAATATTCTAAGCAAAAGGTCTAATAGTGCTCTCTAAAGAAGGCTAGTAAGTGCAGGCTGTTCAGTATATATATATTTTATTTAATTGGCCCTGCAACATGAAGCATGAGTACAAATTTAATACTTTCCGAGATTAAAATCAGTTGGCAAAATATATTAGGTAATAGAATGATTGGCTAGATTTAATCAGAAATAAATAACAAAAAATTTAGTCAGTGTTAGAGTAGTGAGATACATGTAAATAGGGTATGTGTGTTTGGAGTGCAGTTCATGATTAAAAATCATTAATTTAAATAAGTTAATGATTAAAATCCATTAAAATAAATACTAAGAATGAGTTGGTTATTCAAAACTATAGTTTGTATATAAATAGTGAATCTATCATATAAAAAACATAAATTTAAATACCAGTAGTGCAATTGTTATTAAAAACAGAAAATAAATACAAGTAGAGAAGATTAGGTTAAGTCTTATAAAATAAATTGTTTTTTTTTTCTCTTCTTTTTTCCAATATGAAGACTGAGAAATAAAGTAATAGTTTAACATTTGAGCACATAGATATGCAAATGCTTATGAATGTAATAATAGAAAAGATAGAAATTGTAAACAAAAATCAACAAACAATAATACAGAAAGTTAAAGAAAGTCAACAAACCATAAAACAGGATTTGATAGAAATAGTAATAAAAAAATTAGCATTTCATGGAGCAAAAGATGGATCAAAATCTGCAGTCAATGAAAAAACTAAAACAGAATGTAAAGAAAACTACAGTCAATAAAAAAAACAGTAATATCAGAAAGAAATAAAGTTAGAAAGTGTAAGAATAGATAATATAAAAAAAGAAATAGAGCAAATAAAAAAGCATTAGAAGCAAGATAGAGCACATATGTAGTAAAAATAAGATGAGTTATAATTATAGGGATTATGAGAATGAATTTAGGACATAAAGTAGAATTGAGACCTGTTGTGCTTAAAAAGGTTCACTACACATAAAGGACAGCGGGGTTACAACTTTGACAGCTATTTTTATAGTTTCCTCTATAATGTAGTATCTATATATATATATATATATATATGATGAGAAGTCATGATATAAAATTTAAGATAAATAGTTTAAGACAAATCTCAAGCAATCTGATAGGAAAAGCTCAAAAACATGGATATGAGCAATTCAAGCATTTTCCAAATTCATTTCTACACTGTTGTCTACAGTGTCAATAATAGTGATATAATGTGCAGAACTTACAGGCAGAAAAGGGATATTAGAAAACTGCCTTATTATGCCACAAATAAACACACTAAATTGTAGGAATGGTTTTATCTAACCAGGTAAAGATTACATAGTTTACCATGAATTTCTGAAGGCTTTATTGAAAATACTTTATCTCCAAGGATAAGAAAAAACTCTTGCTGCTGAATCAGAAAAATATAAGTGATGAAGATAAATGAGAAGTCATATAGCTTGATCATATTGATATTAATTAGGCAACCATATTAAAATGTCAAAAAAAAAGACAAAGCCACTGGATAGAAATCAACTTGCAGGAAAAAGTGATACAAAATCTAAACAAAATATCCAGTGATAAGGAAAATGTTATTTGAGAGTGCATGCAATTGACAAATGACAGTAAAAGTTTTCAGTAAATGTTTAATTTAATTGTAAGTTAAATTTAATTTTTAGTTTAATTATGAGTTAATTTTAAGTTTTTTAAAAAAAGAAATGAAAATTTCTCTATTGTTTATACTAATGGTCAATTTTAATTATTTATTTTTCTCCCTAACCTAGGGACAGTTGAGATGGAGCTTTGCTTATCTCAATAGTAATTTATATACAAGTATTTAGCATTGGCTAAAAACAGATGAAATTTTAATTTGTGTTTTGCTTGGTTTTTTTACTATATAGATGTGGTATTACATATATATGTGCACACATTAATAAAGAAGAAATGTTTAAAGTTAGCTGAATTTATTTAAATGTAAAAAAAAATTTAAAAAATGTGTAAAGTAAAATTTGTTAGTTATCTTTTTGTAAATAAATTTTTTTATACTTTAGGAACAATACTTGATCTTAAAATGTTTTTTTATCAATTCTAATCAGTTTCATTGTTAATTAAAATTTTAATAAAAATTTTTTTTTATTATTAAATATTGTATAGATTTTAAGTCTGGTTATCTTCAAAAATTCACATTAAAGTAATTATAAATTTGGAATTTCTTAATTAAAATTGCTGGCTTATCTGAGTTAAAAAAAATAATCACTAGTTTTCTAATTAAAGAGATTCCTGATATTTTTGAATGGCCTAAAATAATGAACTAGAGGTCTATAAAAGATCAGCTAAAAATTATATATCTTCCAATTTGGCTGTCGCTGATTGTATCTAGATTCTACTTGTTCACTAACAATTTTGCTCATTTGCTGTCGATTCTTTCATTTTCATAGATGAACTCAGTACTTGCTTCACTTACTGTATTTGAAGTTATGTGCTGCTAAAGCAAAACTGAAAGAACTCCATTCTCCAGCATGAACCTGTAGCCAGCATGCACTAATCTCACCTGTTAATTGACAAAGCAAGCTAAACTAATCACTACTCTAAAATAGATTGTATAAAGAGATGCATTTCTCTGTTCTAATAAAGCAGCTTCATGATAAACTACATATCCTATTAAGAAAAATCAAAAATGAAGATGTGAAAATCAATATATTGGCATACATTTGCATTTATATAATATTCCATCTGTACTGAAAGTAATAGTCCATTACCCACTTCACTTTGGACTTAAGGTAAAACTTTTGCATGACTATTCTTATTGATATATATCATTAAGTCAATGATATATGTAAGTGGATACTTTTATGAGTATTTGTATTGATTTTCTTTTCTTTTTATGTATGTCATATATTATAATTGTTTTAGTAATCTTTTATTTAAATTCTTTAATTTTTATAAATTTTATAATGAATTGCAATAGCCCACAATAGTTTTTTAAAGTTATTTTTTCTTTCTCTCATACAATTTTAAAAGAATATTTGTTTAAAAAAAACTTAATACAAGTTTGTTTGCTTCTCCAGCTTTTGCAACTGTTTAGGCAATCTATGTATCTAAGTAAATATTTTGCAAGAAAGAAATACTAAATTTAAACAAAATCTAGATGATGGGCTGATAAGAACTGTAACTAACAAATAAATTAAAAACTATATAAACAAACCCATCAATATAAAATGATGTGATAGCAGATTTATTTGAGAATAAGATTAGATAAAAAGAAATGTAAATTTAATTAAAAACAGACTTTAAGTTACAAACTTAATTAAAAAATAGATTTGTGTGATAAACATTAAAAATTGTGAAAAATAATGAGAAGAGAAAAGTATAAAAGTTTGCAGCTGTCTATTATTATTCACTCAAGTTTGTCATATACAGTCGGCATTGCTATTAGTGTTATTGATATACAGTTTGCATTGCTATTAGTCTGGAGTTTGGATTCTTTCTAAAGAATGCACACAGATATTCAGAAATTTTAGCACAGTAATAAACCAGTCATTACTGCTGTGGTCAACATTAATGCAAAAGCTGCAGAAACCATATCCCAAGTCCTCAGCCATCAACTATCCTGCCTGAATTAATATCTAGAACCAATTTCAAGATTGTGAAGTAGAAACTGCCAAATACTCTCTTATTGTTTGACAGAAAACTGAAAGTCATGAAGCCATTGATGGAGAATCCAAAAAGCCAACTGGTTGGAATCAAAACAAATAGAAACTCAAACCATTGGACTATACACACAAATAAAAACTTAGGTAAAATTACTTTAAATAATTAAATAAACACTTGATTTTAAATGAAATAAACTTTAACAAAGGACTATTATAACTATAGCCTAGTCATCATTTATATTTTCATGTGTAAAGTTTATTGTTATATTGTATTAAATATATGTGTGCAAAATTAAATAATAATGTTTGCTTGTTATTTTGATTATTTTCTCTCTCTCTCTCTTGTCACTGTATCACCAGTAAATTAGTATAGAGTTATTTGGTGTTAAGTAAATGCACTGAAATCCTTATTTAAGAGTATGAACTAGCCTGGGATATGTCAAGCACTGGATTGTGTGCCTGTTGTTCAAAGCATGCTGACTATATAACATATGGTTGGATGGCACCTGAGTATAATCCTCAAAACAAATACAATGCTTTGGATGGCAGGGGTTTAATTCCAGCAGTCAAGATGAGCCATGGGCAGGAAATGTGATTGTGTTTTTCTTCCTATATCCCAATCTGACCACAGGTATCATTGATGGCTATTCTATCAATGATATTCTCCCCTCTGCTTGAAGAGCCTGACTGTTCTCATGTTTTTTTAAAAGTTAAATTATTTTTAAAAAAGTAGTTAAACCCAGTTAAACAAGCATATCATTCAGAGGGACCCAGTTCAATATATAATATCCATGCTGATTAATGATATTATATAAAAAATATCAGCAAGATAGATTATATTTTAATTCACATTTTTTTACACATTAACAATTAAATTATATATATATCTTGATCTAACTTTATAAGCATCCATACATTCCTATATCTATAGCTTAATTTAGATAAGATATTAATTTCTTAAATCGATATATTTCTAAAAAGAAAATACAAAAAAAATAATAGTAATAAATTTAAATTTTCTTTTCTTACTTATACCAAAATGGCAGGAGGGGTTTGTCTCTCTCTGAATATTTAAGACTCATCTACAATAATTATTCATATGAGATTACATAGTGCTGGATTCTGTGATGATCATTTTCCCATTCTTAGCTAAAACAAAACTTTACTGGCGTGCTCCAACTTACAAAGCTTTGTTTGAATGTGCTAGGCAGGGTTTCAGAATAATGGTCCAACTCATATAGTGGTTATTTGAGGATTAGATATGGGGCACTTAGTGAACTTTTATTCCATTTTGTTTACTTTACTTAACTCTTCTGGCTGCCAAGTCTTTCAAAAATGGATTCCAATAGTTCTCCAACTACTTTTTGTTTCTGCACTATAGTTGTTCCCACCACTAATCACCAACCTCTCACCGACTCTGACAGTTCACTTTTTCTATGCTCTGACTTCAGATTTTGGACTGCTGGTGGATAACTGCTCACTGACTCTGATTTTATAGACTACACACATAAAAGAACAAAACATTGTAATCTTTTGTTTTTGGTTTTAATTAGTTTATTTTTCTCTGAGCTCACAGATGAATCTTTTAATTTTTACAAAAAAGGAATTTCAAGAATTTTATCAACATTTTAAAAATAATTAAAAAAAAAATTATATCAAAGAAATAAATTCTTACCAAGTTTTTTATAGCAATGTACCTAATTATCCTTCAATATGTTAACACTAGTCTTTTTTTTTTTTTTTTCAAAATATTTGTATCAAAGACAGTGAATGAAATCTTAGTATCTTTTTATCTAAAAATGTAATTAAAGCAAATTAACCTACATTTTAATTAGTTTTTTTTTTTATTTTAGATAATAAAAATATTAAAATACATTAAAGAAAATTTATTAATAAAAATTAATATCACAAGTAAAAAATAATTGCAATATGCAAATATTGTACTACCTATCTGAGTACATTATGTATGCATATATATTTCCCATATTTTTTTAGTTTTTAAATTATATTTGTATTTTTAAATTTTATGAGTCAACTAACACTTGAATACAGTGCTAACTGACCAAAATTTGTGGTGTGGATTTAATCATTATCATGCACCATCATAATACCTCTTCCTTTGATGAGGGCCTGCAATGCATGCTAATCATTCTCATAGTCCTCATCATCAACACAAATTATCTTGAATGGAGCTAATTCTGAAAACTTATTTATCTATTAAGTTGCATTACAATTTACTACTCAACCATTATTTCAAACTGAACAAATAAACAAATAACTCCCCAAAATACTCCATTCATCTGGCTCAAATGGTCATTATTGCAAAGCCTTATGTGCCTCAACAACTTCATAAAATAGATGCAAACCCTGCTCATAGATAATCTGAGCCTTATAGGTTCATTTAGCATCAGATAAGGACAATGACATTTCTATTTTATCAAAAACTCAACATTTGTTGTTGTTACATGAGTGTATGATGAGGATTTAATCACTTAAGATTATGTGGGTAATAAAGCTATCTCAAGACAATGGGTTCAAAACTTTCAATAGCACCAACAGCATCCACATTACAACAAGATACTTAAGCAACTTTAAGATTTTCATTCATTCCCTACTATACAAAAAATACCAGCAATACATCTGACTCAAACAAACCCAAACCTACTTTCTAAACATCCAGGAAATCTCTAAGTTGTATCATAGCTTTTTTTAATTTATAAGTGATTAACCACTATCTGATTAATCACCAAATTTCTTAGTTTTCTTTCCTTTACATTTATATCATATATCCTTAAGATATTTGCTACTATACCTGGACTTGGTGAAGGTGACCATGACTTTTGGCTAATAGATCTACTAAATTGAGATTGATTCATCCTTAGTTCTTTTTCTAGTAATCTCTGGTTCTGGACTCTGACTAGCTTTTTTGACTTTTTTCCAGTATCCCCATTTCACTACGATTTCTATTTTTTGAAATTCCATTGCATTGATGCCAGTGGTCTTTCCTTTTATCTGCTTGATGACTTTGTTGACTCTGAAGGCTTATATCTATAGTATTTTTAGCATTAATTTTAAAATATCTTATACTTAATTATAGTTATGATGTATTGTTTATACAACTCAGACATGTCCAGTTTCTGTATGCTGGATGTCTTCACAACTTTATTTACTGTATCTTGTTAAAATGGCTGGAGATAGATGAAGGAATTTTATTTTACTTTACTATTGGTAAAAGGGTTTAGTTTTAAGTTTAATATTCATATTTTTTGTTTAGAATGCTATTATTATTTTATATACATATTATTGACATAATTTTGTATTTCATTTTAAAAATGGTACTGTCAAAGTTCTCAGAATATCATTTGGTAATATATTTTAAAAGTGTTGTACAAACCCTTCTTATGAATTGTTTATTTATTAAATGTATATGATATGCAAAATGAAGTAGAAGTTGATGCATATTTTTTTTCATATGTCATAGCATCTGCCGAGATGTGAACCCACAACCGTCTGCAACCAACTACTTGCTTGCAAGGTGGCTGAGATAACCTCTCGGCTAACAACGCTTGACATTGATGCATATTTTATTGCCTAATTTTACTAATCTAGGATTTGGCATTATTTATTTATCTATCACTTTTACACATGTTAGTTGTTATATTTGTTTAAGAAATGGTACCATTTATCTTTCATTTACTTTTTAAGAATGTTTTACCATGCTAGTATAATTATGAAGATTGTGGCTTTAACTCTCTCTAAATTGTTGTGATATCTTTTCAATAAATTACATTGCTCTTTATTTAAATACTTAAACAGGCTTTAACATATAATGAATGTACCTTAAAATTTCTAATAGTCAAGCAATATTATTTTGCTGATAGAGGGACCTCACAAACCATGTCACAAGATAGCGACTTTTATAAAGATAAGAGCAGCCGTCTTATCTTTAACCTAAATTTTTACTTATATAGTCCAATCTGAAGCATCCTGATTTGGGAGCATGAAGTTGTTGTTCTCTTCACTGTTTAAGTCCACTATTTTCTTTATTAATTAATCTTATCTTTATAAAAGTCACTGTCATATGTTGTGGTTTGTGAGGTTCCTCTATTGGCAAAATAATATTGCTTGACTATTAAAAATTTTTAAGGCACATTCATTACAAATTAAAGCCTGTTTAAGTATTTACATATACTTCCTGTGGACTCTATAAAATATAATTACAACTCTACAATAGTTTACAGATTTTCCAGTATTATGATTGCAACATTAACTTGCTGTAAATATGCAAGATTTCATGAAAGTTAATTAGTAAAGAAAATAGTGGACTTAAACAGTGAAGAGAACAACAATTTCATGTCCCAAATCAAGATGCTTTAGATTGGTCTATATAAGTAGAAATTTAGGTTAAAGATAAGATGGCCACTCTTATCTTTATAAAAGTCGCTATCTTGTCTCGTGGTTTGTGAGATCCCTCTATCAGCAAAATAATATTGCTTGACTATTAAAAATTTTAAGGCACATTTGTTACAGGTTAAAACCTATTTAAGTATTTCCATATACTTCCTGTGAATTTTATAAAATATAATTACAACTCTACAATTGCTCTTTATTGTATATTTACGCATGTAATGCTTTACTACAGGCAAATCCATTTATTAGTAGTGTTCTCTGATGTTTCATTCTCATTGTTTCCATGACTACACCTGAATTCCTAGTTCATTTATTGCCCTGAAACATAATTGCATACCATCATATTTTTATCTTGCCTTTTTGCATTTTTGTCCCAACTGTAAATTTTGTTGGTTGTTGTTTGCATAAAGCTATGTGTAATATATTATCATGACTTTATCCTGGCAACAGATGTTTTTACTCAGGTATTGAGGCACCACCCTTACCTCATATTGTACTCCCAGTATATCTGAGTACTAATTATATTGTTGATGTGCAGTTCCTGTAGTTATGCTTCACTAGTGCTTAGGAAGTATACCTGATAAATAATTAATATTAAAATTTTTAAATTTATATCTTCTCAGCATTCATTTCATTGCTGGATTGGTAAGCTTATAATTTTAATTTGTATTAAATATATTTATAAGGGACATTATAGTAGTAAGAGTGTTATGAGTAAATGTGACAACTTAGTCAATTATCAAAATTATAGAAAGTTTTATTGACCAACTACCTTTATTTATTTATTTGTTTATTTTTTGAAAGTTGTAAGCTGCAGACATTTTTAATATTTTCAAAGTTTTACTTTTAGTAAATATCTGTAGAAGTTTTGATTTGATGACATTGTAAAATATATCAGAGTTGTTATTTGTTATATATTTAACATGAAAATAAATAGTTTTATTGTTACTTAAATTTTTCATAGTCTTTCCTCATCTATTCAGAAATATAAGAATTATAAAGATTTAAATTATCTTAAAATTTTATGCATTGAGAGTACATGGGTATTGAAATATTGACATAAGAGTCATTTTATTAGAACAGCATTTAATATGAGAACATCTAAGTAACGAATTATTTTGTTGAATAAAATAACCATAATTGTTTATTCATTATTTGAGATCACTTTAATCAATTTTATTTACTTGTTAAAGATCACTAGGCTTATTTTAAGATTATTTTGCTATATTTATCAGATTTTTCTATTGCTCCAACATAAATTTAAATAATGAAATTACTTTGTTTAGATGCAGAAAAAATATTAAGAGTATGTTTATTAACATGGTATTTGGAATGGCCAAAAAATTCCTTATCCACTCTTTTGTTAACTGAATGTCATCCTAGTAGATTATTTTAATCCAAATTAAGAGATTATCATGTTTTAGGTAAATTTTAAAATTATTTTTATCATGATTGTACGAGACATTACCTTTAAGGGAAGGATATGTCTCACTGGGATTTCATTCTTAGTTTAATAATTGTCAAGAATAACTCTAGTTATTTTATAAACAATATATTAAAGAAATAATTTTACTAAAGAAGAATTTATTTTCAAGTAAGAAATTTGTGTGGCAAAGACTTGAGAAAACATATTCTTATTGCGTAAAGCTTAAAGTTTTATCTGATTATAGCAATAAGGTATTTGTTATAATTATAATAAATGTGGTATTGCTACAGATTAGGAACATCAAAATTTTCAGGGGCCCAAAAAATTCCTATTTTTTTTCACAAATGCAATTTTCTTTTAATATATTTAAACATTTTTTCCCAGAAATTTTCTAATTGTAATAATATTATTTTGTGTATGTTATCTCGGGCTTTTATTTATTCTAACTTCCTATGGCCTATTTAAATTGAGTAAAATAGTCATCTTGATATTATGTCAACTTCCACCCTTTTATTAGCCTAGGTAATTTCATTTACTTTTAGTGTAAGCTGTAAAGTAAATATTATTATGCATCTTCAGTCATTATCTATTAAGGATAAAATATGGATATTAAAATGATAATCCCCCCCCCCATGTTTAATATTCAAGGGTGGTAAGCAACTAGATGGTATTCTATGTTACTTATAATATATAAGAATGAATATATATATAATCAATAAAGCAAGTTATATATAATATGACATTGCTTTTATGGGCTTGTATTTACAAATATGTAAAGTGCTGGGTTTTAAGTTGATATTTTGGATCTAAATATCTGAATATTCTGGCTCTTCACTGAGGTGAGCCAAAAGCTCAAAACTAATTGGTCTGGAGATGGGAATGTTCTAGATACAGATTTTAAATATTTTTCTCTTACTGCACTTATCAATTAAGAGCTTGTTTGAGCTATTTGTGTGTGTATATATATATATGCAAATTTATAAATAAATATTTAAAAATACAGTATTTAAAAGCTTATAAAAATATATATGTATAACCGTCACTTAGGAGCGCTTTCAACTAACTTGTAGCTTTGTCAACTATCACGTTTAAAATGTCAGCTTTCCCATAATTCTATGATGTCAACTTTCCCATAATTCTGTGATCTTAATGTTTGCTGCTTGCCTATTAACCAAATGTTGCTTGTATTTACATATCAACATCGCCTTTAATTTTCCTTTTATTATTATTTCTTTCAGTTTCCAATATTTTTATGTTGTTATAATTAAAATCGAAACCATGTATACATGATTTATTATGGTCATAAAAGACAGAAGCTGATAAATTATCATTATTTTTAAAATTTTGTTTTGTATTTTGAACCCTTTTAAATAATAATAAGTGTTCCTTTGTTCTTTTTTTCCAAAGTGCACCTCGATTCATCTATATATATATGGCCACACCCACATGTCCATTTGTAAATGATACAATTTTTATTTGTAAATAAAGTTTTATTCTTTACATTGTTTATTAATTTATTTAATGTAGGTGGTGCATAAAATGCAATATCTCATATTCCTTTATAAATTTTCTTAATGAAACTTGCCTGTTGATTTGAAATATATGGTATATATATATTATTTTTCATGTTTATAATCTTTTATTTTCTAGTATTTATTTTTGCTATTCTGTTTCCAGTCATACAATAAAGTGAATATTTGAAAGCAGATACCAGAAGAGAAAAAAAAAATAGTAACTTCAAGACAAAATAAAAACATTGCCAAAATTTGACAGATATTTTATATCAGAAACAGAAGATGATCCACAAACTCAAGGAAATCAGCAAAGTCTAAAACAAACTCAAGGAAATCAACAAAGTCTAAAACAACAACAGTCTATTGACTCTGATACTGGGATCATAGAGTCTGGAATCTCAGTTGATGAGAATATTGAAACTGATCCCACTGTGATTGTGGGTGCTGCTACAAAATCAACATCTACAGTTGAAATAATAAAATCCATGAACTCTCACATTGGATCTTAAAAGGACCATAAGATGGTTTATTAAAAAACTCTAAACATTCATTCAAACACCAGACTAGTTATTGTTCAAAAGGTCTTTTTCAGAACAGAAAATTTAATGGTGATGCATATGATTGGGAATGGCTTGTGTACTCCCCAACAGCTGTTTGGGTTTATTGCTTTGTCTACAAACTGTTTTCAAAATCAACTGTAGCCCTAGCATTTGATGGATTTTCTGACTGGTGAAGTTCCACAGTCTAATGAAAACTCTGAAGATCATAGAACAGCTTTGCTTGCATATTTGACAAGGAAGCAAGGTTTGACCTTAGACTTGGGACTAGAAAAACAAATAAAACAAGAGTTTTACTGGGAAAATGTGCATGAGCATGTTGTTGCAGTGATATGCACATTAGGGTGATCTGCTTTTAGGGGAGACGTTGAAACTTTTGAATTACCAATAATGGAAACTACCTTGGTTTGTTAGAATTGATTGCTAAGTTTGATCCATTTTTTTTTCAAACACATAAAACATTATGGGAACAAAGAATCTGAGTCATCTTCATATTTATCAAAGACAATATTTGATGAACTAGATTCAATTTTTATTGTTCTGAGAAAAGTAGGTTACTTCAGTTTGTCTATGGACTTATGCCAGCTGTTTACCATGTGTATCAACTAACTGTTATCGTATGTATTACCTGGAGATGGTTTAACTGTTGAACACTTTGTGAAGATATGGCAGATATGGTGGTGGATTATCTAAGTAAGGACTGCAAAGTTGATTTCAGTAAATGCCAAGAAGTCATATGATAGTGCAGCAAATATGGCTGGTAAATACAATGGAATGCAACAAAAAATTCTTGAGTTAAATGAACATACTATATATATTCTATGTGCTGGATATTCACTAAATCTTGTCAGACATGCTGCTGTAGATTGCTGTTTATATGCAGTAAACTTTTTTTGCTGTTGTTCAAAAGCAATACATTTTCTTTTCATTTTCTACAAAGAGGTGGTCTGTGTTGATATCTTCCTTGAAAACAGACTCAGCTATCAGAATACTAAAGAGACAGTCTGGTACTAGGTGAGAAGCACATGTCAAAGTGGTGTCTGCCATATATGTGAATTATAAGTTAATGACAAATGCTCTAAGGCACATTTATGCTGATGAAAAATAAGCTATAAGACTACAAACTAGTCTTCTGAAAAAAATGGAGGAAGTAGAGTTTGTTTTTATGTTACATTTATGGAATCAATTTCTGAAAGAAATTTCATAAAATCGGGCTGGCTCTCCAAAATTCAAAGATTGCACTTACCACATGTGCAAATTTCTACATATCACTCTCTCACTATATTAAAAATATTCAAAAAAATTTTGATGATGTTGAAAAAGAAACTAAATGTAGTTTGCCTGATGTAGAATATAATTCTACAGATAAAAGAAGGAGGGCGAGAAAAAAACAAGCCAATGATAGAGCTGCACATGATGATGATGACAAGCTTTCTCCAAGAGACAAAGTTCAAGTTAAATCCTTCATTCATGTCATAGACAGCCTTGAGGCAAATTTAACTAGAAGGGCAACAGTCTATAATTATGTTGCAAATAAATTTTCATTTATAGTTGATTTAGAAGCTTCACAAGGATAGCTATGTAAAGCAGTAAATATCTTAATAAAAGAGGATTTACATGATGTTGATATTAAGCTCACGAGTGAACTGATGCATTTCTATGATTATGTCAAGCAGAATTATCCGGAAAAAGAACAAATTCAACACAAAGATATGTATAAAATCATCTTTCAAGACAAGATTCATTTAGTTTTCTCTAGTGTTGAAGCAACATTACTATTATTTCTGTGTCTAATGGTAACAAATTATTGAGGAGAAAGATCATTTTCATAGTTAAAGAGAATAAAAAAATGAACTGAGAGCAACTATATCTCAAGAAAAATTGTCTGCACTTAGCATCATGAGTATAGAAATCAACATGTTATGCAGCATATCTTTTGTTGACATAATTAATGATTTTGCATTCGGGAAATCAAGAAAAAATGTTTTAAATTAGAACATAGAGCCTTTTAGAGGATTTTCTGTGATTTTGAAAATACATTCTTTATTATTTCTTTTAATAAAAATTAAATTACAATATATTTCCTTTATCTATACATTTAAAAGGTGTATATATTTTAAAGTTTTTCTGAGATTAGCTGGTGTAATTTGAAATAGTAAGGGATCTCAGGGCTTTATATAACTTAGGGTTTCATAAAGTCTAAATTCGCACTTGGTATTGATAGATGTTGTATGAAGAGAAAATAATTTTAATGTAACCTAACGTTTAATGACATAATGGTAAGAATCCTTACATTTACAAGAGTATGAGAATTCTTCTTCTCTTATGTTATTAGTATTGCTTTTATCCCATCGAGGATTATTATAATTATTTATCCCTTTGCTCTTATTATTGCGGCATGTGCTATTTTGAAACTCACTGAGTTTAACCTATGCATTACTGTTTAGCCAATGTTATTTGAGATACAAATTTGGCGGTTATTCATTTTCCATTAGCCAATTGTTTTTTTTTTCGCTTTCTATAGTTACTATATATATAGTACAAAGAATTCCAGAGAATATTTAGATAAAAGATATTGTAATAATTCGATACAATGCTCAATCATTATTTATGATAGTTTACTATTGTTTTTTTTTTTTTTTTTTTGAAGATCTAAAGTTAACAACCCTATTATAGAATTTCGTTTTCAAAAAACTTCTGACATGGACTAACACATTTGATTGCTATGCTCTCAATCTAAATTTGATTCTAGAATAATTTCAATTACTACGTTTCAATTTTTTTAAGATAAATAACTTATAGTTCATCCTAGTAATCAGCTATTTTTAGTTAAAAGGTAAAAAAAAAAACGAGGTTAATATGACCTGGAGAGATAGGATCAATAAAAAAAAAATGCAATTATAATATGATGAGTTTTTTTTTTTCTGGTGGAGAGCAGCATAATATTCCTAATAACGATGCGAGTCTTATATTTCATTTTAAAAATTATTGTAAAGCAGTGTCGACTTTATAAATTCAAATTTATTAAAAAATTTAGACACTTGCTTAAATACTACTATAAATGCAATGTTTGCTAAAAAGTTATATTTGATTTACGAGCAGAATTGAAAAAAAAAATGTTTTCGATTACAATAAAGTCCATTATGTCAAATATTAGCTGTAAAATTCATTTTTAAAATTCTTTTCCAAAACTATTTTTTAAAAAATAAATAAATGGGAATATCAGTGATTAAATATTAATAAACTAATAAAATATTTATATTATCGAGAAAAAAAAAAGATTTTAACAAAGTCATTAAAGAAATCTTTCTTTTTAAATTATAAAAATATAAAATCGACCCAGTATATAAATTTTTAAATAAATAAAAATAGATAGTTTAATTAAGTAAAAATTAATTAATCGTTTTTCGTACTTTAATTTGTCAGAGTTCATTCAAAATCCAAGAAAAAATTAATGTGTTCTTCCATAAATTTTTGAAAATTTAATATTTTAATTCACTGGAGCTCCTTCATTTTTTTTTTTTAATTCGCTTCATTTTCTATAAATAACTTTTTTTTTTTAATATTTACAAATCTTTTTACAATTAGATTCCAGGTATATGAAGAGTGCCTGTATTTCAAATATTTAAACCTCGTTTTTGTTTATTGGATGGGCAAATAAAATTGAATCAAATCCGCATCACGCAAAAGACTAGTCCGCATAATAATCACTCGCCCCAACAAAAGATTAATATAAATGCGCCATCGGAGTTATCTCTTTTTGTCGTTTGAGCTATACGGAAAAGCTAAATCTTGTCGGAATTGATAAGTATACAAACGGATGCTTCCGATTATGATGCGAAGCGTATTAATATTGTTAGTGGTGTTGTTAGTTTATACAACAGTGACGGAAGGTATAACGACAACCGGGGAAAGCGAAGGGCCTAAGCGACGCCAAGCTATTGAATTTATCGAGGTAAGACTATTTAAAATCAGCTGTTTCCGAGTCAACACGTGTAATAGAAAGACATAAACAATTATATTGAAATTAAATTAATGTAAAAACAGAAATTTTGTCGTGGTAAACTTTTAGAATACCAGATACATAATATTCAATAAGTAAGCGATAAAAATTCATTTTATGCATCTATAAAATATCTATGTTAAATTATTACCGAAAATACTCAGACAGAAAAAGAAAAAAGAAGTTTAGCAAAATTTAAAATATTTAATGTTTAAATTAATAAATTCGAATTTATTGTACACCTATGCTTTTATTTTATTTATTTATAAAATAATAAAATACCACACTATATATTTAAGATAGTCGATAAAACAACTGCAAAATAATTTTTTTAATATAATTATTTACATTTAAGAGGATATAGTAAGTGTATATATTTTTTTATTTGTAAAATTATTTTAACGAACAAATGACCACGATTGCTGTTAGAATTCTCATCTTGCAATTGAATATAGTTTTCTTTGATCTTTTATTTATTGTTTTGACCAATTTATTAGCATGTAGTAGATCTTTAAATTATTCAATACAAAATAAATTAGTTGAAAAAAATATTGATTTATTCCTTTATTTCCAGACATTTTTTTATTTACATCGTTTACGAATTGTTAGTTTCCCCTGGCAACTACGGACACAGTGTCCTTATATAATAATATTGCTGGAAAAAAGCACATTGTTCTTATATAATAGAAAAGAATAAATAAAAAGGCTAAAGGAATGTTTAAAATGTACTACTAGTTTTTTGTTTTTAATATATATATTTGCAAAAAAAAAAAGTCTGGATTTATTTTTCTTTTTTTTTTTCCTGTGTCAAAAGCATCGGCCGGGTAACGAACCCGGGACAACTGCTTGTAAGGCTGCTGTGCTGATCACTCGGCCACCAACGCTTGGCGGCTTATTTTCCTTTTATAAAGTTTTAAATCAATTACCATATTTTATTATTTAATGCTCTACAGATGATGTGGCGGTCAAACACCAAAGTTTTGGACTAAGAACCACAAATCCAACGACCAGCCGATGTATACAGAAACTCAGAATTTATCCTGGAATTAGATCTAATTCTTAAATATGTCATTATATATAGTAATCTACCAGGGCCTATTTCATTCTTAACGTTTTGCAAATGTTATTAAAAGTCCCAAATATATAAAATACAGTTTTGTATATTTTCGAAAATCGAACATAGACTTTGGCAAATTGTGCAAATCTAAGATAATTTATTTTTGTAAAAAACTGAGTTAAAACTCAAAAGATTTTAATTTATAAAAACCGTCTTCAAAACTGTGTTTAACCAGCATGGAATGCAAGTTGATTAATATATATCAGGCATGGGCAACCTTTCCTAGTTCAGGGTCAAATTTTCTGTCTTCGAATCAAGGACCGGACCAAATAATTAAATAATACAAAGTAATAGTGAATGGTAAAGGGCTGCATAAATTTCATAATAATGACATTACAATTTAATGTGAGGATTGGCTTTGTACTTCAACAATGAGACTATCAATATTGATGGAAATATTGTTTAAGGACAATCACATAGAATTTTCAAGGTTTTCGTCTGTTATTCTTATCCAAATTTTTGATTTATTAAATTTCATTTTAGAAAAGAAACTGTTCACATATATGTGTTGCCAAAAAGACAAATAATTCTTCTTGAAAAGGTATTTCTATATTTTTCTTCCACCAAATGTTTATAAAAATCCATCGAAGCAATGTTGTTAATCTGTGATTTTAGCAATAAACCTGCTTGAACCTCAACAAGTTCCATCTGTACATTTTCTGACACATTATTTATATCAGCATCCATTGGACAAGAAAATATAGTGAATATGGAGCCTTTATTTTGGAAGTCAGTAAACCTCGTATCAAATTGCTTTATTAATGCCTTCAGTTCATCTCCATAACAATTATAAGGGATATTTTTATGAATTGCTAGAGTAGAAAAATGGTAACAAATTTAGCTCTTATCAGACTTTCCAACAATTTTAGTTTATTACAAAAAGCACTGACATGTCCATACAGTTCATGAATCAATTGTCCTGGTTTTTAAAATTTAAGTTCATTTAAATATCTAGTGGCATCTACAAGAAATACTAAATCGCATACCCACTCATCATTTCTTACTTGGTTAATTGTTTTTCCTTTTATGTCCATAAAATCTGCTATGTCTTGTCTTAGATCATAAAATTGTTTTAACATTTAACTATACTCAACCACCTCACTTCACAATAATAAGATACAATTTCATAATCTGAAAATAAGTCTTCGAAATATTCCTTAAATTGGCAGTGATATAATATTCGTAAATGCAATTGATTTTGCAGACAGATTGGTGGATAATGCAATGAAAATTTGTTAAATTTTCCAGATGGAACTGTAGTTCTATTGCTTTTTCAGGAACTATTCCAATTAATCTCTTCCATGCACCAACCTTTGCAGGGGCTCTACCAATGCATATGTTAGATAGTGAACTCCATTTAAGTCAAATATCTTGAAGACTGTTTTGAGTTTTTCAAATATATCTTCACCAGTAGTTGCCTGTTTTAGTGGCTGAAATACCAACATTTCTTCTGTGATATTAAAATCCACATCAACTCCCTGAATAAATATTGTTAGTTGTGCTGTATCAGAGGCATCAGTGCTGTCATCCAAAGCAATTGAAAATGCTTTGAATCTAGCAATCTTCTCTTTTAAACTTTTTTAGATATCATCAGCCATGATTTCTATCCACCGGACAACATTTTCTCAAAATCTTTTTTTTTTCAGGACATATTATACTTGCAACATCCAACAGACATTCTTTGATAAATTCTCCCTCATCAAATGATTTAGAATGCTTATCAATTTTTTCACTTAACACAAAGCTGGCTTTCACAGTGTTTTCATGCTGCATTCTTTGCTTGGTGAACATTTGCTGCTGGGTATCCAAGTTGTTCTTCAATTTCTTTATTTCATCTTTTCATAGTTGTCCATCGATTTAATGGTGATTCGCATGTTTTGAAGTAAAGTGTCTCTTCAAGTTGTATTCTTAGTTGATTGATACAGATTCATTGCACAGCAAACATATAGGCAAACCTTTATTCAGAATAAAATAATACTTTTCTATCCAGTTGTTTTGAAATTGATGATTCTCTGTATCTATATTCTTTTTTTTTAGATAATCCCTGACATTATTCCAGATTTCAAAGCTATATATTCAGAACTGTCAAACAAAACTGTTTTTAACACTGCAAATACTGAACAGAAAACAATATAAATGCAGGCACTGAACAAGGCACAACCTCAATGCAAATATCAAAATGACACATTGTAACATGTTTACACACTGCTAGTTGAAATGAGAAAGAGATCTTGATGGGAGAAAATGAGATGTATTTTGCAGTGTCATATGATATCAGCTTAACTATTCAAAATATTAATTTTGAGAGGAGCTAAATAAGACAAAAAAAATGTGATTTTCAGTAATTGTTAATGATTATGATATATTTTTATAAAACATTTATTATTAAACCAAAAAGTATATCACTAATAGGGAATTGTCTTTGAAAATATTTTCTTTTAAAAAAGATTGCTCATAGGAAATATGTTATGAGAAAGCAGAAATCGCCATTGCTGGCTTTGCAAAAATTGCTTTTGCAAAACAGGGAATAATTTTTTAATAACAGTAAATAATTTATTAATTTTTATAATTTTTTTTTGTTTCTTTGATGATAATTAATTGTAAATATATCATTTTTTAATGCTATAAAATTCTAATATTTCATTCTAACATTTTCAATACGTTCCATGCAGCCAATTAAGGTGTGCTTTTTTATCGATAAGAACTTTGTTTTCACATTTATTTTCACTATTTTAAAATATTAATAATTTTAGTTTTTAAAATTTTAATCATTAGCTTAAATAAAGATATTATAAAATATAAATTTATTAAATAACATAATTATTTAATTTCACAAAAAGTAAAAATCAAATGTAACTCTCGCTAAGCTCTATTCAAAAATATGACAATCGAAATCAAACATGGCTGAAATAGATTAGTGGTGAACTGGATTAAAAATCATAAAAGGTTGGAAGTTGTCCATATGTCATATATTATCTATTTGTATTTTTACTAAATTAATCATGAGGACAATTATTCCTGAAGTAACGGATCCAATTGAAATGTGAAAAGTTTTAGCACTTTAGTAACTTTTTAAAATTTGGTATTTTATCTATCTATCTGTCTGCATTACCTGCCCTGCCTGCATGTGTGTGTCTGTTTTTCTATCTGTCTGTGTCTGTCTGTCTTCCTATCTGTCTGTAAACTGTCTCCTATTTCATATTTAATTTGCATATAAAATGGTAATAAATTAGGAAAGGTTTTCTTTTAAATAAAATATGTTAAACATTAATTTACTTTATGCTTTTAATTGTTTATTTGCAAGTCAGTTCTCTAAAGAGCTAATTAATAGTTCATAATATATCTTTAAACAAGAAACTAAGAAACTACTACTGATAATGATAAAGTTATTTAACTAGTTGTAAAATTTTGTTGACTGTTTAGTTCAAGCAATAAATTAAAATAGATGTAACATGTCTATATATAGCCAAATATGTATTATAAAATGATTTTCTAATTACTAATTCCATATTAAACTCTCAAAGCTAATAAAGAATACTTAGGCATCTTTTAATAAGATATACTATCTAAGTACAAATTATCATAAATAATCATAGAAGTTTATTATCTAATAATCTCAACTGATCTTTTGGCAGAGAATTTATGATACATAAATATATCATTGTTATAAAACTTGGATTTAAAAAATGATCAAGTATTATTTCTTGATGGTAATAATCCAAATTTTCTTCCAGGCAGAGAATTTAGCACACATGCATCTATATCAGTTGTCTGTTTAACTTAGGATTGTGTTAATGTAAGTTCATTATAATAAAAAACTTTTTTTTTTTTTTTTAAAGAATGAGTTTGAATTAAACTAATGTAAAATTGTCGTTATTTGAATAGATGAACTAAAGGGAAAAAGTTGGTTGAGTTCTAGTTAAGAGTGAGTTATTTGCTGGTAGAGTGAAAAAATCTATTTGTTCAGTATGAAATATTTACTTTGTAATGTACATATTAATAATTTCGCTTGTAATCGTAATGGGTTTTAAGATCACACAACTGATCTAAGGATAAAGAAAAAGTAACACTCTTCCACATATAAAACAAATAACCGACTGATTTATATTTAGAAAATATATCAAACCATCAAATCACAATAGCTTAATGTTTATAATGTATAGATTAAATATTATTTCAATATATATATATTTTTAGCTAAAATTTATCATTATAAATTTGTAACATGTCAAAAAATACCGAGATCATCTGATCGATGAAATGATATATATTTTTTTATTTACCCTTTTTTTTTTTAAATATTTATATGCATCAATTGTTTAATGCATATTTTTTAAAATATAAATTAATGTTAAAAAAATTTTAACTCATCGAATTTAGCTATCTTTTTTGTGTGTGTGTGTGTGTGTGTGTGTGTGAGGAACATGTCGTTACACTGTAATTAGTGCATTCTCTTTCTATATTTTGTGATTTGGTGTTCAATCTGAATCTGGTAAAATTTGATTTTTTTCAAATAAGCTTAGATTTTTTTTTTCTTAAAAAAAACATAACTAACCATTTAATTATTGGTTGGTAAATGGGTATCATGTTATTTTTAATAGAAGGTAAATCAAAGATGAAAAAATATTTCAAATTTCATTACCTGGAAATTGAAACTGCTCGTGAATAATAATTTCCCTTTTATTATTTCTTTTTAAAGAACTATTAGAAAGATCTTTGCCCATCAGTAGAATATATAAAGATGTAAATATAAAACAACAAAATACATATTTTCAAAATTGCTTTCAAGAAGAGCAATAAAGAAGGTCAGTTGTTGATAGTTTTAACTTTTTTTTTTCTATTTTATTCTATGATTAAGAATATCCAAATATTTTTTTTTTTCTAATTAATAACTGGATAGATATCTTAGATTGGAGATAATAAAAGAAATATATAATGGATTAAGTGGTAGTTAAAATTTAATTTATAAATTCCAACAACAACAAGGAGAGTGAATAAAATAATATTTTGAAAGTAAAATTTAATCTATACATAGTATTAAATATGCGCTACCAAAAATAAAAACAAAATGTGATTACACTCTTGTAATTATTAAAATAAAGTTTAAATAAATAATAAAAAAATCTGGTTAGAAAAAAAGGAATTTAAAAACCAGCGTGACATCTCTTTTTATTCTAAAATGAAAGAGGATTAGATACTAATGCAATAAGTTTTTTTTTTACAATTGTTTGGTCAATTAATTTTTTAACTCTATGAGAGCATTGACTTTACTGTTATTTTGCTATTTAAAAGTTGAAAAATGGTATAAAACTGCCCTTTGCAGAAGTGCTAACCCAGAAAGCTAGTTCTAAGGATTAGTTTTAAATCTCTAAAACAAATCCAGCCACATGTTTAAATCTCTAAAACAAATCCAGCCACATGTTTAGAAATAAGATAAATAATATGTTATGAACTTTCAAAAAATAATAATAATAAAATTCAATATGTGTAAAAAAAAATTAAAGTATATTTATACATGAAATGGATAGAACTAAGCAACTATAATTAGACAATTTATCGAAATGTTTGATTTAATATACAATAATTAAATATTTTGGATAAAAAAAGACAGGTCGAAACAAGAAATAATTCTGAGTGCAAGAGTTTTGCAGTCTCTCAATTTAATTTCAATACTGTTTGCCTTTATAAAAATAAATATTATTTACATAAGTTATGAGTAAAATAAAGAGAATATATTGTAAAGAAAAAAATATATTAAAGGAGTATTTTATATAAAAATGAAACTGGGTTATGTAATAAAATATTATGAAAGTTTAATACAATGTCACAGGAAATAATCTGGATACAACTAAATTGTCATAATATATTCAAAGAGGCAACAAAATTGATATATGCAATGAAAATTATGATTGTAAAAGTTGCAAGGAAATTTTCTTTCAACAGTTACGATCTATTAATCTTAATGTAGATAAATGAAACATTTTAGAACAATTGTTTATTCTTAAAATGCTTTGCTAAAATGTTATTATATTCTAAAAAAAAAAAAAAAAAAAAAAACAAAAAAAAAAAAAAAAAAAAAAAAAAAAAAAGAGGGGGGGGGGGGAAAAAAAAAAAAAAAAAAAAAAAAAAAAGGTAGAAAAAAAAAAGATAAGGGAAAAAGGGGGGGGGGGGGGGGTAATAGATTAGACTAACTATGATAATCCTAGTTAAATAAAGCTAAAATAATATTCCAACTAAATATTTAAGAATAATAATATTAAAATTTATTATAAGAATAAATTTATATTCTAATTTTAATTTGAAGTAAATCTTGATCTAAATCTTTATTGTATTCCAATCTTAATAGGGTCCCTCTTATCTTTATAAAGTCGAATCTTGTGTTATGATTTGTAGAGGTCTCTCTTGCTAAAATTAAGCACTCAAGGCACATGTACTAAGGTTTTAGCCTTATATAAGTATTATTCATCTTAATGAAAATCAGGTTTTACTTTTTCCATTATAATTTTATAGTTACTTTATTAAGTTAATCAAAAAATAATTAAACATATATGTTATTTTAATTGACTACTAATTACTTGGCAATAATTAAACTTTTAAAATATAAATTTTTAAATACTATTTTATTTATGTGAAACAAAACAAGCATTTTGAACTAAAGAATAGCCTAAATCATATCTCACATTATCATACAGGTTTCAAAGTGGCATATAGGAATTACTCCTGTTATGCTCCTTTTTTTAAACAAATTCTATTTTTTTTTTAAAATAGCAATTATTAAACATCTTTCAAAATTAATTGCAATTTAATTATATTTTCATTGCTGTCAGGTTGATTTAACAAAATCATGATTATGCACTTGAAAATATTTAAATATTTATTATTAAATTTTGCTTGTGTATGATGCTAACTAACACTCGTAATACTAACAACCTTATACTCATAGAGGTCAAAAATCCTAGGTTTTGTATCTATGTAAACTTATATATGCTTATGTGGATGAAATAATTTTTCTCAAGATTTTCAGATATATATCATTGCTATATCATATGTGATGTCTGTAATCAGGTTCTTTGTAGAACTTTTAATAATCTGGATATAAGAATTTCATGGGAATTATATCAAATGGCCTATCTGCATTCATGACTAAATGACTATGTTTTTTCTATGACTTACACTATGCATTATGGGAATAAAATACATGCATTATGGGAATAAAATACAAAGACTCAATACCCATGTGAACTCAAACCATTACATTTGACAAGGAATCCTCACATTTAAACACCATAGGCACATCCAAGCAGTAAACTGAACATATGACATCTTAATACATTTTATAAAACAGCTGAAATGCTCCTAAGAACTAAAACACAAAATTCCACAGAGCAAAGAAAAATTAACACATGTAAATAGGTGTTTCATAAAATAATTTATTATCTAAAATATAAAAATTGTGATTTTACTAATAATTAATCTCCAAATAAACATCTTTCATTCAGAAGTATATATTCATTATAACTTTAAAATAGCAATTTGCAAAATATGAGGAATAATTTTTCAGAACAAAACACTCTAGATTATTTTACTATTTTTAAAATTTGAAATAGAATAATATTAAACAAACTAAATAAGCATATATTAAAACTAACAATAAAAATTACCAGTAAATGTTATAATTCAATAACAGTTGTCCAGCGATGTTCCATTTGAATATAAAAATAAACCATCATTTACCACACTTTTAATATTTAAAATATAGATAACTTTATTATATACTAAATTATAGTATACTCACATATATAATACCTATTAAAATTCAAAATGATAAATATAAAATATTAAACATAAATTTCTTTAAATATAACAATCCCCCCAAAAATAAAATTAATAAAAGTTAATTTTCTTTTACCAAAATACATCTTGAAACATAAGTTTTTCATTTATTAAATTTTTTTTTCTTGCTATGAAGTAAGTAAGTTTGAAAATTAGATATAATAAAAATCATTTTTCTCTTAGATAAAGTTAATTAATTATCTGAGCGTATTCTTGTAATTTTACAGTTCTTTTAATATTTAAGAAAAAAAAACAGTATAAAAAAAACTTTTTTTTAAGGAGTGGTTCCAATTGGAATAAATATGGATTATAATCTTTAGACTTACTGCAGACAGCTAGATTAAATCCTGGAATATTTTATTTTTCCAAGTATAATCTTAACATAAATTTCCATCCCCCCCCCCCTCTTTTAAAAATAACAGAATGATACACTATTATAATTATTGGTTTAAATATAACATATTTTAGCAATTTGTTATATATCATAACATATTAAATGGATAAGTTAGTAATTCAAGTTTTAAATGTTTTTTTATATTGTAAGTCATTAAAGACATTTACAATATTAGTTGAAATAAATAGAATAACAGTTCCACAATTAAAACGCTAAAGCAAAAGATTAAATAGTTCAATTCAGGAGTTAATACTATGTTATTTGAGAATCATATAAAAGTTTGTAAGCAAATAGAAAAAGTTCTATAATACATATATAAATTCTTACATAATATATCTTTGTGTTGTCCATTGTTTCTACACAGTTTTCTGTAGATTAAAGTGAAAATTCCAATAATATTGCAACTCTGTCCAAAATTCCACAGAGTATTTTTTTTTTTACCAATTATTATAATAAGTAAATATCAATATTGCCTTCTGAAGAATAGACTAATTATTTATTTTTTAATTTCACTTTAATGCTGCTTGAAATAAAGATAAAATTTTAAACACATTTTTTAAACAAAAATATTAACTGTATTTTTTTTTAATTGTTATGTAACTCATATATATACGCATACTTATGTACCATAATATATATATATATACACATTGTTACAATATATAACAGTTTGAGATTGTTGATTGTTATCTATATTGGGATTGTCAAAGTGTTGACTGATTTCTAATGGTTATATATATATAATGAAATGCTTCTTCATTGCATCTCAAAATATAAAAAAGATAGAAATTTATATATTCCAAATATCAGGTCGAAGAAGGGTTAAAGACTATATTTAACTTGTAAAATTTTAAATTTTGTTATTAAAATTTTATATTTTGTAATTTTTAAATGTGCATGGTGTAAGATATATATATAATGCACACACATAAATAAATCTAAATCAATGTGTAAATCATTTTGTAAAAAAAAAAAGAATTTTAAAGAGAACATTTTGTGAAAGTTTTTTTTTTTTTTTATCTATTTCAAACAATGCCTAACGTAAGGAATGATGTTTTTAATTAATTACCTTGATATAAGATCTATTGTCAAGATTAAATTTCGAAGTAATGTCAACGCTTCTTGCAGTTATGGAGGGACACCTTTGTCCGGAAAAGTGACCGTTGTTTTAATAATTTTCTATTAAATCTCATCTGACTGGGAGTATAATTAATATGTAAGTATTGATCGTATTTTACTCCTCTGCTTGAATAATGGGCTCTAGAAATAAGGTATTAAAGATTAATATGTTCTAATAAAGTAAAATAATAAATAATATGTAAATAAACATATGAATCATAAAGAAGGCAAATCCCATAACAAATTTATCCAACATGAGAGCTCTAACATTTGTTCTAATTTTTAAAAAAAGTGTAATATAAATAATTGGCTCACAGAAATAAAGAAATATGATAATTAATTAAAGTGAATAAATGTATGGGAGATGAGAGAGAGGATATAATAACAATAATTTTATATGTGAAAAAAATATAATTGAAGTGAGTTTTGTTAAAATAAAAAAAAGATATATATATATATGGTAGATAAAATAAATAATATGGGTAGGCATTGATACAAGTTAGAAATCTGAAGGTAAATGGTGTTGGGGAGAAGGTGGTAGGAAAATTGGGTGAATAATTAAAGAAAAAATATATTAATAAAGCGAATAAATTAAATTATTAAATTAAATAAATTAGTAAACCAATTGGTTGTGAATAAAATACAGTACTGAAAGCAAGTAGGTATCATAAAAAGAAAAAAAAAGTTTTTTTTTTTTAGAAAGCGCAAATGATTATAAGAAAAAGAGCTAAAATGGAGGCTCAGAATCATGAAATAGAAAATGTTCTCAGTATGAAACAGCAAAATGAAACCAAAAAAAAAGGATGTTATGAACAAACAAAAAAAATAGTGAGATCATAGCACTAATAACTAGCATGCTTAAAAAACAAAAGGAAGCAGATGAAGAAAGTAAAAAAATGGGTAAAGAACTGAAAAATCAACAAATAGAAGCAGCTGAAGGAAGTAAAAAATAACTGAAGAACTGAAAAAACAACAAAAAGAAGCAGCTAAAAAAAGTAAAAAAATAGCCAAAGAGCTTAAAAACCAGAGTAATGAAACAAACAGAAAAAGCTAAAATGCTTGAAAATTTAAAAGATCAAATCAGACTAGGCTACATATGAAAGAAAAAATTATGAGAGAAATAAATGAAATAAAATACAAGTCAAAAATCAAATCAAGGCTGCATACCAAAGAATAGAAAAAAATAAAGTAGAACATGAAGTAAATATAGAGGTATTTCCAGAAGTGGTAGAGAAAACTAAAATAAAAAAATAATTGAAGACATTACAGTCAAAATTAATAATTTGACAGTGAAAATAGGTCAAATAAATATTAGCAAAGGTAGCAGTAGGCAAGCTGAGACATTAGGTGAAAGACGCCTATTGCAGTAAATAATTCTGACCAGGTGAGTGTAAGCATAAATGTACACATCTTAAATAATCTTGCAATCATAAATCAGTTTTTAAAAATTTGAGTATTTTCTGGCCACATAGATGAAACTCCAATGGAACACTTAAATAGCCTGGAGAGGTATTTCACCTTAAATCAGGCTAAGAGACCATGATAGTGATTGCATGCACCATTTACAAGAGGAGTCTAAAGCTTGGTGGGATTCTTTATATAATAAACCTGTCACTTTGGCTGAATACAAAAATCATTATTAGCTAGTTATTCCAGGTGTCACAAGATAAATGGTTGCCTGGTGAATAGTTCATTCCTTTCTTCAGAAGGCAAGTGGCAAAGTTATATTCCTTAACAGCTAACCTACCATCCGAAGAACAACGGATGCAGATAATACATAACAACTTCCCTCATAACTTCAAGCACATACTCATAGGTACAGAGAGGAAAACAATTCAGCAAATGATCAAATTTGAGTAGACTGGTCTATAATGTGAGAGAGAGGGAATTTAAATCTCAACCTAGAGAGCTGGCTATAAATGCAATAAAATTTAGTCATAGAATCAACTCCAGGAGTTGAGCCCCAAGAAAACGATTCTCCAATAGCCTCAAAAGAACAAACATCTTTCAGAGAACCAGAAATCATTCCGATGTCAGTCATGCAAGGTAAAAAGAAAAGTCAAGGGGTGATTCACAATCCCCTAGCATGAGTGGTTATTCAATCAAAAGAAATAATAATAAAGAACTGCCAGATAAAAAATAAATATGTGATCTGACAGATTTGCCGGCTTGACTCAATCAATAATGACCAAAGATTTCGCATAACAGAAAATGATTACCAAAATTTAAGTCTTAATAAAAAAAAAATGATGAAAATAAATACTTAAATAAGAGAACATAGATATAAAAATTTCAAAAAAATAAAACCAATGACAACCCCCTCAATTACATCTATCTTTATTGTTGTGAGAAACCCAACCTGTAAATCTGCACCGTGAACACAGCAGAGCATGACCAAAATAAATCTATAAAAATAAAATGTTTTAATTGACAAAAAAAAAAAGAATGCATCAAAATAAAAGTTAAATAAATAAACATAAAATTAATAATGATAAAAAAAATAATAATGAAAAAAAATCATCATCAAATGTCAATAAATGTTAAATGAAGATTGAGGTATGTGTGTGTGAATATGTGGGCAAAGATAAAAATTTCAGATCATATTTTGGATTGGATTAAGCCTTTTCTTGCAGTGACGTTCTTCTACAGATAGGTTTGTGCATAGATTAGACATTGATGATAATGTACTAATAGAGGAAGTCCTAGCTCTGTAATAACAAATCTGGAAAAAAAAATCCCAGTTAATATTGGTATATGAAATTATATTTTGTTGATAAAAATATATTTAAATTTGGATTATCATAATTTTTTATCAATTTTCTTAATTACTTATTAGTTACTTTATTAAATAATTGTAAAAAAATTAGTTTAATGTCTTTATTGATCCATCTATTTATTACATAAATAGGCAGTGTGTGTGACTTGATTTCACAATAGCATAGTGTTTTAGGGATTTTAAAATGATCCCAGTAAAACTATTCAAATTAACGTAGAGTAATTTTATACATTTTACCTTTTTTTGTTTGCAGTCACAATCACTAGGGTTCTTATGATCTTGAGTTAGTCTAGAGCAATAATGTTTTATTTATATGTGGGAAATTATGTTTGCATTTGTAAATTCAGATGATTCTCTGGATGTTTTAATGGTATCACCTTTAATATCCACTCACTGCATCTTTTTTTTAAAAAAATATTTTATAGTTGGCCTGTACACTAATGGCATCATATGGCCAGAGCATTGGTGATTATCAACATGTATCAGACATCCAGTATTATTTTTTGTGATACTGTGATACTTAAGTATATGCAGATTGTTGGATATAACATGACCTAAGTTTTACATTGATCATTGAATCTCTTATATCCAGTTACAAAGGATAACTGTTGATTGTTTATGTGTAATTCTGGATAATTTGTAGTATGTAACTTATCATTAGTATAACTGCTTATAGTTTTATTCTTTGATTATTTCATGCTCCTTATTTATATTCTTTATATATATTTCTTTTTCATTTTTTTTAATATATTTTTTCATTACAATGTTATTTGTTCATTCTATATTTTATATTTGTGATAAATGGAAATGAAATTCCATCACTCCTTATTACTCCACTTTATCCATACCATTACAATGACATCCAATATAGGGTCAATGATGATTAAGTTCTTGTGGTCACTATACAAAATAGTCACATAATTTGAAGCTCAAATATAATTACACCTGAGAAAATAACTGTATTTTGATACAGAATTATTTATTTAAAATGTAGTATTGTGAAATATGTGACAAGAAAAAAGATTATGATTAAATTATAAAATTGATTGTAAATTATTGAACTTAGTGATGTGAATATATATTTAAAAGGAGTTCATATGTAAAATCAAAGTATGAATTTTGAAGATTGAATTGTACTTTTGATTGTTGCAGTTTGTTTAATTGTACTTTCTGTGCTGGTGATAGATGGAGGATGTTATATTTGTGATAGAAGTTGCAAAGGCCCAAAAATGATCGGACCTGCTTCGGTTTAGTTGGTGTTGGGAAATTTTCTATCGCGGCAATTTTATCGGGGTGAGCCTTAATACCATGTTGGTTGATGATATGGCCCAGGAAAGTTATCTCGCCAATAGCAAAACGGCTCTTCTCCAAATTTACGGTGATATTTTTTTCTCTGCATTCTCTGAGGAACCTTTCCAAATGTTGCAAATGTTCCTGCAGGTTTTCTGAAACGATGACCAAGTCATCCATATAACATACCATATGCTCCTGTATCTCATCGGAAAGGACCTGCTGCAAACAGCACATTAAGCCTGCTCCACTGTTTATGAGTCCAAAAGGGACCCTTTTAAATATATGAGTATACCCATTATATCGGAAGGCCGTATATTTCCGATCCCTAGGGTCTAGATTCAACTGCCAGTAGCTCGCGGTCAAATCCAAGGTTGAAAAGATGGTTTTACCGGCCAGCCGCACCAGTACCTCTTGAATAGGTGGAGGAGCATCTCTTTCTGGGATAGTAATGCTGTTCAACTTGTGTGCATCCAAACACAAACGCAAACTCCCATTTTTCTTTTTTACCACGACCAACGGGTTGTTATAAGGTGACGGGCCATGTTCAATAATACCCCATTCAATCATTTGATGAATCTGGGCTTCCACTTCCCCTCTGTACTGAAAAGGTATGGGGTAAGTTTTCGACGGAACGTACGTCTCCTCCTTTACACGGATCCGGTGTGTATATCCTCTAATCTCCCCCGGTGTAGGAGAAAAAACAGCTTCATATTTCTTTAGTATTTTTCCGATCTGATCTGTGTCCCTGGGTTCCGTGAGGATGGACTCTTGAACCTTTTTACTGATCGCTGCTGGGTCGACTGCCTGGACCAAACAACTTTTGTAGTCAGGTCTCTGGGTAATTGGTATTTTGAAATCGACTGCCTCACTTCCGAAAGAGCATCTTCCCTTTTCATAATCGATAACACCATCATTGTGGGCCAAAAAATCGGAGCCGAGCACCACGTCGTAAATAAGTCCTGTCATCACCAGAAAAGTATGTCCTACCGGCCTCTGATTTATCTTAACTTCCAGCCATACTTGCCGGTTTTCACTTAGCATTTTTTTCCCATTTGCCAATGTGAATTGAATAGGTCGAGTTGGCAACTGCATGATTTCGCGGGTTCTTTTTAGATTATTGATCCAAGCTGCCGATACGATTGAAGCTTGGCTGCCTGAGTCAATCAAAACCGTAACCCTGTTGTCTTCTATATTTACTTCTATAACCGGGCATAAGTAACTTGCTTGGTGCTCCTGGTTTTCTTTCTCTGAAATTAGGTTCGTCATCTGGTGGATGGTTTTAATGGGCTGACTTTTACGGTTATCTGGTGCCAGAGATATGAAGTGTTGGTCTACTGTCTCCAAGAACTTTGTCATCTCAGAAATAGTGTGTATTTGGCTACTGATCATAAGCCCTCTAACTTCTTGTGGCATATTGTATGCTATCATTCGAATAACTCGGGAATCTGACCAGTTGAAAGTGTGCAACGAACAAAACTTGGTGGCTTGCTGCAAAAAGAATTTTGTTAGGGTAAGTCGGTTCCCTGCGGGAAAGCATTCTTTGATAAGGCTACGCAATGCTATTTCTTGTCTTTCCTCGCCCAGAATGTCCTTAGCAGCCTGTCACGGTACTCCTCAAAAGTTCTAAGTTTTCCTCTCAGTATGGTCCACCAGTCTTTGGCGACTGATTTCAAATGATGCTGAATGATGGCCATTTGTTGCTTATTATCTAGGTCTGTTATTTCGAAAGCATCTGTTAAGCTGTCGACATGTTCGTGGGGGTTTTCCCAGTATTCCCCATAAAAATCTATAATTTTGAAAGAAAGGCAATGTTTTTATGTAACTCCATGGAGTGTTCTATACCAATATTTATACCAACCCACATTTTAATTGTGATATTTCTATTATTTATCATGGACAATTAATGTAGTCCTGTGCCATGAATCCTAGTTTCTGAGTCTCCAAGAAAAAAAGCAAAGCAGTTTTGATGTTTTGTATTTACCAACCCGTAAGACTTAAAGAAGCAAAGTTTTGCAAAGATTTTTCATTATTAATTTTATTTTGAGTTGTAAATAGTTTATAATGTCTACATTGTGATAGCCCTTCTAATATTCATGATGCCTTGTGCACTTATAATTTGGTGGTTAGATTTTTCATCTATCCCAGGATTGCAGGTCATTATTCATTCTTTTGTTGTCAGCTGCTGATCAGATCTCAAAAAAGTTTTGACTCAATGGTTTGTTTTATGAATTTCATTTTATATATGCACATGTTCTTAAAATAAAGGTAAATAATAAAAGCAACAGTGAATAAGGAAATCAGTCACACATGCATAAAGAGGATAGATTGGAGAATAAATAAAGAAAAATAAATTGGTTAAGTAAGATCATGTATTGAGATTGTCTTTTTAAAAAAAGGCAGATAGCAGCAGCAGCAGCAATAATAATAATAATAATAATAATAATAATAATAATAATAATAATAATAATAATAATAATAATGGTAGTAGCAGTGGTAATAGTAGTAGGTAATAGTGAAAGATTGCATGGAAAGAAAGATGGTGTGAAGCTTATTTTATGAAATATTCTTTTATAAAGTTGCATGGAAAGAGAGGTAGTATAAAGCTTATTTATAAGATATTATATGAAGATCATATTTATGATTTTTGTATGTAACAATAAATTAATAATGTTTAAAAGAGATTTAATACAAACATATATGCTAACAAGAGCCAAATTGAAGAAGATGGAAAAGAAATTGCAGCAATCAACTCAAGAAAGCCAAAGAATAGAGCAGATGACCATGTCAGCCCAGATTTTGCAAATGTTTTAATAAATTAAAAGTAAGTAACCAGAGAGCACCCAAAACTGCTAAGTAACATAAAAGAAAGCCATAAGACAGCAGATGAAAGGTTGCAAAGGAAAATAGATGAAATGAATCAGAGAACAAAAGAAAGATATAGTCAATAAAATCAAAACAATCAAGAGAGTGTTCATGAAAATAACTATAATATAAGCCAAATATTATAGCAGGATAAGAAAGAGTGAAATAAGAAAATAGAAGGCAATTAAACAATGTGAGATAAGATTGGGGAAACTAATCAAAAAAGAGTAAAAGACAATAAAAAAGTGAACCAATGTATTCAGGAAGATAATGATAATATAACCCAAGTAAGTGACACAAAACAGAAAAGATATTGATAATACAGCTGCAATTTAATATAACATAGATGCTCAAATTATTAGTAGTGATAATAGTGATGTAGACATCTTAGCTATGGACAATCCTTTGGATGAAAACACAAATGAAAAATGTGTGATAAACAACAAGTGAAAAGTTATATAAAATGTAATGATGAAAACAAATTGAATGGGTTCTTCGATGAACTAAATAATAATATGTAATATGAAAAATTTATAAATAAAGACCAAAGAATAGGTGGACTAAAAGAGTTGGAGAAAAATATAGAAAATGAATAAAAGTATATAGAAATAAACAAAAAATGAAGGATGGAAAGAAAAAAATGAGAAGACAGTCAGAAAGATAAAAGAAGAAATAATAAAAAAAATCAGGATCAAATGTCAAAAAATGCAATAGAAAACATTGATATCTGATTATCTGTTAAATGAAACAAATAAAAATTATTAAGTATAATTTATTAATATGATAAATTATATTTATGTGTAATGGCAAAAGAAATATGGAGAAGATAGGAGAATTGCTGAAGCAACACACCCATGAAAGATTAGGAAGAATGGATTTTGGCCCCTCCAATTTTCAAAATAGAGAATTGCAGAAAATGAAGGATAATACTAATATAAAGAATAGAGTTATTAAAAGAAATAATAAACTTAATCCATGTGAGAAAGCATAGATGAAAAGAAAGATCAGTAGTAGTTTGTAAAAATGTAATTTGTAGCTCAACTCAACTAAAGAAAGTTAATGCCGGAACAAAATTAATCTCCAGTAATTCACAGACTGGAGGACTTACCTGAACATTCATATAACCTTCTACAACTCTAGTAATAAAGTGAACATTAAGATGTAAATTTTAAATAATAAGAAATAAATTGTTTATTCCCATTTCATTGTTTCACCATTTTAAGGGAAGATATTACAATATTGTAGACACATTTTTTTAATAATAATGGGTATTTGATTTATTTAAATAATAATTTTTTATTAAATGATAATATGAGAATTCTCAAAAAATTTTAAAAATAATAATGTGAATATTATTATAATTTGTAAAGAAGTGATTGTAATGGAGAGAGAAAATATAAAATGAAATGAGTAATTTTTTTATTATTAGCTTTATTTATTTTTAAAAAAGTACTAAGATAAATATTCTTTTCCAGTGAATTATTGATAAGTTTCAATTTTGACTTTTTAAAGATAATAAAAATATATGTAAAGTTTTAAAAGGAAAAAAAATAAGGTTTTAACACTTATGTTAAGAAATTTTATTTTAATTAATTTTGTTTTTTTCTTTCCTCTTTATCTCGTTTTAAAATTAAAGGCAAAGTTTTCCAACTCAATGTAATTAAGAGATTATCTTGTTTTTCTTTAGATTTAACAAAAAAATAACTAAAGAGAAATTACAAAAAATATGATTACATTTTTTTTATTTAAAAAAGGGGGAAAATAACCTTTTGTAAAAATAATCTTAATTGGTGAAAGTTTACTTTTGTCAAGTTCAAGACAAGATGTGATTGGATGGATGCAGGATTGTTTTAAAATAAGTCAGGGGGCAAGGCAAATCAGTAGACTTCAGTGTCTTTTGAAAAACAGTCATTCTTACTAAACTATTGAAGGAGACAGTAGTAGTCTTAAAAAATCAGTAGCAGCAGTCATTCTTGATTCAGCTGTTGGAGAATACAGAAGCAGAATTTCAGCTGTGAAGAGCTCAATGAGAGATAATTTCAGTATTCTTAGTTTTACTACAAGTAAAAATGTTTTCTAAAATGGATTTTATCAAGAAGTTGAGCATTATTAAACTTCTTCATGTAACCTGTTAACTAAAAGAATGTAGAAGAGAATACCCCTGAAGTAATTGGCAACAATGAATTGTCTCCATGCAAACATATGAGTGTCTCTTTCTGTGCATTAGGCTGATCTATAAATTATATTGGAAATATGAAGAAATTCAGCCTGAGTAAAACCTCAAAATATTCTATTGTAAAAATGGAGACATTTAACTGTTTACATTACCCTGGAAATATGTATTAAGGGAGAAGCTTACAAAAAAAAAATCAACTTGAATTAAAACTGAAGCTTATAACTACCAAAAAAAGACTCAAAAGAAATAAATTCATGATAAAAAGATATTTTAAAATGCACATCATATTTACATTTATAGTTGTTTTTTTTTAAAAAAGTTAATAATTAATGATGGTGAATAATTTTATTAGTATTTTTGTAATTGAAAGATGTTTTATCTTATTTTTTCTTCAAAATTATATTATACAAAACCTTGTCATTTTTATAAGAAAAGAGGAATAAGGTTTAAGCTAATTTTTTTTTTTTAAATCTTTGAAATGTTGATTTGCAATTTTAATCTTGAAGGGGAGGCAATTCTGTTTAAAGTTAATGTTGATTAATTGAATTATTAAGAGTCAGTAAGAAGTTAATATTGCTATATGAAATTATATTTTGTTGATAAAAATGTATTTAAGTTTGGATTATCATAATATCATAATTTTTGTCAACTTTCTTAATTATTTATTAGTTAATTTATTAAATACTTGAAAAAAATTATATTTTAATATATTTATTTCTTCATCTATCTTTTCATGAATTGGCAGTGTGTGTGACTAGATTTTATAATAGATAATGTTTTAGGGATTTTAAAATTATTCCAGTAAAATTATTTAAATTAGACTATTATGCATTTTACTTTCTCTTGTTCACTGTCTCTAGGATTTTTGTGATCTGAGCTAGTCTAAATCCAAAAAAATGCTTTATTTATGTGAGGGGGTTTGTTTGTGTTTGGACATCCAGATAATTCTCTGGATACTGCAGTGGTATTGCCTTTAAAGTCCATTCACAGCATTCTATTTTTGTTGTTAGAGAAATTTAATTTATAGTTGGCCTGTATGCTAATGGTACTATATGGTCAGAGCATTGGTGATGACCAGCATGTATCAGGATTCCAGCCATATTTTTTAATGATGGCTACTGTAGCACTTAAGTATGTACATCCAAGATGATTGTTGTATATATCATGTTTTATATTTGGCATTGACTATTGATTTTTTTTTAGATTCAGTCACAAGAAATGATCGTTAATTTTTTATGCTTAATTAATGCTTGATAATGTGTAATTTATAAGTTATTATTAGTTTAATTATTTATATTGTTATTCCATGCTGATGCTCTCATGTTTTTTAATATTCATTTTGATAATTTTGAGATGATGTTTTTTCATTTCCCCACATTACTCCTTCATTCTGTACCATTACAATATATATTGTAACCTTATATTTTGATACAAAATATAAATAGCTTGGTAGAATGTGTAAAAATTTCTCTATCTTCTTCCAGATGACTTGATTATTATGGCTGCCATTTAGCATTTTTGACTCTTGTGTTCAAATTTATTGAATAGTGAGATTATATAATTCCATTTTTTTATTATTGTATAATTTTTTTTTATTTTCCTTTTTTCTCTTTCTTTCGTATATTAGTTTTGCTCTGTTTCCAAACACTAAGTTAGATAAACTGTGCTTAATTTAAAAGTGAAAATCAATAGCCTATTATGTCTAGTAAGATAAATAAAAAGCAAACAATTATTGCTTGTTTTTCTCTTTAAATAATCCTAAAAATTATTTTGGTTTAATTGAAGGATTTATTTAATTTCTTTTAAATTAATTTATAAGATACAATAAGATAAACACATTTTTTTCTTGCTTTTTATTTTCATTTTTTTAAAAAAAACAGATATGTAAATGAGAATAAATTTAATTGGCTAAAAAAAAAAAAATAGAACTGCCAGAGAGATATTTTTTTTTTGGAGAGAACTGCTGTAGTGGCAGCAAATGTATAATAATTTTTTTTTTTTTTTTTACTGTTAAACATATAACAAAAATGAAAACTTCTCTTTTAAAAATAGGAAAGAATGTAAAGATAAAGAAGGAAGTTAAATTAAAACTTCTCTTAAATAATTTAAGTTGCAATATTATCAAGTGTGAATAGCAAAATCCTAACAAATCTGTTCGGGTCCACCAAGTGTAAGTCTAGCTGCTGATAATCTTCTGCAAGGTCTACAACTGAAATGAACAGGAATTATTGTTAACCATGATAACAGGAATAGCAGCTCTGAAAGGTCAGTCTATTTCAAATTTCTTATTGTTTACAGGCTATGTTAGCCTCCAATAAAGTTTACTTTCATAATTTTAACACCCATGGTAATGTTGTGAAATTGCAAAACAAAGTACACCTGGATCTCGTTTTACACAATAGATAGGTTCCTCAGAAAATACGTGCAAACAAAATCGCGCAAAACTAGACGTAACTTACATTGAAAAAGGGGGGATGCGGTCTGTGATTTTTCAAAATTCGCGTAAAATTACTTTAAAATTCGCGCAAAAAAGAAATAAGAAAATAAAATATGACTAATAAAAAATTTCAAATATGAAAAAAATTGATACAAGACAAACTTTTTTTAACTATAATATTTAATTTTATTCAAAATAATATATTTTTATGCATAATTTACATTTTTTTAATACACGTTTTAATTATTATCGATATTTGCCTAAAAATACATTCATTTGCAAACTGAGGAAATACAACTAGCGCTAACTTCACACTCGTTGTGTCAATAGATTTCTGGTGACAACGTAATTAGTAATTAATCTTTGAGACGATGATTTTATTAATTGTTTATGAACTTAGACTTACGATAATAAAAAGACATTTATTCACCACTGCTGGGAAAAAATTAATTAAAACTAACAACTAAAAATTAAATTCTTATTTTTGTCTTTAATTTTCAATTCCGTTTAAAAATCAAATTTCATTTCACTGCTATTACTCACCTTTTAAAAATAAACTTGCGGACACTAAATGATTAATAATTGATTACGTTCTTTTTTAAAAAGCAAAAACAGAATGTGATTTAAAATGCAAAATTAACACGCACAATGTTTGAACAAATTTACATTATAATCTTGTAAAATTTATTGTGTGTATACATAAAACGTGGAAATTATGATTTTAATTTCATTATTGCATAAAATCTTACTATTATAAAGCACTGAAAATATTGAAATTACTAAGGTGAAAGTTGAATTCCAATAATGTGCTATTACTTTCAATATAATGTAAGTGCGCGAAATTTATTATTTAAAGTAATAGCTCATTATCGGTGTTCGACTTCCGGTGAACTTCAAAATCGCGTAACTTCAAAATCATGTTAAATAAGTCCGCGTAAAAAGAGACCCAAGTGTACTGTATTTAACTTTGGATAAATTTTGCTTTCACAAACTTTAACACATATGGGAATGTTATGTACGTGAGGAATGGAATGCAATATTGGACCATTTTTTGTGATATTGTCTGGATGATGAAAAACTAATTATAATTTCTCTTTGAACTTATATTAGAAACAACATTGTGAGTTATCTTCTTACAATTAGAATAGTGTTCAAAGAAATAATAGCTGACAATGAAAATATTTTACCTATTATAGCACTCGTAAAATAATTATTGCTTGAACAATCATTTTTTGTTCTCAACATTCTAAATTAAAGGTAGTAAAATATTTCAATTTTGGAATAACTCCTAAAACAAAGCCATGCAATTTCATTAACTTTTGAGGATACCTTGATTAAAATACGTATATCCTACCTCTCAAATATCATGGATTCTCAGAGAACCTACATGCAAATCAACTAATTTATAAATATTCCTTATAGCATATAATCAACTTTTAAAATTCTATGTTGTTAAAAAACATATTTAAATTATATTTGTCATTAAGTTTAAGAGATGTGCTATTAATTGATTAGCTAATAGCCAATGGATTTAAATAACATGTATTTGAACCCAGTGTAGTAATTCAATGAATATGCATTTTATGTTTTATTGTAATTTATATTATCTTGTAACTATATAAAGTTCATGGTATATATAATTCATAGTGTAAAATAATTACTTATGAACTTGGGTGTAGGGAATGATAAGAGTCAATTTAGGAAACAGCGCTTGTGGAAGGGTTTCATGATTAGTTCAATGGATCTATAACATATCATTACCACATGGCTTAATCCAGTATATCTTTCTAGGGTTCCGTGATTATACCCATGTTATAATATTAGGTAATATTCTTTCATACCATTTGGTCGGTCGTTATCTTTATTTTTTTTCTCTGTAATAAAGTTTTGATTACATCATTTGATCTTGAATCACACTTGTAAAACAGCATGTGCCTTCCAATTTAATAGATTAATCGCTGATTTATTTCTATTTTACCTGGAAAGTAAGTGTTCATATTATATTTTTTATACCATTCTGTGTTGGTGATTAATCCTCAAAATAATTATTACTGTAAGTTTGTTTCAGTGCTGGTGGTTAGTCTACTGAACATTCTACAATTACACTAGTTACTCTGATGGTTAGAAAACACACAGGGTACTCACTGCTCATTATTCCTTGTATGGATGAATACACCCATAGGTATATCATTGATCCTCATTATATACACGTATGTTTGAGAAGAGTCTCCATACATTATGATGCTTACATTGTTTTCCTTCTTTTAATGTTTGTTTCATGTACTCTGTCATCAGCCATAAAAGGGCATTTAAGTGAATTATGGTCAAAATTTATTAAAGGTAAATTATATGATATCCCAACTCAGCTGAGTTGGAGTTTAAATTTTTTTTGATTTTATATCTTATGATAGTTAAATTTCATAGGTTTATCAATTCCAAGGGTTGTCATTGTTATTATAATTTTGGTATAAGTGCATTGGTTCGGGTTTTGATGTATTGGAGGTGCCATTGACTATTTGAATCTTTCTTCATCCCCATAAGAATAAAATCAATACATTTGTAATAAATTTTTAGATTGTATTATCTGAAACTCAAGCACATGTCCATGCATGGAAATAAATACATGGGCCAGTGTTTTATTTTATTTAGTTTATTTAGTTACCTAATTATAAAGATGTACCAGATGATTGGAAGAATGCAGTATTAATATTAATATTTAAAAAAGGTGATAAGGAAGATATTAGAAATTACAAACCTATCAGCCTTTTTTCAATTTTATACAATCTTTTTTATCCAAGATAATTACAATTCATCTACAGAGAACATTTGATTTGAACCAACCAAAAGAACAAGCTGGATTTAAAAGTGGTTTTAATATAGTAGATCATATCCAAGTATTGAGAGAAGTTATAGAAAGAATCAATAAATATGAGTTGCCATTATGCTTTGGATTTTTAGATTATGAAAAGGCATTTGATTCTATAAGCATTTCTTCCGTGATTAAAGCATTGGATTATCAAGGTATAGATCCAGGATATTGTCATATTTTGAAAAATAGTTTATAAAAATGCAACAGCAACAATTAGATTATATAATGATACAAGGAAGATTAACATATCTCCAAAACATTTTGTAACAGTGCTGAAAGAAGTATTTTTGTGGATTAAAATAGGAAGCTAAAGGAGTAAAAGTAAATGGAGATTATTTAAGTCATTTAGATTTTGCAGATAATGTAGTTGTTTTTGCAAATAATGCTTCAGAGCTTCAGGAAATGTTGCAAGAGCTATGAGATGAAAGTAAGAAAATAGAACTAATGAATTTTCCCAAAAGATGAAAATAAAGATTGATTATGATGAGTTAGAAGAAGTTAACAACTACAAATACCTTGATCAGATTATTACTACAGATGGAAACATAATGGATGAAATTAATCATAGAATTAAATTTGGTTGGAATACTTTTGATAGAAATAACTTAATACTAAAAGGAAATATTCCTATGTATTTGAAAAAGATTTTTAATAAATGTATTTTACCCATCTTACTTATGATTCTGAGATTTGAACACTTAGTAGAAGTGCAATACAGAGACTTCAAATCACTCAAAGAAGTATGAAGATATGCATATTAGGAGTAACAAGAAGAGATTGAAAATGCAATATATGAGTAAGAGAACAAATGGGTGTTACTAACATCATTGAAAGAATTAAAAGACTGAAGTGGAATTGGGATGGACATATTGATAAAAGTAATGATAATAGGTGGACAATTGAAATCTTAAACTGGATTCCAAGAGATTGTAAAAGACCCAGAAAGAGACTACATATGAGATGGATGGATGAAATAAAAAAATGTGCAGGGATGATGTGAAGAAGAGAGGCTAGAGATTGGGGAAGATGGATTGAACTTGGAAAGACCTTCATCCTACAGTGGATTGATAATGGTTGAAAATGATGATAATTATTTCCCTATGAATTAACTTATTATTTTATTATATGTGAAATAAAAAAAGATAGAGCTGAAGTAAAATGAATGTTAGACAACTTTCCTATGAATCAAAAGATTTTTATAATATCAATTTTTTTTCTTAAAGAATAAATATAGCAAGTAGATGTGACAGATATTTCATTCAAGAAATTAAACACAAATTGCAGAGTATTGGCCAATAGAGATGGAATTAGCATTGATAAAAAAAATTTATATTTTAAGATTTGTTAGTAATATGTCAAAAAGTATTAACAGTGGAAAAGAATTTAATAGAAAAGTTAATAAGATTGAAGAATTTGTGGTAAATTTGGAGAAAAATAAATGCAATTAAAAGTAAATCAATAATAATAATTTTAATGAAAAGATAGGAAAAAAATCAACGCGTTTTTAAACATTTGAAAATTAGTTAACTGCTGACAAAAGTAGTGTTAAATAATTTAAAAGAAAAATTGTAAGTTAATAGATTTTATAATATTAAATAGTTATTCTGCAATTCTTTGGAGTTATATTTATTGAATATTTTCTTTGGAGTATGACTTTACTTGAAGGAAAAGCAATTTAAATTATTATAAAAAGAATGAAGAAAAAATTGGTGGCATTTAATAAAACAATTTGAAGAAAAATATTGAAACTACATAAAAAAAAAAAAAATCAAAACTATAAGAATATAAAAGTGTTGAAAAAAGTAAATGAAAGTAAATTATTTACTTAAAAAATTAAAGTATGAAAAAAAAAGATTACACCATATGCTTAATGATAATGAAATTATGATATACTAAAAAACAGTTGTGGAAAATGATAGAAACAAAGTTGGGGGGGGGGGGTTTAAAAGCCACCATAAAGTTTTAAAGTCTGATATCTATTTAAGTCTCTCTTTTTTTTTTTAAATGATTTCTGTTTTGTTACCTATCTTTATTTTAAAATATTCTAATTACATTTCATTTTCTTTTGTTATATTAAAAATTACTTGTTTAATTATAATTTTGATAAATGTGTCAATTCCAAAACTCGTGCATCATTTTATTTTTAATGCTCTCTATAAAACTTTTATTTTGCATGCTATTTATGTGTACATTATTTCTCAGCACATTGGGTTTTTTTTATTTTTTTGATCAGATATACTTAAAACTTTCTACACACTCTTAAAGCATATGAAAAAATAAGCTTGATTTTTTTCAGATATCTTTATTTATATGTTCAGTAATGAAAAATGGAAAAAAAAAAAATTAAGCGCATCTAAAAAGTTAATACCCATGGAAAAAGGATGAAGTTGGATTGATGATACATATAGATATGTTTAATAAAAAACAAATATACTAATTTTAAGCTAAGTTTAAAGTTTATATCTAGGCTAGGAATAATATGATAATCATTTGCATTATAAGTGATTAGTAATAATCATTAATAAAAGTGAATGATATCAAAGTTTGACAATTGTAAGTCAAATTGTAGTAAATTTTTTGGTGTAACTTTTAGTTTAAATTTTATTTTAACAAGTATGCAGTAATTTGAATAATATTATAACATATAGAGTAGCTTTTTATAATCTTAATAAAATATCTGTATATTTTATTCATCCTAAAATGATCAATTTAATTTTTATTAGTTCATTTGCAAATATCATTATAGAATTTAGAGAATTTGAACCAGGTATTCAAATATTACATTTAATTTTTATAACAAAATTTATTTATTTATTTCATCCATCATTTCCATCATCCATACCAGTTCTCAATCCATTTTAAACTTTTTGTTTCTATTTTAGCATTAAAAAGTATGATTGAGATTAGTTCATGTTATTATATAAATGATTTCTAAAAATGTTTTATATTTTTTTTGTGGGAATAGGTAGATAGTTTAAATTTGAATAATTTTGAGAGTCACAGAAAGAGCCTTTTTATTTGAATTAATATTCTGTCAGAGTTATTCCAGATATATTTTCTTAAATTTATCTTAATAATTATGTTAAATTATTTCTGTGACAGTCTTATTTTATGTTTTCCAATTTTTGACAGCATTAAAAAAAAATTTTTTTTAAAATAAAATTTCTATCCCACAATTTTTAAATGAATGATATTTCTATGACTATGTTTAAAGTCATTTATACACATTTAATGGCCTTTTAAGTTTTGTTAGAGCTCATGGTTTTGTGCCTATTTGAGCCGTTTAAATTGTTATAGTGATTTTTTTATTCCTTTGTACTTTGCCTATTTTATTATTTTTAAAAAATCATTGTTAACGGTCACTGTTTCTTCTAATACAGTCTGAAGTTATTGTTTTTAATGACCTCAGGTAGTTTTAGCATACAATTGCAGCAACATTGAAGATTGTTCAAAATTACTTACTTCTGAAAGAGCTGCTTTTATTGGGTTAGCTTCAACTATTCTGATATTTTTGGATTTTTGCAATTAAATTATATTTAGCACAATATTAACTTTGAGTTGATATGACATTTTATTTAAATACTTGTGCATCCTGCCAGTAATAAAGCTTCTGCTTACATTGCATTAGTTCATAATCCACTATATTTCTCAGCAACATATTAAACTTCCTGATTATGAATTCAGATTTTATGAATGATTAGCATAATATATAGTTTTGATAAATGCTAAAAATACAACTTATTATAATAAGAATAAAATAATTGTTATCTGAATTAACATCTGACACAATAAAGAGAAGTAAAAGATGATATGTAAATAATAAGATAATTAAAAAATTGAAACAAAAAAACTTTTCTATTAAAAAAAAACAACCCATAGTAAAAAAAGAAAAAGTTAACTCATAGGGCTTCTTATATTTATTTAAAAAACAAAACAAAAAAAAAACAGGTATTGGGAGGGAAAAAAGAGAAAAATCTCTAATTGAAATATTAATGAATATGAGTTGCAATTGATAAGTTAAAAATTGTGGCTGTGCCAAAGTTGACAAACAGTATTGTTAAACTAAAGAAGAAACAACTGGGATGGAACTTTCATTAATAAAGTATAATAATGGTTTGGGAATGCTTGAAAGAAAGAAGAAAAAGCTTCTGAATAGTTGTGACATGTAAATAAAGAATAATTTAAAAAATAATGGAAGAATGTAACTGAAATAAAATTCTTAATTGAATCAAAGGGACTATTAATTCATTTGATTAAGTTTACTATAAATACAGATATGACAGAAAGTAAAGATTGCAATTTTAAGAGTTCAAGAAAAAAATGAGTATTTTGTCACCATCAAATTCATTATATACTTCATAGCATAAGAAAGATTATGATTGGTAAGAAAAATATATTAATTTTTATCAAAAAATAAATTAGATCAAATGATGCAATAAGTATTCTGATACATGTGATAGTCTTTGTAAAACATATTTATTTGTTTAGTAAAATAACATTTAAAAAATATATATACAAAGAATAAATATAAGACAAAACTAGAAAGCCAGAAAAATTATGATTAACAATTTAAGTCAGAATAACAATTAAAAAAGAAGACTATATTTTAATTATTATATACATTAATGGTATAAATCTTTGCCGTTCAGAATTTATTAAAAGTTTGAGTACTGGAAATGATATAATAGGATCACAATCCATGGTTCTTGAGTTCCTGCACCAAATTATGGTGAGTATTAATAGTAGTTAAGAAGTATGAATTTTGAGTCTGAGATCTGTTAATAGAGAAAATGTTACTGATATTAACAAAGAAGAAAGTAACTGATTGTTTTTAAATTTGAGAAGCAAAGCTTAAGTATGAAACAAATAAACTAAAAATGATTAGAAAATATATACACATATCAAATAAATGCTTTTTGAAACAATGATTATTTTATACAACTGTCACATAATTTGGGGTTCAAATTCAGTAGAACTTAAACATCTTTTCTGATAGCTGAACATTTTTAAAACATGCATATATTTATTTTGAGATAGTTCTTTCCTAGCAAACACAATTAGCTATTTGAATACTGATCTGTAAATGAGCATTTTTTTTTTTAGCTAAAATATAAAACAAAAGAAGAAAAGTTCCTAAAACTGCAACTAACAAACCTAAATGAGTTATACTTTCTTCTTATAGATATCTTTTTTGAAGAGATTTTGGTTATGTAGAGGATTATTCAAGTTTGTTTTACCATTTATATTTATTCTAACCGAATAAACTTTGAAAAATAAAATTTCGAATCATAAATGAAATAAAAATATAATTATAGATTCTCTCATGGCTTTTATCAGTAAAGAAGTCTTAAATTTCTAAGGGCACATTTCAAAGTTATCAAATTGTATTATATCTGTCTGTGTAAATGCATAATTTTATATTTAATGTCATCATTTTTATCGTAAAAAAAACAACAACAACAAAACAACATGTTTATAATCTCAAAAAAAAAGAAAGAAAGAAAACTGGTTTATAAAAACATGGGGCAAAAGAAAAAAAAGAGTGAAGTTATTAAAAACCAAATCTCCGTTTTGTAATATATTCAGGAAATTAAAAGATGTTTAAAAAATTGAATTTACTACAAGAAAAAAAAATGCTGCAATGGCAAAACTCACTCTATTAAAGTTAATATTAATGTGAAATTGATTTTGTGTATTGCTAAACCTATCAAGCAGTGGTAATAAATTCATAGCAAAAATTTAACTTATGTATATATTTAATTATATACTTGCCAACGCGAAATTTACTTTAAATAATTATCATTCTGATATCTTTTTTCATTTTTAAATAAATCGTTGTATATTACTATGAATTTCCCACAACTGCTAATCCTCTTTATTTTTGAACTTAGTGAATTTAAAATACTCTAATTCAATAACTATTAGTCTGAAATTCACAATAATATACCCAACTATATTATTATTCATTACTTTTGTTTTTTCATTTTTGTCTTATGTGTCACCAGGTATACACTTTGTCATAATTTTAAAATCAAATAGTTTATTGTTCGTAAACGCATAAGAAGTTTAAACATTGGAGGTGATGGAGTAGAGTCACAGTGCATGGATCTTGGTCTTTTAGAATCCACCACTTTATTATTATACTAAACCAGGGGTGGGCAATTGTTTTGTCTCGGGGGCCACATAGATTGATGGAGGGCCACATCAAGGGCCATTTTGTGGAAGCAAAGGTTAGTGGAGGGCCACATCTTTTTTTCATGACACAATAAACATACTGCTTTATTCCCTGTATTACCAAAGAAATATTTGTTTGTCCATTCTTCATTAAACACATGACATTTATTACCAATTTTACATTTTTTCGGAGGGTTCATGGTTTTACTAAAGTTGGAAATGTATATATTTGTTAATGCAAAGACAAAATTGAAATTAACCAAATCAACTGGAAACACACTGCACATCATATCTACACTGCACATGGGTATTGATGTGACATCTTAGTGGAAAATACGAGATGAACATTCAGCTACGCAACAGGAAGGAAATCTCAGTCGAAGATGGATTTTTCTGATTGTCTTGGTGGGCCGCATAAAAACTGTTAGCGGGCTGCAAGTGGCCCCAAGGCTGCTATTTGCCCACCCCTGTACTAAACCATAGAGGGAATTTTAGCATTAATTTTTCTAAACTGATTTAATATTTAAACAGCATTAAACTGTTGCACATGCACTTTGAATTTTAACTATAAAGTGTTTGAAGTGTTAGTATTAATTCATTTTATAGTTAAAATCCAAAGCGCGCATGTGCAACTGTTTAATGCTGTTTAAATATTACAGTTTATAACCATCATGCTATATAAAATAATTGACTTAAACTGATTTAAATAAATCTACATCTGTTATTTAAACCCAAATCTTGTTTGCTATTTTTGGAATTTGGATTTATCTAATCACAATATACATATATATCACTCTTAAGCATTATTAATTCACTGCAGGATAAAGATCCATTGAAATTTAATCCAATTTTTTTAGTGCATAACATCCAGAAAACTTCCAGTATAGGAAATGTGATAGTGATGTTATGGTTAACAATTGTAATAGGATAGTGGTGGTGGTGTAAAAGAGAAGAAAATGTGGGGTGAACTGAGTTAGAAATTATTTAAATGATAGATTGAAATATATTTTGTGTTTAATTTCATTCTATAGTTTAGTAGTTAAGTAGGATAAAAGGTGGTTGAGAGGGTTGATTAGATTAAGTTCAGATGAGGTCTAGATCCAAACCCTCACGACGAAGAAAGAAACAGTCTGGGGATATTGAGAGTAGGATTAGATAGGATTTATGAAATTCTGATCATTGTTGTTTAAAGGTGGATGTATGGAGTTTGTTTAATTTATTTTATACATCTACATTATACAGTGTCTTTTTATAGTTTTGTTTACCAAATTTTTTAATGATCCGGAATAAGATTTTACTTGCCCCATGCATTGCCATCTTTTTTTTAATCTTCATATTCAGACCAAATTCATTTAAATTTTTTCAGTGAAGGATTTTGATTCCTTTTTGTTTTACCCAACCTACATCTCTTCATGCATTGTTGTGTAATCTAAAATATCTATATTTTCTATTCTATGATCAATGCTCAGATTCTTAAGTAAGTGTTGATATAACACATTTATTAAAAACAATTCTTTTCATGTGTATAAGCATATTTTTTTAATATTAATATTTCTATTAAAAGTACTCCGTAATAGCAATTTTTTACATACAATAATGTTACTCACTGCAATCTATAATAGTCAATAGATGTTAGAAGTAATGATCTTGTGATGTTTTAAAATTACTCCATCCAAGTTTGATTCTATGATTAATTTCATCCTTTATAAATTCACCAGTATTAATAATAAGATAATGTATTTGTAGTTGTTAATTATTAATTTATTACTATCGATCTATTTTCTTTTTTTAAAAATCATTGAACATTATTATTATAGGATTTTTTCATTTATCTTTGTTCAATTTTTTTTCGTTTTGTTTTCAATTGACAATTTTTATACATTTTTAGAAGTTTTAAAGCATTTTTTGTCTTCAAAATATAGAAGACTTAATTTTCATGGTTTTAGCTTCCTATTTTAATTCACAAAATATTTCTTATCAATATTAATCTTCTTAGATCACTATGGATAGACTAATCATTGCATGCATTTTGATAAATATATCAAAGAATTTAATAATATGCCATGTCTATAGTTTGGGTTTCCATAGCTTTAATCATAGTAGATGTGGCTTATAAATCAAATATTTCATAGTTAGCAAATCAAATCATAATGGTAACACATTCTCACTGGTTTCTTTTATAACTTCTCTTAATACTTGCAAGTATTCTTTAGTACTATAACTAATTTTAAATTTGTTTGAACTCAAAGTTTTCTATAAGTGAGATGTAATAATTTTAGTAAAGACTTTGTTTTAAAATACCATCTACACAATTTTTTTTTTTCAAAAATGGTTCATAAGTTTCCATATATATAAATGAATACACCAAACTTCTTTTTAAAACTTGTTTTTTATATGACTATTATAAAAATAAAATAACGCACCATTTCGAACTATTTTATAATATAGACTTTTTCAAAGAACACTAAAAAATACAATACAAATATATAATAATAAATATAAAATATCATATATTCCAAACAAATCCAAAAATATTAAAAAATACTAAAAATTTTTCTTTATCTCAACACTTTTTGTATTACAAACAATCTCAAAACCTTATCTTTTTTTTTTACATTTATATATTCATCCAAAAATACCCTAAAAACATTTAATTAACATTTAATTAAAATAATAGATTTGTTAATTGAATGTTTTTAGGGTATTTTTGAATGTGTATATAAATGTAAAAAAATAAAAGGTGTTGAAGTAAAGAAAATTTTTTAGTATTTTTTAATATTTTTGGATTTGTTTGGAATATGTGATATTTTAGTAATCATTGAAAAAGACTATATTATAAAATTGTTGAAACAATGTCTTATTTTATTTTTATAATAGTCATATAAAAAAACAAGTTTGAAAAAGAAGTTTGTGTATTTATTTATATATAAAAACTGGGTATAAAATTTATAGAAGGTTAACAGGCCTGTAATTTTTAAATCTTCCATTTCATCTTTTTTATATATAGATACTACTATTGCATTTTTTAATCATTTAGATATAATTTAAATATTTCTCTATTTTTTTACTGATTTTTTAATATCGTTTTTCTATTCTTTATAGATTTAATTGCTTGTCTTATTCTTCGTGTAAAACACTTGCTATTTCAAAACATATCATAATTGTAACAACTATATTATTTTCTTATTCTTTAATAAATTGTATTCTTCACGATGTCATTCCATTTTTTATTATTGCTGATAGAATCTCTTAAAATATCAATATATTACTACATACTTTTGAGATTCTCTACTGTAGCTTTTTTTTTTTTTTAAAAGACAATTCTAAAAGTTGTCTTTTTATTGATCTCATTCATGTCTGACCTATCTTCAACGTTTGTTAATATTTTTAAATGATCGCGAGTTCTAGTCTAATTAGTGAAGTTTATTGCAATTCTAAAGAATCAACATATAACATATGTGGTTGAATTTGTGGTTTATTGACTAGTTTCTTTAAAAAAAAAAAAAACATTGCACTTCATCTTTACTTTCTACTTTCTTTCTCTGGAATTGATGAATGAATTAAATTTTTTTAATATTTATTTATTTATAGTTGTTTTAGGTTTAGTTTTTTGAAATATTTTTTTTTAAAACTAAGTCTTAAGCAATGGTTAAATGGTTGAAATGTTATTTGAAAGTGATCTTTAATTATTTAATTAAAAAGATAATGGCTTTATTGTTTTAATTTTAGGAACATTTTTTTTTTTTTTTTACCGTCGTCTTTAAACAAACAAACGTTTTAATCAACCAAACCAATCAAAATAAAAAGAACATTTTATCTTTTGTTTATCCGATTTAAACGATTTATTTAACTCAGAAATTCAACGCGATTTCTTGATTAATTTTTACTTTTTTAAAGAAAAAGATTAATTATATATATATATTTTTGCATTTTGAAGAAATTTAAACACATTAATAAAGCATGCAATATATACATATTTACTTGGAGTAAGTAATTAATTATTTCAGGAGAAGAGTGTTAAAAGCTAACCAAATCTTTTTTTTTTTTTAATTTAATACTTCATTAATTTGAGTATGTTTGAAATTTTTATATAATTAAGCATATTAAGATGTAAACAGCTAAAGTTTATAATGTATCTAAATAGTAAGATGCTAGAGTAAATTAAGGGGGGTCATAAGCAATGAATGACAAATTACCATTGATTGAGAATCGAACATTTTGTAGTATTTTATTACAAAATAATCTGCCATTGGGGAATAACAATATATACCCATACTTATGCGTATATCCACTTAAATTATTAATAAGCGATCTACAAAAATCAGGTTTGTTACCGTAATCGAATTTAAAGAATAACAGACAACATCGTCGGTAATCAAACTCTTTAAAAAATAAAACCCAAAACTTATTACTCTTACTCTCTAATTTAATTTTCTAAAATGAATATAAAAGTAACTACGATCAGTACCCCTAGAAGTATGATACTTCTTTCGTAAATGACGAAAGCCCCAACATATTACAATATTTTTTTTTATTAATAAGACCAAGTAAGATTAATTGAAACATTTCTCTTCCAAGTAATAGTATTTAGAAAACTATTAAATGATGAATGTTGGAAGACTGAGTTGTTTATGAAAGAGGAGGATATTTGAATTACATTTCTAGACAATTCTTAATTTTAGTTATAATTAATAGTTTATAGGATTCTAGAATTATTGGAGAATAGGGGCCCCTTCAATTCTTTAATTAAATATAAGAAACATGACAAGTAACTTTTCTAGTTTATTACGTCATGCATATCATTTTTAATTAAAACAATTATAAATGTATGTATGCGTTAAAGTGAAGATTTTTATAAGTAAAAGCTGTTAAATTTTAAATTTCAGATTTATCTATATATATGTATAGATTTTTAACAATAGCATTGTAAGAGGTTTTGATTGTAACTCATCAGCTATCTACCCAAAACATGGTAAATGGACTGTAATTGAAATACTGATTTTTGATTCAATTCACTTCCCATCTTCCAACCATCTTTGCGATATTCCTGAAATTATTTCTACCTATTTGAAAGATGGTAGATTGACATCAGTTGAAACGTTGCTATAGTGCTAATGTTAACAAGGAGCAAATGTATACAATAGCTGTATATATTGAATCAGACTGCTTTATGTCCACAACATAATGAATGTGCAATGTCTATAGTATGTATATAGTATGTATAGGCATGCATATTTACAGCTTTTAAAGGGGGGGGGGAGGAATTAACATAGATGAAAGTTTTATATGTATATGAAAATAAAGTCTACAATGGCTTAAATATTAGTTAAGTGGATTATAACATTTTTAATACTTTAAAATAGATTATTTAAAATTAAATATGAAAGTATAATGCAGCTAGATTTATTCATTTCTAATTCTGACAAAAATATAACTTATTAATATATCAAAGTTATTCAATATGTTTACACTTAAAAAGAAATTAAAATAATTAATTAGTTTATTTTTAAACTGTTGTTTTTATGAATGTAAGTTAATAAACAATAATATTATATTATAATTATATTCTTATTTTATTAATCCTTTTGTTTATTAATCTGCACATTATTTACTGTATAATATAATTTCTGATAAATTTTTTAGAAGAGATTTACCAAATCAAAAAGAAAATAGTTGCTGTCATACTCCATGCTGATCAAGAACTTCCAGAAATTTATGTAGTAGTGCCCTTTGTGTTGACCATAACCATGCATATGCAGTCACTGCTTGACTTACCTAAAGTTTAGAGAGTATAAAAAGTACATATAAATTGTCTCTTCTACTGAACTAGGGCAAATCTTTATAAGATCAATCATAAGGCACTTTAGATGGAAAGCTGATCTACATATGCATAAAAGCACAAAGGGGAAAAAAAAAACTATTGTTGAGAGACTCCAGATGAAAAAAATATATTATTGAGAAAAACAAACATGTATATAGTGAGTGAGTATACATCTAACCTTTAACTCCAGAGCTAAAAACGTATAAGAAAAATTACTTCTTTATAGCATAAAAAAACTATACATCTTTTTTATTATCTTGTTTTAAAAGTAAACCAATAAATAACTTAAGATTGAATTAACAAATGGATACTGATGGAAATAAGTTTGAAGAAAAACTTCAAATGTGAAGAATAAAAAAAACTGAACAATTTGAAGTCCCCAAGAAATGAACTGAGTTAAATAAAGAGTATTTTTAAAATGTATTTTACCAAATTTTATTTTGTTTATAGACTAAATTGATTTAACAGATTAGTCAATTTTTTTAATACCTAAGATTACTTTTATGTTAATTGAGGGTTGGAAATTTAAATTCTGAAATAATAATTAATATGTTTGTATTTTCTATAGTCAAGTGAATAAATAACTATTTATGTATTGTAAAAATAATTTATCCCTTTGGTTAAATTATTAATTAAAATTAATAATTGATGATTTTATATGATCAAATGTAAACATGTATGCATATATGTAACCTGGTCTAGCTCCATTTTTATATAGAAATAATAATTATCCAAAAGATTTAAATAATAATTAAGTAATTCAGATATTTTTTGTATCCTTTGATGCATATATATGTATTATAACTGTTAGTTTTCACCAAAGTTTTCCAAGTTTGAAACTTATATTGTTATTAGTAAGTTAGCTAAAAATTTTCCTCATGCAATATGTTAAATTCCTGATAAAAATGTTTAGATAATAGTAATTTTAAGTAAACATTAAAGTGTAGATAAACATTAACAATTATTTAATGTGTAATGCAATCTCATTCGTAGATGCTCAAAATGAAAATAGCATATTCGTTAATATAAACGTAAAAGGAATATAAAGCATGTAAGCAGTCAAAATCGATATGTAATTATTTATTGAGTATATATAAGAGGTAGTAGTTAATGAGTAGAATAGATGAAGGAAAGGATAAATATTTTACAGGATTGATAAAATCATTAATCAGTAAAAAAAAAAATTTAATTGGGGCAAAAACGGATCTGTTTGGGAAGTAAAGATTAGCTATAAAATATCCATAGAAAGAAATTTGAGTGTTGAATTAGGAGTTAAGCCAAAGTGTTAGAATTGATGGAACAGAATCGCATGTGTGTGAGCATGCAAGTTGTGAATGTATGAAAAATTTTAATTATAAAAAATAATCAATTTTAATAAGGCGTGTGAGGTATCTGTTCGAAAGTCTGTTGAGAGAGCAATAATTTTATCTAAATTTTGAATCTATAGCTGAAAGTTCTCATTCAAAATCTTGAGTTCAAATTTAGTCTGCTATCTATTTTTTTTATCATTATTATTATTTTTTTTTTATTTTTATTTGGCTCTCTCAAGCGATTCGTTCTGAACAGGAAAACATTCCATAAGAACCACGTGATACCTGTCTGAGTGTAAACACTTAATTTTAAAACAATAAGGAATAGCCAATTAAAATTAGGATATAAAGATTTAATTGACAGAAGGCAGGAATTAGAGATTGATGGGTAGGTCGAGATGATAAAATTTGGATATTTTCTAGGAGGGGGCTTCTGCTTCTTCATTTTCTCTTGGGTATAAAGGTCTACAATCTCCCTGTACTGGCTCCAATCTCTGATTCCAAAATATTGAATCAAGTGGTATATTATTATAAGATATGTGTTCTTTCTTCCCAAAATTAATCATCATCGTGATTCGCAAAATGACCGACATTGTCACAACGGATAGGAAAATAGTACAGTGTTTGCCGAAAACTAAAAGTTACTTTGAAGAAAATATGGAAATCATAAATTGTATTAGCATTTCTTTCAATCAATTAATTATGATGTTTGATAAATATGACTGTTAGTGTTATAAAATATAAAAAAAGGAAAAGAAAACTTATTCAAGAAAAGAGTGGAACTGAAATGTAATATAGAGGGTACCATATGAAACAAAGTTATCAATGAAAGAAGTATTGGGGATGTAAGTGAAATTCAATATGTGATACCAAAAGGGGATATTGTTGATATAAAAAATAAAAACTCAATCATTATGACTCTAAATTGTGATAAAACTTGTTTAAATTACATGAAAATAGAAAATGCAATCCTATCTGAAGAAATAGCAAATGTCTAAAAGTAAAAAAACCCAGATGATTGGAAAATTACTACCTCATTCGGATAATTATAATAATTATAATGTGATAGTGCAAGTTTCTTAGATGAAACCCTTTGAATTAGTAACTGTGTAGTTTCTGAATTGAATGTTACATTAAAACCTAGTGGATTATTTCATAAAATTAATTTAAATAAGTTGCCATGGAATGACTTGTTGGATTTAGTGTGTGCACACAGAGCTATTCGCAGGATTAGTGTATCTATGAGGATTAGCATGGAATTCAGGAGGACTATGTTATAGAGACTATAAGTATAATTTTTATTATTAATGATTATTTGCTTTGTAATCAATTTAGTTAATGTATTATGATATTAGTTGTTAAGCTTATGAGTTAAAATTTAGAAAATATTTTTTAAGATTAGCATGGTAGCCTAAAATATGCCTTCAATTATCATATGAATATATGGCTTTTCTTAGTGATATTGAGAAAAGTGCATGGGAGTGTATAGTGTGAAATATGTTTATTGGAATGGGTTATTACTTTAAATTTTGATTATAATAAAATTAGTATGTTTTTATATTTTAAAAGTATATGTTTGAGATATTGATGAGGCCTTGACCCAGTTTGGAGAAGTAAAAATTATTATGTGATGATGCTCATTTCTTTATTTTATTTTTACAGATAACAATACAAAGTTATTTTGTATGTAACCATATTTGGACTTGCAAAATTATTGATTTATACATCGATGCAATAGCTGTGTGTGTACGTTAAAAACTACTCTCTGATATGTATGAGAATAGGAAAGTGGCCTTAGTATGTTCAAGATAGGTTAAGTTCTCACCATCTTGATATGGGTGATGAAGCATAGTTTACACGTCAAATAGTTGGTTAGAAATATTTTTTTTATTAGGAGCTAGAGGATGAATTACTCCCTCCATAGTCATATTACACCATGAGATGATTGCTATATTTTGTAGTAGTGCATTGTGCAAGCCCGTTCTTATATATGCATAGCGACTAAGTCATAGCATATCTCAGCACCTAGGGAAAGGGTGCTCTCTTATTCTTTGGGTAGTTGCCAATGCTACTATATATTGATTTGTGCATTCTTTTCCTTACAGATGTATGTTTATTTGATGGGAGAATTATGAGATAGTGTTTATACTGATGGTAAGATCCTGAGATTGATTTAAGAACTCATTATTTACTTGTAGTGCATCTTGCTGTATTGATGTATAACATTTGGCTTTGTTTGGTACAGCTCACTAAAGAACCAATAATAATTATAGATTCAAAAAAAAAATTTTTAAAATAGAAATAACACGATACTTTAATTATTTCATATTAAGCATTATGCATCTATTTCCAGCTGACAGCTGAAGCATATATTTGCTGGACTGGTAAGAGAAATAAATATTATTCTGGTTGGGGACATTGGTTAAACTCAGTATGTGTGGGTGTGTAAATGCGACTTATAGAAGAGATAATATTTTTTTTGTGTAAGTCTTAAAACCGTTTGTGTATGAACATAAGGGAAACAGATATTCTATAGTGTTGAAATATTTGAAATGATTTAATAGAGCATATGAGTTTATTCTACCTAATGCTTAGTTTACAAGTATGCCTGGGTCTCGTTTTATGCGGATTATTTTAATCTGATTTTGAAGTTATGCGATTCATGTTTCTTCTTAATATCTTTCATATTTCATTATATTTATTAGATATCAAAAAATTTAAATTATTAATAACTTATTTTGACTTGAAATAACTTTTTTTTTTTCAAAAATATAACATTATATTAGAAGCTAACGTGAATATGGACTGAAGATGTATTTAAAATCTTAGCTTCTATGTAAAAAACCTACTTATACTAATGAGTAAATAATAATAAATTTATACCTACATATAAAAATATTGCAATAAATATTCAAAAATTTTAAACTTTGAAAACTTATTTCGTTAGATATTAACAGAAATAAATATTTTTTTAGATTTTTAAAATAAATAATAACAAAGAATTTACTGATTTTATAAACTGAAAATAATCTTTCTAATGATAATGCATAATTTTTTTGTTTTGATTGTGATCTTATTTTTTAAATATAGAAACAGAAAACCATTAACACAACTCAAAACTGAAAGTGGCGCTAGTTGTACATCATGTCACGAATCTGATTTCTTACTAGTTCACAAACGAACGCATATTGTCAAATAGAGGTAATGATTAAAATATGTCTGAAAAAATGTAAAATTAAATACTGTAGTTAATAAAAAAAGTAAAATAAGTTTGTCTTGTATTAATTTTTTTCAAATATTTGAAATTTTTTATTAGTCATACTTTATTTCCTTATTTTTTTTAATGCAAATTTTAAAGTAATTTTTCCTTCTTGCTTTGTTTTTATGTGACTTCTGAAAATTACTGGAAAATATCCCCCATTTTTCAAGGTAAGTTATGTTTATTTTTGTGAGCATTTTCTGAGGAACCTATCTACTGCATAAAACAAGATCCAGGTATATATTTTGTTAGTTAAAAGATTTCTTGCGACCAGGGTCGCTAACCGTATGTTAAGAAATGTAGTTTTGATTTGAAGTTTGTGAAAATTAGAGTTGAAACATAAAATCAAATTAGTAATAGTTGTTTATTATTACCCCAAATATAATTCCCTAGTATACTTATGGTTCTAAAGATATATTAGTGCCGGTAAGCATAAGAATATGATTCCATAGCTATTGATAATGAGACTTTTTTTTAGTTTAATTTAAAAGAAGGGAGAGCTACAAAGATGTGTAAATATTGTAATATATGTTGGTATTATTATTGTTAATAAAGTTTTATAATTTAATAAAATTTTGTGTGTGTGTCTTAATGTTTTGGATCTCACAAATTCCAGAAATCCAGTCACGTTCAAATCCAATCATATATCGATAATTTCATACTTAAATAAAATCATACCCTCATACAATTATAATTGCTACATAATGGAATAATGGAGTAATATTTTCATTCAAATTTAAAGAGACAATGATATAAACAGTGCAAACTCACATCACACATATGCCAATTTACACAATGATTTTATTAGCATTAAAATAGAGTTCATCATACTTGGTAGGATTGTGATAAATATATTACTGGATGCTGTGGGTGGACATAAAAGTCTTTCTCCATATCTTCCCAGTTGGTATTTGTTATTTAAAAATTTTTCTATATTAATTTGAAACAATGAAAGTGGTTGTTGGCTTGGTTAACTCTAGCTTGAGTCAACTATTACTGCCATCCCTGGGAGAATGTTCATAAAACAATAATAATTTTATATCAGTATCTGAGTTCTCATACCTCACTGTTCTAAAATCCCTGAGATAACATAATCAGACTTATTCAAAAGGTTACAATATATATGTTCTGCTTGTGACCACTTATTATTTATATATATATGCAAACCAGAATTTAAACAATATTTCTAATATTTATTGTTTTGGTTTCAGTTTATTGAAATAATTAATATATATTTGATATTTGTAAATAAGTCAGAATCAGATATAATAATCTATTTACAATATTGGAGAATAGTTATGTTAGACCTTAGTACTTTTATATTATTATTACTACTATTATTTAATTAATAAAATAATAAATGATTACTTTAAATTATTACTGTGAAATTATTTAATACTACATTAAATATATGTGACTTATTCTTGTACTCATGGTGTTCAATAATTTTTGCTATCCAAATAATTATCACTGATCAATAATGAAATTTAAACCACTAAACATCACATGATCACCACTTGATGTGCATGATTGTGGATTAAGAGTTATATTATAAATGACTATGTAGTATTGCTGAAGGTCACTTTTGAAAGTTCATATATTTACTATTTTACTTATTGTTAGAACACTTATAATATTTTATGACCTTGATCTGTGTAGATTATTTGTATACTTATGTAATCCTGATATATGCTTAATTATTATTAGCATTCATTTATGTGCATGCAGCATCATTCCTTGTATTTTGTTTGATGATTTATATTTTTTTAAATTATTTACCATTGTTATATAATTTATTATTTTCATTCAATTGCAAATAGTGTTCAATGTGAGGCATGCTAGTGACAATGATCACCTGTTTATATTATTGTCATTTTCTATTCCATTACAACTGGCACATCAAGGTGTGGAAGTCTGTACACTTGGTATATTTATTTGTTTATATTATACCTCTGCATTATTTCATTCAGTTATTTTATATATATTCTAACCCTAGTCTCTACCAAACTTCAACGCTAACAGTTCACAATGGGCCAAACTCTAATCCACCAAATCAACCAATCTACAAGAGCAGTTTACTCTACATGAGTGTAATGATGATGATCTCCTTTATCTAAGCTCAGTGTGTTATATGTTATAATTACATTTACTACTGAGACATGCATTAAAATAAAAGGGAATTAGAATAATGACAAAAATGCATATTATCATAATAGACAAACAAATTAAGAAGAGGAAAAACCTCACTCGTTCTTATACACAATTTTTAAATCAACCAAACTTCCATATATTACAATGCATTCTCAAGTAGCATAGGTACTTTGCAGATCATATATAATACTACAAGAGTTTTTTCTATTATAACCTCTTTAGATATCTTGAAAACAAATGATAATCACCAAATAAAGATTATTGCCATGATCTGATCTGAAATAATTCTTGCAAAGTAAGAATTTATGTACTTTTCTTATAGTACAATGAACTATAATTGTTTTGTTATGCCACACTATTAATATTTGCAACAATAAAAATAATTGGGATAATCCTAAAATAATATGTGATAATCTAAGGGTTTTTTATCTACTAATTTTAAGTATTAATTATCATATCATGTTGTTGAATAAATGAATGAGATCGTAGTAGACTAAAGGAGACACCCACTTCTCTTATAAGTTAAATGTATCCTCAACATCTTATAATAATAATTATAATTAATTAAAGAGATATTTAATTTAACCAACAAATGCAAAAAATATATATAATTTGGAAAAATCAAAGTCCTTTATCCAGGATGACATTTGAGTATGTAGAAAAAAAATGGGTACCTTTTATGTCATTCTAATACCCATCCACAACATAAATTAAAATCAACTTTTATAATAATATAATCGTCATTTGTAGAATAATTAAATAATATGCAGTCTTAAATTAAATCAATTCAAAGTGAATCGAATAAATATTCTTATTTTAAAGGCAATTCCAACCTTTGGAATTGTAATTCTTATGCAACTTTGCATTTTTAAGTTTGGATTTGTATCTTGTTTGAATTGTTTATCTGATTTAAACCAAGATTTCTGTAACATAATTAATAATTCAGGACTCAAGAAATCAAATATAGAAACAAAGACTAAATTTTAATAATAATAATAAAACACATTTATTGACAGTTAACATCAATTTTATTTTACACAGAATTTAAGAACAAATATTTTACAAACAAGAAAGGTCATCTGCAAACATAGACACTGTTTTGTTGTACAAGATGCATAAATAATAAACAAAAATAATCATGTACCTACTTGCAAATCCATCAATTATTTACAAACATTTTGGGTGGTTTTGTTAACTCAAACATTAATTTTTGGCTAAACATCTGATTTTGGCTATCCACTATTTTATTTTATGATACACTTATTTTAAAGCAAGAACAATTTGCTCACCTGTTAATTTACTTTTAAGTATAATATTCATGCTATTCTATTGTTATAGAACATTCATTTACTAAAGCTTTAAAATATAATTTACCATAATATCTAAGATATACTTTCATGTCCAGTAGACTACTATTGATTAGGATATCCACTAATAATACTTTATTTATAATATTAAAAAAATAAAATTAGAATTAAAAACTTAATTCTTAAGTGATATATGGCTAAACATTTTAATAGATTGTCATGATAATATAATTATCATGCAAGACATAAATAAGAAAACTACTGTCTGGCATTTTGTTAACTTAATAACAATAAAATGGAACACTTTTCAGAAGCCATGCACACAACATACTAGATTTTGCCCATATCCATATAATTAACTATTTAAACTTTTAATTTTCTTACCAATCCATCTGTGAACTACTTCTGGAAGGTGGTGGTGATAATACTACATATGTGCACCTCTTATTAAGCTATTCTCATACATTAACATTAAATTACTTATATATTTGTTGGTTTTCTCATAAACTGCTGGCAAGGCACAACAGTACAATACATACATTATTTTACTATACACTATGAATATAAAAGAATCCTTGAAGCAACTATATACTTCAAATTCTAATTTATCAATTGCCATAACAATTTAAACACATACATTAATTTCACCTCAAATAGTGGAATATAAAACTTGACATCTTCATGAGGGAAAGGCTTCTCCAAGCCACAACTACACAAATGGGAAATAAGCAATGACATATTCAAATACCCTTTCTCAGGTAAATATATGTATGGACAAGGTTCTAACACATGGAAAATGGAATATAAATATAAAAAAATCATATCTAAGGATCCAGATATTCTAGAAAAGCATAAAAGACAATAAAATATCAAACTATAATCCTCTCATGAAAAAAATACCAAATATTGGAAAGGGCAATGCCCAAATTCTCCAATGGACAATATAATAACACAACATTCAAAAACCACATTCATCCTACCATTACAAAAATAGGATTAGCATATATTCTTGGCCTAACCATGGCAAGATAAGAAAAATTATCACTGAAAAACTAGAAAAATAAAATTTCTACCTCTAAAATATATATATGAAATACTGCACAAAACCAACAAATAAATACAAGTCAAACAACTTTAAAAATAGGCAAAACTTTCTCCATACAGTAGTGCCACTCTAAGCAAGACAGAGTAATCAATAGCTGCCAAAAGGCTTGTGCATAAAATCCCTATCTATTGCCTACTCATCCAATATCCCCAAACTAGTTTTTGGCTTATGGCCTTCGTCAGTGAGGAGCCTTGGATCTAAGAGCACTGCACCTAGATCTTAGGATCTAATGCAACCCTCCAGCAGCCACCTTTTAACTCTACATAACTACTAAACTATGAGAATAAAATTGAAAACATACAGATATTTTCAATCTAAGCTCAATCACTGACGAAGGCCATAAGCCAGAAACTAGTTTGGGGATATTGGATGAGTAGGCAATAGATAGGGATTTTATGCACAAGCTTTCTGGCATCCATTGATTACTCTGTCTTGCTTAGAGTGGCACTACAATATGGAGAGAGTTTTGCCTATTTTAACAACAGTAATGAGCAAGCATGGAAGATAGTGATCATGTGATGTTTTAAGGTTTAAACTTTAAAAATATTTTAGATAGCATAATAAATTCCACAAATAATAAGAAGTATACATATCTGGATAATAGCAGCATAAAACATAAATAGCAAATGCAAAACTTACTAAATATAATAATGATAAATATCTTGTTATATTAATAACCTCATAATAAAATTATTATATTATAATAGCTGAAATTTTTTACGAGCTTGTGATAAACTAGATATTGTCTGTTTACCCATAAATAGATAAATTGTGTATTAATAAAATACTACTAGCAATGTAAAGAAATAGATATCATTACCTGGACATGTATATCATATATACTTTACTTTTAGCCAAAATAATAATAAAAATGTATAATTTTTAATTGACATAATAATAAAATGTGTAAATGTTACCATATCATTAAAAAACACTTTTGCATGACATTAAAAGAAATAAAAAAAATAATTAAATTATTATTATTATTAGACACCCATAATTCTTTATCCAAAAACCTTCACAATGAGCTACCTGACATGGGAAATAATGTCTTTTGGCTGGAGAATCATTTTTAGAAGCAATGCATCAACAATTGGTTATATTTTCAAATAACACAAGCATTCATGACCTTTCAGGGATAAATGATACACAAAATAAAACATTTAAAAATTTACTGCAATAGATCCAAATTCCATTTTCCTTTACATATACATTTTTGTCATAAAATTCGTTATAGCTTGTTTTATTATTTTATCCCAGCAGCAGATATATTATAAGGGATATTTTCTTTAACATTTTCCATGGATATATTTACTCGAACAAGCATTTCATCTTATTAAAGATATTATTTTATTCATTCCAAGATAACTAATGATAGCAATTAATAAATTATTTTCATTCTAAAATAAGCATTTTAGTCTAGCTGTCACATTCTAAAATATTTTTGAAATTAGATTGTTCATTTCAAGTGACATCTTTTTTTAAAAAAACTTCCATTTCAATGCATTAACACATTTGATACTAGAAATATTCTCTTGTAAATATTCACATAATTAATTTCTTAAAGACTAAAATGGAGTAAAGAGTTCATTTCATTTTTATAAAATAAAGTGAGTCAGCATTTAATATCATTATAAATAGAATATTTGAAAACGAAATTATTATGTCTCTAATTATCAAGAGTTAATCATTTCTGAGTCAGACAGATTTTCATGGAAACATTTCTTTCTTTAATTTAAACTTAAATATTAAAAGTCTATCAACAGTGAATTCTAATATTATTTCTCTAAAGATAAGGATTAAACAAAGATCGTCCAGTATAGAGTTTGTTATATAATTTTGAAAAGATAATGCAAAACTTATTACCTTTATTCTTTTTAAGTATTGGTTCATGCACAGTTGGTTATAATTAATCATTAAAGTGGAAATCAACCTCCGATAATGTGCTATATCTTAAATATTATAACTCTCCACACACTTGCCCATCAGTAAAAGTTTAAAAAATTTAAGTGAATTACTTAAGTTTAGAGCATATTTGTATATACACCAACTCACACTGACCATGCTTAAATCAAGACATGAATATATTGTGTGCCTGATGTTATAATTAAATATTGAATTGTACAAATTTAGTTAACCTATCACAAGAGAAAGAGTGTCTCATATTTAACCACCTACAATCAGACTTATACAACTTATAAATGTAAATCTATTAGTGTAAAGCACTAAAAATTTTGAAATTATTAAAGTAGAAGTCAACCTCTGATAATGCACCATTTCTTAAATATTATCTCTGCACACTCACCTGCTAGTAAAAGTTTAAAAAACTTAAGTGAATCACTTAAGTTTAGAGCATATTTGTATGTACACCAACTCTCACTGACTATGCTTAAATCAGGGCTTGAATCTATTGTGTGCCTGATGTTATAATCAAATATTGAATTGCACAAATTTAGTTAACCTGTCACAGGAGAAAGATAGTGTCTTATTTTTAGTCATGTACGATTAGACTTATACGATTCATAAATGAAAATCTATTATTATAAAGCACTGAAAATTTTAAAATTATTAAAGAGAAAGTCAACTTCCAATAATGCACTATTTCTTAAATATTATATATCTCCACACACTTTCTTCCCAGTAAGAGTTTAAAAAACTTAATTTAAAAAACTTAAGTGAATCACTTAAGTTTAGAGCAAATAAGTGATTTGCTTAAGTTTTTAAACTCTTACTGGCAGGTGAGTGTGCAGCATCATTAGTAGTTTAAGTCTTAATTTGTGATCATTTATCCTGCAAATAAAATGATCACAAAGTACTTCATTCAGCCAATCTTTGAAATTGCACTTTAATGCCAATGTCCAGATTTCACATTGCAAACTCTCTGGCTTTTCCATCCTGATCTTGGATGCAAGGATTGAAATAATATCTGTGCATTATTGTGAGAGGTTTTGAGGAAAAATAATCTGTGAGAATTGCTAAGTTTTTATTAAAATTTAGGTCAGATGGCTTTTCTGATATAGATTGTGATTTTAGGATCTCGTATGTTCTATTATCATCATTAATGTGACTAATTTTATTTCAGGCTTCTTGATCTGCTTAGCTCATTTGTAAAAATTATTTATTATTTATAGATTGACCAGCCCTCAGGGTAAGATAAATTAAAAGCTTCAATGTAGCCAACCACATTAGCCATTTCGTAATTTTTCTCTTTATCCCATGAGAGCAACAAATGCAAATATTATTTACTTTATAATTTTTTGTGAGTTACCATTTGTAATGTTAATTTGACACCTATAGTTGTAACTGCCCAAAAATGATAATCACAGAGCTAACAATCAACTAGGGCAAACTTCTGTCACTTTATTATGAGTAAAGCACTCATGATTGGTTTAAGACTTCAATTGACATGCCTATAACATTTGTGGACAATTTTTCTTTTGAATCTGCTGAATCTGTTTTTTATTTGGGCAGAATAGTGTTTAACTTTATCACCATTTTGAAAATATGATGAGTTTATTTACTTTGCACTCACATTAAAATTTTTCCCAGCCATAGTGAAAAAAATTATTTTATCAGACTGCCCCAGTTTTGTTGGCTTAAAGTTTTTTCCAGCCATGTGGGAAAAATTTTTTTTTTGTCCAACTGCACCAATTTTGTTGGCTTAAATTTTTTCCCAGCTGTGAGGAAAAAAATTTTTCTCTTATCCAACTGTGCCAATTCTATTGCATTTGGTCTGGATTGCAGACACAAACCGATAGTAATAAAAATACAGACATAAAATGTTCAGTTAATATTATTTATTAGTATTAAATATATTTACAAAATATACAATAACAATAAATTTATTTCCACATAATAAACTCAATTAATGTCAGGCCAGTTGTGCCTGATTGACTCAATTCACTTCCAGCTGTCTGTAACAACTGCCTCATGAGTTTGTTCAATGACTCTTCTGGCTATACCAGACAGCTTGCTTCAAGTTGGCTCAGTTCTTAGCAGCTTCCATCCTATCATGGACTTGCCTTACTGTGTAAATCTATAGCATAATGGCTATAATGGAAACACTCGCTGGTTTCAATGGAGAATGCATACTGTTGCTTAGGTTAGACTGACATTCTCTGCCTTACCTCCACAAAGGCTGACTATTTATTGCCAGATCCCCAACCTTACTGGCAGCCATCGGATTCAGAGAGCATCACTGCCTAATAGTCATACTAATCATTGACAGTGTTTTATTTATTTGTTTACACATTGATTAGTGGCAGTGAATGCTCAATCTAATCAGAAAAAAAAGGAATCTGGACTAGTCCACTTCTGGAGGCAAGGTGAGATATGACAAATAGAGAGACAAGTTAATTAATAAATAGAGTGATATATAAATAGAAAGACAAGTAAAATATAGATAGATAGATAAGTATTAGGTTAATAGTTAGCTAATAGTTGTATGAATTTGTGAGTGACAAGGCAGTTAAATAAATGAATGGTGATAACCCCCCCCCCCCGCCTACGTTTTTTTATTACCATTTTAAATAAGAATTTGACCAGGTCATTGAAGTATTAGGTAAAGTCCTGTGAATATACAAGTGAACCCTTTCTTTTATCTTCATTTCATTACTTTTGAACATGTTTGGCCATGAAAAATAACTTTGAACGGTTATCATTTTGCTTTTTATTTGCAATTAACATTTCGATATTAGATAATAACTTTTTTGTTGTTGTTAAATACTTCTTAAAGTATTGTCTTTAAAATTTTCTTTCCTTTGCTCAAAAGTTCTTTATTTTTTAAACTTAACAAAATATCCATTTTGCTTCAATATGTGAGCATTACAGATAACATATTTATTTATAAATGAATACGATAATAGATAATAGTAATTTGTTGCTTTTGATTAAATATTTTCTAAACTATTTGAAATTTTTCATCCCTTGCATAAAAGTTTTTATTTTTTTTTTTTTACATTTAATGAAATATCTATAATGTTTTAATATTTGTGAATTATAGATAACGTCTATTTTTTGATGATCACTATACAATAAATAGCATTTGACAAATATTTTTGATCAAATTCGATTCTATCACCATAAATACATTTTATTCATTTCGTATGTTAGTCTATTAATTTTTTTCTCTGGTGAATTTATTTTTTCATTGATATATATATTTATGATCATGAAAGTGCACTAACACTTTTTTTTTAATGTGTCAAAGCGTTGGCCAGGAAGCGAACCCCGGGACAACTGCTTGTACTGTGCTAACCACTCGGCCACCAACGCTTGACGTACGCTAACACTTTGTTCTTATTTTTTTTATATTTGATTGTTGTAATAATTTAATCTTTTAGTCATGGTGATTATGCTATTGGATCCCCCCCCCCCCATTGATATATTTACTTTTTGCTAAAAGTTGTTTCTGAAATTTTGAGTTGTTTTTTTTTTGTTGTTGTTGTTGTTTTCGTCATGTAATTACGCTCGCAGTTTCTGGTCATTTTTTAATATTTGATTGAATCCTGAAAATACAGTTATTTATGCTCACCTAGGGTGCAGCAATCATAAAATCACAACAATATTTAAATATCTGCTACTGGAGCCCAAACTTTTGGATTATCTGATCAAGGTGAATATGGGCTCCATGCCAACTAATATATTCTTATACTATAAGCGGTTTCTAAATAAAATAGACCCAATTTGTCATGCCTGTTCTAGAGGAGAGGAGACCTTTAATCATCTGTTAAATATATGTCCAGGATATAACAGTATTCGAAGTGTCATCTCTCAACACTGCATTATAGCAGTGGATAAAATCCTGGACATCAGGGGTTGTCTCTTCTCTGGAGACTTTACAGTTATCAGGTTATCTATCTTCCTGACATACGCTTTTTGGTACACAAGGTGCAGGACAAAGTTCACACAACCAACACCAGACCCCAATGCTATATTTTGTGATAGGCTCAAAGCTCTTCAAAACAAGGACAAGATACTATCCTCTAGATTTTTGTTTAATAATACATGGAGCCTACTAGTATGGCCCACAGACTCTACATGAATTTTGGACCTGATATATCCACATTGTAGTGTATTGTGGAAGAAGTAGTCTATGTTGCAACATGTTGGATTCTACTAGAGAGGCATTGATTTCACACTACATGTATCCTAGCTGATAAGTTAGCATTATTGGGTCAACCTCAAAAGGGGTGGGCAATACCAACAAAATAGTACGTATTTACTCATATATCAACCTGCTAGTGCAGAGAATGGTTCTGACATACATCTACCAGACCAACATCAGCAATGGATGAGCCAACATTAACTAAGTGTATTTATTATTCATCTGTACAATTTTATTATGTCAATAAATATAATTTTTTTAAACATAATAATTTGACATTTTGATCACATGTTTATAGTGGCAGGTCATGATTTTTTGGGCATATTGTAATTCCTAATATCCTTGATATTTTGATTTCTAGTTGAGATTGATTTTTTTTGATTGAGCATAATTCTACAAAATTTGTGTTTACATTTTTAATTTTTAAATACGGGATTATGGCCATAATTTGACCTTTTGGTCACATATTTTAGATAATTTTAGCTTGCACATATTTCTTTTTTGAGCCTATGCAATTTTTCTTTCAGCTGTCATATTTCATGTTATCTTAGATTATGCACATTTCTTATCTAAGCTTATGCACATTTCTTATCTAAGCTTATGCAATTTTCCTTTCCGCTGCCATTCTTACACTTATTCAACACCTACTTATGGCCATACTTTGATATTTTGGTCATGTATTTTAGATTATTTTAATTTAGGCGCATTTTTTTGTTTGAACTTATGCAATTTTAATAGCACATTTGTCTATAAATGTAATCTTTGATCATATGATTTGATTTAGCATAATCATACAAAATTTGCATGTTTATTTTTAATTATTTTTAGAAATTGTGATTTTTTAACAAATGATCAAAATAATTGGAATATTATCTATTATTCCATAGTGTGTTGTTGAATTTTATTTACACTTGGTTATGCCACTGGTGGGTTTGGGATTTATATTAGAAATCAAAATTGTTGAGAGAATATACTAAATAAATACTATTTTTTTGTTTTATAAAATACTCTTTCAGTTAATATATTTTTACGTATTCTTGTAACATCTTTATTTTATCTTTAACAAGAAAATATATTTTTGTTGTTAGTTAATATTTTATTTATGTTTGTATTGTAAGGGGGGGTGGAGCAAATGAGTTTGACAATATGTATTTTTTTATTTGCATTGACACTGACACCCATAATATAAGCTGTTTTAGATATGGGTAACTGCTGTTCAAACATAGCTTTAATGAATTCTAGCTAAAACAGGATATAAAGGAAATCAGAAAATATAATTGTGGAATTTACATTCATTTTCAGCTTTTGTGTTGGAAGCCATAATTTGGTTATCTTATGACAAATATATTAGAAAATGTTAAATAACTACATGTAATTGATAGCCCAGTAGAGATATTAATTAAAAGACATTACAACTCAGTATATAATTGGAAAAATGGTTCGATGTATATCGCTTATCTAATATCATTTAAATGAAGGCTTTGTAAATCATGTATCAATAAATTCATTTGGAAAGACTAAAAGTTTTTGTAAAGTTAAGAAAATTAATATATTAATATTAAAGATAGTATTGCTAATTAATTACACATGAATTAAATTCTTTCTGAATAATACCTCTTTGATACCTGTTATATATATATTATAACGATCCGGATTTAAAGATTTAACGTAATCTGCACTACAAGGGCGCCATCTAGGCATTTGATCCTAGAAAATTTATAAAGTAGGCAGATACGTAAGTCAAAAAAAAAATTAATTTTTATATTGGTTGATTCCGGTCGTTAGCCCATTGTCACTAGCTCAGTGGAATAACAGAGATTTATATTTTATAACAAATTCCTATCTAAGATATATAAAAAAAGAATAAAATAAGCCACTGCCAGTAATTATACACACAAACATTTATTTATGCACATATATATAAAATTTAACATTATTATTTTAGTATGTTTACTTTAACATTTAACATTATTTTTAACTTTTATTTTAGATTTTAATTTACATTTTAATTTTTATACTATTATAAGTTTGCACAGATGGATTTATAAAATGTGTTTTTAATGTTGAGTATAGATCAGTTACATAGATTACACGGTCAAAAACATTTCAAAATAAACATAAACGATCAAAATATAAAGTCATTGACGGAAATGCAGAGGGGAATTTATAAGAAACCCAATGGCATTCATCATAAGATGCTGCAAGACACCAATAACTTAAAAGACATCCGACATAAATACATCTTAGATATTCACCATAAAGTATCAGTATTTACCGAATGTCTATACATTTGATCAAATATGAAAACCAAAAACATAATTAACCTGTAATGAACCCATGCAAGTGTCTATACCCAACTTAAATTTAATGCATTTTTATTTAGAGTGTCGAGTATGAATAGACTACATAGATTTGCATTTGAAAAGAAAACATTCATCCCTTATTTAACCTTAGGCCAAAAGTTCGCAGCTAAACTGGCTTCAATCCATCTGATATATCGATGTGTTCAATGTAATACGAAATACGACAGCACAATTAGGTTAAGAGAAGAAATTGCTTCTCGTCAGATAGGAATACTACATCTATCTGACAATAAGAGCAATATAAAAAAACTCCATAGGAAGGAACTGCGGTCTCCGTCTTATAATTCCTCCCATAGGCAAAATGAGTGTGTGTGGCATATAAAGCGATTCTGCCCGTAGCGAACCTCATACTACATCTACTAATTACACCAATATATCCAATCCATTGACCTAATTTAACAATGAAACAAATAACCCAAGATTACCCTCCCCTAATATAACTTTACAAATCTATATAGCCATTCACGCCCGACTTAAGTTTAACATTTATATAATTTAATTTATCGCAAAACAAAAATCATAAATAAAACTTAAAGAACAAAAATAAATAAATAAATGGAAATGATTTTACAAAAGAAATACATCCAATTAAAATTACTTATTAATAAATAAAGTTGGTCAGATAGGATTCTATTTCTATAAATTAAATATTGGGGAAAAGTTTATATTTTAGAGTTCTTAATGTTTTCAAATGTTCATTAATTATGTATTTTTTACTGTTTTGAAAAATGTCCATAGTTTCTGATTTTTTGCAATGGAAGGTGTTAATTCCCACAAAGTCATAAGGAGATCGGTGTGCAGTTAACCATTGGTCCTTTATGGTTGATGGTATTCTTCGGACCTTGATGTCCTGTGGTCCGCAATATTGGAAAACGTTTCATTTTTTTGAACAACTGAAGGAATTGAAAGTGCATCTTTCAATCCCTTCTCCTCCAACCCTCTCCAACTTAACACATATCTGTCATCTCCTGTAATAAACTAACTAATAATTTCCAACCCTTTCCTTTTATATTAATTTTAAGGATTCAATTGACATTACATCATCGATGCGATGGTCCTTTCGCTGAGGTCCGATTCCATTGTTTTTCTCTCCTATCTGACTTTGCTTATACATTTTAAATTCCCAAGGGCTAGTTTATATTTAACTAATTAAAACAATCATTTCCATTTTTCAATAATACCAATTAATTTGTTTTCCAAACTTAAAGATATATTTTTATCTCTAAATCTTTTTGTTGAAAGATTTAGTTTTTCTATTTTTAATAAAGTTTTATTTTAATATTTTTTTTTTATCTGTGCGATTATATATATATATATATTTGAGTTTAGATGATATTTAATTTCAATTTTTAATTCTTAAACAAAAAAAGTTTTTATTTGCGAACTTTTCCTTTTTCGTGTTTAATAAAAAAAATAATGTAACAACGTCTGTGCCCGTTACATATCAGTAAACTTGCTTAAAAAAAAATAAACAAAAAAAAATATTTTACTTAGGGTTAGTAATTACGGTACATGATTAACAAAATTTACAAAACATTCGGTTAGTATAAAGACTATTAAAAAAAAAAAAATGTTGACTATCGTTTTCCTAAGGACCATTTATGTCTACACCTCCTCCCCCCAAACATTCTATTTTTTATACATTTTATTTTTACACATGGCATGACAAGTAAGTTATTTATAAATTATTTATTTAAGAAGGTTGCATTGAGGTAAATATGTTTTAAAAAATAATGGGTTTAAATGTGTCTATTTGCAGCACAATTATAAATACCACCAACTTATTTATGACTGATTGAAATGCATACATAGGGTTACACTGAAGTAATTCTCAAAGGTACTCATCGTAAGATACCACATTTCGATCTTAAACTTACGTGGTGTGCGCGCCTATACCCGTTAAAGCATAATATATATTAACAAACAAAAAAAAACAGATTAATTGCAACCTTATGACTTTCTTTTTAACAAAATACAATTTAAAATTATTTATAGTTTCTTGTGTTTAATATATGTGCAATTTCTTTCTGGAAGAGCTTTTATAAGATTTAACGTATACAGCTTTATGTAAATAGATAAGAATATTTCATTTTGAAAAAATTTTCTCAGGGTACTGGTGGTTTATTAAAGATCGGCCCAAGTTGGGTCGCCAGTTATAACCATCCAGATTTAGCGACTTAATGTTCTCTGTACTACAAGGGCGCCATCTAGGCATTTGAACCTAGAAAATTTATAAAGTAGGCAGATACGTAAGTCAAAAAAAAATTAATTTTTATATTGGTTGATTCCGGTCGTTAGCCCATTGTCACTACCTCAGTGGAAAACAGAGATTTATATTTTATAAAAAATTCCTATCTAAGATATATAAAAAAAGAATAAAATAAGCCACTGCCAGTAATTATACACACAAACATTTATTTACGCACATATATATATAAAATTTAACATTATTATTTTAGCATGTTTACTTTAACATTTAACATTATTTTTAACTTTTATTTTAGATTTTAATTTACATTTTAATTTTTATACTATTATAAGTTCGCACAGATGGATTTATAAAATGTGTTTTTAATGTTGAGTATAGATCAGTTACATAGATTACGCGGTCAAAAACATTTCAAAATAAACATAAATGATCAAAATATAAAGTCATTGATGGAAATGCAGAGGGGAATTTATAAGAAACCCAATGGCATTCATCATAAGATGCCACAAGACACCAATAACTTAAAAGGCATCCGAGATAAATACATCTTAGATACTCACCGTAAGGTATCAGTATTTACCGAATGTCTATACATTTTGATCAAATATGAAAACCAAAAACATAATTAACTGGTAACGAACCCATGCAAGCATCTATACCCAACTTAAATTTAATGCATTTTTATTTAGAGTGTCGAGTATGAATAGACTACATAGATTTGCATTTGAAAAGAAAACATTCATCCTTTATTTAACCTTAGGCCAAACGTTCGCAGCTAAACTGGCATCAATCCATCTGATATATCGATGTGTTCAATGTAATATGAAATACGACAGCACAATTAGGTTAAGAGAAGAAATTGCTTCTCGTCAGATAGGAATACTACATCTATCTGACAATAAGAGCAATAAAAAAACTTCATAGGAAGAAACTGCAGTCTCTGTCTTATAATTCCTCCCATATGCAAAACAATTGTGTGTGGCATATAAAGTGATTCTGCCCATAGCGAACCTTATACTATATCTACTAATTACACCAATATATCCAATCCATTGACCTAATTCAACTATGAAACAAATAACCCAAGATTACCCTCCCCTAATATAACTTTACAAATCTATACAGCCATTCATGCCCAACTTAAGTATAACATTTATATAATTTAATTTATCGCAAAATAAAAATCATAAATAAAACTTAAAGAACAAAAATAAATAAATAAATGGAAATGATTTTACAAAAGAAATACATCCAATTAAAATTACTTATTAATAAATAAAGTTGATCAGATAGAATTCTATTTCTATAAATTAAATATTGAGAAAAAGTTTATATTTTAGGCTTCTTAACGTTTTCAAATGTTCATCAATTAAATATTTTTTACTGTTTTGAAAAATGTCCGTAGTTTCTGATTTTTTGTAATGGAAGGTGTTAATTCCCACGAAGTCATAAGGAGATCAGTGTGAAGTTAACCATTGGTCCTTTATGGTTGACGGTATTTTTCGGACCTTGATGTCCTGTGGTCCGCAATTTTGGAAAACGATGTTTTATTTTTTTGAACAACTGAAGGAATTGAAAGTGTGTCTTTCAATTACTTCTCCTCCAACCCTCTCCAACTTAACACATATCTGTCATCTCCTGTAATAAACTAACTAATAATTTCCAAACCTTTCCTTTTATATTAATTTTAAGGATTCAATTGACATTATGTCATCGATGCGATGGTCCTTTCGCTGAGGTCCGATTCTATTGTTTTTCTCTCCTATCTGACCTTTGCTTATACATTTTAAATGCCCAAGGGCTAGTTTATATTTAACTAATTAAAACAATCATTTCCATTTTTCAATAATGCCAATTAATTTGTTTTTCAAACTTAAAGATATATTTTTATCTCTAAATCTTTTTGTTGAAAGATTTAGTTTTCTATTTTTAATAAAGTTTTATTTTAATATTTTTTTTTTATCTGTGCGATTATATATATATATTTGAGTTTAGATGATATTTAATTTCAATTTTTAATTCTTAAACAAAAGAAGTTTTTATTTGCGAACTTTTCTTTTTTCATGTTTAATAAAAAAAATAATGTAATGATGTCTGTGCCCGTTACAATATATATATATACAGCTAATAAAAACTAATTTTTAATGTATAAAATGCATTACCCCTTCTGAGAAATGAGTGTGGCAGAATGCTCCCAGCTTCAAGTCGATTGATACCCATCAATTTTTGAGCTACAGTGTAGTGTTTTTACACTTATTTTAAAGCTTAAAACATACTGTAAAATGCTGCCCTCTTTAGATTTATTTTACAAGTAAAAAATCAATAATATTGACATAAGAATCTACAACAAAGGGAGAAGGCAGACTTTCCTAGATGCTGATTGGTTGGTTCACATTTCCGATAGTAGAAGAGTGTCTGTCAATAATTTTCACAACTCCAACTTCTGTTTTGACTTTGAAAATGAAAATTAATGTCTTAGAATGTTTTTTTTATTATTTTTCATACACATTATGAATTATTTTTTATAAAATATGCTGAAAATATAATTATTTTAAACAAATAGTAAGATTTTAGTAAAAAATTGTATACTTTTACAGGAATGTAAATTGAAAAAGAAGTCAGTGCTAGCGACAATTTTGACACCTGTCAACAATTTTCATTGCCCCAAGCTCTTTATTTTATTTTCAAATAGAAATGAATAATTTAGAGTATTTTTTTGGCATTTATTTACAAATTTTAATGTGCTTTAATAAAATATGCTGAAAATAGAATTATTTTAGCAAAATAATAAGATTTTAGTAAAAAATTCTTTACTTTTACACTAATGTAAATTGAGAAAGAAATTAATGACATCCACAGCACTTTTTAATTTGTTACAAACTTTCTTTTTAGGTCTTCTGCTATCGAATATTTTTATTATTATAAATAGAAATTTATTTTTGAAAAAACTTTCATTCACTTTCATAATCTGACAAATTATTAATATACTTTTTACAAACAAAACTAAAATGAATATAATATTAAAAGATGAATATATTTTTATGGCTGAGTTTGTTAATTGACCAATCAAAAATTGTAAAACTTTAATTCACTTGGCCAATAAAAAAAAAAAAAATTTTTTCAACAGAAAAGTTAATGAAATTACTTCACAAGATCATAAAAAAATTTTAATGGGGGGAAGGGGGAGATTCAAATCAATGATTCATATTTTACCTTAATGTTTTTTTTAAAAAATTAATTTATATGAAACTTGTTAGAATATTCATGATGATTGAGTGGAATTGAAGGTATTTTTTCATTGCCATAGCAAATCATTTTGGTGTGTGTATACAGATATATGTTGCAGGAAAATAATTACAATTAATGTAAATAAAGTGCATTAATGAATTTATCTTTGAAATGTTAAAATATATTCATTTCTAAAGAATAAACAACATTTAAATTTATAACTTTTCTATTTTCATTTGGGTATATATAACCCTATTTTTTTTAACTGAGCATTGCAATATTATTAAAAAATGTAAGATAATTAAATATCTAAATAGTGATCATACCTCACCTCAAAAATACAGTTTATTTTTAACTGAAGGCAGTTCTTCAATGAAGGCATACTTAAGCACATATTTAATTATTGTTTAGCAATACTTTTTCATTATTAAAATTATATCATAAACCCTAATACAATTTTCTGTTAGAATGCATCATAAAATATAAATATAATATATATACGTGACTAACTTGTTTTTATTTTTCATATATATATATTGTGCCCTTATCTATAGGTCATAACAAGGTAGAATGGTCAATTACTAAAAAATTTTAAATTTTAGGTTATATTTGTATGACATATAAATAATAGTAGGATAATTAGATTTTATAGTACAATTTAAAGCTGAAAATACCTGGTATATAAAAGTGTAATAGATTATTTTAAAAGAAAACAGTTAAATAAAGCTTAATTATATTCTTGCTTATGGTTGGAAAAGCTGGCCATATAAAATAACACAGCTATAAATAGTTAAAAGTATATCAATAATTTGAGTATAATATTTTAAAACTAATAAATTAAATAAATGCTATATGCAGTGTATAATTATATTTAATAGTCAAAATTAATAGAGTATATTTTAAAATAAACTTTATGATGGTGAGAATTATATTTAGTTCAACATTTTAAAATTATTTTCCAAATTTTTTTATATAAAATATATCAGTTTTGGTCATTTAGACCGAGACGTAAATAAAAAATCATTTGATAAAGTTAGTAAACACGTGACTGTATATTATATACCTTCACACACGCTTGTTAGAATAATAATAAATTTTGTGAATTAGGAAAATAAATGTAATTGCCATCGATCCTTAAAGTAAAAGTTAAAATATTAAATATTATTTTAATAATTATTTTAAAAGTTTAAATGATTTTTATAAAACTATAATTGAATTTAAAAATACTAGTCTAAATAATATTTTGAGACATTACGTCATCAATTCTTTATTTTTAAAAGTCTAGTCTGTTATAAAACTAAAATGTGTAAATCTGTTCACGCTATAAAGTCATTAACCAATCAACGGAGGTAATCTAGCAGACAAAAGATAAGAATTAGACGGAGCGGGAGGGAGAAGGAATGTGAAAGTGAAAGAGAAAGTAACATATTTTTTAGCTGATAACACCGTAGCTGGAAAAGTGATATAAATTTAGAATTTTGTATTTATTTTAAAAGATCTTTTGTAACATATAATATTTTGACTGCCTCTACATGGATTGCTAATTTTAAAAGTTATCTTACCAGGATATTTTATTCGAATTTAACCAAAACTGTACAGTAAAATGGAAGTACAGAAGAAAACACCTAAAAATATTGCTAAAGGAAAATTATTTGGAAATTGCCTTAATACAGCTTTATTTATGCTCAACCAGAAACTTGTTATTATCACTCAGAGAAATATAAGTGGGACGCTATACGAAAACTTAAAAGAGAAGTTACTTGCCGTCAGGAAAAAATTATGACGCACAATTTATAAGGCTACTTTAAAGTTATTTTATTCTTCTCTATGGAAAAAATTAATATGCGTTTTTTATTATAAAGAAAATTATGTAAAGTATAATGAAAAAAGAATGTTTATCTTTTAAAAGAAACATTATAAAAATATAGTATCAGAATTTTCAAAGAAAGAAAAAAAGTAATAGAATAATAGGAAAGTGCTATTATGTGTCTTATGGAAAAGAACAGAAAAAAAAAACTTTCTCTGAGAGGAATTAAAAAGTATTATAACGTATTCAATGGAGGAAATGCTTGAAAAAAAAAAATATATATATATAAAATTAAATTACTTAGTGAAAATGGATCCAGGAAAACAGAAAATTTTACTGAATATTTAAATAAAAGTACCCAGAGGATGCATCGTAAAAGTCGCGCGGGAAAATACTAGCAGACAATATTAGAAGATAATATCAGAATTAATAATTGTGTTCAATATTATGAAAACCAAGGATTGTCGTCTATGAATATTTACTAAACAGAGCAATAATTGTTTTACTTAAAATAGAACATTAAGTGACTGAAGAAGAAATAATATATTTTTTTTTTTTAGCTTTAATATGAACGATTTTCAAGAAAATTCGATGAAGAAGTACCGTAAATATAGTTTAATTATTTTTTACTAATTTATTTTAAAATATAAAATGTTATGTGAGATTAGGAAAAACATATAAACATAAATTTAGTAATATTAAAAAATTAAATATAATAGCTTAATAGAATGATAGAAATATTGTTTTAAAAATAAAGTGTATGTATGGGAGTCTTATATCTACAAGAATCAATGGGATGGTGAAGCCTACAGAACGCGATCGAGAAGATAAAGATCGTTTGGTAATTCTGATATTTATTTATAATGCATAATGTATTTTTTTTTAGATCATCTATTGATTAAGAATGATGTGTGAAAGTTTAAAATTATATGTACACATTTTATACAACATTTTAAAACATATTATGAGATAGGAGTAATTCTGAATATGCATGCAATAAGTTATTTAAAGTATAATTAATAATATAATTTAACAGAACAATTGTGTGATTCTTTTGAACTTTCATGTGATAAAGTATTCAGATATTTTAAAATAGTTTGTATATGATAAAATATACGAGGAAAGTAGTAAAAAGATTTTCTTAAAGAACAGCGGAATAGTTTTGAAATAAATGAATTTTATTATTGTTAGAAATGCAGATAGGAATTTGTCGATGTACTGTATAGAAAAATCTTGAGAAATAAGATCGGATAGTGACTTGGTAGTACTAGTGGAGAGGAAACCAAGATGATGTTTTTTGTTAAGAAATAGAAAAAATAAAGTATTTGGATCATAGTTAGTTTGTGTGATTTCAGTATAGTTAACTAAGTCCTATGACTGAACACATATCGTTTGGACAGTGTTTTTTCATATCTTTAAACTTTTTGATGTTATAATAAAGCTGAAGAAATAGCTTTAGCATCACTCCTATAATAGAGGTTGGTAGACAGATAAAGGTCACTCCTCTATAGTGTCTTTTAATTCACTGTGCCATGGTTGTCAAGGTTTATGATGAGTAATATTCTAGTTATATTTTGATCCTATGCATCTATCTTCGCTATCCTTATTTCGTGAACCTGCATCGTCAGAGAGATATTTTCAAAGAAATAATGAATAAAATAGAATTGAAGATATGTTATCGTTTATGTAAGAATAGTTTATTTACTGGAATGTTTAGAATTGTGTAACTTTAAAATTGAAAGTCCAAAATATCATAAAGAGAGAAAGAATCATATAATACAGTTTAAAATTAATTCGGAAATGAATATAAGATTTTTAAAAGAGAGAAATCTAAACAAAGTTGTTTTTTTTTTTTAAAAGTGATAATAAAATTTGAATGTTTTAAATAATATTTTAGAAAATAAATATTGCATATTTATTAAGAAAATAATTCAATAATGTGTAATAAACATATATTTATGCATGGTATATTAATAGTTGTAATTATATCATTCGAAGTAAAGCTTTAATGAGTATATTAGGATTAATAAACATCGGATAATGAACAATAAGACTTAATACCGAATGTATAAGAATGTTTTGAATTTGTAGGATTCCATACAACTAATATAAAACTAGAATTTTATTGTTTTGTATAATTTTTACTACGAATGTAATTTTTGTAAAAATATAATTTTAATAATAGTAGGGATACAAAGTGTTAATGATAATCCGATAAGAAATTCATTTTGTAACAAGCTAACCATAATAAGAAATCCAATAATAATAATACTGTATTTTCTTAAGCATTTAAAAGATAAGAGTTAACTAGGAAAATAAATAGAAGTTTGATTTTTCATTTTTTTATAAACTAGGAAACTAAGTTTAGATAGAAGAGCAAGGGATATCCAATGTACATAATGTAAAATATTGTTATTTGTTTATGTTATTAATAAACTTTGTTGTAAATTTATTTTAAAGTTTTGTGTCCTCATTGTTATTTCTCCACATGGATGCATGATATCACGATACACTTATAATTGAAACAGACATATAGTTTTTACACAAAAAGGTAAACATAAAAGTGTTATAATAATTTTGAGAATTTATTGGTATGTTAAAATTAAAAGATCATAATTTTATATATTATTTATTGGTCATAAGTCGGTTGCCACAATATTACATTAAAATATATGCTAATGTTGCCACACGTACTCTGTTGTCAGATTATTAAAATACTACCACGTACATATTTATTTATTTCATTTAGGAAGAAATAAGATTATATTATACTATTATTGTTATTATTATTATTTATTATTGTTAATTGCTGTGTAGTGAATTATGACATAAAATTCCCTTTTCATAGTTTACTACCGTAATTTTAAATCAGTTAGAATACAATTTATGAACCTGAGATTTCTTTTATTTTATATTATTTATTTTCTTTATTTTTATTTTATTTAATTGAGCTAGATTCTTATTATAAAGAATATTAAGATATGATTATTATTTTAATCGTAGTGAAAAGAGCTTAGAAAGTCGTAAGAATACTATAAGTTAGTTATTTGGTATAGTAAAAAAGGGGGAATAGTGTTCTTATGCCATTGAGATAGTATCGTGTGGATAATATCTCAATGTAGTCTATCTCGTTCCCCGTATCGTCACTCCATGTCTCATGAAAATAGTAAATATTTGTTAATTCATTTTAAAAAAAATATAACCGTATTTGTATTTTAAAGATTAGAGCTAGTAATCATTTTTGATAAATGCTGGATATTTCATTTATTTATTTGTTAACTGAGCTAGAACCCGGAATTTAAACAGTATATAAATTTTGGAGGACGAGCGGTGGGGGAAGTTAGAATATATATATATTGTAACCTATGCTTTTGCACATTGTTCTTATTGAAGGCCTTAATGCAATATTTTACAGTGTTTATTAATAATTTTTAAAAAAAATAGTAAATAATAAATAAAAGAGAAAAGAGACCACAATTTTATTTGTGCAAGTTATGTTATCTAACTTGAATGCAAAAAAATATTTATCTTATTCTGCTTTTAATGAATATAAAATAAATAATAACTTGAAAATGTAAGAATTGTTATTAAAGTAATTCTTATAATGATAAGCTATGTGCTTTAGCACAAAGTTAATATTTGATTAAGTATGTTTAAAATAAAAACAGTATAAACAGGATTATGTTATAAATAATGTTATAGATATAGACAGAGAGTTAAAGGATTAAAGTATAATTATTTAATAGTATAATTATTTAGTTATTGTGTAAGTCATGAAGTACTCAGATTAAATTCTCATTTAGTCAATTTGCTTTAAAAATAAAATATATTTTAAGAAAAATAATGCTTATTAATTCAAATAAATAGTGTATAATTGTTTAAAGAAAGAAATAAGTTAATAAGTTAAATTAGAAACATCACTTTGTCTGTGTTTATGTGTGTGTGTGCATGGGTGAATTTAGGTTTCTGGTTTTAATAACCAAGATAGTTGTTTTAAAATCATTAAAACATTCAAGAATAAACATTAATTAAAAGCCAAGAAAGAGTGAAATATTCAAATATAATACTTTTGATAAACCAAGTTTAAGAAAAGGTAATTTGGTATTTTAAAAAAAAGAAAATAAATAAATATAATTTATTATCTTGTTATTTTATTTCTATAAATTTTCTTAATTAATAAGAAAATCATTTACATTGACCTTTTCTTCAACTTGCTTAAGATCATGTTTCTTTTTAAAATAATGTAGGTTAAAGTTACATAATATTCTTAATTAGTTCCTTGGACTATTTAATCTATTTGACCACAGGGGTCACTTTTTTAGAGGGAGGTAATTAATTCTTGACATATGTCAAGACAAGTATATAAGCAAAAATCATCATTTTTATGGGTCTGATCTGAGCTACTAACCTGTCCATTCCTTCATCTTTTGACAGACCATTGTGCAGTGCAATCTTAGTAATAGTGATAATTATTTAATTTTATCTAAAGTGTAAAATTATTAATTTTATTTCTATTTGAACCTACAATGCAGTGTTGAGCAAATTTTTAAGGTATCCTAATTTTTATTGCTATAATTCAATTTGAACTCTATTTTAACTACTAACATAATACTATGGAAAAATAATTTATTATAAGTAAATCTCATCAATTGTGCTTAAAAATACATTTTAAAAGGTATCAGGTGGTATTTATTTGCATTAATTCAGATAATTATGCTGAATATTGTACTAATTTATTCTTCACTACTATTCATTATTTTTAAAAGAAAGAAATTAAAGTGTAAAGTTAAAGATTTTAGACTGTTTAAACTTTAAGGTAAGAATAACCTGCCATGTTGACTATTCTACTTATTATGAAATGACAAAGAATAAGTCATATCAATTCTAATGAATATGACAAATGCTTATTAAAAATGAAGTATAATTATAAAATAACCTGTCATCTTTAGCACAGGAGGAATTGTTATTTAAGTGCATTCACTTTTTCCAAATTTGTGTTATTAAAAAGAGTATTTGTGAGAAAGTCAAATTTGACAAAATTTTAAGAAAAAAATTAATACATATGATAACTTTAATATACTTCATTCTCTCTGTATTTTATTTTAAAATACTTTAAAAGAATGTGAATTAAGGAAACTAAGAAATATGTTTGTCTTTGAAAAAAAGTAGTTTACAGAAATAATTTACAATGGACATTTGATATGCATTGTATTATTTGTGGACTATTAAATGCAATAATGCTTTCAAAAAAGAAAATTGCTAAAAAAAAGTTAATACCTGGAAATGACTTTTATTGTTAAACTAATTTATCTTGCTTTTAAATATGCTTGAAAGAAGTAAAAATGTATTACCTATTCCAATGGAACCATGGACTCTGAAAATTTTAACAGAACAAAATTGTTATTCTTAGATGTCACTAAATGAATATTCTCCAGATATCTATTTTACATTGGCCAATTTTTTTAAATAAATTCAAACCTAGTCTTTAATTTAGAATTAAGAACTGTATTATTTTGTTTTTATGCATATCTGGAAGCTATATTTTCTGTATTAAAAGAAAATGTTTTATTATTCACTTGGTACAGATGAATCATCACATGGCCAACCCGCCAAGGAAGGACTTCATTCCCTCAACAGACCACTCATTATGAAAAGGTTCCACTAGTGAACTAAGGTGTTTAAAAAATACAATATTTTATTAGTAGGTAAATTTTGTTATTATTGTCTTTAATGGGTTTATGACAGAATACATAGGTATTCCTACACATAATAAGGTGTAGGAATAATTCAATATGTGCTAGTTAAGATAAATTTTATAATGCTTTTATGTAGTAGAGATATTCATCTCTTATATTTATTATTGTTTTCATAAAATTTATGAATATTTCATTCACGCATTGGTAAAACAGACAAAGTAGATTTATCAGAAGTCCAAAATTTTCATAATCATTATAATATAATGGTTTACCATTAAATTCCAATATAATTAAATATTTATTAGTCTCATATTATTTACATTTACTTTAAAATTATGTCCAATTTATTTTGATGAATTTTACATTATATGTTGCATATATGTGTGTATTTCTTATCTGATGCCTAATTGTAATGTGCCATTATTTTTAAATATTTTTATAGTCTTTTGATTAATCATTAAATTGTTGGTTTCAGACATTGCTTACTTTTTGCTAATTTTTAATGTGAATATTATTTTCCTCAGCTTTCTATAATAATTTGTTATCTTGTATTGTTCAGCTTGAGATTTATGCCTTAGAATATTAGATTTTATTTGATATTGCTTGCTTATTGTGTTTTACGGGATGGAGATGCTCTTCCCATTGTTCACATGTTTTATGCCATGAGTTGATAGTGCTTTATATTTTGGGATGAGGATCATAACTTTGGTACATTTTCCATTTTTCTTGTTTGCTGAGACTGTGTTCACACATAGCCTTTTGCCTTAGAGATAGTTATTGGAAGCCATCATACTTTGTTCATGTTGTTTGCTCTGCAGAGCCTATGTGTTGCCTATTCCTCATGATGTTCTTAAATATTTTTCCACTGTAGTAGGTGAGGTTATTTGTGTATTAGATATGATATGGCAATGATAAGTTGATTATTGAAGAGTTTAATTCTTCAGATTACACTTCGTTTTTAGTGCTTGGTTAAGTATAACAATGTCTGTATTGTGCTGCTATGTTGTTCCAGCCAATCACAAGTAAACCAACAAGATGTTCATAATTTGAATATTTATTATTTAGCACATAGCATAATAGTCAATGCACATCTTCAATGTATTTGTCTTCACCATCTGGAGCACTTCACCAATGGATTTGTAATTATTATTATTATTATTATTATTATTATTATTATTATTATTATTATTATTATTATTATTATTATTATTATTATTATTATTATTATTATTATTATTATTATTATTATTATTATTATTATTATTATTATTGTTGTTGTTGTTATTTGGACAATAACTCAGTATGATATGTGTGTACATGACTTCTCATGAATGATCTATTCCCTGCCTTATGTTTTATCTAAAAATAAAAATTGTGCCAGGCAACCTTAGTTTATCTGTTTGAATTTGATAGTTATTATTATCATTCCAGCTTGCTTACTCAAACCTAGTCAGAGTATAATTCAGAATAACAGTAATTCAAACTACAAGAAAGGGTATTATTAGTTATCTGATCAGGGTATATTTTAATTAAATCATATTGCTCAGGTATGACTTGAACTGTTGTTATTTTTATTTTTTATACCCAACATTGTTAAATGGGATAATTTAGTTAAGATAGAAATTCAGATAAACTTGCCAATGTCAAACCAATATTTCCATTGAATGCATTTTGGTTAAATAATTCATTCAAATATTTTTGTTTAAACCTTAGATAGTTTGTTAGTGAGGTTAGAATGCACTACCTATGTACCATCTGACCAAATAATGAACAGCACCTATGTTTGGAAAATAGCTTCATCTTTATTATAAATAAATTACTGTTCATGTTACTTTATAAAATATTAATAAATGTATTTTTTATTATTTAAAATTGAGTTTTTGTTTTTCTATATGCAATTTGTCTTGAGTTCTCAATGTTCACAATCTTAACAATTCTGATTTCTAAAAGAAATCTGGGTAAACAGATAACCAAAACCTGCAGATCCAAATCTCAATATTTTCAAGTGGTAAAAGTTATTTTTTTATAAAGGCTTCAATTCCAAAAATTGGGATTGTAATAAAGAGAAATGAAAATTTATTTGATATTGCTTAAGATTATTTAGACTATTTGTCCAGACTGCACACTGTTGATTTGTCTATTTAAAAATAAAATGTACAATAATCTTTTTTGATTATGCGAATGGTGTTGTCGATGGAGGTAGTAAAAAGACATAAAAAGTACCCTTTTCTTTCTACTATTTCGAGTGATATCGTGGCTAAAAGACTATGACTATTCTAAATTTTGTATATTTTATTTATGCAATTGTTTAGCAAATTAAATATCTCTTTGGGTAATTATTATTATTATTACAATATATTATGAAGCATTATAAGAAAAGCATGTTTCTCCCATGGTCTACCAGGATATCAGTCATTTTATTAGCAACACAATGTTATAGTAAAACTTCTAAAAATTACAAAGAACTCTGAAATCATTATTATTATTACATCAATTATTGATTCATTTATGTCGATTATGATTATGGTGGTGGAAAAGGAAATTTGTAAATATTTTTTATGTGCCATTAGAAAGGTACTTTATATTTTACTCTGCAAGAGTATAGTAGTCTAGATCATGCTATTATACAATTTTGTGACTAATAAATTATTATTTAAGATATTTGAAATTAAGATTCATAGATGTTCCTTTAAATTATTTTACTCAGATTATAACAAATTTTATTTTAATATTTAAAATTTTTTTTTATTTTTAGCCATTTCATTAAACTATTGAGAATGAGTGTTAAATCTTTTTATTTTAAAAAATTACTTTTAAAATCTTAAAACTAATCATATATATTTTTAAAAATTATGAAACATGTTTCACTATATATGTGTGTTTGTAATATATATATATTCACTAGCGATACACTAAAACGTTGTTAGAAAGCAGTTTCTTTGACTCAAAAATCCATATATTAAAAAAAAAAATTGGAATCAAAAAATGCAAATTATTTCATGGTAATTAATTATAGATATTTATATATTTTAAATTTGTTATGAGTTCTTCGTATCATTTGACATCTTTTGACATATATATCCGAAATCCAGAATTTTACAGTACAGTATATATGAAAATATAATCATTATATTTAAGTATAATATAAATAATATTGATTGAGACTAATTAAAGTACATTGTTACTAAAATAAAATTAATTATTGATTGGCAATTACATTTAATTCTAACTGAATCAATTTCTTTTAATAACTGGGTTAAAAAACGTTTTAAATAAGTCTATTTTTATTAATTAATATTTTAGGTCATTACATAAAATTACACATGTGAACGCACATTGTGTATACAAAATGAAATTAAATAAACAGCAATAAGTAATAAAATGTCAATATGAATATAAGATTTTAAATATGATATAACTATCGATAGTAATGTGTGTTGGATATTACCAAACAAAAATCCTCTCTAAGAGAAACGTTTATTTTTTCTCTATTTACAATTTTCTACATTAGAAACAGTAATCCATTTTTATTTACTTTACTCTAGAGTTATCCTTTATGAGCTTGAATAATTAGACAATATTAAATGATAGTATCTAAATTCAAACTTTTAGACTAGTTTCTATTTGTCTTCATCAATAAATTGAAATGGATCAAATCTATTCCTTTGACTTTGATACTATTCAAGCTAATGATCTGAGATTAAAACGTTTTTAAGTTTTGATGAAGTAAGATTTGAAAATTTTAAGAATAAATCTGAAATAATGACTTCTATCAACAATATGTCATTATCATGAAACAGTCATGCATAGGACACAAGAAACTAGTCAAAATCTTGGAGGAAATTTTATATAAAATCATTAACAATTGTAACTTATCATTACCGTTTGACAAATCTACTGATTATACAGATACTGCACAATTATGTATTTTTAATCACATGGTTTTTGATGATATGTCAGTCACAAGAATTATTAACAATTATTTCAATACAAAGAAGGAAAAGAGGTCAAGATATCTATGATTTATTTAAGAATTACATTGTACAAACAAATTTTCCCATTCACAAATTAGTATCAGTAGCTACCAACAGAATTCCTGCAATGATTGGCAGTAAAATTGATGTTGTTACTGAGTAAAAATGATACTGATTTACCTAGTTTTATGGACTATCATTGTATTATACATCATCATGTTTTATGTTCAAAAGTATTAAAATTTAATCACGTTATGAGTGTTGCTTTCAAAATTGTTAATAAAATAAGATCAAAAAGCTTGTTACATCATCAATTCTGGGATTTACTAAAGGAATGCAAGAGTGAACATAGTGATGTAAGAAAAGTTGAGCAAAATTTTTAATCAGACTCAGAGAACTTCTATCACAAATAAGATCATTTTTGGAAACTAAAGGTGATTCATATCCACAACTGAATGACAAAGAATGGCTTCTTAACCTTGGATTTTTCTGTGATATTACAGAAAAATGAAATAACTTAAATGTAGAACTGCAAGGAAAAGATAAAACAATATGCAGAGTTCAAGGTCAAGCAAGGTATATACATATGTATGTTGTACAATAATAAATGTATAATGAATAGAATAAAAAAATAGCTGTACAATAAATAAATGTGTAATGAATGTAAAGTAAAACTAATAACTTTGTAATGGACAATGAATATGTAGAATAGGAATAATAACTGTATAGTAATTATGCATAGCTATTGTGTGTAAACATTTATATTATATAAATAATTGTAACCCTAAAGTGTAGCAATGTGACGATCATTAAATTGCAATGTTGTTAGATCATAGAGAGCACAGCTGACTTTATAGGGTCAGAAAACTGTATAAAATACCATATATGGTGAGGAATATAAACATACTACATGTATGTGAAAACACCATGTATGGTAAAGTATATAAGAACTCCAGAAGTCTTGAGGGGTATATAAACCCCAGACCTGAGTCCACAGGGTACTGAGTATTTAATGTAAGTCAGAGACTCCTACCTCTGTAAGTCCAAAAGCAGGACTAGGGTTATTATTTACAGGTCACCGTGATCTTTTATTATTTTATTACATCATATAATAGGCAATGTATATATGCAAAAATATTCATATTTACTTAAATTAATCTATAAGCTTATCATCTCAATTCTGCCTTTGTCAATTTATTACTTGCTGGTCATAAGACAGCAAACTGGAGCAGTCAATATAGGAATGTAACTTCAGAAATTGGCTCAGTCAATATAGGAATCAAATCTGAAAGAAATTGCCTGAACAGCAAACAGACAAATCACAGGTGGATTTGAATTAACAGAGAAATGCCATGCACATCACAAGTTGGTATATATGAGTTTAATGTAGAAAATCTGAGTGATTGGCTATTTTACATTCAGAGGATCAAAAATTACTTTACACTCAATAGTATTACCAAAAATACTGTAAAAGTGGCCTCATTACTTTGCTTCACAGGCCAGAGGGTAATTGAAATAGCTAACAAACTGGGTGGAAATTTTCTGGAGACACAGAAATACAATGAGCTCGTAACACAGCTAAATGAACATTTCAATCCCCAGTCATCCAAGTTTATTGACCATTACATTTTAGAGGCAGAAGGCAAAGGAAAAATGAGAAAATAAAAGAGTATGACATTGGTTTAAGAGAGATGGCAAAACCATGCCTTTACGGCAAATATTTAGAGGAAGCTCTCCTCAAGCAACTATTATATGGAATAATAGACAATCAGTTTAGGCAGGTATTATTAGCAATAAAAGACTTAACTTACAAGGAAGCAATCAGATGTGGAACAGCTTATGAATTGCTACTTGATCAAGCAAGAAAGTTCAGAAGTTTCACGAGACCAGAACCACTTCAAGCTACAATTTTCAAAATGTCTGGAGTTTAATACAAAACAGACAAACAAGTTAAATGTTTCTGATGTGGAAAAATTGGTCACAAAGCCCGGGACTGCAAAATTCCAGAAAGTGAAAGTTATAGGGAAAAAATGGAGACTCCCAAAAGAGGGCACGACCATAAAAAGCCCAGAAGAGAACTTACGTGTGGAGCAATGGAAAATAGCTACATAAAAAGTGCTACTATAGACAAATCAAATCAAATTTTGTTGAACATAAAATTAATCAGCAAACCAATAACCATGGAAATTGATAGTGGATTAGGGATATCACTGATGAAAAGCAGAGATTGAGAACATCTAATTAAAAATTTAAAAATTCCCTCCAAAGGTAGAGAAAACTCACTTCAAGGTCTGGGATGCTAACAAAAATCTCATAAGAATATTAGGAGTTGCAGGAGTAAAAGTAGAAACAAAGAAGAGTAAAGAAATACTACCACAATACATCGTGAGCAGAGATATTGACCCAATCATAGGCTGAGAGTGGTTTGCATTCCTAGGAATAAAGATATGCATCATTAAGAAAATCAATATAGAATCACATAGTAAAAACGTATCACATGCAGTCACATCAGATGCCCAGATAAAGATGAATTGCCTAGGACAAAAACCTTTATAAATTACAATGTTCAGCTAGCTTCAAATAGTATTAATCGTTGAATAATAGCAGAATGGACTAACACAAACTCTGACTACAGAATTCTTAAAATTGGATAGGGACCAAATGGCCCACTAGATGTTCCCCCTACTTAAGTAAAAGTCTGGAAAGTATGCCAGAAACTGTTCATAAATAAAGACTGTATATTGATGGATGACAAAGTACTTATATCCAGCTATGATCACAGAAAAGTATTGAGATTCTTACATCAGACTTATTCAGGGATAGTTAGAGCTAAAAACCTGGCATACAACTGTGTATGGTGGCCAGGAATAAATAGACATCAAGCTGTATATTAAAAAGTGTGATAAAGGTCAAATCGCAGATGAATTTTGGTGTCAAAGGAAAATAAAGAATAAATTGTTAATCTTGTTACCCACCAGACAAAACAGTAATGAGAGAGTAATGGTAGGGAGAAAGTTTGAAATAGGTGACAACATTTGTTCACTGAATAAATTAAAAAAGACTTGGAAAAAAGCAACCGTGACAAGTAATATTGTGAATCAATTAGCTGAAATTGAAACTGAAGAGGGTGTAAAACTGTAGAAACATAAAAAACAGTTAAGAAGCTGATATCTGTCACTTGTAAATAATGGCAATGAGGAAGTTCCAACTGGAAATAATATGGAAGAAAAATCTACAGCATCAACCAGTCCAGAGATTTACAATCCCCCCAAAAAAAAGAATTACCAACAGAGAGAAACTCTTCCGAAAATGAACTAGCCACAATGAAATCACCATCAACAAACAGCAAATTGGTGAAGCACAGCAAAGATCGCCAGCAACCGGCAAGAACTAGAAATCCTCCAACTCATCTCAAAGATTATGTTAGGTGAAAAACCATACTTCTGGAGTGGGGGAGGAATGCAGTGTTCAAGGTCAAGCAAGTTATATATATATGTATGTTGTAAAATAATAAATGTATAATGAATAGAATAAAAATAATAGTTGTACAATAAATAAATGTATAATGAATGTAAAATAAAACTAATAACTTTGTAATGTATAATGAATATGTAGAATAAGAATAATAACTGTATAGTAATTATGTATAGCAATCATGTATAAACATTTATATTATATAAATAATTGTAACCGTAAAATGTAGCAATGTGACGATCATTAAATTGCAATGTTGTTAGATCATAGAAAGCACAGCTGACCTTATAGGGTCAGAAAACTGTATAAAATGCCATATATAGTGAGGAATGTAAAAATACTACATGTATGTGAAAACATATGTGAAAATGCCATATATGGTAAGGTATGTAAGGACTCCCGACATGTGAGGGGTATATAAAGCCCAGAGCCAGGTCCACAGTGTTCTGAGTATTTAATGTAAGTCTGAGACTCCTTTCTCTCTAAGTCCAAAAGCAGGACTATGGTTATTATGTGCATGTCACCACAAGCTTTTATTATTTTATTACGCTTTATAATAGGCAATGTATATATAAATATTCGTATTTACTTAAATTAAACTATAAGCTTACCATCTCAATTCTGCCTTTGTCAATTTATTACTTCCTGGTTGTAAGACACAACACAATAATAGTTATAATAAGCACTTTGAAGTGATTCAAGGAAAAATTAACTATGCTTGTAATATAATTGAAGCATCATAAATTAAACATTTCAAAAATATGGTTGATGAGTCTAAAAATAGAAAGAATCTAATTTACAACAAATATGTTGAAAATATAATATTCCTCATAAAGGAATTTGAAGGGAAAATTCGTGGAATTTGACAAACTTGAAGATATCACTAGTTTTTTGTCTTATCCATTTAATGTTAACATCAATATCGAAAATATTGCTATGAAATTAAATAAATTTGTACATACAAATTCAGTGGGTCTCGAAGAAGAAATAATAAATATTAACTGTGATATACATTTAAAATCAATGGCTTTAAATGAGAGCTTTTGGACATTAATAATCAGGGATAAATATCCAAATATTTGGAGAGTTTATGCATATTTCAATACATTTTTTGATTCAACATATTTATTTGAATCAGCATTTTCCTGCATAAGTGTAATAAAAACTAAACATAGGTCACAATTATTGGACCTACATTTGGAATCTTGTTTAAGAATTATTTTAAGTTTATACAAGATAAATTTTGACAAACTTGCCGAAACTATGCAATACCAAGTGTCTTTTTTTTTTTTTTTTTTGTAAAATTTGCATCTAATTTATTTTAATACAATTCTAAAATGATTTTCTTTTTTTTTTCTTGAATTTTTTTTAAAATTCAGGACTAGCTCTAGAAAATAATTATTTATAGGTAATTTAATAATTGTAATTTAATAAATATTTTATAAAGTGACATGGACAAATTGTAATACTAAAGGGAGCTGAGATAATTTAATAGTAGTCATAGTAAAATGTCTTTGACTGTTCATATCTTAATAGAAAAAAAATCATCAGTTCGTATCTTGTAAAAACATCTCTCTTTGTGAGTACCCAAAAAAGCCCTTATAAAAAACACCAATTCCTAAATACATTCTTAAAAAGCCAGAACTTTGAACTGTTATTTTTTTCTGTTCCAGCCAAAAATAACTTTTTTTTTCTGGTTCCAGTTCGAAGCCCTGAAAAAATGTAGTTGTTCTCAGGTCCACATACTTTCACCAAAACATAGCCCCAACATGTAAAATTTTGGCCACCTCTGATATGAAGTTTTTTTTTCTGAAAACTCAATAAGTCTATATCTTCTATCATTTCTATTATCATAACAACATTTACCTACAGCACTTTCATCTTTCAATTGCTTACCAATTCTAGCATTAACATCCCCCATAACAATTTTATAATGTTTGGTCTTATCAAAGGACTTTTGTTCGTGTATATAAACATCTATGTCTTCATCACAATGAAAACTTGTTGGGACATAAATCTGAATTATCTGCATTTGTTATCTGCTATTAAGTTGAAAAACTAATCTTGCCACTCTGTTTTATACACTATCAAACTCCACATTGTTGTTCTTCCACTTTTTATCTATAATGAATTCTATTTATAATTCCAATATTTTTGCCTTTGTAGTACAGTAGATGTTCACTTTTTAAATCATTTGTCTCTTCATATTTTCTTCTACATTCACAAAGTTCAATAATGGTCCATTTAATATGAGATCTGCAGTTGTAAATACCTAAATAAAAGGTCATCACCAAATACCCTCCTGGATCTGCAATCAGTGAATTTTAGCACCTTCTGCCTTTGGCCACCAAACACTGCCTTGGTTTGTGACTTTGCAGCCTTCTGGAAATAAGGACCATGATTTATTTTGTTTGGTCATGATTGTAAATATTTATTAGAAAAAAAAATTCATTCACACACACATTTATTTTGCATTCAAGAAATCTCAACTGATATTTTAGTTAAGAGATATCAGGCAACTGAGAAGTAAAATCATGATTCTTAATCCAAAGGATTAAAGTTAATTGAAATCAACTTTTTCCAATCATACTTTTGATAAAACTTCAAACTTGTTTTCAAAAGCATTAGATTGAAAACAGTCTGTAATGTGTTTTTATCACTTCAGCAATCTATATATTAAAGGGCTGATGAACATTATTTTAGTTCTTGTTCTAATATTTTTTTGAAGCAGTTGCCAGAAATTAGCTGGTCAAACTGGCCAGCTGCAAGGTTTTGGCTAAATATATTTTGTAAGAGCTAGACAGACAATGGCTTTAATATTTTTGAGATGTAGAATATCCTGCTGCAAAATCTGCTTTGTTTTCATTTAGCTTGTAGTACTTTTTGTAAGAACTGTCCAGAAGAGTCTAGTATTGTTTGGCTTTTAATTTTTGTAAAAGCTGGCAGCAAGTAGCTGGCCAAATTGGCCAGCTGCAAATTTGGTTTTAAAAATTTTTGAGAAGCAACTGGCAGAGTTGGTTAGTGGTTTTCAGAGCTATACAGATAGCTGCCATGACTCAAAGATAACTGAAGTCAAGATAGGAGGCAATTACTACTGATCACTCATCTATGTTTGTATAGTAGTAACAGCTGCAATGACAAGAACATATGGAATAGACATTAGAATTTTGCTCTGATTGGTTCTTTTAAGACCTGCAAGAGAAATCAAAGGGTCTCCTTTCAGTTAGCTGCAATCTTTTTTCTGCACTGTAATATATATATGGGTCTGGACTCAGTTCAGTATCACCATATAATAATAGCTAAAGCAATATTATATCACAAAAGCCTTCATAGGTACACTTATAATAATTAATAAAACAAGACACAAATTGTCCAACTTGCCTTTAAACTTGTGCTAAAATGTTCACTAGATGGAGCTTACCACTAGCTCCAAACAAGTTTTAATTATAAGTGCCAATGGAGAAAGAATTCAAAATCTCTATTGGAAAATCTTCATCTCCAGACCAATTGGTTTTGAGCTTAATGGCTCACCTCAGTGAAGAGTTAGGATTTCAGAAACTAGATCTAAAACTCCAACTCAGAGCACTTATTTAATACATTATGATCAGTTTGAAAACTTGAATTTTTCAGACATGTAAATGTCTTCAAATCCAGCTTACAAAACAGATAGCTATATGGGTCTGAACTCAGTTCAGTTTCACCATATATTAATAGCTAAAGCAATATTACATCACAAAAACCTTCAAGGGTACACTTATAATAATTAATAAAACAAGACACAAATTGTGCAACTTGCATTTAAGCTTGTGCTAAAATTAAGCTCGAAACCAATTGGTCTGGAGATGAGGATTTTCCAATAGATATTTTGAATTCTTTCTCTGTTGGCACTTATAATTAAAGCTTGTTTGGAACTAGTGGTAAGCTTTATATAGTAAACATTTTAGCACAAGCTTAAAGGCAAGCTGCACAATTTGAGTCTTGTTTTATACACCTGGGTCTCAGTTTATGTGATAGATAGGTTCCTCAGAAAATGTGCACAAAAGAAATCGCACAAAAATACACTTAACTTACCTTGAAAAATGTGAAATAGGTTACTATAATTTTCAAAAATCGCATAAAAGCAAAGCAACAATGTAAAATTACTTTAAAATTCACCCCAAAAAATAAGAAAATAAAATATGACTAATAAAAAATTTCACATTTAAAAAAAATTGATACAAGACAAACTTTATTTACTTATTTATTAACTACAGTATTTAATTTTATTCAAAACAATATATTTTTATGCGTAATTTACAGTATTTTTCATTTTTTCATACATGTACAGTATTTTAATTATTATCCCTATTTGACGATAAGTAAGTTCATTTGTAAACTAGTAAGACATCAGATTTGTCACAAGAGAAAATACAACTAGTGCCAACTTCATTTTTTTAATTGCTCTTATTGTGGACTGACCTAAACTAATTGTTTTCCAATCGCTGTTGATCCTTCCGATTGCGCTAAGCGATCTAAAATTGAAATTTTTGTTTCGAAAGAAATTCATTTTCTTGGGTGTATATTCTTCTCCGTTAGAGTAAACTAAACATTTAAAATAAAAATAAGAACTTAGACTTACGATAATAAAAAGACACAGACTCACCACTGTCGGACAAAATTTAATTGAAACTAACAATTAAAAATTAAATTCTTATTTTTGTCTTTAATTTTCAATTCTGTTTAAAAATCAAATTTCATTGTTTGTGTCACATTAATTTCAGTTCACGTTATGTAATTTTTAAATTGTTAATTATAATTAAAAATCAGATTTTAATTGTCAAATTTAATTGTGCCCACTGCTATAACTCACCTTTTAAAAATAAACTTGCCACTAAATGATTAATTGATTATGTACTCTTTTTTTAAAAAGCAAAAATAGAATGTGATTTAAAACATATAAAAAAAACATGCATAATATAGGCATCTATAACATTTGAACAGATTTACATTATAATCTTGTAAAATTTAATGTGTGTATATAAAATAGGAAAATCCTGATTTTAAGTGAATTATAAATCTATTACAGTACTATTATAAAGTGCTGAAAATATTGAAATTATTAGAGAGAAGTCGAACTCCAATAATGCGCTATTACTTTAAATATGACGTGTGAGTGCACGAAATTTATAATATTTAAAGTAATGGCACATTATCGGAGCTTGACTTCTGATCTAATAATTTTTATCACATAAAAGAAAACCGTGTACAAAGATATTAAAAAGAAACATGAACCGCATAACTTCAAAATCGCATTAAATAAATCCGCATAAAACGAGACCTGGGTGTATATATATATTATTTTTAATGTTTTCATGGTTATATATATATATGTATTTTAATCTACATGTCAGAAAGCAGTTTGAAATGCTTAGGTGATGTAGTGCTAAATTTGTATGGTGGCTTCCAATAATTATCAATGATAGTTGCCATTACTTGTTTTCTCTACACAGTAAATTCTAATATTTCATATTTAATGCTATAATAATACTATATATTGTACCGGTATAAATCCACCACGCTTACTCATACACAGTACCCGAGTTCAAACCCAGTCCACGTTTAAGAATAAATTCCAAAATGCCAACTAAATTCAAACCCAAACCCCGGTATGACTAACCGATGATGACTTTATACCAGCACGGGGTTATCCCTTTTCTAGCTCAGCTCAGAACATAGACTAATTCTTACAGTTAATGATATCTATATTTATTATACTCTAGATATTGGAACGGTCATTCATGTAACGTATATATTTAAGTTGCCAATACAGACAGTAAGTGGCTACCTAGATTTAGAGAGTAATAAGGTGGAGGACACAAAAAAGTAGATTAAATAAAGTGTTTAATAAGAAAAATAGAAACATATAAATATAGCGTTCAACAGTACGGTAAGACTTCCATGAATCCTCTTGTATTTAGCTACTAGTCTTTAGCGATCATTTTGTCTAGTGAACAAACTCATGCCAATAGCTGTGTAGTTAAATGGTTGACGAGTGGCTAAGAGAATCAGAGTATTTGAGCATTGAAAAGATATTTATCTACAGGTTTTTTTTTATTAACTTATTTATTCGAATCGACTCGAGCCGTTACGTAGACGAACAGTTGGATGTGGTTTTATATAAATACAGCATGGAAGATAGATGTACTGGTGGTTGCCTATATTCAAGAGCCCTACAGTAATCACTTGCGGTGCATTAACGGAATACCGGGCGGCTTGTACTTTGACAAGGCTTAATGCCCCCAAGTAGCTCCGGGACACGACAACCAGCCGGGATCCTTTCAAACCCGGTGATCCAAGAGATTACCTGGGAAAGAAACTGCTTTCATTCCCCAATGGTAGTATGGCGAGACGCTAACTTCAGCGAAGGGAAGGCATTGCCACAGACATCAAGGACGAGTACTTGAAGAGGGTTTTTAAAAGAAATTATACAAAACCGGGAATCTGTTCGTCTATTTCTACGCCACAGGCTGAGGTCCTTATCCCAATAAAATATAGCGGAATTAAACTGACCGCGAAAACAATAATTAATTAAATTTACTCTGAAACCCCTAACCCTCCAGGTTGACCAGCGGTAGCGATAGTATAAAATTATACAATGAGTTATTTCTCAGATCATACATGACATTAATATAACACTTTGAAACCAACATATATATTTAAAATTGAACCTTAGATTGCAATTATATGACAACTTAAAATAGAATAATAAAAGGGATTTAACATTTACCAACTCGAAATATAAAAGAATATTTAATTCAGAAAACGAACTTACTTTTAAAAATAACTTGATCATTATTGTACACTAGTTTACACAGAGTTGGGAAATATTACTATTGGCATCGTTTGTTTATGGAATACGCAACACAAAAAAAACATAAATGCATTCATTTAAAGTATTAGTACTATTAATTACAATTTATATAAATTATTCTAAAGACTAGAGCGGAGGACTAAAAGAAAAGAAAATTTACTGACAGGTTAAACAATAGCATTATAGACGACATAAAAACTTACATGTAATTTATTTGATTGATAACATTAAGCTCGGGAGAAAGTTAAAAGTTCGTGTAACACAGTTACTCTTCTTTCTTCATCCGGCTTGGCTTTTCCCGATTGATATTTCCGACGAACGTAGGTGCGCATTTTGAAAGTTATTTGCAAGGCATTGTCAATTTGGAGATTGGAAGCTGGAAACTATGAAGCACATACAACATGATCAGTCAGCGGCACAAAGATTCAATTTGGCAGGACAGAGATCAGCTCCTGTCACTTAGCCCATCAACATTGCGGTTTACAGGTAAGCTTCTTAACAAAATTATAGGAATTACTCTAGCAGCTGCAGTGCTGTCTTAAGACTACCTCTCTCAACCACGTCAAAAGTTAGACTGAGTTTTTCTCTAAGATGGCCACGATTGACCTTTCTGCCTGGTTTTTGTGTTTAGGCTCCGCCTACTTTCTCTAGCTTCCAGCCCTCCAGCTTGACCATACAACATTAATTATCCATTCCATTGTCCTTTTACTTTAAATGCAATTTTTAAATTGACACAGTAATTACAAATCTACATTCCTTACCTATTTCGAATACAATTTAATTACTCTGTACATTTGTGTAATTTAGATTTTAATTAAAAACACTGATCAAAGGAATGTGACTTTTGATCAGTATTTTTAAACGACTTTGTACAATTTTAAAAAAAAACTAAAATTCAAACAAATACGCCCGCAATGAACTTTAAATTAAATTGATATAAACCCACAAACCACGCACACACGAATATCATTTCATGGTCTGTGACGTTTATATACGGAATCTTACCTATTGATTTACAAAACATAAAATATATAACTAATTTTTTTATTATGACTGAAAATAGACAAATCTCACTGCGGGCGGATAGTAGTTTGAATTACCGTACTTAAAACACATGAAACGAAGATCGGTTCTTCGATCTGTCTGTTTCAATATCTAAAATTCAGCAATTCAGACTTAAACAAAAGCTACAGATAATTTATATTCTGTTTATCCTTAATCCGCAAATTTATTGTTTATAATTTGGTGACATCATTTTCAAAACAAAAATTGGAGGTACAGATTTCATTATGATTCCTTATTTTATAATATGGATATTATTTTTGATGACAATAAATTCATTTGCAATTGTAATATCCATTTTTTTTTTAATAATTACAAATTATAACTATTTGCAGGACTAATAATACCTTAGGTTATCTAATATGACTCATTAATCATTAAGAGGAAAAGTATTCTAAGTATTCTTTTATTTTATATTAATTTTTCTTTAGTGAATGGTATAGTTAATTAGATTTCTCTTTCTCTTTATTGCACTGCCCACGTCACCAATAACATTATTAACATTTTTCTTTATTATTTTTTACAATACTTTACACAGTTAACTGTATAAAGCATTGTAAAAAGTAATAAAGAAAAGTGTTAACAATAATTAGATTTATATTATTGTTTTTTTTTTTTTTTACTTTTAAAATATTTTGTTTAAATTTTATCTTCAATAAAATTCTATCCATTATAAAAGCTTTTTTATATATTATTTGCAATAATTTTATAATGGGATTTGTGAGTGTCCTGAAAATAATCGAATTTATTGATTTCTTTTTTATTACTGATTATCCAAATGAAAATCACTAGCCGCTTTAAATTAAAATATCAAAAGTTTTAACGTAATAAAATTACATTAATAACAAATAATTTTTTAACAATAACAATAAAAAAATCTACAAAAATAATAAATGAGTGTCTGTTCATTAAAAGCAATGTAAATGCAGAAACTATAAATTAATGGAAATAGTTTAATTCCTTATAATAATTATATATATATAGAAAGATTATAAATATTACTATCAACTTTGTTATTAAAAATTTTGAAATTATTTTAGAAACTTTTGTCATTATTTTTAAAAACTCGTTTATATTTAATTTTTTTAAATACCTTTCATTTTACAAAAAACTTCCATTGTGTTATCAATGCAAGTTTTTCGTAAATTTTTTTTATTATTAAAAAAACAATATTGATAACACACTATATATAAATATTAACATATTCACAGGGAATAAATTTGCTAATATAGGCAAAAGTATGATGAAATTACAACCATAATGGCACAGGTACTACAATAAGTTGTTTAACAACTTGTGTTATGGTCCTTGGCACCATATTGAATTTTTAAAAAAATGACTTGAGACACAATTTTCACAATAACTTCAGTGTTAATAATGTTAGAGCATAAGACTTTACATTGACAGAAACTAGAAAAACCAAGGAAAACATAAGGCTAAGACAAATAGTGATTACCATTTAAAAAATAAGGTAAAAAAAGGAAATTTCGACATCCAAAATAATTATTACTTTATTGTTTGTCATAATTTCTAATTCATTATTAATTAAGTTCAAATTACATCATCATTGATAATTTCTTTGTATTATTCACAAAATTATCTTTCAAACCATATATAATATTTCTTATCTGAGATAATCCATAGCTTCAGAATCTCCAAAACTAGTTGCATAAGAATTTTTCATTTTTATCTTGTACCCCAAAAGTTAACAAGTCTCAAGGCTTCTATAAAAAAAGATTCTTCCTAATGAAAGATACATATCATTTGCAGAAACTGGATATTCATTTGTCATCATAGCAATTAGCTTATTGTCCATCTAAAACTAGAATTGTAGACTACTGTCTCTATCAATGATAAAATGAGTTTCATCTCTTCGTTTTATATTTTTTGAGTACATCACTGATGTTTATATTCTTTATGCACATCAGTGATGCTATCTTGTTACATTTATTGTCCCACATATATATATGATTTATTTTCATATAGCACATTTTCTAGCTGTAGACTTGAAAATAATGTGATGCAAGATGTGGCAAAACTACTGACTCCAAAGCATGAGTACCAAGAAATAGGCAAAAATCAGAAATTTGATTCTTTGCGCACATACAATTCCATGTGGTATATACATAACCATTATGGCTATCTCCACACACACACCATTTGAAATATCTCTTTATTGGTTTTAAGTGTTTATATTTTTACATGGTACTATGCCCAATAAATTTTGTGATTGTTTTTACAACTGCAACCTTTCTGTACATCTGATGATCAGACTTAAAATTTACATTGCATTACTTCATAATTTTTTATATATAAAACACAGACTTGCAATTTCAAACACACTAATCAAATATAAACATACTAATAAATTATTAAATCTTTTGAGAATCATTATGTCTATAAAATAAAGTTGCCTCAAACTTGGATCAGAGCCCCAAAATTTGTTATATTTGAATAGAAATTTATATACTATATAATAAAGAGCATAAATGATGTAATATTATATAATTTATATACTACACAGACACACCAATACAAATGCAAACACATTATTAAATTATACATTTATCAAACAATTAAAAAAAAATTAAATACTATTCAAATAATTAAAAAATAAAAATTGAATATTTACGACCCAATATTCTGATTACATTTCAAAGGCCTTGAAATGTGAAATATCGGTGAATTTTTAATGCATTTAAGTAATATGTCTGGCCAATTAGAAAATTCTGCCTTTGTCTTCTCTGTGCGAACTAGTAAACTGATCAGGTAAGAAAAAAATTTAAATGAACCTTTTAATAAAAATTTTAGATTTTATCAGATTTCAACTTGAGATACTCCATTTTAAATATCTTTTCAAGCAGCAATGAATGCTGCAATTTCTGTTCACATCATGCTTGTAGTTTTTACACAATTTTAAAAAGAAAAAATGTGAATGAATCAGCTGCTACTAATGACCCTTGCACTACAACTGCTCAACCCATTAACTCCAATGAATCAAGGAGATGGAAAATCACTATCATCCCCATAAAATAATCAAAAACAATAAATGTACATAAAATGAATATATATATATTGTAACAGAACAGAGACGATGAAAAGTGGTTTTCTTATTTTTATTTATATATAATAAGTATTCTTAAATTCAAACCATCCACTCTCCATTACTGCAAGCAAAGAGAACATATGGACATAAACAAATTCATATCCATACTTGACCAAACCTGGGACCATACAGATATTGCCCCAGGTTATATTTCCCAGCCAAATGTCTCAACTGCTGTAATTATTAAAGAATTACAGCGCTTGGATAAATTTAATGGGATCAGAAATGCTGTACAACTAGCCTCACGTGTTACTTAGTACTCAATATGGAGTAATAATTCTAACCCAAAACCCTCCGGGTATATTAACTATTTGAAATGGTGAAGAAATGAGATGAAACAGGCAAAATAATTAAGGAATATTTAATATAATAAATAAATTACAAAAAAAGAAATCAATTGAAATATTTACATACAATAAAAATCACTTAAATATATTACTACAATTATTTTGATATTATACTATGATTAAGTATATGGGTTAAATTCTATAAATAATTACAATCTACGAAATAAATTATCCATTTACAGTCATCATTCCAAATATTAGAAAGTCTAATTACTGTCTATCTCATTAATATCTGGAATTTGCAATTGCTTTAAATCAAGAGTATGTGCACTTGTGTTCTATATAGATGTATTATGTAATTTACCTAGGTTTTTCTTCATTTCCGACGTGAGTTAAGGTCCTGCTGACCGTCATGTGGAATTCCTCCACTTCTTTAGCAGAGATGGCTGCTCTTAGGTTTGGACTTGGTTCATGAAATTTCTTCTTATATCTGTAGTGATTTCTGTACTAGGACATCAAGGGCATGGCAGGCGGATCATCGGGCAAGTGCTACACTGGCAGTTGTTATATGGCGAGATGACCATACGAGCATGGTGGGTTTGAATCGACCAGCAATCATGATGGCCTTTAGCCACACATCCTTGAAGCTTCACTTATGTTGTAGACTATTTTCATGTTCATACAGTGTTCAGTCTTCTATGTCAAGGTTCTTTTTTTCAGCTTTCTGTTTTTTTCTTTGCAAATTTTAAATTTTCATGTCTGCCTTCTACTATATTCTAATCTGCTTCTTATCAGAGCAGTGTCCTCACCAAAGTCTCCATGTGAACTGTTTTGAATTAATTAATTAATGTCTTTTTTCAAATTCTTTCATTATCTTGATCTTTTTATTTGTTGCTTTTCTTTCACACCTTTCACTTTGTGACGCCTTCAACAATTTATACAAATTTACCTTTTCATACAATTTTGTAGCAATATTTTACATTTATTTATTATATCTTTTCTTTTTTTAATAAAATTATTTTCATTTGACATACATTAAACATTGCTCTCTTTATACATATTTTCACACATGCAGTTCGTTTTCATCAAAATGTGTACTTTTTTAGAATAGATCTTTATCTTTTGTCCCATTTTAAATTCTATTTCTAATCTTATTTAAACTCCTCAATTTTTACTTTTTTTATAAATCATTTTAAGTTCCTATCTCGTTTATATTTCCTTTCTTACTGTTGATTTTAAACCAAATATACAATTTCAATATTTTCTAACTTTACTTCTTATATTTTTCAAAATATCTACTTTGGAGGGTAAAAGATAAGCATTTTGTCCAATTCCATTTCCCTCTCTTTTATTTCATTACGGTAATTCATTATGACATTTTTCTTTCCTCATTGGCTTAATTTTTTATTTATTTGTTTTTTTTTTTCTATTTCAAAAAAAACAAACTATAATATTTAATATTGTCTAATATTAAATATATACATGTGTGATCACAGTATATGCGATCATCACAATATATATATATAGAATGAGGAAGTAGCATGCAACAAAATGAATATATATATATAGAATGAAGAAGTAGCATGCAATCAGTGCGAACTAACAATATATAAACAGTTATACTACTAACAATTTATAAACTTCAAATTACTGTGTTACTCATAAACAATTAAGTCATCAATTAATCATCAACCTTTGTGACTGAATTTAAAAGAGATACACTATAAAAAAGATTACTTATCTAGTCACACTGCCAAACTTAGGAAAAATATAACACAATTGGATGCACATATCTAAATGCTAAAATATCTTATAAAAATAAAATTAATGCTGATATACTGATACTTGCTGATCATCATCAATGTTCTGGCCATTAGTATACTATCCAACTATAAATTAAGTTTCTAATATAATAAACAAAATATAGTGAATGGACATTAAAGTTGATACCTTAGTATGGATTCAGAGTTGTCATCAGGATGTTCAAACACAAATATATATCTCTACATCCATATAACTAATCATTATTGCTCTCTAGAGTTAACTCAAGATCATAAGATTCATAGAACAATAATTGAATAAGAGGAAGTAAATATTAGAACTCACTCCTCTATAATTAAAATAGTTTTTCTGGAATAATTTAAAAATCTATAAATCACAAATATAATGAAATCAAGTCGACTTACATAGACTGTCAATTCATAGAACAGATAGCTGGAGGAATGAAATTTATACATTTTTATTAAAAATATAATTTTATATAAAAATGATTAACCAAATGATTTTTATTCATTAAATTAATCAACCATTTACTTTCATTGAGTTTTTGCCTGTTTAATAGCTAAAGTTAGAAAACAACTTATTCACAATAAGAGATAAGGAAATTTAAAATTAGATATCAAATCTTTTATAAAAATTTGGAGATAACATCAAGTAAATAAAACATTTAAAAAATAGTATATGGTATTCTGATACTATGCAAAACCGATTTTTTTATAGTAAGTATTATTTTATCTAACCCATAAAATGTTAAATTGAATAAATACTTATAATTTTGGAAAGAAAATAATGTAAAAACATTTTTCATGAAACAAAATAATACTTAACAACATTATTAATTATTACCAATTATTACTTTAATTAAAACTCATCTATAAATTTAAATATATTGTGCACACTAAAGTATCTTTTTCTCAAGGATTTTTGGAGTCCTTGGACAGTTGTAATTTTCATTTTTGAGGCTTCTCCATTAACACTTACTTGCAGGCTAATGCCCACAGTCATATTTCTCCATTTTTTCAATAAAATACTTTTAGGTTTTTTCACAGAATAAAGTTATCCATTTTGCCACATAATATGTTCAGTTTCATAGGTTATACATATTCATTTTTGAAATCTGATAATTTGCAAGTCAGCCTAACATATAGCAAGTGTATCCATTTTTAAAAATAATTTCCAGGTCTTGTGCACATAAATACAGAGACACTCATGTTCTTGGATGGAAACAAGATTTGAATCAGATTACTTCAAGGGTATTCTTTTTTACATTTTTTCCAGTAAAATGCTTATCTTGTAGCCAAATCTTAGCACATGGTTTTATTTTAAAAACCATTTCTATAGCTAAACTTCTGCATCTGTCTTCTCCTTCAGCTGAAACAGAAAAAAAACTTTCTACTGCTTTCCTCAACAGCTTGATCAGGAATGACTATTTCTTACCAAACATTTGACTTTTCTCCTGTTTACTCTTATTGAACAATCATGTCTTCATCCAATCACAATCCTGTCTCCAACATGACCAAGTTGAACACTGACCAATTAGGTCTATTTTTTAAAAAAAACTGTTTAATTATTTTTCTCTTTTTTTAAAAAAAATTAAAGTTGAAAAAAACCAGTAAAAAATTGCATGCATTTGTTTTTCTATTATGTCACAAATAAGTTAATTCTTTAATTATTCTGGTTTGATAACTATGTCTTGCTGCCTTGAAGAGTTATAAAAAGAAAAGAAAAAACCACTAACTAATATGGACAAAATTTAACAAAAATGTTTAGATTTTATTTTTTTTCTTTTGTTTTTAAAAATACTATCAAACATAAAAGATTTTACTTACTTAAAAAATTATTAATTTACTGAAAAATTTTTTTCTCTATACTTTTTCAAAACTAAAATTAAAAGTAATAATTAATTGTAATTACTAAAAAGAGAGAACAAAATAAATTATTTGATTTGATACTTTTCTCTCTCCCTCTTTTACAAACATTTAACACTAATGAAAATATTTATATTACTATTTTAAACAACAAAATTTGAGAATTCTCATATTATCATTTGATAAAGTAAACTTTTAACTAAATCAAGATTTACTATTAAAAATATGATAAAATTAAATATCATTTCCCCATTCTAATTTTATTTATTTATAAGTTTGTAATATTTGACATGACCAGTAAGTATATCAGGAATGAAATGTCCATATATTGAATGGAATGAGTTCTTCCATAGAAAAGTTCACTAAAACTTTCAAAAGCTTTAATTAAAATTCAATTTTAAAAATTCACTTTCAACTTTTTTACCAACAGTTGAATTGTTTTTATATGGCAAAGAATGAATTTGACTAATGCATTCTTGGTTGATTATAAGAATTTCAAACAGTGCTAAGATCTAATTTACAGTTGAAACTTTTAAGAATGTTAAAAGCATTTGGAAGATAAAAATATATTGATAAAGTATTATCTATATTTAAACTAATCATAGTCTGATTAGAATGAACAATTCAAATTCACTATTTTTTGTATGGAATTATTGTTGATTTTCAATTTTTTACCACCAGTTGAATTGTTTTTATATATGGTAAGGAATTAATTTGACTAATGCATTCTTGATTGATTATAAGAAGGTCAAACAATGCTAAGATCTAATTTGCAGTTAAAACTTTTAAGAATGTTAAAAGGATTTGGAAGATAAAAATATATTGATAATATATATTCTCAGGTTTACAGATAAAAGAGTTTCAGATTTTTCTAGATGTGTTAAATATATGTATATATTAGGTGCTATTATGTAAAAATTGTTGTGTCAAGTGAAATAAAAACATAAAAAAAGAAGTGTGCTTCCATTCCTTAGAAAGTCACATTTCATCACTGATATATATATAAAAATAAATTATGAATATTACTATGACCTTTGTTATTAAAATTTTTAAAATTATTTTTAGAAATTTACAATATGTTTTTAAAAAACTCATTTATATTTAATGTATATCAATTTCTTTTATTTTATGAATTTGTTGTAACTCATTATTGATAACATTGTCATTTTTTTATTTAAAAACATTGATTACAAACTATATACTAATATTAATATATTTATAGTGGAATAAATTTATGTTACATAGGAGGCAAAAGTATGATGAAACTATAATCATAATGGTACAAGTAATACAATAAGTTATTTAATTCTAATGAAGTGTGAATCAAATTTAGAGTGATACTATGAACATTTTAGCAACTGTTTACAATTTATTTCTTGTTGTATTATATTTATTATTATTAACAATCTACTAATTATCTCTGTTCTTTATAAACTTAAACTTTATGATTAGTAACTAAAAAATTTTTAATTTTAAATCATATAATATTTATTATTTCCTTACTCAGTCTTCTTTTAAAAATAATATTTTATATTTATTATTAATTCTGAATATTTAAAACCTATAAACATTATAATTTTTGAACTTACCAAATTTATTTTGATCTTCTAAAAAAAAAGTTTTTTTTTTTTTTCAAAAAATTCTTATACCCTAGCTCCCTCTATTACATATTATTTAAACTAAATATATATCCCCTACAACTCTTTATATTTTTTTTTCTTATTTTAAATAATATGTAATAGAGGGAGCTAGGGTATAAGATAATTTTTTGAAAAAAAACTTTTTTTTTTTAGATCAAAATAAACTTCGTAAGTTCAAAGATTATAATGTTTATAGGTTTTAAATATTCAGAAATAATAATAAATATAAAATTATTTTTAAAAGAAGAATGAGTAAGGAAATAATAAATATTATATAATTTAAAATTAAAAGAATTTTAGTTACTAATCATAAAGTTTAAGTTTATTGTTAATAATAATAAAATAGATAATATATTTAGATTAATAGTTATCCTTGAATGTATATATGTATAAAGTTAGGAATACACATGTATAATTTATATTTATTTTCTATTTATGTTTTACATTTTATTTTATATTAATTGTTTTATTTGGGTTTGATTATTTATTTCAGTTTTTTTAATACATATATTTTAATGTTATTTTTAGTTTTTCATTGTTTAATTTTTTTATGGTGTTATTATATAGTTGTTTTTTATTTTATTTTGTTCATTATATCATAACTCTGAAGAAGACTGCAGGTCAGTCGAAATGTAGGTGTATGAATATGTACAAATAAAGAGTTTTTCTAAAAAGTGTTTAAATTGGTTTGGATAAATTGTATTTATAGGATATTATGGCAAAAATAAAGAAAAGTGTGATTTTGGTAAAATAATTCAAGAGAGAACATCATCTTATAGTACTATTTAAGCTTTAAAATAAGCCAAAATATGCTATAATAATGTAAAAACTGCTGAAATTATAGCAAGTTAAAACCATGTGTGAGTTTACTTGAAACAAGCCACAGAGGGGTTAAACATTTGGAAACAAAAGCTCTTATAATTATATTTCAAAACTTTATTAACATTTTTTTGTTTAATATTTTTTCAAATAAATAATTGAAATTATGCATTTTTATTTTATTTTATATTTTTCTTATATATATATGTTGTACCGCTATTGAACAACAGTACATGTTCGTAAATTTTATAAAGTATAAAATTTTAATATGAAAAGAATTTATAATTAGTTAAAGAAGTTTAAACTTCTATATTGTGAAATTGTTTTATCAAGAAATGATTCAAGTAAAAATCTTGTTAGAAAGAATTAATTATGAAAGTTTAAGAAAGTGAAATATAATAAACTATCAATATCCCAGGGGTCCCCTCTTAGCATCTTGTGTTTCATACCCTATGTAAATCCTCTATTAACAGCTATTGAGAAACATCTTCCTGGGGTATTTGTCCCAGTGTTGGGGAGGAAGTTCATCACCTATCATATGTTGATGACATTATAGTCTTCCTCCCCTCACATAAATACTTGCCCAAACTATATAAACTTCTGGATGAATGGACTGGGAGATATGGGCTAAGAATAAACTCTGAAAAATCTGCTACCTGGAAGATCCATCAGGTGACAGCAATCCCTTCAAGATTCTGGGGAAAACCTCAAAACTTTCTTGGATTCCCCATGGTGCTGTCCAGGTCAGCTATGAGAAGAGCACTGCGAAACAGCATTCTATAAAAAATCAAAAGGTTGCAAGTGCTCTCTCGAGGATCTACTTATCACTCCTGGGTAAGGCAGCACTGATCAACATGTTGGAGTTTCTGTGAATTAATTACTTCATGCCACTTCTTAAACCAACCAGGTCCTTTCAGATTGCAATAAACTCGGTTTGTATTGGCATCTTGTGGAAGAGGAAAACAGTAACCATCAGTTTAGCCAAGATGCAGAAACCGAAAGACCAGAATGGGCTAGGGTTGCATGATTTTAACACCTTTTTATTCAGAAATCCCTATTAATGCATAAGATGATGAATGCAAGATTGCCAGTGGATTTATTACAGGATGAGATTGAGCCTACTGACATGTTGCTGCCTATACAACGTAAGTGGCCCATGGATCTGCTAGCATATGCCAACAAATTCTTCAAAGTTATAGCATTAATTATTAATAATACTAATACTTACTGGAAAGTTTACAATTACATGCATGCAAACATTACTGAATTAACTACTGAGCTTGATTTATCTACCAGATTACTAATCAGAAAATTAAAAGTTTGCTACTTAGAAGCCAAACATATTGATTTTATCATAAAACTTAATTTGAAAGCCTTGCCAATGAATCATTTTTTGGTAAATTATAAAAATTTCTCTAAAATAGAACCACTATGTAGCTTATGTAAAATAGCAGATGAAACTATTGGACATATTTTTACTGCTTGCCCATTTTTGAGTCCTGCTAGACAAAATATTATAATCAGAAAACTGCTGGCTAACATGAAAATTTTAAGAATCAAGGATGCTATAACAAGTGGTATTTTTGCTGTGATTAGAATGAGACTGTTCTTGCTTTATGCCATGTGATTAATTAGAAATTATTTTGTTTTTAAGCAAGGAAGTAAGGAACCATGGGAGATATGTAAAAAATTTATTCAAAGGACTATGTTCAGGGATTGCTTGTTAATGCTGGAAAAGCTTTTCGGGGACACTTGGGAGCAACTTAGGTCACTGGATGAAGAGCCTATCCTCAGGCATGCTAATTAAATATTAATTCAAGGTTAAAAAATAAATAGTCCAGTCAGCTGGAGAATTAAAATACGGACTGCATAATAATCACTGGTTAAGTCACTAAATGATGAGGCAGTTGTTCTGATATAAAACTAGTTAGATAATAATTACAACTAAGTTTGAACAATGAGCTTCTCACTCAGATCATAAAATTAATTTGTCATAATAATGTAACTAATGTATCAAATGGGTATATTTTCTAATTTGGAAAATTATTTACTGATGATAGTTGTAATAAGTGTAACAAATCTAAACAAAGGTATACCAAAAAGATTTATACTGTAATTGTGTGTGTATATTCCTTAATAAAAAAATAAAAAAAGTTTAAAAAGTTTTATTTATTTTTAAAAGCATAGAATGCCACAGGGCAAATCAACAAGTCATGTATTCATATAAGTTTTACTAGTTTAAAATAATATATATTTAAAAAAAAAACAATTTGAGGGGGGAGAAATTAAATTAAATTAAAAGAATTTAAAAACTATATTTCTCTCTCTTCATTTATTTAAAAGAAAATAAGAAAATGTGTGTATGTAAGGAAATGAAAATTGAATTAAAATAAGTAAAAGAAAAGCATGTAACATAAATTTAAAATTAAAAAGATTTAAAAACTATATTTCTCTCTTTTCATTTATTTAAAAAATAAGAAAATGTGTGTGTGTGAAGAAATGAAAGTTGAATTAAAATAAGTAAAAGGAAAGCATATAACATAAATGTAAAATTTCTTAAAGATTGCTCGGTTGATAAATGAAAGGAGGGAATAATAGGTATAAAATTACAATAAGGAAAACATAATGGAAAGTAATTTGAACTGATATCTTATCCAAGAGCTAGATTAATCTAAGAGATATGCAGATTAAGAAACATTGGAAATTAATTAATAAAATTTACAAATTAATTAGGTGTGATAAAAAAGACAATGTAAGGAAATTTAAAATGACTAAAAAAAATCATTCATGCATTCTGAATCAAATTTCTCTTTAATCTGTAATTCTTGGGTTGCGATGACATTGGAAATTAATTAATAAAATTTACAAATTAATTAGGTGTGATAAAAAAGACAATGTAAGGAAATTTAAAAAGACTAAAAAAAAATCATTCATGGCATTCTGAATCAAATTTCTCTTTAATCTGTAATTCTTGGGTTGCGATGAGTATGTAGCATCATAGCAATTAACAATATTAAAACTGTGCTAGTATCAATGCTGAAAAATAGTTCCAGAGAAGAAAAAGACAAGCATCGCTGTGAGCATCATTAGAATGCGATTCGACATCTTTATAGCTATGGAAGGGCCATCTAAAATCATGCAATGCTAGAAAGCCACTGAAATATGTAGCCTGTCTCCAATCCCATTCTTCCAGGATGTCAGAAGTCCTCTATGTAGAATTCGTGCCCACTTAACAGTCTGTGCAGTCAATGAATGTCTATCTCAATAAACACAAAAATTCAGCAGGAGCCAAACCATTAGTGAAATCCCAAATCCAACTGTCTGGTGATCAATATGGTCAAGAAACCAAGAATCATATCTTTAGAAGCTTAAAGTATAAATCCTAGGTAATTATGAACTTTTATTTCATGCATGAACTAATTATGACTTTGCCAATAGCCATAGCAATCTTTGAGTACCTTCCATCTTTATCCTAAAAGTGAACCCAAGTATGTGCATGTATACATGTTTTTTATCACATATTTTAATTAATATGTATAAAGCTTTCCTTAAGTGATTTTAAATGTCATGGTATATGTGCTTAAGTATGTCTCTTGTATTTAATTGTATTATGTTTTATTATCATATATTTAGTAAAAGCATGTTTAATGATTTATAATTTTCTTTATTATAGTATTTCTTGGTGTTATTTGATTAAGAGTTTTTTTTTAAAAAAAATAAAATATTTGTTTGCTAGTTATAATTTGGTCATTTCTCTTAATCAGTATACCATTTATGAAATCATTTAGTTAAGTACAGTCATTAAACGGTCTATTAGAGTTTGCCATTTTATAAATCAACAAAAGAGCTAGCAAAAGTTAAAACAAGTGCTAAATGTGTTCACCTGACATCCAGGAATGCTAATTATAGTTTATAAATATCTGACACCTGAGGTTTTACCTTGAAATAAATAAAATGCTTTGGATGGCAGGAGGGTTGAAATTTAGCAGCTAGAAGTTCTATAACCTGGAAATGTGATCACAGGCTGTGATTTAGTTATACGTGCCATTGGTGATCTTCACCTTCTGTATTTGACTTCTTCACTTGTTGGCCTGGTGTGCTGCAATATTAAAAGTGCAGCTGGAGTAGATCAAGATTATATTTTGATTTTTTTTATTTATTTGTATTTTAAATTGTATAATCATAGTGATCTTACTCCCATCCAGTTCAATATATATATATATAAAAGAAGTGTTTTTATAAAAAAAATTTTTAAAAATCCTCTTAGAATTTCAAATGTGTATATATTAGTAAGAAAAAACATGTATTTTCAAAATCTATTATACAAAAATGATTATTCCTTTATTAATTACTGAAATATGTTATTATACATATTTTTATACATCAAAAGTTTTGAATGATATGTATATACATTATAATTCTAAAATAAATATTATATAGATATCAGAGCAAAACATTTGAATTCTAATGTTTTCTGGTAAGTTAAATATTATGCATCTTTTAAAATCTATATTAGAAAAGGTCTGGTTTTTTTTTCTAAATTTACAATATAAAGAGACAAGTCTTTTTATTGAAATATATTTTTTTAAAAATCATAAATAAGTATTATATAATTTACTTGTCATGATGAATAAAATAATTTTTGATACAAAATGGATAATAATTGCATTTGCGCATGTTCTTTTCCAAGTGTAAAAGAATTCCCAGTGATGGGCCAAGGAAATCAAATATCTCATTAATTAAAACTGTCATCTGCAAAAAATTTCACAAATTAAAATGTCTGAATACCATATGCATGAACTGAAATTAAAAAAATCCCATCTTTTGTTGCATACTGCTAAATAATGTTAATGCAAACATCACAATGTAAGAATGCATTGCAAACAAAGTGATCTAGGTAGAATGACAATGCATGTTTTTCATGACAACTCAGAAACAGTTAACTATTTTGTAACCAATTAATATAAATAAATTGAAGATAAGTTCATTTTGTATAAAATTTGTGGCAAAACAAAAATTATTTTTTAGCATAATTATTGTTAAAATTAATTTTAGATATAACAAAAATGATTTAAAATACTAAAAACAATAAATTTATTTAAGGAAAGTACCTAAGACAATATTTTTTTCCCTTGATTACTGTGGTAAATCATTCTAAAAACACATTATAATTATAAAAATAAAATATATTTATTACTGAAAAGATTTTTAAAAGTAATGAAAATAACTTTGAAACAAAACATATCTTTAAAATATTTTTTGCTTTATAAATATAAGATAAACAAGTGCTGCCATTTTGTGCATTTTGACTTATGAAGTTAATCTTTCCATTATAAAGATTTCTTATCTCTTAATACCTTCTGACATCTATGAACAAAAATGAAAACTACTGGAACCATTTAATATAAAATCATAATACAAGCATTGATACACAGACCATTCAAATTCGATCATTAACAACTTAATGATTAGCAGCATCACTCTGAATTAACTCAAAATTATCCAAAAAGAGTTAAAATAATAAGGCTGTTTAATTGTTGAAATATATTAACAAAAAAAAAAAAAAGCCAAAGAATGCAAACTTAAAATAACATAAAATATGCTTCAAAATAAAAATCAAATTTTATGTAAGTAGTGTGCATTCTTATTTATTAAATTGATAGATTGCTTTAAAACCACAAATATTATATATGTATTTAAATTTAATATCCCAAATAATGAATTTTAACTTTTTCAAAATATGAAACTAGTTATAATTGGAAAAAATTATTTAAATGTCTATAAAGAATTATAACACACACTATAAAAATAAGGTTTTGTAGAATGGTAAGGAATGAATTTCTCTATAATATACATAAGATCCGTGATTCAAATCTGAATAAAACTTGGAATTTTTATTCAATTTCAATAGCACTTAATTTTTGTTTTTAGGTATGCATCTCATAATATACTCACCTAGTCTTACAATTATTAATTGATAGATGGGAAATTGGCTAATAGTATTATCACACTTTATTAAAGATTTTATTACATTCTAAATTAAGAAATCCGTTTTCTTTATTTTTAGTTTAATCCATCTTTTCTTTACATGGGATCTCTAATTATTTTTCTCTACTAAACTTTATAAAGTCAATCTATATTTCTTATTTATATAGTCATTGTTTAATACACAAGTTTGTTTTGAAGTTTTTATTAAAAGAACTCTAGGCCTTTGTTAAAAAGTGTGGGGGGGGGGATAAAAAGTTTACTAATGAAATTTTATATTTCACATAAAAATTACCAAATAAAATAAGTAGTTATTTAAAATAATAATTGATTTTTGTGTTTAAGATTTTATCAGAACAGAGATTATTTTTCTATAACTAATGCGGCTACTTTTAATATTTTGTATAATTATAACGTTCTGCTTAATTTCTTTTTGTTTTTAAATAATTGTAAATAATTATTCGCGTAATAAAACGATTTCACTTTTACTATTTGTAACTACTCTTCAAACATGCATATTCTTTTGCTTATATAAAGTGAACATGTTTTTTAAAAAAGAATTATTTTGTATCTTTATTCCAAAGTGCTTCTCTGATATTTTTTTCTTCAATCAGGAAAATCAATAAAATTCTAAGTACAGGCCCATCAAAATCAACCAATCAAAAATTTTGAGCAAAGATCAGTTTTTTTTCTAGGAACAAAACATTCTAATTTGATTATCACGGAAGATGTGGGATAACCATGTAATTTTATATTATTTTTGAAATGTAGTCATCAAATTATTATTGAATGTAATGCGTGTGAGATCGAATAGAAGAAAAAAGAATTTTATCGCAATTTACCTTGCTTTTATTATTTGAGTCACATCTGGCAATTTTTTTATAATCATTATTCTTTGTCATTTTAAAAATTATATAAGCATTTTTTTAAATAGAAATAATAGCAATTTTTTTAAAGGTAATTACATCCAACTAAAATAATAAAAAGATTAATTTCACTTGGCATTAGTTATCTGTATGTCACCCTGCGGTCTATCTATATATATAATTGTGTTGTTAAAATATTTATTTTTTAAAAATGGGATAAATAGACACAATTAGAAGAAAAATAGTTAGCAAGTAAAGTACTTTTAAAAGTTGACTCATGTTTTTATTTAAAAAAAAATATAGCGATTCTCTTTCTTAATATCATTTATTAAATGATGTTTCTTTCAACTTTTTTCTCCTCTCACACTACACATTTCCCTCCATAAATTCTTCATAATTTTTCTACATTTATATATGAACGTAATTCATTGTCTTTTTAATTTTTTTTTACTAATTATAATTTTTAAACTTATGTTTAAATTTTTTTGAAAATCACATTTTCAATCTGAAGTTTTTAAAAATTTTATTTCTTAATTGTTTGTGAATCAAATAAGTAAAACATCTTTTTTCAAATATAAAATTAACAGATCATGAGATAGTTTTCTTCCTATGTTTATTAAAAAATGTAGGTTATTCTGTAGGCAGTTAAAGTTATATTATCAATGTGAATTTCACTATTTTATCATTAGTATTTAAATGTAAAAGTTATCTGATTCATCTAAAGCCAGAAATTTTATTAAAACAACTAATAAATTTAAATGATTTAAGCATCTAAACTTTTAAACTCTTTAAAATGAACAATGGTGAACAGTGATGTCCAGATTAATCCTTAAGTACCAAAAATATTAATATGAGATTATTATTATTTATGAATTCAATAACTTGCTATTTAAAAAAATATTTAAAAAATAAATTGACTTTTATAAATATCATATGTACTGCACTTAATGAATAGCAGCTGCCATTTTCTTGTCTCTCATATTTCTAATTTAATTTTGTGCATTCTCTTAAGTCAGACTATTGGAATTATAGTGAAAGCATTATATTAGTTATGACTCTGCTTAGAATTAAGACATTCAAATTTTACTTAAAATGGTCTCAAAATACTATATTAATAAAAGTAGAAAGTCTGCCAAGCCTAAAAAAAGTATGACATGGTTTATTCATATGATAAAATAAAAATAATTGATGTAATTTTAAGAAATAATCATATGTTGAAGCGGACCAGATATTCAACAAGAATGAGATGTTAATTTAAAAAATATTAAAAAATGAAAAAAAAATACTAGTATTACTTGTAATCCTATGACTATGAAAGTTAAATCCACAATACACAAGTAAAGATTAAAAAAAGCATTAAATTTGTCAAAGTAAAATATGAGAGGAAAGATTGTCCCTGTAAAATTGAGATCAATCTATATAAATATTTTAGCAAAAAAAGAATTGATTTAAAAAAGTAACATTACAGTTTATAAATATTATAATTTTTGAATTTCATTATCAATTTTTTTCACAATATGAATAAAAACAAATTTTTTTTTGAATGAGAGGGTAATCAAGTAAAAATATTTATAAATATGTTTACATAGATTTAAATACAATAATGTTTAGTACATACATATGTAAACATGCATTCTCATAATTTATTGTTTCACTATTCTTTTTTATAACTGCCTTATTCTATTTTTTGTTAATTATTTTTGTAATATAATATGTATAACTTTTAAATTAAATTGTATTATAAGTAATTATAAACAATGTTAAAAACATATGCAATATTTCATATTGATTTCAGTTAATGTTATGCATTGTTTATATATTGTGATATATACATGTTTTTTATAGTGTATAAATAACTAAATAAAGAAAACAATTAAAGATCATCTGGTTAATAAAAAATGTTCATTGTTTTGAATGAATCTGGAATAAGTGAACCATTTATTTATTAAATTTTAAAATGAAATATTTTTGTTAAAATTATTATTGTGTGAATGATAACAATGCCTTAGTAGAATTAGAAGAAAAAGAGTCACGTAATCCAAAGCCAGGGTTTAAAAATGAAAAGGACTATATTTTGCATTGCCATAGCTTCAGAAACAATTTTTTTGTTTTGCAAGAAGACAAACTTTCTTTAGCTTAAAATTTTGTGTTTATTTTACCTTACTTTTATAAATATATTTGGAACATATAGCAATGAAATATGGTTTGTAAGACATTTTAGAGAGAGGGAACATGAGTTTCCACCCTCCTTCATTTGATTTAGACAAAATGGATATCAAAATGCTATACTAACCACCATAAAGTCAAGATAACTGAAATCACCTTGAATTGCAGTATCAAAAGGAATAGTAATTGGATATGAACTAATGACTCAAATTGTGTATGGTCTATGTTTGTGTTTTTGCTAACAAAAAAGTGTCAAAGAAAACATCATTGAATAACAAAATATCAACTGAAGTTACATATTTGAAAAACTGTGGTAACAGACACTTATAAAAACCTTAACATTATCAGATAAGTTTCATTTATAAAAAAAATAGTTAAAAAAGTATAATGACAATTTTAATGGTAAACATTTATTGAAGTTTTTCTTTTTATTAATAATTTTCATTAGTCTAACTTACTTGGCATTTGTTATCATTTAAAAGATATGAAAAATATATTTAAAAAAAATAACAATATTAAAGTTTTTTATTGCTTTGTTTAAAGAGTTTATAATTAACCCTTTTATGATTATATGCTTTATAATTTATATGGATATGACATTTATCAATTACAATCATAAAAAGAAAAGAGGAGGGGAGGTGATTTATAAAATATATGATAGAATATTAGATTACAGCTGGTAAATTAAAATTATAATCTTTATTTTACTCACCTCAATGAGTTAATGCTTATCTAAATAAATGTATATTATTATTATTATTAACTTAGATATTTTGATATATCTATTGCATAAATAATTACAAATTGTTTTATTTCATAATTTATTTTACAATTAAGAGAATTCATTGTGCTTCCTATACTATATTTTATCATCATATAAGTCATCATTTATTGAATTGTGTCTTCTTTGCTAGGCAAGATACTCATTATGTGAACCATTGGCATCTTATAAAATTTATGAGTCCATTGCAAATATAAATTTAAACTCCCATAAAGCCATTTGCGAAACAACATATTTATTTATCTAATTTATTTATATATTTTAGTTGCTATTAATACAGGCAAAACTCTCCATACAGTGCCAGCCAGAGTAATCAATGGATGCCAGAAGGCTTGTGCGTAAAATCCCCATCTTGTGCCTACTCATCCAATATCCCCAGATTAGTTTCTGCCTTGTGGCCTTTGTCTGTGAGGAGCCTTGGATGGAGAGTTTTGCCTGTGTTAATCACAGTTATGTGCAAGCATAAAAAAGGGTGATCATGTGATATTTTAGTTGCATAAGTATAATATTTCATATAGTATGTTTAGATTTCCCAAATATTTCATGAATAAGTGGAGAAAACCATTTGTTTTATAAGTTATTTATTATGTTGGTTGCCATGGTCAGTTAGCCATACTCAGTTATAATATTTTATTATATTCATAGTTATTTAAATATGCAAGCTATTCAGTGAACAACACTTATTTTAATTTTACATTTTGGCAGTCTTTATTAGATTTCATTTTACATTTGGCTTATCCATCTTCCATAGAAGGAAATAATGCTATCCATGAGACAATGTTGCTTTATTATCATTGTTGTTATTTATGTTAGAAATTAGTTTCCTCAAACCTATAAACAATGCTAATGAAGCAACATTATCTTATAAGTAACAATATTTCTTTTTATGGAAGTTGGATGAGCCAAATGTAAAAGAATAACTAATAAAGATTGGCAAAATGTAAAACTAAAATAAATACTGTTCACTGAAAATCTTGCATATTTAAATAATCATGAATACAATAAACTATTATAACTGAGCATGGCTAGCTGGCCATGAAAGTGCTTCATAGATTTGGGTAACCACACATAATAAATAACTTATGAACCAAGTGGTTTTCTTGAATTATACAGTAAATATTTGGGAAATCTAAATATTCTGCATGAAATGTTATACTTATGCAAGTAAAATGTATAACTAAAATATATAAATAAATACATTGATTCACAAATGGCTCTATGGCAGTTTAAATTTACATTTACAATGGACTCATGAAATTTATAAGTCACCAATGGTCCAAATAATGAATATTTGTCTGGAAGAGAAGATAGATTTCAATACGTGATGATTTATGTGATGATAAAGTATAGTATTGGATGCACAATCAATTCTCTTAATTGTAAAATAAATTATATAATAAAACAATATACAATGACTGATGCAATACGTGTATCAAAATACCTAAGTTAATAATAATAATAATATACATTTATTTAGATAAGCATTAAGTCATTAAGGTTGGTAACATAAATATTATAATTCTAATTTACCAACTGCGATCTAATATCTTATATATTTTATAAGTCATCTCCCCTTCTCTTTTCTTCTTATGATTGCAATTGATAGATATGATATATATTTAAAATTATAAAGCATATAATCATAAAATGCTTAATATAAACTCTTTAAACAAAGCAATTAAAAAAACTTTAATATTGTAATTTTTTAAAAATATATTTAAAGCAATAAAACACTTTAATTTTGTTATTTTTTAAATATATATATTTTTCATATCTTTTAAATGATAATGAATGTCAAGTTGATTATAGTAATGAAAATTATTGGTTGTGACTTATGCCTAATGTGGCTGCTTGATGGCATTGTTTCTCTGCAAAAGCGCAGAAATGTGCCATTTACATGGCCCAACTTACAGCCTATAGAATAGTTCTGTTCATATTAGCCATTAGCAGGCTTAGATGGCATTGCATGCTGTGCTTCGCATCATTATGGAAATAGCACATACTTCACAGATCACTACCGTAGGATGTGAGGGTGTATGGAATTTAACTGGCCATAAGTGTTTATGTGCATTTGAAGTAACGATCTTACTTTTTACCTGATGTATTATTACATACTAATAATTGTAAGCCCATCATCGCATTTCTTGCACATCTTGGAAGGTGAAAACAATTGCAAAAGGATATGTCCCAGAACCATTTCACATAAGTCATGCAAAAAGGCATGTTTGTGGGAGAACAGCTATGAGAGTAATGAAGTGGCTGTCATTGTATGTTGTTTTGGAAATCATAATCTTGGTTTGCTCAGACTAGTGCATATATTGGACGATCTTTCAGATTGGAAAAATCATCATTCCCTCCTCACATTCCAGCACTGTCCTGAAATCTTGGTTTGCTCAGAATATTGCATGTATTGGCTGATCCTTTGGATTGGCAAAACCATCAGACATCTCTCTGCACAATTCAGCACTATGTGCTGACAGCTTGGTTTGATCAGACTAGTGCATGTATTGATGGAACACCTCTCACATGCCAGCACTACACATAATGTAATTAAAAAATGTAATTTAGAAAATAATGTTGGTTCATAAATTTTTTAAAAATACTTTGAAAAATTGCCAGAGAACACAAAGCAAAAAATGATCAGCCTAGTAATATTATATTTCATTATTTTTGCAAACAATAATGCCATCAAGTGGCCACATTGGGCATAAGTCACAACAACCAAATTATTAATAAAAACAAAAACTTTAATAAATGTTTATTATTAAAATTATCATTATACTTTTTAACCATTTTTACCACAGTTTTACATATATGTGACTTCAGCTGATATTCCATTATTCAATAATGTTTTCTTTGGTATCTTTTTGCTAGGAAAAACACAAACATAGAAATCTGTAAGCAATTTGAATTATTAGATGGTATCTAATTACTATTTCTTTTGATACTGCAATTCAAGGTTAATTCAAGTATCTTGACTTTTATGGTGATTAACATAGCATTTGTGATATCCATTTTATTTTAATCATAAGAATGTCAAATAAAGGGGGAAAACTCATGCCCCTTTTTTCTATGTTGTCTTATTCAGTCTATATTTCTTTGCTATATTGTCCATATACATCAGCAAAATAAACACAAAATTTTAAGCAAAAGAAAATCTTTCTTCTTGCAAAACAAAACAAAACAAAAAAACCATGGCAACACAAAGACAGTCTGTTTTGTTTTTAAACACTTGCTTTTGATTATGTGACTCTTCCTTTTAATTCTAATAAAGTAGTGTTATCATTTGCACAATAATAATTTTTAAAAAATATTTCATTTTAAAATGTAAAAAATAAATGATTCATTTATTCAAGATTCATTTAAAACAATAAATATTTTTTATTAATCAGATTACCTTTAATTGTTTTTTTTATCTAGATATTTCAATACAAAGAAGCTAACAATAGCAACATGTGCACATCACTTATCCCTACCCTTAATAAAAAATAAAGAAAATAATAAAAGGCAATTGACATAAAATCATCATGACCAACTGAACATGTTATGAATAACTCATGATTAATCAAAATTAAACAACCACAAGAATGAAATTAATGACTATGTGCAATTCTATGTCTTTTAAAAAAATTATTTAAACATACTAAAATTAATAATATCCCATAGTAATTATATTCATCAGCACCTTTACATTTCATCCAACTAGATAATTGAAAATAAATTTATAGTATTAGATAGATTGCATACATTTTGACTAACAAAATCAACCATTTTATTTCTGATAAATATTGATTCTTTATACTAGATAAAATTATGAATATAGTCATCATAAATTAGACATTTACTATTATATCCATAATGATTGACACATTTAGTCATGGGTTTGCAATAAACTGTATTTTCTAAATCACTAATCTCATAAATCTAACATGTATTATTGGCCTTACACCATGATTGAGACAAATTCTTATGACCCCAGTCAACATACCTACATTTGTAACTGTATACTTCATGGTGATAAAACTATGTAGATTGTAAAAGTTTTATTTCTAATGATAAAAATTTATATCTATCGCTGTTATTTAAACTTATGAGGGACTTATCCTTTAAAGAAATCTGGTCATCTATTTGGGATGACATCATATCTAAGCTAATATTATAATGCAAATGAACTCTCTATCTGAATTTCCAAACTTATGTGATGATAAAGTATATTATCGGATGCACAATGAATTCTCTTAATTGTAAAATAAATTAGTAATAAACTACTGCATTTATAATAATGATTGATGCAATAGGCTTATCAAAATATCTAAGTTAATAATAATATAAATGTATTTAGCCAAACATTAATTCATTGAGGTGAATGAAATAAAGATTCTAATTTACCAACTGAAATTTAATATCATCATTTATTTTAAAAGTAATCTCCTTCATCTTTTTTTTATGATTGCAATTGATAGATGTGGTATACATTTAAATTATAAAGCATACAGCCATAAAAGGGTTAATTATAAACTCTTTAAACAAAGCAATACAAAACTTTAATATTGTTATTTTTTAAATATATATATTTCTCATATCTTTTAAATGATAATGAATGTCAAGTATGTTATACTAATAAAAATTATTAATAAAAACAAAAACTTTAGTAAATGTTTGCCATTAAAATTGTCATTACACTTTTTAAACTATTTTTTTATTATAAATGAATCTTATTTGACATTGTTATGGTTTTTATGAGTATCTGTTACCACAGTTTTGCATATATGAATCATTAGATGATATCCACTTACTAATCCTTTTGATACTGCAATCCAAGGTGAATTTAATTATTTTGACTTCATAGTGGTCAGCATAATGTTTGTGATATCCATTTGAAGGTGTGTCCAGATATGCAAAGAGTATAATGGAAAATTTTAGCATTGCATGGTTTCTAGGAGATAACCATAGGAATTTTGATGTTATTAACTTTGCTGTAACAGAGTTGTTTATCTTTACAAAAACTGGGTACTTGATCAGAAACTTTTGATCTAACTAGATTGTCTTCTTTTAATAGAGTTTTAAAAAATTGCAATAATAGTAAAATTATTAACCATGATAGTCAGCTAGATACAAATAGTCTGACAAGGCTTGTGGAGCTTCTGTTCTAGTTGCCTACATCACTGCTGAGTGTCTGTGGCATCATATTAGAATAAAATAGAAGCCTAAAATATAATAAAAGCCTATCTAACAAAAAGAAAATATATCTTTGCTAAACCTCAGCATCGAAGAAGTTACATTTTAAAGATATCTGAGAAGGGGATGTTACTGCATGGACCAATTAATCATTTATCAATATTTCTAGGATTCTTAAATTTTTATGTCCACCTGTAATTATCTTCTAAATAAGTTTTGGGAACAATAGACCTTTATCTAGAACTTTTAAAAATTTGATCAAGATGAAGTTCCTTTAGTAATTTTTGTTTCTTATTTTGTCAACATGTATTACTCTGGAAAGCCTGCTGAAAATCAGATGCAAAATGAACTTTGAAGTTAAAACTTTAGATAAAAAAGAGATAAATCACATTATTTCCATTAGTAATAAATTTTATTATGAATTGTTGCTATGTATTTTTTTTTCTCTTAGATCTCTCAATGAAGCATTCTTTTAAAACACCAAAGATAATGAAAAAGTAATAATAAATTTTACTTTATATGTAATACATGTTTGCAAACATTCCATATAATAATTTGTTGTGGATAGTGATGCTTATTCGGGATTATATAATGATCTTTAAAATTTATTATTGTTATAAACTCTAAATCTTATAAATACATCATTCCAGAGTAAAGGGAATTGTGTTGATAGATAGCAAGGTGTTAATGATACAAGTACTAGAAATAAGATGTTGGTAAACTTACTTTTTTACACAAATAATTTTTATATACTTGACCTTGTCATACACTGTATTATATTTTATTTTTATAAGAGATGGTAATTCCTCTTATTACAAACTTGTTTTATCTGAGAGATGTGAATTCCTCTCATTGTCTAACTATTTCATCTTCATGTAAGAAATGATAAAATTCCTCTTATTATATGTTAAATGAGAATGTACATGAATATATGTAGTAATATATTTACTTTATTTTTACCACTTATTGAATAAGCCATTACTTGTGAACCTAAATTAGTTTGTTTAGAAGCTTCCTATATTATATTTTATATCAATAGATAAGTTCAATGTATTATTAAAAGCAATTTTTACCATGTGAAATATGTATAGAAACTATAATCTAAAGTTGTTATTTATTTTAATAGCAAATAATTATAATATTCTTTTATACAATTCTGCTTAAAAATTTTTTTTCAGCTTATAGACAACACCATGAAATATAAATATTACCATTTCACTTTGGATTTTTTTTATATATTTATTTAATATTTTGAAAAGCTGTAGCAACTTTATAAATGTGTTTGTTATTAATGATAATATAGTCATTTAAATATCAATAAATGTATATAATTTTTACTAAATTCGGTTTTTGTATATTTTCTTTATAAAGTCAACATTTATCATTGATTTATGGTCACATGTATTAGATTCGCTATGGCATTTTTATATTTACCCTGAGATATTAAATATGCATATACTAATATTTTCTCTTGCCTAGCTATATTAAAATACTATTAGATTTTATATAACATTATAATATAAAAAGGAAAAGGATAATGTTTATATTAAAAAAAAATTTAGGATTATTTGTTTACTTATTCTACATATATTTCAGGATTAATAAAATACCACTTTGATTTTGATGTATATTTCTTTGAAATACATACATATGTAATAGAAGAGTCTTAGATATAAATATGTTTTATCTTTTATAAGTTTAGCTAGTCAGAAGTGAGAGATTTATTATTTTGATCTATTATTTGTAGTTATAATTTTGGCTTATGTAGTTTGTAGGAAATATTAAATAAGAAAAGTCAAGTTCACTTCTCCTTATCTTTATATGTACAGTACAGTTTTGCTACCCTACATGGAATATTTGAAGAGCCAGCATCCAGCATTATTTATTGTTAGAATAATATCTATTAAATAGAAATAAACTTTACCTTTTGGCGTTACTAAGAAATTATCAATTACTACTAATTAACAATTCCTTAGGCTAAGCAGGTTTTTCTCATAAATCAATAATAGCTTTTTTGTTGGAGTGTTTAAAGTAAAAATGGTCTGTTAACATAAAATTCAAGATTCATGGGATTTGAGCTGATGACATTTGCTTTCGTTTCTTTTTTTTAATTTAATGTCAGTTGAGGCAGGTTTCCTTAACTGAAAGTACTTTTGCAGATTGAAAGACTGTATATAATAGTTAATTTACCATTATATTTATTATTTTTATTATCATATATATATATTGTTCTAATATTTTCACGGATAAAAGATGTCATATTATTATTACTATTTGCAGGTTATTCCGTGTAGTGAAAAAGCTAAATACTGACATTTCAGTACAATATAAAGTACCTTCCTCAGAGCGTCCTCTTTTTCAAATCATAAAAATGTGTGTGAGATTTAAAATCGTTTTTATCGTTTTCTTTCTCCTCATATTTAAATTCTATTGGTTGAGAAGTTTTAAAATTTATTTTCTCTTCCAATAGCTTCTTCCAAATGTTGTTAATCTTCTTTAATTCACACCTTTCATTTATGCACTTGGGCCTTTTAAAAATCTCTATAGATTCTCTTAGCAATCTCTGGTCATATTGTTCAATTTTTGCTAAAATATTTTTTTTTCTTCAAAATTGATATCATGATTTGTTAATTTTATATGAGAACAAATAGCTGATGAATTGGATTTTTTTCTGACTGCCAGAATGTGTTTTTCCTTTCTAATATTTATTCTATGATTAGTCTGTCCAATATATGTATGTGAACAGACCCTACATGGAATTTCATATACACCATGACACTCCAAAGCAATTTTAAATTTAGGAAGTGGAAATATTTCACTAATTTTTTTATAAGTAGTGTAAAGTGTGTGAATATTATTATTCTTTAAAATGTTACCAATTTTATCAGTTACTCCTTTTATATATGGCAAAATTGTCTTAATTTCCGATATATCAAAATCTTTTTTCTTTTTCTATGTATAAACCCTATTAATAATGTTATAATTAAAACCATTATGAAGAAGCATTTTATTAGTAGCAGAAAGGTCCCGGTGAAAATGGCTGTCATTAGAAAGTCTCTTTGTTCTATCCAATAATGTCTTTGCCACTGAAAATAGTTGTGCAGGATGGTGATGAGAAGAAAAATGCAGATACATCCCAGTGTGTGTGTTGTTACATATATATATATATATATATATTGTAACCTAAGAAAGAGTGAGTGATAATGTTAATAAATACAGTAATCAATGCACCATTTTATACCCTAGAGAAAGAGAAAATAAGAAAATGACATAAGGAAAAAACTATACAATAATGCTTTAACCCTAAACAATCGATCTAAACACTTTTTCTGATTGATAGCTAATATATTGGGCAAATCAATTTATAATCTAAAGAAAGGGGGAGAGCAAGATACTGCACAAAGTACAAGCTAAATCATCTCTTAATAGCCAACATTTGACAAAACTATACTCTGTGAGTTCCATAATATATACCATAATACAAAATTATATTGGGGAAGTATTATAATAAAATATAGTAAAATACAAAGTAATATTAATAAATCAAGAGGAGAAATCTCAACTCATTCTAGCATGAATAAAAAAATCTTGATATTGTAACCGCATGCCATTAAGATTAAGTTTAAATTTCTTTCTGCTACAAAGATCTAATACAACTACAATTTTTTATCCATTTTTTAAATATCTTCTAAGCATCTCATTGCTTTTATCTGACAAAACATTATTTAATTCTTATAATTTAAAATATTCTTTAAAAATCTATGCCACTTAAGATCCATCTTTGAATATAAAATTGTAATATTAAAATAAAATACACCTGGGTCTCGTTTCACACGATAGATAGGTTCCTCAGAAAACACGCGCAAACAAAATCGTGCAAAGCACCAATGTAAAATTACTTTAAAATTCGCACAAAAAAAAAAAAAAAATAGGGAAATAAAATATGACTAATAAAAAATTTCAAATTTGAAAAAAATTGATACAAGACAAACTTTTTTTAACTATAATATTTAATTTTATTCAAAACAATATATTTTTATGCATAATTTACAGTAATTTACATTTTTTTATACACGTTTTAATTATTATCGCTATTTTCCCAAAAACATGTTAGTTTGCAAACTAGTAAAAAATCAGATTCTCATGTGATGTGATGTGATGTATTTGGCTTCTCCTTAAACGAAGTCAAGAATATCTCAGCAATTATTCTCACAAGAGGAAATACAGCTAGTGCCAAGTTTACTCTCATGTTGTGTTAATGGTTTTCTGTTGACGATGATGATGATTTTATTAATTGTTTATGAACTTAGACTTATGATAATAAAAAGACATTTATTCACCACTGCTGGGAAAAATTTAATTTAAACTAACAACTAAAAATTAAATTCTTATTTTTGTCTTTAATTTTCAATTCCGTTTAAAAATCAAATTTTGTTTTACATCACATTAATTTCAAGTCGCCCGTTAGTAATTTTTAAATTGTTAATTACAATTAAAAATCAGATTTTAATTTTTAATTGTGCCCACTGCTATTACTGACCTTTTAAAAATAAACTTGTGGACACTAAATGATTAATAATTGATTACATTCTTTTTTTAAAAAGCAAAAACAGAATGTGATTTAAAATGCAAAATTAACACGCACAATGTTTGAACAAATTTACATTATAATCTTGTAAAATTTAATGTATGTATACATAAAATATGGAAATCATGATTTTAATTTCATTATTGCATAAAATCTTACTATTATAAAGCACTGAAAATATTGAAATTACTAAGATGAAAGTAGAATTCCAATAATGTGCTATTACTTTCAATATAACGTAAGTGCATGAAATTTATTATTTAAAGTAATAGCGCATTATCGGAGGTCAACTTTCGGTGAAACACGAATCGCGTAACTTCAAAATCGTGTTAAATAAGTCCACGTAAAAAGAGACCCAGTTTGTAATCAATTTAATAATATGGATTGTTAAATTAAATCTGGGTATTTCAGGGTAATATGATTTCATAAATTCTTTTGACTCTTTAGATTTATTCAGTGTTGAATGAAATCCTAGTTAATAAAATAAATAAGGCATACACTTCTCCTAAGCTAATGCCTTATCATAATTCTCTCAATAACAATGATATTATTAACTTAAATAAAATATAAGATGAGCTCTTAATTTTAGAATAAGATAAGGAATAATCTAGGATATTAAGAATGGGTAAGCAATTTTATAGCCATCCTAAACATTGTAGAATAAATCTACTTAAACACCTTCTAAATATCAACTAAGTTCTTATAAAATAAATTTTTATGGTTTTCAAATATGAAAATAACTTTAGAATAAATATGCATAGTGATTTGAAATAAGCAAATCAAATTAATTAAAGTGATACAAATAACAAATCCAATTGTAATACTTTATCAAGCAAATACATCTTTCTTAGATGTCATAGTAATGCTTAAATAATTCAATAAAGTGACTCATTAATTTAAATGTCATGTTCACTTTTAGAAAATACACTTAAATAATTGCATAATATATTATAAGCATTTAGTTTTTAATCAACATGTGGAATGATTTTTGTTTGATAACTGGAATGATGAGAAGAAACTACTTTGAGAGATTTCTTAAATAATGACAAATACATATTTACAGAAAAACAAAATTACAAATAATTCATATTTGAATCCACATAGTCAAAGTTTTACAATGTCACTCCTTCAAAAATGTATAACAGGAGAATTAAAAATAAAAATTTACATCATGTTTTATTATAAATTTATTTAACCGCACATTTATTACGTAAATAATATTCATGAGTAAGCTTGTGGTTTTAAGACCTGTAGAGGTCCCTACTATCGCATTTTATACGCATGTGCTTGAGGCTACAGCCTTAATGAATATTATCATGTTTTATTAAAATATAGAAATAAATTTAATAAAATTATATAATAATGCTATATTTTAATACAGTGAATATGAAAAAGTTTAGTTTCAAATAAAGAATTGATTTTTTTGATAAATAAATTAAAACAATTATTATAAATTATTTAGTTAATATTAGTTATGTTTAAATATTGCAAAACATGGTATAATATTAAATAAAAAATATAAAACACTTTAAGTCTAAACATACATTTACAAATATATATTAATAAATATTATAACTTTAAAGTGAAAGCCTTTTAAAGTAATTGGTTTATTATTTTATGTTCATTATAATGTGTTTCTTTTTCCACAATGAATTGTGTTTGATAGAACAATATTTTTTTTTTAAATACGGATTGTAAATTATGTTGCTTTTTGTATTTATATCTTCATTTTTTAAATTCACTTAGCATTATTAAAACCTTGTCTTATTATTTTTATCGTTGTTATATGTATTAAAGACACTTAATCTGGAAATAAGTTAACAAAATATAGGGAGAATAAGTTAAATATTAAATAATTTTAAGTTTTAGACAGATAGTAATTTGAAAAATTGGAAAAACATCTTAGAAACAAAGACAGATTACTTCAATTGAGATGAGTTTTTAACAAAGTAGAATTTTACAAGTCTGATAATACTTGAAATTCCAATTATTATTATACAAAAAAACAATCAACCTAATTTTATATAAAGCTTTTCTTATATCTTCTGTAAAGTAAAAAAATGTATAAAAGATTAGATTATTTTCTGATTTTAAATTTTTTAATCGTAAATATAAAGATTTTGTCATCTTAATTTTCACTCTTTAGTCATTATGTACAGTTTTTTGAATGAAGAAATTGATTATGGTGATGATGATAATAATAAAAATAATATCATTTATTGATAGTTGGCGCTATTAGCACTATAGCTAGGATGAAGATGATGTGTATTAAATTATAACTGAATAACATTTAAATTTATAACTGACATAACCTATAGTAGATGTTTATATCGTTCATCGAAAAGAAAATTGTGGAGATTTATATATGCATTTACGTCCAAAAAAATAATTTATTAATAGCATATATATTGCAAAAAAAAAAATTTAAACTAATAAATAATTACTCAACCAGCATGAGAAGTAGACATCTGTACTGTCTTTTATTGATTTTTTGAAAAATGACGATTTCAAAAATAAGTTTTAAAAAGAAATATATTCATTTTATTTATTAGTATTGATGAACAATATCTTAACATCGATGCAAAATTATAACAATTATATGTGCATAAACTTTTTAAACTGAAAAATAATTTAATTGAATGCTTATGCGATTATTACAGTAAAAATAATTTTTATTTTGATATTGTATGTGATAGAATGAAGTTGGAAAAGCAGATTTATTATTGTATGTCAGAGAATTGGCAATATATCTAATTTATTATATCTTCATTTATCTCTTTCTACTTTTTCCTATTCAGTGATGTGTAGTGTATGGACACAGGGTAAGAATTCTTTTTTTTAATACACTGTAACCTTACTGGATGACCAATCCACCAACTATTATTACTGGTAGATATAAACAACAAAACTTCTAGCTCAGTTTTATAGTATTTCTTTCTTTTATATAATATTAATCTTAATCATTTCATGTCTAATATATTATTATATCAATATTAATAAATTGTTTAATAATAAAATAACAATAACCATGAGACTTGCTATCTAATCATCCAGTAAGGTATCCCTTTTTAACATTGAGTATATACCATAAACATACCTTCAATGGCATAGGAATATCACATAACACTAATCACCTAAAATACTAATGATACTCCAATGACTTGCAATAAAATAAGTAAATTGTATTGAATATTAAAATGTCCTATGTTAAATTTAATTACAATATAATATTTAAATACTTATTGAAATTATTTTATATCACTCCTTTATTAACGTTCCTTAACTCAATAAACATCTCAGGTTAATATTGTTTCTTAAATGAATAAATTAATTTATATAACAAAATGTAGAGAGGAATTTTACTAATATCCAACCACAATTAAAATAATTAAGAAACAAATATCATAATCAATTCCTCATCTTTAATTTTTATATAATATTATTATCTAATTACAATTCTGTAACTCATTTTATTTCTTCAATTTTTGTTATTTCATTATAAAATAAATATTTGATTATTTTAAATGTTCATTAAGATATGGCATTTTCTTCCCTTACATATAATACTAAGAATAAAATATCATGTTTTCTTTCAATATTATATTTCTCATATTTTATATTTTCATTTTATATTTTGATCTCCTATAATAAATAAAACATAAAATATTTCTTCTTATATTCTTTAATATCCTATTTGTTTTGTATTTCATTATTCTTCTAATGAAATAACCTACCTTATCATTATTTGAAAGTGTAGCTATTACCATTACTTATATCTTCAGTTCCCTTATACAATGTTTATACAGGTGTGACTTTTTGTGATAAAAAGTGTGGGATAGATATCTTATAAAATTATAAAAAAATATACCATGAACTAAATATAACTTAAGGCTATTGTGTCTACCTTAATTTTCTATCTTGGCTATTATGTCAAGCTCTTACAAATTTTAGAAAATGTCACTATCCATTATATCATAAATATTCTGATTTATTCTATGCTTTGTCATATTTAACCTGAGCCAACACATCCACAACACTACAGGATTGCCAATAAATATACTTTCCCATATCACTATTTAAAATCTGACACTCCATGTGAAATACTTGCATCACATAAAATATAAGTCTTTATTTTTCTAATAATATCTAAACTTTTCATTAACACCTTACTTTTACCATACCAAGAATCATGATAGAATTTATCATAAATATAATAACTTATTTATTTTTAACTTATAAAAAGATCAATCATATATACTTTTAATACTCATATTAATATTGTAGTAGATATATTCAATTCTTTATTATATTCTTTCATTTAAACTTATATATTATAAATATCACACATATTTAAATATTTATATTTTATTAAAATATATTATCTTATTCATAATATTTTATAATTATCACTGATGACTCTCTGGTAAATATCTCTTTCACATTATAGAATTATAATTAAGATTTTTTTTTATTACACAAAAAATTTTGAAATACTTAAATCTAAAAATAACGTATGAAATAAATAATTTTATACTCAGTTCATAATATAAATATAATGTTTTCTTCAACTCCTTGAAATAAAAAAAAAACAATCACAACACTTCGTTAGAAATATGGTCATCATTTGATATTATGACCAATTGTTGCTTGAAAAATATAAATTTCTTGCCTCTTTTTCTCTTCCTTCCACATTTTCACCATTATTAATATCATAATTTAAAAATATGAATAAAATCCAAACAAGAATTATTTATCTATAATAATAGTTTCTTGCAGCATAAGTTCATATTCCTTTTATGACATCTATATGATTAATTCACCATTTAATAAATATGTATTTTATTATATATTTTTTAAAAGTTTTATTTTTCTGTCAAAGACATATACTTGTAGAATTAGAAAGTTCTAATATTATTCCGAATAATTCAATATTTCAAAATAGTTAATAAATTACAAATATTTAAATGATATTAAAGTTAGTAACTCTAAACTTTTCAATAATAATTAATCTGCATCATATGGCTTTTTCTCTTAGGCAATTATCATCTTAATAATGTCATAAATAAATTCATATCTTTAAATATCAAGTCTTAACAAATATAAGTAATATCTCTATCATTACTAAAGATAAGATTTAACAGAGATGTTGTTATCATAAGGCATAAAAATTATTAAATAATAAATTCCTTACATCTCCCTTTCATTTAAGGCAAAAAAGCATTTTAGTAATATGCAATTTTTCTTGTTGAAGTATATTTTATCCAAGTAAATGAAGTTTAGCTCCAACCATTATCATAAGTTTGTAGTTAGCATATGTAGAGTACCAATGAGGATAGTTTATTTCTTTTTCCATGATGAAATTAATCAACAATTTCTAAAAATAAATTTCATGTGTTTATTATTATTACGTACTACTAAAATAATAAAAATTTTAATAAATTTACATTTAAAATTTTAGATATAAATAATACAGTTTCTGCTCTAATGATTTCTTGATTATCTCCCTAAATTACCTGCATATCTTTTATTTATAAGTAAGATTTTACAATATCTGATTGGTTAATTACCTTCAAACATCTAGCTAAAATGAATATGAATTACTGTCTACAATTTTAAAAAGAATTAAAAGTAATATTATTAAATCAATATTTATTAATTTTAATAATGCAAAATTGAAATTATCTTTTAATAAGAAAATAATCTTTATTTAAAATCAAATTTTAACAGCTAAGTTTTATAATTTACATTATTTTAATGATTGATTTTATAAAATTAATATGATTAAAAGTAACATTTATTATTTAAATAATTAACAACTTAACTACTGTATCAGGAAGTAAATATCATTGTTATTACATAAAACTGTGCACACATCTATTAACATACATCTTATTCCCCATTTATTTTATCATTAATTAAATAATTTTAAAATAACAAATAAGTAGCAATTTTCCAATTTATTAATAATTATAAGAAATATTAATTTTAATCATTATAATTATTGATTAAAAATACTTTACATTATTTTAACTATTATTTACTTTTATTTTAAAATAAATAGTATAATTTAGGACTCAAAATTATAACTTATATAAATTATATCTATCTAAAGAAAACTAACTCTAATTTAACACTAAAGAAACAATATATTATTTAAATTCTTCTATAAATTAAATAATAAGTTTCTGATTAGTCATGACAAAATTTAAAGTTTTCATTTAAAATTGACCATTAACAACAATCATACAATAATATATCAAATAGAAAGGCTACAATTTCTCTTCAACTAAATTGTAAATGTTTTAATGCTTATTGATTAAATTAACAGTTTATTATTATAGCAACTACTTCAATTCATATAATTTAAAATTTTAAAGGCAATGATCCAACAAAAATTCATCATATCTGACACAAATTGAAACTATTACAATTTGCATTTAACTCTAGTAACTTCAAATGTATGCATTTAAATTTCATTTATAATTATAAAACACTTAAATATTAATAACTCACTCTACTGAGGGATAAAAAATTAGATTGTGGCCATTATATGTTCTTTTTGCACAATCTGGGGTTGAGAATATGAAAGCATTCTTTCCCACTCAACTTAATATTCTATAAGGACCTTTATACAGGTTTAAAATTTCCTAAAGTCATTTTTTTGAACATTTCTAAAATGTGGGGTTCTCACTAGCACTAAGTCATTTACTTTAAATGGATGTGGCTTATTCTGAGAGTCTTTTTGCCCAAAACCTGAAGCTTAACAATGTCACTATTATTATTAATTTATTCTCTAATAACTGGTGATGGTGTTTTAATTAACAAAGACATATGTCTAGCATAATGAAGTCTTATAGGAATAAACCTTGTGGACTCATTACACATTATGTTAATGTAATTTATGTCCTCAATAAGTTTATAAACCCATTAATTATGGTTATTGTAAACATATACTCTAAAGAGTTTACCTAGCTCCCACATTATGGACTTGCAAGGATTTGATTGCAGGTTTCTTATGAAGCTCATAATATGCTTAATATTTTGTACCTGAACTCAGTCACTTCATTTGTTAGTAATAAATGCAGTGGCATGGTCTGTCATTATCATATCAGGTTTATCTATCAAAGGAAATTGATATTCCATGAAGCATCTAATAACATTTTTAGCATTAGTTTTAGGTATGGGGTAAGCTGATACCAGCTTTGTAAACACATCATATTTAACTAATATAAACTTTTGCTGATCATATGGTGGAAGAAGTCCATAAAAATCAAATGCTAATAGTTTATTAGATTGATTAGGGATTATAGATTACAGTACACCTGTGTATGACTTATTACAATAATTAAATTTTAGACAGATCTGACACAATTTAATTTTTTGGATTATTTTATGATATATATTTAGGAGCACCATAAAGTCTATAACTACAATGTGTATTTATTATTAATTTGTCAACCATAAATTGTGGCAAAACAGTTTTCCATGATTTCCCATTAACAATATTAACCTTATATATTAATATATTTTGATAACTCATATTTCTGAAAAAATCTTTTTATAGATCTTTTATTACTAGTTAGATTAGCATTATTTAAGTTAGTTATGATTTTATTTAATTTTTGATCTTTACTTTAAAATCATAGTGAGTTTATTATAATCTTCAACTATAGATTTATCCCTAAACAAATGGTTACTAACGATTAAGTTTTGAGTATCAGGGCTGTGATACAATATATATATATATAGGATGGCAGCCAAGAATATCTGCAGGAATATTACTTTTCTCTCTTCAATATAGACAATCCTATAATTGAAAATCTGGAGTTATAAGCTCCATCTAATGAGTCTCTCATTATTGAGATAACTTTGACTCATAAATTCCAAGCTCCTATGGTCAGATAAAACAATCCCTTCAGAGCCTAGAAAAAACTGATGCATTTTCTAAAATATCCAGACAACAACTAGAGCCTCTTTTTCCCTGATGGAATAGTTCAGTTCGGTTTCTCTTAAGTGTCTACTTAAAAAATATAAAACATGAGGCATATGATTATCATTAAGTTGAAATAATAATACTCCTAGACTATAGTAACTACTACCTGTTTGCTTATAAAATTTTCTTTTAAAGTCAGGATAAGCTAAAAAGGTTCTTAAAAAATTTTGTTTAATTTTATTGAACTCTTCTACTGTATTCAGTGGTCCACCCCTTTTTTCAACAATTTAGATAAATATAAAGTATCACTGGCAAAGTTCACATAAAACTTTTGGTAATAGTTATATAGATTGAAAAAAAGACTTTAATTGTTTTATTGTCTTTTGGCATGGGGAAACACTATATAGCTATAATCTTTTTCTGGATGGGGCTGGATACCATGTTCATTGATTAAAAGACCCAAAAAAGTAATTTCTTTTGCCATTATAGTGCATTTCTCCAGATTAATTTACCAAGTTTTTGGAGGAACACTTTTGAAAAACATACATAAATGTTCAGATAGTCAGCTATACTACCCAATTCTATGATGATATTGTCCATATACATTATAATTTATTTATTTAATTGCTTTGAAAAAAATCATATCCAAACATCTGATCAAGCCAGCACCATTATTGATGAGGCCAAAGGCCATGCATCTGAAGACATATGACTGTCCCTTGAAACAAAATGCTGTATTTTGAGATTATCCTCATGCAGTAGTATCTGTTAATAACTAGAAGTTGGATCAAATGTAAAGAAAATTGACCTCTTATGAAATTTAATCAGGAGGTATAGGTGGAGGAATGTCATGTTCAGGGATTGTCATTTGATTTAGCACTTGAACATCTAAACAAACTCTTATAGTATTATCTTTCTTTTTTATGATAACCAAATGGTGAAAATAAAGAGAAGGGCACTTTTTAATTATTTTCCATTCTAGTATACAATCTATTTGATCCTGTACCTTTTCCTGGTATTGATAAAGAATAGGGTACATCTTTTGTTGTAAAGGATTATTATTCTTCAATTTAATTCTATGAGTATATCCTTCTATTATACCAGAGATTGGAAAATATACTTTTATAGCCATACATTAATTGATATAAATTATTCATATAAACATGTTGAATTTTAGCCTTTATGCTAAATACAATTAATATATTATCGATGCATAATAACTAGAAAGGTTATGTGAACCATTTTCAAAATCAAGCCTTTCCTCTTTCCAATAAAATTTTTATTTTGAAAGTCAATTTTACATTTATTTAATATCAGGAAGTCAGCTCCTATTATGGCTTCATGTATCAGTCCAGGCATAATAAGAAAAACATGTTCAAATTCAATATCATTAATAGTAAAAATAACCCAGACTTGTTTGTTTGAAAGCTTGGTTCTTTTTCCATTTGCTAGAGTGACTTAAATTTGTTTTATTGGTAATGAAAGTATATTTCCCCTCACTCGCATTATTTCAAGTGGATTCAGAAAGTATGGAAGCTTGGCTTCCAGAGTGAATTAAACACTTTTAATCCATTAATAGACAACATTATAATAGGGCATTGATATGTTATTGGAGGGTCACCTATTGTAAAGAGTTCAAGATAATCTATATCTAAATCTAAGGTATTTAAATACCACATCTCATTGTTCCCCATTTTATTAGCAGAAGGTCTTTGCAAAGAGGAACATACATACTAAGACCCCTCTAGTTTGATAGTACTGTCTTATCATTAGCTTTCCCTAATGGCTTCTTTAATATAATGGTTATGCCAATTGTGGATGGCTGATTGTTTTGAATTACCTGCCTCATCTTATGCCTACTGGGACCATTCACAACTTGAGGATATGGAGACACCTTATTCCTATTACCACAATATCTCTTATCTGTCATAAGTCCATATGATAAATGTGACTCAACATTTACATTGAAGATTGGGTAATTCACATTATCCTTCAAAGATCTTAAATCTATTATCTGCAGATATTTTAGTAATTTCTAGAGCTTCTAAAATTTCTGAAACTTCCTCTACTGTATATCTATCAGTTGCTATCAGAATCTGCTCAATATTATAAGGTAAATTATGTCTTATGATTCTGAAAATCTAATTTTCTGGCAAAGAAAAGGCTGTGAGAGTTTTTAACTTGATAAACTGACTATGAAAAAATTTAGTATAACTATCTTTGCTAATATAGTATTTCTCTTGAGTAATCTGATATCTAATACTATCTTGTTTGTCACTTCCCCAAAAGCTTGCCAACACAATATATTTAAAATCTGCATATATAGTAAGTCTTTCAAATAGAGACTGTCACTAGTCCTTAGCTGCTAAATATAAGTGGTTATTAGATAAGACTAACTTCTTTTTTTCAGATAATGAGCATAAATAAAATAATTCTTCCAAATTATTTAAAAATTTTGAGGGATTCTCCATATACTCTCTCCTAAAAGGTTTAATCCTCATAAATCTTAAAGACATTAAATTACTATTTGAACTCATATCTCCTTCCATCAATTCTGTTATCTGAATGAATTCTATCTCCTTTGACTGATTTTTATTATCTACACTATCACCTTCAATATTTTTATTATAATCTCGTATTTCATAATTCTTAGAAATACTCATATTATCAGATTGACTGAGTGAAGTCATCTCTGTAATTATCTCAACTTTATTACAATTACTTATTTTCATTTTTTCCATTTTGCATATAAATTTTTGTAGCTTTCTGTCCAAATTAATTTGCCCTAATACATGATCTATATAATTTTTCTGTTCTACTTTAAACTTCTCAAAGTTCCAATCCAGTACTTCTTTTTGTTCATGATTTTTATATAAAATAACATTTTGCTTTTCCACCTGTTCTTTAGTTCTTTGCTACTTTTTAATCCTTTCACTCAATTTAGATTTATATTTATGTTCTTCGATTTTATTAACTTATATACCTTGTAATTTTTCAGATACCTCTTTCTCAACTTCTTTTAACTTTATTTTATGATGGTTACTTTCCTTGATCACTATTTCAATCTCTTCTGCAATAAAACGTACATGAGACTTTAAATCTTTAGTAGCCCCAGATAAAGTTATATTTGAAACATCTATTTTCTGATTAATATTTTCATTACTAATTTTACATTGATTAACTACCTCTTCTACCTGGCTCCTGAATTCTTTAATAGCACTATTCATGAATTCTTTTAATCTAAAGTCCAATTTTTCTTGGTGTTTTTTAATCAGATTGAATTAATTTTATTTTTAATGATTCAATAGCTTCTTCATTCTTATTGAATCTTTCATTAAGACTTTCAAATGTATTTTTCAAATCCTTTCACATCATCAATACTACTTATCAATTTGACTGACTGTTTATTATTTTATAATTTACTGCTTATCATTTCGACTGACTGTCAATTATCTTCTCTCATAGATTCAAATTTACTATTTATCAATTTATTGTCTTCTTTCAGAGATTTATTATCTTTTTTCAGAGATTCAAATTTTTCTTTAAACATGCTTCACAGTAATTATATCATATACATTATTTTTGGATCATTTACCTCTTCAGGGGTTAATATTTTTCCTCCTCTATTTCTTCACATTTACTAATTTCTTTAATATTACGTTCTTTTATAGGACTAGAAATTTCCTCTTATATATTTTTTTCAGAATCATTCATACTTAAAATTCTATTAGAGACTAACAATATTAATAAAAAATATAAATTTCTATTAATTCTGTTTCATTATAAATTCCTCATTGGCAACATTACAACAGACTTAACTATTCCTTTATGACAAATCATCTGATAAACCTACATTTCCTTTCTTACTTGTATCTCAAGATAAAATATTTAAATAAATTAATTAAAATATAAATTTGCAAATTCCAGTCTCATAATTTCTGGCTAATATCATCACATATTATAATTTAAATAATCATATTTTGCCATATAGTAATTATCAATTTATTTATTAATTAAATAATTATTAAATGATCCTAGCCACAGGGTTAGGTAATCTATCCACCTATTATTAACCTATTTACCACATGGTGATACTATAATCATAACTACTTGAATTGGGCTCCACAAAAATGTTACATTATACTTTTTGTGATAAATATTCCCTGATTTCCTTCTAACCAACTGAAGCCTACCTATTTGGGCACTATGAAAAGATACACTGTAACCTGACTGGATGACCAACTCACCAACTATTATTAATGGTAGATATAAACAACAAAACTTCTAGCTCAGTTTTATAGTATTTCTTTCTTTTATATAATATTAATCTTAATCATTTCATGTCTAATATGTTATTATATCAATATTAATAAATTGTTAACAATAAAATAACAATAATCATGAGACTTGCTGTCTAATCATTCAATAAGGTACACTTTTTAGCATTGAGTATATACCACAAGGATACCCTGAAATATGATATAGGAATATGACAAAATACTAATTTCCTAAAATACCAATGATACTCCAATGATTCACAATAAAATAAGTAAATTGTATTGAATATTAAAATTTCCTATGTTAAATTTAATAATAATATAATATTTATTTACTTATTAAAATTATTTTATACCATTCCTTTATTAACATTCCTTAATTCAATAAACATCTCAGATTGATATTGTTTCTTAAATGAATAAATTAATTTATGTAACCAAATGTAGAGAGGGATTTTACTTACATCTAGCTAAAATTAAAATAATTAAGAAACAAATATCATAATCAATTCCTCACCTTTAATTTTTATATAATATTATTATCTAATTACAATTCTATAACTCATTTTATTTCTTCAATTTTTGTTATTTTGCTATAAAATAAATATTTTATTATTTTAAATGTTCATTAAGATATGGCCTTTTCTTCCCTTACATACAATACTAAGAATAAAATATCAGGTTTTCTTTCAATACTATATCTCTCATACCTTGTACTTTCATTTTGTATTTTGATCTCCTATAACAAATAAAACTTTCATAAAATATTTCTTCTTTCATTCTTTAATATCTTATTTGTTTTGTATTTCATCATTCTTGTAACGAAACAACCTACCTTATCACCCTTTGAAAGTTTAGCTATTACCATTACTTATATTTTGAATATATATGATGTTTATACCAGTGTGATTGTTTTGTGATAAAAAAATGTGGGATGGATATCTTATAAAATTTATAAAAAAAATAATATTATGAATGAAATGTAACTTAAGACCACATATTATATTGTGTCTACCTTAATTTTCTATCTCAGCTACTATTTCAAGCTCTTATTGATTTTAGAAAATATCATTATCCATTATGCCATAAATATTCTGATTTATTCTATACTTTATTATATTTAACCCGAGGCAACACATCGACAACACTACATGGTTTCCAATAGATATATTTTCCTCTATGATTACATAAAATGTGACACTCCATATGAAATACTGCATGTATAAAATATAATTCATTATTTTTCTAATAACATCTAAATTTATCATTAACACCTTATAATACTTTTAACATATCAAGAAGACTAAAAAAAAAAAAGTTTTTTAGAAAAATTTCAAAAATATTAAATTTTTTTTTTTTTTCTCATATAAAAAAAATATATATAAAATAATCATCATACCCCCTTCCACTCATTAATATAATAAATATATTCAATTTTTTATTATATATTTTTATTTAAATTTATAATATATAAATATCCCCAATTTTTTTTTTGTTGATGTTTAAAAAAATTAAATATCAATATCTTACATTTTATTAAAACATAGTTTAATTATCACTGATGACTCTCTGGTAAATATCTCTTTCACGTTATAGAATTATAATCAAGAAGATTTTTTTTATTATACAAAAAAAAAAATTGAAATAGTTAAATCTAAAAATAACATGAAATAAATCACTTAATACTATCTTAATATTATAATCAATTCAATTAAAATAATATAAACAAAAAGTTCTCTTCAACTCCTTGAAATCCAAAAAAAAAAATCACAACATTTTATTAGGATTATGGTTACCATGATGACATTATGACTAACTGTTGCTTGACGAAAATAAATTTCTTTCCTCTTTTTCTCTCCCCTCCACACTTTTCACTATTATTAATATCATAATTTGAAAATGTGAATAAAATCTAAACAAGAATTATTTGCCTATAATAATAGTTTCTTGCAGCATAAGATCATACTACTTCATTTTATGACATTTATATGATTAATGCACTATTTAATAAATGTGTATTTTACTATATATGTTTTAAAAGTTTCATTTCTTTTATCCAAATGTCAAAGACATATACTTGTAGAATTAGAAAGTTATAATATTATTCCTCTGAATAATTCAATATTTTAAAATAGTTAATAAATTACAGATATTAAAGTTAATAACTATAAACTTTTCAATAATAATTAATCTGCATCATATCCTTCTCTCAGGTCATTATTAAATATCAATAGTCTTAATGAATATAAGTAATTATCTTTATCATTACTGAAGATAAGATTTAGCAGAAAATGTTTTTATCATAAGGCATATAAAAATTATTAAGAAATAAATTTCTTACATTTATTTCATTTAAAATAGAAAAAACATTTTAGTAATTTGCAGTTTCTCTTGTTGAAGTATATTTCACTCAAGTGAATATGAAGTTTAGTTCTAATCATTATCATAACACGGATAGTTTACTTTTTATTCCATAATGAAATTAATCAACAACTTCTTAAATTAAATTCTATGTTTTTTTAAATTATTATTATTATTATCATCATCATTATTATTATTATTATGATAATGAGAATGTTGATTATGATGATAATGATAATGATGAGTGCAGAATTTCACATGAACCACAAACTATCTCATATCACTGATACATTTGAACACATATATGCCAAAAAGATAAATAATCACCAATATATATATTATCATGCTAAACCAGCAATCATCAGTTGGTCCAGATTATCATCTCTACACATATATGTAATAAGTGCTCATATATATATATTAAGATAGCCAATCTTCATACTTTAATGGACAGGCTTCAATCCACTCCAACTCTTCAACCATCCATCCAATTGAAAATCTGATGGAATGCTCAAAGGCCAACCTGAGGCTGAGATTTTTGTCACACCCATGTTGTCCTAAAGTCAATCTGACCCCTCATGCACAGAACAATCCATTTATATATATATATATACCAGGGATGGTCAGACAGTTTTACTATGTAATAACTGAAATACAGGCTTATTATATACCTATATCAGTATACCCTATATTACATATATTGATATAGGTATATAATAAGCCTGTATTTCATTTATTACATAATAGAACTGTCTGCCCATCCCTTGTATATGTATTAAATGGATTATATCCTGTACATGAGGGGTCAGATTGACTTTAGGACAACATGGGTGTGACAAAAATCTCAACCTCAGAGTGGCCTTTGAGGGTTCCATCATCAGATGGATGAATGGTTGAAGAGTGGAGAGTGAAGTGGATTGAAGCCTGTCCATTAAAGTATGAAGACTGACTATCTTAATAAATATATGAGCACTTAATACATATATGTGTAGAGATGATAATCTGGACCAACTGATGATTGCTGGTTTAGCAAGAAATATGTATATTGGTGATTATTTATCTTTTTGGCATGTATGTGTTCAAGTGTATCAGTGATATGAGATAGAGTGGTGAGTTGTGGGTCATATGAAAGTTTGTGCTTGTATACCATATATATTACATTATATTGATATAGGTATACAATAATCTTGCATTTCAGTTATTATTATCATCATCATCATCATTATTAGCTTTCAAAAAGGCATTTTATTCATTCTATAAAAGATTACATCAATGGTATGCTGCCTTAATTGCCATAAAGTGTGCCTATTTAATTCACTTACTAAATAATGCCTTGAAAAATGCCAAACAACATGTTTGAGTGGCTCCAAGAAGAAAGTGACATCCGAAATGTAAACGACCTTATTCAAGCATGTTTCCAGAGAATCTGAGTGAGTGATGGCAGATTTATCAGAATGGATAGATAACAAGATAAATAGATTGTATCCATGAGAGACATTAATGTTAAAATTACAAACTTTAATCAGGAAAGTTTGAACCAAATCAAAATTATTATGTGTTATTTTATTTTGATTTGTATGTTTGTAAAATTCTATCTTCATTTTTCTCTCACACTTGGAGGTTTCAGCATGTTTGCAGTTAGAAGAGTCCATTGCAATAAGAAGTAACATAGTGCAGGGAGTAAGGTTAGGAAGATTTATTAGGCTAGAAAATCTTTTTTGTAAATAAAATTTAAGTTAATTCCCTCAGTCTCTGATCATCATCATCACATAATATAGGATGAGGTAAGAATTTTTGTTATTTTTCCATATTAATTACATGCACTAGTACAGGATAACATTTGTGTTAATAATCATTATATCCATATTAATTACATGCACTAGTACAGGATAACATTTGTGTTAATAATCATTATACTTAGTTTATTCGGTATGAATAACTAATGCATTGCATGTTATTTTCTATTAACATTAGGAAACATGTACATAGTTAGGGAGGATCCCCAAACAAGATGGAACCTCTACAGCTGAAATTGGATTAATGGAGCTATTGCAAATTCAGTGAAATAATCTTGCAAATAGTTAATCAGTTTTGCAATCATTATGACAATGAATTAATAATTTCTTTTTATTTTCGTTTTGCTGATCATATCTGCTTTGTAAATAATGAGTATCTATTGATGCATATTAACCATGGGTATGGGTTGGAGCAATAGATAATTTTAATCATTGATATGGTAAATATGCAAATTGGACACATATGTTTACATATTTTCTATGTTAATAGAGTTTGGATTTTTATCTTTATAAATAAAATTTGTCCCAAATTGGTTTCTAGTTTATCAAATTCATTCACACACTCACTCATCAATTTCATTGACTACATATTATAGTTTATAATACCCCAATAGTGTTGGATATCTTTTAAGTCAATAAAAACCTATATGGAGGTGTGATAATTGCTACACAAAGTAAATTCACTCATGAAGAGAGCTGAAGGCAACATTCTCCTTGGTTTGAATACTGAGGCATAGTGGAATCTAAAGTAGTAGTGAGGTTTGGATGATGTGGCTAAATTATATCAATATTTAATGAGTAAACTTAGAGCTAACCCATTAGAGATGGATATGATCATTGGTTAGTTACTTCATCATGTCATTGACAGCATCCTACCTGAAGACCCTAGCTCTGACCATAGTCAGATGCATTCCCCATTCTCTGATTACTGTTACATTTTTGACACCCAATGTGGAGCCTCAAATCATAGATCTGGAATGTTTCTAGGATGGTCCAACCAATGAACTTGAAAAAAAAATTTTTTCATGGAATTTGCTCTTCTCTTAAACTTTCTACATCTACAACTTGGGTGGATTTATATGAGTAACAATGGATTGACATGTCCAGCCATAAATAGTAATATATCTTATGAAAGATTAAATACAAGTAGTTGATGAGTATGAGATGATAAATAGAGATCATAAATAATTAATTAATCAATAAAAACCAAGTTAAAATAGATGAGATAGGTGTACAAATGACAACCAGGTAGCAGGACATACTATGGCATATATACAGTGATATTTATAAGGGAACAAGTAACTTTATAATTAACTATTGAAAAAAGATTTTGATTGATACTAAGAAGTGGAAGACAGCTATCAAGCAAAGAGATGATATATGCTGAAGAATTACATAGTGCAAGTGATAGTGACATGGAGGATGATTAGTAGTAATGTTGGAGAAGGGTCTTTACATATCTTTATACCTGGGGGTCTATAACCAAAATTGGTCACTCTCTATTAGCACACAAAGCTGATTAGGTATCACCTTAAACTCAAGAAACACTTAAATGATGAGATGATTTATGAACTTGAAAGCAAAATAGTACAGGTTACAAGAAGTGACAATGCCATAGACCAAATGTTCCAAATGATAATGAGCAGCAAAAACACTATGAAGAAAGAGATAAATAATAAGATAAACAGCTTGGGCAATAATATGAGTAATATGGAGACAAGATTGAAGGGAGATATTAATAGTATTAAGGAAAATATAAAAGATGAAATGAATAGTAGGATGATAAACATGGAAGAAATACTGTTAGGGCAAATATAAAGACAAGTTAAGAATATAGAAACCAGGATATCCACTGATATGGAGTGGCTGTTGATAAACTTGAATAGTTTATGAAATGACAATTTGGAGATGAAGCTGGCAATTGGCAATCTAATGAGTGAGATAAAAGAGAAAAACCCAAGATATCATTGGACAATTAATTATCAAATGTGATGAGGTATACAAGAGTCTTCAGAGAAGAGATGAACAGAACAAGAAAAGCTGCAAGATAAAGTCCAAAGGGAATTTCAGAAGGCTCATTTAAGGATGGACCAAGCTCTCCATAGCATAGACTCTTGAAGCAGAGTTATGTAATGAAGAATTAGTAGCCTTAGACCATCATTTTAAACATATTGAGAGCAATATAACCTTAGTAGAAACACATACAGTCATAAAGACATTATAGAGAAGCTTATGGAAGGTGCCACTGAAATATGAGATTGAATTAATAGAATAGACACTACATTCAGAGATTGGTAATAATCGAGTCAGTTATGTCAGATGGAGCCAACCATTGAAGTGCAACAAGCAGAGATCAAATCAAGTACCCAGAATAATAGGTAAGAATCAAATGGTAAGGCAAAACAGTTGGAGGTTGCCCTCAAAGACTCACAGAGGATGAGTAACCCTAATGGGTAACCTGCCCTCCCACATCATATAATGCACGATGTTGAAGATAACTCTTGAATTGATAGAATAGACAAGACACTAGAGATTGGTAATGATTTGATCTCAACTATGTCAGATGGTGCCAACCACTGAAGTGCGACAAGCAGAGATTGAATCAAGGATCTAGTATAATAGGGAAGAATCAAATGGTAGGGCAAACCAGTTGGAAGTTACCCTCAAAGACTGACAGATGATGAGTAATCCTAGTGAGGAACCTACCCTCCCACATTTGTATAATGCCTGAGGTCGAAGATTACTCTCTTAACTTTAATTTAGAAGGGTTGTTCCCAAATATTTATCAGGCCAACCCTGAAAACCACTTACTGACCTCACACATAAATACTCTGGAGATAAATAAGATGCACAGTCACTCATCCCAATTCAGTGAAATCTTCCAATTTGTAAGATTAAAAAATATTTAAGGAAGCCACCAATGAAGACCTCCTAGAGCATTTCAGAAAGCTCAATCTTCATTTTTCAGTAAATAGAAAGTTATCAAGTGAGAAAGTAATTATTGCATTTACACCTTTAACCCACTTAGGATTGACTATTTAGCAATATTTCACAATATCGATCATCATCAATTTGTACCCACTACTTCAATTTACAATCGATTTTTCACTATAACAATCGGAAAAAATTAAAAAAAAAAATTTGGCAACCATCTTGAATTTTGTGTCACTGATGACATCAGAGATATAGGTATTTTAAATTCATTTTACCCAAAAGCAAAAGTATATTATTGTAATATATATATATAGGTAATGACTTTGCTGTAATTGTATACACATACAATATTTTATTCATAAAACATAATGTTAGTGCTGCATTCTTAAAATATCTATAATTACTGAATCTATAATACTGTATACTGTATTTGTAAGTGTTGAATGTCTTTAGAAAAATTAAACTTTATTTAAATATAATGTACAGTACTTGGATTATTTAAATAAAGTTAAATTTTTCTAAAGACATTCAACACATATTAGATGATGAAATAGTCCAATATATAAATACGGTACAGGACAACTAAAATACTATCATCACAAACTTTCAGGAAAACACTAAATATGAATATTAAACTGTGTGCTGTGTTTATTAATTACGATATATTATTTTTAGAACATCTGGATAATTAAGTAAAAATAGTTATTGATTTTGTAACTTTGTTAATAAATATGTTGTTTACACTCAAGTTGTTTAAAATCAAAAGAAAAACATTTTAAAATGCAAAACTTGAATTAGAAAAGTTTAAAAAGAAAAACATTGTATTTAAAATAAATGTTAATGAATTTTCTTCTACATGAATGGGGGGGGGGCATTATTACATTACTAAAAATATAGTAAAAAAAAAATAAAAGAAAAATAAACTTTGCTGCATGTTTTAGAAAATTAGAAGTTAGATTTTTTACTTTTAAAATAAGTTGATTTTTTTTTCTAATGTTGACTGCTTTATGATAAGCATTAAGCATTTTGTTACTGTGGAGTACAGTAATAAGTCTTTATGTTCAATTAAATAATTAATAATTAAACATTGTTTTTTAATTTGAATAATTTCACATAAGTAATAAACATAAATGTATAGTAGTAATATATACTGTAATACAAATTTAAAAAAAAGCACTTCAGTATGGATTTTTTTTCTCATTATGATGAAAAACTTCTGCAGAAGAATATAAAATCTTTTAAATTCAAATTTAGTTTCATTATCTCTTTCTTTTTGCTGTTCTGTACTTTTTAAAGTGAAAATATGCATTTTTTTCCTAGTGATATAAAACTTTTCTTTTTAGATACTGTATTTAGTCATTATTGTTATGAAAAAATCAAAAAAATCTTTGATCTTGGAAACCAAAGTGGATATTTACATCGACTGGAACCAACCAATTTTTTCCCCATATACCCCCATTATAATTATGTATTTTGTATATGATATTCTTGCTTAACGATGAGTTTTGGAGGACCAATTGCCATCCTTAAGTGGGGTAAAGGTGTAGTCACCTTCAAGGAGATACATTGATGTGGTAGAAATCATTATTCCAAGCACCATTCACATTCAATGAATATCGAACATTAGTAAAGAATTTTTGGAATAGGGATAGACAAGAGGCCCACTATACCAGCTATTCCAAGAGAAGTACAGTTCCACATCAGGAGATACTTTAATGAAGTTCTTTTGTTGCCAGGTCACAAAGTTGAGAATGCTAAATGTGCCATCTGAGCAAAAGTGAAATTATAAGGATTATAAAAAGAAATTTACCACTTAAAGTAGAGCATTTGCTACTATGTACTAATGCCAGAAGCATTGAGCAGGTGGCTGAGTTGCTAAACAATATATATATATATATATATTCTAACCTAGGACTATGTGTAGCTCCACTACACATTATGCCATCCACATTGGGGGCCACAATCTAACCTCAAACTATGTGTAGCTCCACTACACATCGTGCCAAACATGTTGAGGGCCAAAATCTAACCTCAAACTATGTGTAGCTCCACTACACATCGTGCCAACCACGTTGGGGGCCAAAATCTAACCTGGTCTTTTTGCATCTTCACTTCCAGATAATATATGATATGAAATAAAATGGGTTCTAGCTCAGTTAATAATTAATAAATAAAATATTCAGCATTAAAATTAAATATTTTACTAGCTCAAATTTAAAATACGAATAAGGTTCAGTTTATAAAATAAATTAAATAAATATTAAATATTTTCATGAGACTTGAAGTGAAAATACAGGTGACAAGATAGATTACATTGAGCCAATATCCTACAGGATACTACCTCAATGGCATAAGAACACTATCCCCATTATTACTATTTCAAATAACAAACTTATAGTATTCTTACGACTTTAATAACTTCTACTCACTAAGATTAAGTTAATAATTACATCTTAATCTTCTATTTATAATAATCTAGCTCAATAAAATAATCTCAGGTTCATAACGTTTATTCTAAGTTAATTTAAAATACAGTAGTAAAATATGAGAAGGGATTTTATGTCATAATCTACTACACTGAAACTAATAATAAATAATAATAATAATAATATTCTTCATTGTTTAACTACTACTGGATATCTTTTCTTTTCGTTATATTTTTATTACCATATAAAATACTAAAATAATATAATATGATCTTATATCTTCATGTAATAATATAATAAATACGTGGTAGCATTTTGATAATCTGATAAACAAAATATGTGTGGAACTGATAGCATATAATTCAATATACTATTGTGATAACTGATTTATGACCAATAAAACAATGTAAAATTATGATTATTTAATTAAATGAATACTAATAAAATGTTTAAAATTCTTAAAATACTTCTCTGTTTATGTTTTTGTGCAAAATTATATATTTGTTTCAATTATTATGAATATATCGTGATTTCATGCAGTGAAGTGGAGAAATAAACAATCAAGACACAAAAATTTTAAAAAACAAATTTTAACAAAGTTTATTAACAACAACAAATAAAATAAACAATTTATGTACACTATTTACAATGGATATCCTTATTTTAATCTTACATTTTTATCTACTAAGTTATATAAAAAATAGTTTATAGTTTAGTTATATCTTTATTCATACTTAAGACAAAATAAAATGTTACCATTTGGTTTCTCATTATGGTTAACTTATTATAAATATATTTACTTATTAGCAAAATATTTCATCCTTAATATTATTAAACTATCTTATTTTTAAAAAAAATTCATAGGAAAACATTCTACAGAAAAACAAAATTAACTTTATGATGAGTATGGATTTCTCAAAATATTAAAAAATTTCATCTTGCAAAGTCAAAGATGTTACATAAAATATTCATCCAAAATTCAGTACTAGATTTTAGTGTTTTATCACACGATGTTTACTAATCATAATATATTCTTATTTAGCCTTACTTTAATATGATATAAGTGTAATAATCAATATATTCCTGTTATTTAATAAACACAAAATATATACTATGCGCATTCCTTACATTTATTGTATATCATTGTTTTTTAAAAATATGCAATACTTATTTTTCTCTTTAAAAAAATAATAATAAAGCATTCAAAAATAATTAACATTTTAAAGAAAATATCTTTGTTTAGATACTCTATTTTAAAAATTTATATTTCATTTCCGAAATAAATTCAAAAATATATTCTATGATTCTTTCCTTTCCTTTAGGATTCATTGGACCTTCAATTTTAAGTTATAAAATTCTGTTCCTTATAAGCAAATAAACCAATCTTATACAAAACGATAGCATAACCTAAGTTCTAAATTATTTATCATTTCTTTTCAAAATATCTTACTGAACGATGCAGTTACATGAAATAAAGATAGCGAAACAGATGTATAGGATTTAAGGAAGAAAGCTAGAGTATCACTCTTAATATATCTCAAAAAATCATGGCACAGTGCAAAGAGGTATGACCTTTACCTGTCTAATAACCTCTAATACATGAACGATGTTAAAGCTACTTCTTCAGCTTTATTTAAAACATCAAATATTTAAAGACATATAAAACACTGTCCAAATAAAATGTGTATCAGTTATAGGGCTTTGTTAACTATGCTGATAACCACATAAAGACTAAATATTATTTTTATTCCTTATCATATCCTATTTTTTGGTTTCCTGCTAACTATAGTACTTCCAAGCCACTATCTCAACATTATTTCTCAAGATTTTTCTACATCTTACATCGATAAATAACTATCTGCATTTACAAAACAATAAATAAAATTCATTGATAGTTTAAAACAATTTCACTGTTCCATAAGAAAAGTTTGCTTACTTCATTATTCTATATGTTTAATCATATACAATCTACTTAGACAATATTTGAATATCCAATAACATGAAAGTTCTAAAAGAATCACATAATTATTTGTTATTATGTTGGATTATATCATTAATATAAAAAAAATTGTCATATGCATATTTTCAAATCAATCCTATTTCATAATGTTTTTTTAAAAATGTTGTATAAAAATGCGTTACATATAATTAAAACTTTTACACTTCATTCTTACTATCCATAGATGATCTAAAGAAAACAAAAATATACATTATAAATTATTAATAGTCATTATTATTACCAAAATAACCCTTATCTGGTCATCATATTCAGTAGGCTTCTTCATCCACTAGATACCGATCATTGCAAACATAAAGAAATATACATTCATACACTTTATTTTAAAATATATTCTTATCTAAATTATTAGATTATTCCATTATAAAATTTTATATCATCAACAAATTAATGTTTTATGTTTTCCTAATCTTATAAAAAAAAAAATTAGATTTAAACTATGTTAATAAAATAAAAAGAATCAAAACTATAATTACATATTTTCTTGACAATAGTTCCTGATAAGTCCAAAATGTTTATTTTTTTTCTAGAGTTTTAAAATGTTCTCTTCCAAGCGTGTTAAAGTTTAAAAATAAAAATAATTATTAATCCATTTAGTAAAATTTATAGAAAATAATCCTGGGTCTTTACTGTTCAGAATGAAAATTATTAAACTGTAATATTAAAGAATTATTCCCATGAAGTTTATTCAATATTCTCTGATGCATCACTCTGTTCAATTTAACTTAAGTTATCTGGTAAACTTTTACACAATATTTGTATTTTCATGGATCCATCCTTTATTTATCTACTATATGTTCATTTTTTTATATAGGTTTTATTTCTTAATGAGTTCTTTTTACTTTTTGTAAAATATATATTTAAAAAAAATGTTTCCTTCAAAAAGGACTAAACATTCTATTTCTTTCATTATATTTTATAACTCATACGATATAAATATCTTATTCTTTTTTTAAATAAAAAACTCCTGGATAAATTTATAAATAATGCGTCACAAATTTTTTTAGATGGCAAATAGTTTTCTGTTTAAGCTTCCAGCCTAATGCCCGAATTATTTTTATATGAGTTAGAATAATCCTCCGGTTGAGCGTAAATAAAGCTGTATTATAATTTAAACATATTTTATTTCGTAGTATATCCATCTCTATTGCATAGTTTAGGTTAAACTTCAGATAAAATACTCATGGCAAGTAACTTTTAAAAAACTAGAAAATCATTTCCACGAAGTTTCTAAATATATATATTTTTTTAAACTCTCTTTTGCAAAATACTTTAAAATTATCAATTAGTTTTTTTTGCAGATAAAGTTATAAGAAAGTACTAAAAAATTGACTAAAATAAAAATTTAAAAATACTATCTCTTTGATAGCTGTAATTTACCTTTCTCTGGTTTCAATACATTATTAATCTCCTCTTATACCCCCGTGCAATTCATATTTATAGTCTGTAATGTAACGATCCGGAGAAAGGCACTTACCGTAATCTGCACTACAGGGCGCCATCTAGGCATTTGAACCTAGAAAAATTTATAAAGTAGGCAGATACGTAAGTCAAAAAAAAAAATTTTTTTTTTTTTTATTTTGATTCCGGTCATTAACCCATGTCACTAGCTCTGTGGAATAGCAGAGATTTAATAATATATCTTATCTAATTATATTTCAATATTAAAAAAAAAAAAAAAAATAAGCCACTGCCAGTAATTAACATACAAACATTTATTTATGCACATATATATAAGATTTAAAATTATTTTAGTATTAGTTTTACATTTTAACATTTAACATTATTTTTAACTTTACCTTAGATTTTAATTTACATTTTTATTTCTATTATTTTATAAGTTTACATTTTAATTAAGTTCGCACAGATGGGATTATAAAAGCTTGTTTTAATATGTTGCTATAGATCGGTTACATAGATTACACGGTTAAAAACATTCCAAAGTAAACATAAATGATCAAAATACAAAATTATTGATTACTGACAAATTGCGGAAGGAAATTTATATGTAACCCAATAGTATTCACCATAAGATACTTGCATTGTCACCAATAACTTAAAAGACATCCGAATAAATACATTTTAGATACTCACCGTAAGGTATCATTATTTATCGGATGTCTATATATTCCGATCAAATATGAAAACCCAAAACATACTTAACCGATAACCAATCCATGCAAGTGTCTATAAACAACTTAAATTTAATGCATTTTTATTTAGGGTCAAGTATGAATAGACCACATAGATTTGCATTTGAAAATAAAATATTCTATCCCTATTTAACCTTAGGCTAAAATTCGCAGTCAAACTGGCATCAATTCATCTGATACATCGATGTATTCAATGTAATATGGAATACGACAGCACCAAAGTTAAGAGAAGAAATTGCCTCTCATGAGATAGGAATATTACATCTATCTGCAAAGAAGAGCAATAAAACAAAAAACTCCATAGAAAGGAACTGCGGTATCCAACTTATAATTCCTTCCATAGGCAAATGGAAGTGTGCGGCGTATGAAGCGATTCTGCCCATAGCGAATCAATATTACATCTACTAATCACACCAATATATCCAATCCATTGACCCAATTTAACCACGAAACAAATAACCTAAGATTACCCTCCCCTAATATAACTTTACAAATCTATACAGCCATTCACGCCCGACTTAAGTTTAACATTTATATAATTTAACTTAACGGAAAACAGAAATCATAAATAAACTTAAAGAACAAAATTAAATAAATGGAAATGATTTTAAACAAATAAATAAGAAAAAAAATACATCAAATAACACTATTAATAAAGAATTTAGTTTGGTCAGATAGGATCATATTGCAATCATTTAAATATAGAAAATTTTAATTTAATGTTCATTATTTATAAAGTTCTTACGGTTTAAAACAGTTCATCTTTATCCGTTGCTTGCCATGAACATGAATTCCCACGCCGTCCTAAGATTGGTATCCATTTAGCCGTTGTTTTATTTATTCATTCGGAGGTTTTTTTAGTTTAATTGGTCCTCAATGTAGGAAACGATAGTTCATTTCTCCTTTCTTTAACAGCTGAAAGACTTGACAGTGCGTCTGTCAATTCCCTCACCTCCAACTCCATACTACTACTTATAGTCACATCGTAATAATCAATTTCCAGTCACTAATTAATAATTTCCAAATTTTCCTTTTATACGTATTCGAAGGATTGACTTGGCATTATGTCATCGATGTGATGATCCTTTCACTGAGGTCCGATTTCCCGATGGATTTCTTTCATTGGCTATTTGTTTCTATTGTTTTCCTATCTGACCGATGTTTTTACATTTAAATGCCCAAGGCTGGTTTACATTTAACTAATTAACAATCATTTCCATTTCTGATTAATTAACCTGTTTTCCAAATCAAATATATATTTTTATCTCTAAATCTTTTTAAGTTTTTGTTTTTAAAATATCTTTTCTATTTTTAATACAGTTTTATTTTAATAATTTTTTTTTTTATCTGTGCGATTTAATATATACGAGTTTAAGATGATATTTAATTTCAATTTTTAATTCTTAAAGAAAATTTTTAAATGCGAACTTTTTAATTTACTTTCATGTTTAATAAATATAAAAAAAAACAATGTAACGAACGTCTGTGCTCGTTACATATCAGTAAAGTTGCTTAAAAAAAATGATCAAAAAAAAAAAAGATTTTACTTAGGGTTAGTAATTACGGTACACGATTGACGAAGACATTTACAAAACATCCGGTTAATAATTTTACAAAAAGACTATATACAAAAAAACAAAAAAAAACAAAAAATGTTGACTATCGCTTTCACACCTCCTCCCCACAAGAGTTCTATTATTTTTTCTTATACATTTTATTTTTCCATACGGCATGACAAGCAAGTTATTTAAATTATTTATTTAAGAAGGTTGCATTGAACTAAATACGTTTTGAAAGATAATGGATTTATACGTGTATATTTGCAGCACAATTATACATACCACCAACTTATTTATGACTGATTAAAATGCTTAAATAGGATTACACTGAAGTAAATTCCCAACGGTACTCATCGTAAGGTACCACATTTCGATCATAAACTTACGTGGCTGTGCACGCCTATACACGTTAAAGCATAATATATATCAATAAAAAAAAACATTTATTGCAACCTTTTGACTTTTTTTTTTTAACAAAAATTAGTTTTTAAAATTATTTATACTTTCTCGTGTTTAATATATATGCGCAATTTCTTTCTGGCAGTGCTTTTATAAGATTTAAAGTATACGACTATATGTAAACAGATAAAAATATTTCATTTTGATAAAATTTGCTCAGGGTATATGTGGTTTATTAAAGATCGGCCCCAGATTGGGAAAGCCAGTTGTAGCGATCCGGAGAATGTGGTAATTAACGTAAACTGCACTACAGGGCGCCATCTAGGCATTTGAACCTAGAAAAATTTATAGAGTAGGCAGATACGTAAGTAAAAAAAAAAAAAAATTTTTTTTTTTTTTTTTTTAAATTTTGATTCCGGTCGTCATTTGATTGGTTGATTCTTACTTTAACTTGGGAACAAATTTACATATTTTCAGTTTATAGCAGAATCAAGTTTCAAAAAATAAAAATTTTTATGACGTAATAAAATTTAAAAAATATTATTTAAAATTCCACTTTTTAATTCAATTATTACTTTATCAAAACTATTTAAACATTTAAGATAACTGTTAAAACAACTTTAATAACCTATTCCATTTTTAATATTCAATTTATCTAGTTTTATTTAAATAAAATATTTAATTTTTATATTATGAGTGTATTCGTCTTTATGATACTATTTTAAAACATTTAGAAACATTTATAACAACTATTTAATATTCACTTCTATGATAGATAGTAATTACATTCAGTTCTATAATACAACTTCTAAATATTTCAAACTCTGTTATTAATTCAAACAAGCAGTGTGTGAAAGTATGTAGTATACAAGTCACATGATCAATATAACTTTGACAGATGATTTTCAATCTATTTCTCTGCCTAGATTTATAAAATTGATACACTTATTATATTATATAAAATAATTATAAAAAATTTGGAAGAATAATTTTAAAAATATAGAACTAGATATAATTTTCACCATCATAAAGTTTATTTTAAAAATATACTATATTAATTTTGACTATTAAATATGATTATAAATTTTAATATAGCATTTATTAAATTATCAGTTTTAAACTATTAAAATCGAATTTATTAAATATACTTTTAATATTTATAGCTGTGTTATTTAATATGGCCAGCTTTTACAACCATATGCAACAATATTTTAAGCTTTACTTAACTACTTTTTAAATGATTCGCTATAATTTTATATACTACGTATTTGCTTTAGCCTCAAATTGTACTTTAAAAATATAATCGACAAACTATAATTAATGTATTAAAAGAACATATTCTAAAATTTTAAATTTTTAGTAATTGACTGTTATGAGCTATTACTGACCTATAGAAAAGGGCACATAACCTCCTCCTTCAAATAAAAATTTTAAATTAAACATCTATCTTATCATTTACTCTATTCATTGACACTTAATATCTTTATCATTTGCTATAACCAAATTCTATCCTGTACTACTGAACTATAAACGAATATACTGTTTTTAATACAAACTTATAAAATATTTGGACATTACACTCAGAATCTCAACTAGAAATACTAAAAAATTTTCTACACTTCTTTATCCTTTTGAATAATTAATTAGGTTATGACATTTTAAAGTTTTATATTTGTTCTGTAAAAAATAAGGCTATAATATATTTTTTTAAATATACGTCATATCTAGGAATTATTTGTCTTAATCATTAGGTATTTTCTTTTCTAAATTTAAACTTCAATTCTCTCTCAACTTTCTTAAGTCTCACCTTAGCTTTTCCTATCTTCTTTCCTTTATTAAGATTATTCTTAAGAAAATCTGTCATGAATTTCTCGTGCTTTAGACATTTAAGTCTTACTTTTATCTTGCTTATATCTCTATTCTGATTAAATTTTTCTCCTATAAATTCACTATTAGGTATCAAGTTTCTAATTCCTTTAAACAATATTTCTTTAGAAATATCAAATTGTAAACGAATACTTCTATCATTAACACTACATTTAGGTATCACATCTTGCATTTTATTTTTAAATTTATTACTACTTTTATCAATAATTTTTGGTAACTCATGTTCCAACAACTTTAAATACTTTTGTTCTAAAGAGTTTGACTTTATCTCTGTAAATTTACCAAATCTTTTATCATCAATATAATATTTTTTAAAACTTTTAAGTTGATCTATAGTTCTTTCACCAACTACTCTTTCATAGAATTTACTCACTCCTATCATTTCATTAGTCAATTTAAAATATTCTTTGGGATTTTTCAATATTCTTCTGTATATTTCATTCCTACTATTAACTATTTCAATAGATTTTTTATGAATCTCCTTTTCTTCATAAATCATTTCATTATCTATAATAGTTTTTTCAACAAATAACTTGGTTTCTTTACTAGCTAATTTAATATAAGACTCATCTTTTTTAAATTCGTCATCTGCTATCTTAACAAATGATACATCATTATATCTATCTTTATCTCCTAATTTAACAGAATCTATGTTTTCTACTGTCAAATTACTACATAAGTTAATATCTTTATTAACTATCTCAATGAATTGTGGATTTTCTTCATCTACAGTCTCTACAATTTCTTTGTCATCTACCACATTTTCACTAATTAAATTAATAGATTCTTTACTCTTCTCCGAATCTGTACTAATTATTTCAACAGATTTACTACTTATTTTATGAGATACTTTCTTACTTACTATCTTTCCTTCAAAGTTTTGTATCCCTAAATCTTTTAATTTTCCCATTACTTCTTTTTGAACTTCCTCTTTGATACTTATTTTAGTCTGAACTACATCTTCCTTAATAATTCTAATTTCTTCATTAATGATTTATATTATTCTTTACTTCATAGATTTCATTCTTTACACTTAAATTATAACTCTCTATTTTCTGATCTAACTTACTATTATTTAGTTGACATCGGACAATAGATTCTTCTATTTGAGTCTTAAAATCTTTTACTGCTCTTTCTGAAAATTCAGAAAATTTTCTCTTCAACAACTTTTGATTTCTGTCTTCTATTTGCATTATTTCTTCCTTTAAAGAATCAATGACCTTTTCGTTGTTATCAAATCTCAAATCCAAATTATTAAATTTATCTTGTACTTCCACCTTAAAATCTTCTACTGTTTTACAGGTTTCATTAAGTTTTTGATTCATACTTTCTACACAAGTTCTGATTTCATTACTATTTTTGTCCACATTTTCACTAAGAGATTCTAATCTTATATTTGTTTTATTTAGGTTTTCATTAAGAGACTCAATATTTTTATTCATATTTTCATTAAGAGCATCAAATTTCATGTCACTATCTTCTTTAAAAGAATCAAATTTAGCATCAGACTTTACACTATTTTTAATCATATTTTCATTAAGAGCTTTTGTATCCTCTCTAATTTTATTCATATTTTCATTAATCTCTTCTCTATTTTTTCTATTATCTTCTTTCATCTCCTTCATCATCAATAACATTTGAGATATTTGGGAGTTCTCTACCTCCTTTTTAGGCACTATTATCTTTTCTTCCATTGTTTTAATTTCCATAACCTCTTCTTTTATCTTACTGTCTATAATTTGGACACTATCTACAACTGTTTCCATTTCGATTAAGTTTTCTATTTCTCGTTCCTCCTCACAACTTTCATCGACAATAAACCCAGATATTTCACTCTCTAAATTATTATCTTGATTATTCATTTTTTTGCAAATATGCTTTTTCTCAAAATTCAATATTTAAACAATGTATTACTATTAATTTTTCATAAAAATAGTTCCTTACCAGTTTCTTCTATCTCCATCTAACCATCACCCACAAAAAACTATTGACAATACTTTTTTTATATCCTTATACAAACTAACTCTAATTAATTACAGTAACCATAACGATTGAAATTATGTGTCACAACATTATTTTCCCACATGCATGATTCACAGATATTTTGCACATAATAAAATATTTTCAAAATATATCATTAATATTTCAATAATTGACATGGTCATAATATGTAATAAAATAATCGTAAGCCACATATGCATGTCTCAGATATTTATTTGCTAATTGTTTTAATTTATACTTTAATATTTTTAAACAGTCAGATTATCTACCACATAAAATTGCAATATTTTTAGTAATAAGCACTTGGTTCACTATAATAATCAAATCCTAAATAATTATTTCTATAATAAAATATTAAATTATCTATTTTTATGAGATATATCTATCATAATCAAATCCTAAATAATTATTGCTATAATAAAATATTAAATTATCTATTTCTATGAGATATATCTATCCTAAATACATGTAGCTTCCACCCTTTTAACATACATCGAAGCAACACGTTTGGGCGCCACAATCTAACTTAGGACTATGTGTAGCTCCACTACACATTATGCCATCCATGTTGGGGGCCACAATCTAACCTCAAACTATGTGTAGCTCCACTACACATCATGCCAACCACGTTGGGGGCCAAAATCTAACCTGGTCTTTGTGCATCTTCACTTCCAGATAATATATGATATGAAATAAAATGGGTTCTAGCTCAGTTAATAATTAATAAATAAAATATTCAGCATTAAAATTAAATATTTTACTAGCTCAAATTTAAAGTACGAATAAGGTTCAGTTTATAAAATAAATTAAATAAATATTTAATATTTTCATGAGACTTGAAGTGAAAATACAGGTGACAAGATAGATTACATTGAGCCAATATCCTACAGGATACTACCTCAATGGCATAATAACACTATCCCCATTATTACTATTTCAAATAACAAACTCATAGTATTCTTACGACTTTAATAACTTCTACTCACTAAGATTAAGTTAATAATTACTTCTTAATCTTTTATTTATAATAATCTAGCTCAATAAAATAATCTCAGGTTCATAAAGTTTATTCTAAGTTAATTTAAAATACGGTAGTAAAATATGAGAAGGATTTTATGTCATAATCTACTACACTGAAACTAATAATAATAATATTCTTCATTGTTTAACTACTACTGGATATCTTTTCTTTTCGTTATATTTTTATTACCATATAAAATAATAAAATAATATAATATGATCTTATATCTTCATGTAATAATATAATAAATACGTGGTAGCATTTTGATAATCTGATAAATATGTGTGGCAACTGATAGCATATAATTCAATATACTATTGTGACAACTGATTTATGACCAATAAAACAATGTAAAATTATAATTATTTAATTAAATGAATACTAATAAAATGTTTAAAATTCTTAAAATACTTCTCTGTTTATCTTTTTGTGCAAAATGGAATATTATATCACTAGCACATGCATATAAACAATGGAATAAAACTTTTTTTTTCATAAATTTACTAAACACCAAATAGTAAGCTGAAGAAAATTAAAACTTTTATAAATTATTAAACAATGTATACTGGTTAGCTAAATGTGCCATAGGACTAGGGTGCTGCCTTAATTGCCATAAAATGTGATTTAATTCACTTATTAAATAATGCCTAGAAAAATGCCAAATGACTCATCTGAAGTGTCTGAGTGGATTCAGGACGAAAGTGATATCCGAAAAGGAAACAACCTTGTTCAAGCACATTGCCAGAGAACCTGATTGAGTGTGGATTTATCAGAACTGACTGATGAGTAGATAAATAGACTGTATCCATGAAATACATTAATGTTAAAATTATAGACTTTAATCAGGAAAGTTTGAACAAAATAAAAAAAATTGTTGTTTTTTTTTGCTTTGTATACTTGTAAAATTTCTATCTTCATTTTTCTCTTACACTTGAAAGTTTCAGCATGTTTGCAGTCGGAACTGTCCATTATAATAAGAAGTAACATAGTGCAGGGAGGAAGGTTTATTAAGCTAGAAAACGGTTTCTTTTTGTAAATAAAATTTAAGTTAATTCCCTTTATAGTGACATGACATTTGATCATCATCACATAATATGGGATAAGATAAAAATTGTTCTTACTTTCCCATATTAATTGCATGCACTAGTACTGGATAAAGTTTGTTATTTGTTTATGTTTAACTAATAATCATTATGCTTAGTTTATTCGAGATAAATGACTAATACTCTAGTGTGAACATTCTTTTCTATTATTGTTAGGAAACTTGTACATAGTTAGGTGGGTCCCCAAAGAAGTTGGAACCTCTACAGCTGAAATTGGATAATGGAGCTATTGTAAATACAGTGAAATAATCTTGTAAATAGTTAGTCAGCTTCACGATCATTATGACAATGAATTAATTTATTTCTCTTGATCTTATTTGCTTTGTAAATAATGAGTGTCTATTGATGCATATTTACCATGGGTATCGGTTGCAGCAATAGATAATTTTAACCATTGATATGGTAGAGATGCATATTGGACACATGATTACATCTTTTACTATGTTAATAGAGACCTTGGATTTTTTTATCTGTTATAAATAAAATTTGTTAATGTATTTTAAATCAAATTGGTCTCTGGTTTATCAAATTTGTTCATACACTCACTCATCAATTTAATTGACTATGTTTGTATATACACAGACCCAGGTATTATTATAATATATAACACCACAATAGGGTTAGAGGTCTTTTAAGTCAATAGAAATCTATATAGCAGTGCGACAGTTACTACCCAAAGTAAATTTACCCCTGAAGAGAGCTGAAGGCAACATTCCTCTTGGGTTTGAATACTGAGGTATAATGAAATCTGAAGGAGTAAGGTATGGATGAACTGGCCTAAATTATATCTATATTTAATGAGTAAGTTTAGAGGTAGCCATTGGATGTGGATATGATAATTGATTTGTGACTTCATCATGTCATTCACAGCATCCTACTTGAAACTCTAGGTTTGACTGTAGCCAGATGTGTCCCCCTTCTCTGGTTACCATTACATTATACTATATAATACATGTATTGAAAAATGTAATTTATGCAACAAACATAAAATTACATATCAATAAAATCAAAATATAAAACTTTACACTCTTACATCACTGGCTTACTGATATATATAAAACAGTTCATGTAAAGGTTTTATGATTAGTTCTAAGTGATGTGGGTATGCAGCTCTTTATTTTTGTACAGATTATATCCAAAAGAGTATGTATTCTTGGCATGTTGATACAAATGTACAGGGTCTTTAGTTTATTTTTTGGTTGTTGACAAGTGTTTTGCTATGACAAAGCCTAGAATAATGGCAGTTTGCTTGTTTAGGAAATCAGATAAATTTAATATATGCTGGCTATAATTTCATGCTGGAAAGTGGAAATTGTCTTCAGGTTCCTTAGCAGCACTTGACTCCAGATATGGACACATGAATGAGTTCTGAATTCAATTTTGAGATGGGCACATACAATCACAGCAGGATCAAAACATAAGCAGCCTAAGCAGAATCTGGTAGAACAATTGGAAGTAGGGTCACATAGAATAAGCAGAGTAATTAAATGATTTTTAGTATTTTTTATAGGCCAATCCTTTTTTGTTCCCCCCCCTAAGGAATTAAAAAAATCTTTCAAACAACAAAAAAAAAAATTTAATTATTTTTTTCAATTAAATAAAATAAATTTAAATAAAAAAAAAAAAAATATAATAACAATAAAAAATCTAAAATAAAAAAAAATTAAAAAAAAAAAAAATAAAATTTTTTTTTAACTATAAATTAAAAAATTGATAAAAAAAACTTTTACTAATTAAGTACTGTTTCTGGACTATAAGAAATATTTTGCAGAAAAAATAATAAAATCAGTTACAAAGTTCGCTTTTTTTTAAAAAAAAATTGTTACATTAATAAAAATTGTTACACTTAAAATAAACTGAGCTCATTAAAACATTTTCATTATTAATGTGTAAACTTATAAATATAATACTGCACTTACCACAACTTAAAAAAACACAACTTAAATTAAAGTTTGCTTAACCAACCGACATATAAATTAATCTTGAAATAGCCAAACCAACTCAATATATATATAAATGTATGTACCAAAATTTACACTCACACTATACTTCTGTATGAGAAGACATTATATCAGTGTTTACCCGAAGGTTTGTGACAATGATGTTCTAGATGTATTTTTATATTGGACTATTTCCATCATCTAATATGTGTATTGAATGTCTTTAGAAAAATTTAACTTTAGTTAAATGTTCCAAATACACTCAACTGTTAGTAATAGCACATCAAAGAGATTAGTATATGCACAATGTTTAGAGAGGTATTATTTCCCCCTCTTCTTCAGATGTTGCTGGCCTCACCAGTGACAGTACTAGCATGGGATTCAAACCTGGACCCTTAAATTCTTGAGTATTAAATTTTAAGGTAATGCTCTAACCAGCTGAGCCATCCTGCCAAAGTCAACAGTCTGTCGAAATTTCATATACTTATCTATGAAGTTCCTCCTGATTTCTCCACTTTTTACTAATAACAAAATTGATTAGTGATTTCTATACATTATATATAGACACACAGTAGATTGGCTTATAGCAGACAAATTAAAGAAAATCTGCATCAGTATAACATCAAACAGCTTTCCAGAGCCATACCACAGTATGAGAAATTCTAACATCTACAAAGCCTAAACTTGAAAAGCTGAAAAGAAAAAACTGCATCTAAGAAATACCATGTGAATGTAGAACAACATATATTGATGAGATGAATCATCCCATTGAAAAGTACTTGCAAAAATACAAACTGATAATTAGAAGAGAGAAAACAGATGTGTTTAACGTAGCAGACCATGTATGTGCCAATGAGCATATGTTCAATTGGGAAAACAAACTGATGATTAGAAGAGAGAAAACGTGTCTAAGGTAGCAGACCATGTATGTGCCAATGAGCATATGTTCAATTGGGAAAAAAAGCAAAATATTTGATAGAGAAGGGGTACAAAGAAGAAAATTTAAAGAAGCTGCTCACATGACAATGGCAAAAAAATCCCATAAGCCAATCTAGTGTTACTATACATAATGTATGAAAACCACTATTCAACTATGCTCTTAGGAAAAAGTGGAGAAATCAGGAGGAACCACATAAGATAAGTATATGAAATTTCTACAGACTTTTGCCTTTGGCAATATGGCTCAGTTGGTTAGAGCATTACCTTAAAATTCAATACTCAAGAATCTTAGGGTCCAGGTTAAAATCCATGCTAGTATTGTCACTGGTCAGGTCAGAAACACCCTGAAAAAGAGGGGAGAATAATATCTCTTGAAATGTTCATACACTAACCTGTTTGATGTGCTATTACTAACAGTTGAATGTATTTGGAATATTTAAATAAAGTTAAATTTTTCTAAAGACATTCAATACACGTTAGATGATGGAAATAGTCCAATATAAAAATACATTATATCAGTGTATTTCTTATGTATATAAAAAAATTAATTGCTCTAAATACAAATAATTAAAAGATATATTTTATTCACCATAACAGCAATAAAAATCTCACTTTCTTAGATTCTTGAGCTCAACTACTAAACCAACCAAAAAAGTAAATAAATAAAAAAATATACACACTATTATATATCTATCAGCTTTATGTTCACATATATGTTTTAGTTGTATATAAATAAATAATAATGAAAGTCTATGATGTGATTTTTTTTTCTTAGTAGAAGAGTTTTAAATAGGCTCCTGTCATTGCTCCAAGTAAAATGACACATTGTGCTGCATTCATATGACACCTGGATGCTGCAGTAAAATAGCATTTTGTGCATTTGAAAATGCTTGTTTAAAGAAGTCTTAAATGCCATTCTTTAACTGCATTCAGTTTAAGCAAATAGTTTTCATCAGTAAGCTGAAATTTGTGGGAAAGGAAGTCTTCCTTTGGCATTGTGTTATTATGACAAAAATCGCAGTAAAAATGGTTTGTCTTCTCCATGTCTTACTCTATGCTTTATCAAGTTATTTTTATCATTTGTTTTGTATTCACAATTTTCACAGGGAAATGGTGTTTCACCACTAAGAAGTCTTTTATGATAAATGAGACAACCCTAGAGTGCAAATTTGTAATTACACTGATCCCACTTAAAAAGGGTTTTTTCCTAAATGAAGATCTCTTATGTGTCTGTAGATTAAATTTAAAGGCAGTTTTATAATTTTACATCCATTTTTGAAAAGAAGTCGATTACTTGTTAAATATCTGTCATGTTTATAATCTTAACAATTGAGATTGATGTTATTCTTTACATGTAGACATACCTATTAAATTGGAATAACTCTTTATAATGTAATAACTATCACATAATTTTGATCTTAAATAAGATTTCTTTAAATTCAATTCCATTTCCATGTACATTGTAAACCTATGTTATTAAAACATTATGCAGGACTGCTCTTACTTGAATAGTGACATAAGAATTTTTGTACAATTGTTAAATTTGTTATTGAAGCATTTTTGCTTATCAATTTTATATATTATGTATTAAACAAAATTTATGTAGTCAAGTGAATATAGACATTTATCCAATGGTACCAATTAAATTAGTACACTTTAATTTCTATAAATTTTAATATTTTTATTATTATGGTAGTATATTGAAATTCATCAAATAAAAACAAGCCTCATTAAAATCATTTATACCATTGTCCACAAATTGGCATTATATTGCAATAGACATCATCACAAAACACTGTTTCACATTATCACATTTCCTATACTAGCACATTAATTGTTGATAAACAGAGCAAAACTTTCCATAAAGTATTGCCACCTGTGCTAAACAGAGTAATTAATGGATGCCAGAAGGCTTGTGCATAAAATCCCTATCTAATGCCTACTCATCCAATATCCCCAGACTAGTTTCTGGCTTGTGGCCTTCATCAGTGAGGAGCTTTGGATCTGAGAGCACTGCATCTAGATCTTAGGATCTAATGCAACCCTCTAGCAAACACCTTTTATCTCTACTTAACTACAAAACTATGAGAATAAAATTGAAAACAAAAAAAATATTTTCAATCTAAGCTCAATAGCTTATATAGTCATATGGGTCTGAACTCAGTTCAGCACCCATACATTTTGGTGTCTTTGGCTCTTTTACAACAATAGCCACCACTATCCTATTAGGCAGGATTGGTGTTAAACCATTAAGCATCACATGATCACATTTCCTATACTAGCACATTAATTGTTGATAAACAGAGCAAAACTCTCCATAAAGTATTGCCACCTGTGCTAAACATATGACTATATAAGCTATTGAGCTTAGATTGAAAATATTTTTTGTGTTTTCAATTTTATTCTCATAGTTTTGTAGTTAAGTAGAGATAAAAGGTGGTTGCTAGAGGGTTGCATTAGATCCTAAGATCTAGATGCAGTGCTCTCAGATCCAAAGCTCCTCACTGATGAAGGCCACAAGCCAGAAACTAGTCTGGGGATATTGGATGAGTAGGCATTAGATAGGGATTTTATGCATAAGCCTTCTGGCATCCATTAATTACTCTGTTTAGCACAGGTGGCAATACTTTATGGAGAGTTTTGCTCTGTTTAAAACACTGTTTATTAGTGGATTATTTTCATTGTCTTTAACCATTCAGTTTATAATTTCATAAAATAAGTAGATTTAAATTAAAGCAAGTTATTGATAATCAGAAATTAGATTAAATTAAAATGGAATTAAATATGGAACTTATAACTTGTGATGAATCTGCATTTATTCTTCCTGTTTCCAAAGGAAATATTCTTGAATTTGTTACCATTAATAGTTCTGAGTTACCTTTAATTATTACAGAAGATGGAGAACAAAATTTCTTCAGTGTTTTTGGATTGAATTTTTTTTACTATATTTATTTTTCTCTTAGCTCTATAGTTTAATTTCAAATATATATATACATTTAACTGTAAATCTGGTTATGATCATGGCATTATATAGTATTTATTTTAAAGATCGGATTTCATTTTTTCGAGCAGGTTCTTTCAAAATATTTTGACTTCCCAGACAGGCTTTATACCCACAGACATCTTGGATGATTTATATGGTAGGCTAACATTTTCTGGTAAGAATGGTCACAACTGGCATTTAAAAAGGAAATCTATTTTTGAGTAATTTCCATCTTTTTATATTATAATTTAACTGCTTATTCATTAGAAATTATTAATATAATTTTATCCATAATCAAAACCCTTCACAACTAATTGAAAACCTAACTTTCTACCAAGATGATCTTAATAATGATCTGGCAGAAAGTTTGTTCAGCGAATGACTTATCAAATGAATCAACCAAAAATAGAAAGAAAAAAAAATGAAAATAAAGCTTTTTTCATGACAGAATTGAATTAAACAGATAACAAAAATACCTTAGATTTTGTTTTTTTTTTTTACTTTTTTAATTAAGATGATCTTTCAAGGCAATTCAAAAATTCTATAATAAGAATAAAATTGATGTTAACTCTGTACTAAATAGAAAATATCAATTAATTATTACATCAAACAACTTACAAAACATCCCATTTTAGTAACAGTATTTTATTGAAAATGACAATCACAGCCTTAAGCTCACTGGAGATTAGAATTTATGATATAATTAGTAACTGATATACCAAATACCTACTATCAGTTGTTTTTTTTTGCACTCCACATTACACCTATGTATGTATATATGTACTATTTTAAAACTATTAAAAAGTCTAGATCTTTTATTCGATTAAGTAAAGTTGAGAATTATTTTAGATTTTAGACTAACGATGATAACTTTTCTTCTATTTGATGGTCAACATTCACCAATTAAAACTTTATAACAATCCAAAATCTTTTATTTGTGAAAGATCATTATAATTTGCGAGTCACTATAAAAAAAGTGGATTTTACTTCCTTTTAAGTTTAAAGATAAATTTAGAAATGTTTTTAGCAAAAAAATGTAAGATTCCGAATAAATATATTTAAGGAAAATGCAATAATTTAAGCATACTATGTAATGAGATCAGGTTTTAATCAATTCTATACTAGTGAGTGTGAGAACGCTAATTTGGGCAATTTATACATATAAGTTGTTTTCACCTTGAGTAGTAGTTTGACTATTCATCATAAACAATGGAAAAATGTATAATACATACAGATTAGTCAATTGCCAGTGGTGAATATTATTTGTTTGTTGTTTTTTTTTACTTTCTAGCTAAGAATAGCTATCTATCTAACACCCAGTTACTGAACTATAATCAAATAGTTAGCTTGATTGTTCATATGTCAACTATCTAAAAATTCAATTTTTTTTTTATTTATAAAAAATATGTACTTTTCCTTAGTTAAGTATGATAATTATTTATTAATGTTAAGAAATCTGAAAAGTAATATATTTTAGCGAACAGTTGGGAAGGATAAAGCCATTATTCTTGAACATAGTCTTTAAGTCAATTTCTGGCAGATAAGATAAAATGAATGCTAAAGAGTTGAAAAAAAAATTGTGATATATTAATCACAAGATCTAGCTAATTACAGTTTAAGTACTAGTAAGATGAACAAATCATAAGTAGCTACCTAGATAAAATTTAATACTTAGAAGAGATTCAATATCAACTGAAAATCTGTGGAGAGAAAACACATCACATAATTTTCCAGAAATTGTATATTTTAGTATGGGACATTATCTATTTATTCATGAGGTTTTTAACTTTTAAGAATTTCTTTTTTAATTATTTTTTTTGATAGATGTCTTTTTTTATATACTATTTTAATGTCATCAGAATTGAAGTCAAATTTAAGGTTACAAATCTAATCACATAAGAATATTATACAAAGAAAGATATTATAGAAAGAGAAAAATTAAGGATGCAATTCCTATTAGTCACATTAAAGACTCTATAATAAGTAGACAATGTGCAATACAGAGATTTACAGTATTCGGAAATTACATAACATCTGTTGATATATGTTTCTCATTCACATAAGATTCAGTTAATAATGATTATAATTTAAATGATCAAAAGTATTAAGCTAAAATAATTACATATATTTTTAACAAGTAATTTGTTTAAATAGTGCATTAATAATAATGTGTGCTAATACAGAAAATAATTAATCCTTAAATAATAATGGTACCTTATACTAAAAATGCATTTCAGTTGAAAGGTTAGAATAAAACCACTATAAGAATTAATCATTTTTTTGTAAAGTATGTTATTACTAATGCACTATTTATTTTATATATGTATGTTTTTGTATATGTAATTATTATATTTAGATATATATTTTTGAGAATATTTAAAAAAAACTTTTAGTAATTTTTTTATATACTATAATAAAAAAAGGCTTCATGGTTATAATTATCATAAATAACAAGATAAGACTTGGTGAAGTCATGTAACTTTTATGAATGAAGTTAATATTTGTCAAGACAATAGTGAACATTATGATCAGTATATTTAATTATTTATTGCCTTTCAATTAATTGTGTGGCAAGAATTTTGAGACCTATATGCAAAATTTAAAAAAATAACTTTTTACTGTTTATAGCACATACTCTTAATTTAATGACTGTCAGTCAAAAAAATCTTAAAAATCTAAGATCCATATACAATACCTTGGCTTGCTTCATTATAGCTACACTCTACTTTTCATCTAAGTCATAACAAAAATATAGCATCTAGTATTAAAATTTTTTGAAAATAGTGGTCAGACAGTGTGATCATAATTAGTTTATTTTTGCAAAGAGTATTCTATACTCAAAATTCATTAAGATTATATTTTTAATATTGTTTGCATTTTCTTCATTTAAGATGCATTTTGTTATAATTGTATATAATTAATTATAATTTAATAAAATACAACAGAACATCTGAAAAACGTATTTGAAAATAATTTCATCTCCACATTTGGTCAGATAGATGCAAATATAAAATGGAGGATCAAAATCAGTGATATTGTCATGGATAGATAAGACGAAAATCAAGTAAATAAAAAATAGCTTGAAATATTTATCATTATATCGATTGTTTTCACTAAGTATTATAAATTATTAAAAAAAAAAAAAAGGTAACTGAAGGCAAAAAAAAAACTAAAAATGTAAATCAATTATTGTTGTAAAACTGAAAATATCAAAACTTAAGATGTTTATTTATAATTATATGATAAACTTGTCAAGCGTTGGTGGTCGAGAGGTCAGCATAGCTGCCTTACAAGCAGTTGTCCTGGGTTATGGGTTCACTTCCCGGCCGATGCTATGTCACATGAGCAAAAAAAATAAAAAATATATGATAAACTATTTTCACCATCTAGATGACTTGTTAAATGTTTTTAGAAAAAGTGAAGTTTTATTTATAATTTTAAAACTCATCCAGTATTTGGCAAATATCACTTAATTAATAACAATTGAATATATTTGAAAGATATAAATAAAGTTTGAATTTTTCTAAAGACATTTAAAAATTTATTTAGATAATAGAAATAGTCCAACATATAAATATAACTACAAGTAAAATGCCATCTCATAACTCTTCAGAAAATTATTAAAATCCTTATGTATTTAAAGAATTAAAATCCTTTATCACTAATGACTTTTGGTAAAAACTAAGCTAATTTATAAATATCATCAACAGATTATTACTGACAAAAGTATTCAAAGTATAAATCAAATATTTTCAAATTTTGTCTTTTGTCAATGCATTTTCCATTTTACCACAGCAAAAACATTCATCAGTGCAAAAACTCAGATCATCCATTTTTACTATGCATGTACTTCACAAATAGTGTTATGAGAGAGTGCTATAATGGAGCAATAACAAGTTACCAATATAAACATTGAGATTCAGATGCTAGATAATTAACTCACCCAATTATTGAGGCTGTTTACAAAATGCATGCATAGCAAGAAAGAATATTCTAATTTTCTACACTGCTGAAATGTTATGATGTGATGGGGATGAGATGAGGAATGTACTGATAAAATCAAACAACCTTGAAAATATAAATTAGATAGTATAAAGAAGGATTATATTTTATTATAAATAAGTGATAAATTATATTCAATACTTAAATAACAGTTGAAAGTCAGTATTCATCAAGTAGGAAAAAAGTCTAATAAAAAATCCCAATAATAATCTGGAAAAATGATATTGAAGAATAAAATTTATTTCAGGGATAAATATTGAACTAAAATTAAATGGGCCTGTTTAGATTATATACTTTATAAATAGTCAAATTAAAAAAAAAAGATAAAATACATTTTTAAATCAGATTGTTAATAACATAACACATACACACAAAAGTGTGAAAAGCACTCAGAAAATTTAAATAAAATTTACATGATATGTAGGACATCTACACTTATTAATTTTCACACGTGTGCTCTATATCATCTCTGCCCTGAGATTTATGATTCAACTTTTACAAATAATAAGGTGATTTAAATATATGGTTGTTAAATAAGAACATGCTCCATTTTTAGTTCTGTCACTGAATGTTAGTTTACTTAAACTCTTCAAAGTTTATTTTACTAAAAATAAAGAGGCTTTTTTTAAATAAAAATAAAGAAAAATTTCAAATTGTATTTTTTTATTATATGTTATAAAATATATGTAAAGTCCTTCATGACTATCTAATTCAAATAAAGTATGTATGTTTATTAAACTTTGAAAAAAAAAAACAACTTTATAATATTTTTTTCCAAAAAGTTAAATATTTAATATGAAGGAATTTTGTTTTATGACAACTTTATCTCTGTAATTAGCAGATGAGCTGATCAGTACTAAGATTACAGAGTTGATAGTTTATTTCTTTTGTAAAAAAAAAAAAAAGTGAGATTAGCTAAAAATCAAAAATGAAGATAAATAAACTTTTTGTTAGTTTGGTTGTGTGGATCTGGTCACATGTTCAGATATTGTTGGCTATAAAATGCGTGTGTCTTCACTGTTTTCTCTTTCTGCTGGAAGATGACTTGGAGGGAAAATAGCAAACATATCACTAAAAAAAGATTCAATCAGTGCGTAAATTGTTTTTGATTACCAAGTCTAATATACAAGCTCACATGTAGTATAAAAGGATAAAAATAATTTCTATAAAAGAAGAGTTAATATGAACAGGTAAAATCCAATTTTTATAAATACTGATCACATTTGTTCACCAGAGATGTCTTATCAATTGCTTAGAATGTTTTTGCCTGCTAAATGTGTTATATAAATAGTCAGCTCAGAAAAGAGAGAATAAAATTCAAGTAAAAAAAGTAACGTCATAACCAATGTTTTCTAAAAAAAACTAATCCAGCAAACAAATATAGAATTATTGTAATTTATGTGTGTGTTATGGAAAAAACAGTAGTAAACTAGGAAGAGGGACAACCCCTTTTGTAGAAGCATCAATTACCAACTATAACCATGGAAGTAAACTTTAAAACAGAATTATGACAAGTATGCAAAGTGTTCTTGAATATGTATGTATGTGCACATATTAACATATTCACAATTCTAGAGGAAAGAAAAATGTACTTAGTTTGAATTATAAACTAAAGTGACTTTCGAAACTGAAGTGAAAATATTGCTATTATAATTTTTATTATGAATGTCTTAATGGTTTGTATTTAAAGTGATTTTAAATAGATTTTTGTTGTTGTTTGTGATTAAGTAGTTTAAATAATTATTGTTGGTTTTCATTTAATAAAGAAAATGTTCTTTCTTTCCAGAAGTTAAGTGGTGATATTGAAAATACTTTTGTAACTATTATTATTAAATTGTTAATTTTATTACAATCTTCATCTTTTTATTTCTGGAAGCTTGCCAAAATATTCCTAACATATATGTGCACATGTGTGATTTATATAAGTAATTATCTAGCAGAAAGATTAAAAGCTAGAGTTTGTGGGTAAATACCAGCCTAGAAGTTAAAAACCATAAAGGTCCAATTATCATGCACTAATGGAATATTATAGGAATAAAAAAATTGGCTGGTGCTCATTAATTTCAAATATTTTCTTACTGTGTGATCCATTGGCTAACTGCTGATAAAGTTATAATAGAAATACAATTAAGCTCAATAATATTTTACATAGTTGTAAAAGAGATTATTAATCCAATAAGTTGCACCTTCGGTCATCATAACTACATAGTATTTAAGGAGTGGGTAACAACCAAATACCTATGAGCCAACCAGTACAGATATGGTATACTTTATGTTAATGGTTAGTTGATAAATGATCAGTATAATATATATAATACAAATTTTAGAAACATTTAAAATATTAAAAAGCTGTTAAAAGTTTTTATCTTTTAGTTCTCTTTTAAAAATTTCTATACAATATTCTCCAATAATATATTAACAAAATAGAAAATAATAACATATATACTCTCCTCTATTTTCATGATTTCAAGTCATCAGAAGAGTTTACATAAAATACATGATAAAATGAGTAAGTACAAAAAATAAAAGTCTGAGATTTTAAATTAAACAAAGATGAAAATTAATGAGTATAATTTAGTAAAACTGAGTTGATAGAGCTAATAGTTAGAATTAATATTTTTCACTTGTTTATGGTATCTTCAGTCTTGCACCGAATTTGTATTGAATTACATTTTTCTTTTTGACAATTTTAATAAGAAGTGTTACCTTTTTATTATATTTACTTTAAGTTTAGTTGGGCTAATTCATATGTTTTATTTATTTTATTTTTCTTTACATGTTATGTTTAGGTAAAAATATTTCATTACTAATATCTATATTATCATCAGCAATAAAAAATAAAAATATTGAAAGTTAATCATATTCTTACCAATAGTGATAACATACTTCAAAGTCTTGTAAGAAAATAAGGAAAAGCTATTTAGTGTATTATTAAATTTTTTTATGAATGGGCAGAATGACATTTATGTTGTTGTACTGAGTTGATTATTAACTTGGATTGCATATAGTAGTAACATTAGTAGTAGTAATAGTAGTAGCAGTGGTGGTGGCGGTGACAATGGTGGTAAATTTATTTTTAATAGTTATATTTTTTAAATGTCAAATTCTTTCATATTTTTAAACATTGTTCATTACATAATTTAGCACTCATCTTGTTTTATTTTTCTCTACTTTGCACTTTTATTATTATTCATTTTTATGAAGATCATTTTTTAACAGAAGGGTATAATTTCTATATATATTAAAAGGATTTTATAAGAAGATATAAAAAATGTTAGAAGTAAAATAATAAAAAATGATGAACTGAAAGCCATTATTATCAACAAAATTATCATCAACAGCAGCCATTTGCAAACTAGTATGGTCATTTTTAAAAAGTTTAAAAAATCTACTTCTAGAGATGAGTTTTGAAATTTCTATGTAAATTAAAGTGTTATATATTTTACATGCTGTTTTTTAATGTCTGCAGCAACTTTTCTTTTTGAAATATTTTAACATAATATTTAAATGCACTTGTCAATATATTTATTTAATTCTATATCTTTTCAATGAAAACAATAAATATTGCAATTTTAAGAAATATCTTTGAGATAATCCCATAACATAAATCTTGTCTACCTATTCTACAAAAATTATGCTCAAGGCCACCATAAAACATGTTTTTAGGAAATTTTGCATTGTTAATTTGTTTCACATGTCCAGTGTTTCTTCAACACTTACATTAATTTCATAATTTTACTTAAGACATAATCCTATTACTTTACACATTCTTTACAAAAATGGATTTCAATTAAATTTTATTTTGTTTCCAATACATTTTTATCATCAAAAGCAGAATCAAGAAAACTATTGTTCTGATTATATATTTTTGTTTAATACTTTTTCTTTATTTGCAAAGTTTAAATATTATTTTTAAAATGAATATATTTTTAATTTTATATTTCCAAGAAATAATTTTAAAATTGAGAATAAAGTTTATTCATTAAAATAAAAAGATGGTTATGTAACCCAAACAGCTGTTAGGAGATGTCAAAAATTTTAGCAGTGAAATTGTTATTATACTTTTTTGTATTAACATGTAACACAATAGTTACAATTAAAATCTCAACTGTTAAACACCTTTAAATGACAAATTTACTAAAATATTAAATTTCCATTGAAAGCTTTTATTGACAATGACTTAAATCGATTTTGACCATTGAAATCTTATATTGCAGATTACAGCATCAGCAGTGGTTTTCAGGGATCCTACAATTTAACATTAAAGTTAAAAAAATTATATAAACACCTGCAAAAATGTCAACATTAAAGTTTAATGGCAATAAAAATAAAATAAAATTGTCAAAAATAGAATTGAATTAACATTTAAATATAATACCAGTTCATTAATGTTATATTTTCTAATATTAAACTTATGACAAACGCATCTTATATATTATAACAGAATGGTTTTTAATCCACATTCAATGAAATATCATCTTTAATCTTATATCTAGTCTACTTTTTTTACATAATAAAAAAATAAATAAAATTATCATTATTAATAGACACCCCCCCCCCCATCATCCTGCCAAGATTGCCAGTTTTCAAGAAACCTGCCATATAACCTTTTCTGTTTTTTATTAATAATTTTGGTTTTAAAATAAATATGTGACAAAGTATTAGATCAGCGATACTCAACCTGTGGCCCAGCAATAGATTGATGGTCAACAGATGTGACAACCCTCTTCTTAATTAATGAATAACCATGTGCGATTGATATTTTTTATTGACGCACTAATAATGTTATGTTTTTTTTTAATTTCACAGATCTGAAGAACCTGCCAAGTCTGTGCCAGAAATGCCTGAGTATCTTCATATATGATTTGTACTCGCTCTCAACCCACTATCTTTAGCATTATTTTGCTGATTTTAGCACCTTCAGTATTTTTTTTTTTGCAAGGAAAAAAATCAGTAAATATTTAAATTTAATGGTATAATAATGACATAAATCCATCTTTTCAAGCTTCTGATTAATTGTTTTTTTCTCCGCAAGGGAACGCCAATCCATGATTTCGACAGTTGTATTTCTACATTTTGAATTCGAAAACGAAAACATAATTTACTAAGCTTTTTTTTTTTTTATCCCACTTGTTTGTTTCTCAGATTTTAGTCAAAAAATTTACTTTTATACTAAAACATATTGATAAGGAATTCAATGAATTATTTTTGGAATTTATAATTGGATGGTAAGCATTTATTATAATTTGACAGTGTTAGATTATTATCATCAATTATAAATAGAAATTTATTTTTTTAAAACCTTTCTGTAATCAGACAAATTATAAATTTCCATTTTAGATACTAAACTAAAACAAATATAATTTTAAAAAGACAAATATATTTACTGTAGATTGTATAATTGACCAATCAGAAGTTTGAAACTTTAATTCAATCGATAGTCTGTGTTTTTGAAAGCAAAGTGAAACATTTTAGTTTTATATGTAAATTAGTATACACATAGACACGTAGTATTTTATATCAAACTATAATTTAAACATCATAATGATGTCTTCAAGCAACAAACGAAAATTATCAGATGAAGATAGAATGTTGAAGAGGAATATTTTGTTGTATTGAATAACAAAGGTTCAGTAACGTGTTTGTTTGGTTTGTCGAGAAAGTATCACATTAAAAAAATATAACATTGATCATCATTACACCATGAAACGTAAATTGTTTAATGACAGTTTTGTTCATGAGTCTTTAATAAGAAGTGAAAAATTAGCTTCAAGAAATCATTGCAACAACAACAAAATGTTATGACAGTGGCAATCTCACAAGAAGCAGTGGTGACATGAGCATTGTATGAAATTTGTTATATATTTGTCAAAAATATGAAACCATTTACGGATGCTGAAGTTGTGAAAGAATGTTTTCTAAATGCTTCAAATATATTATTAGATAAATTTAATAATAAAAGTCAAATATTATTACAAATTAAGAAATTGCAATTGTCAGATTCCAACTGCATTAGACATATTGAAGATATTGCAAAACATATTTTTGATTATATAATAGAAGATTTGAAAAACTGCAAATATTTTAGTTTGGCTGTTGATTCTAGTACTGACATTTCAGCAACATCACAATGTGCTATTTTTGTCAGATACTGTATGGAACAGAATTCAATTTGTGAACATTTTTTGAAATTTCTTTCTATGAAGAATCAAACTAGAGGTAGTGATTTTCTCAATAGTATTTGTACTTTTCTGGAGAAGAAAAATATTGAAATAAAAAAATTGGTTTCTGTGTGCACTGATGGATGTCCTTCAATGATTGGATCTGAAAAGGGATTTGTTTCCCTATTAAAAAAGAAATATAATCTAACAAATCTTTTATCATTTCATTGTTTAATTCACCAAGAAAACTTGGGGGTACATATATCCATTAAAGAAGTAGATGCTGTAATGAAAACCATCATAAACATTGTGAATTATATTTGAGCCCGAGAATTAAACCACAGAAAATTTAAAAATCTTTTGGAAAAAATAAATAGTAATTATGGTGATGTACTTTTGCATACTTTGGTGTGATGGTTAAGCAGAGGTAAGGTTTTGAATTGCTTTTTTTTCATTAAGTCATGAAATTATTTCATTTTTACAAGAAATCAATAAAACTTATAATGAGCTTGACAGTGATGGATGGTGGTGTCTTTTAGCTTTTTTATGTGACATCACAGAAAAACTTTGTGATCTTAATATTAGTTTGCAAGGTGAAAATAAAATTATTTTACAAATGACAAATAAAGTATTTGCTTTTGAAGAAAAACTAAATATTTATTACCAAGATATACAAAAACAAATACTACATCATTTTCCAACATTGACAAATACTAAGGAAGATGGTATTGACATTTCTTCAAAAACCTATGTAATTATTTTAAACTATTTAGATACCTTAATGAAAGAATTTAAAAGTAGATTTCAAGATTTAAGAAATATTAAGAATTGTCTTTTGCTTATAGAAAACCCCTGGCACTTAAAAATAGCAACTATTACACAATTAGCTGCATTTGGACATGATTATGTTAAGCTATTTAATGAATTTGTTGAATTTAAAAATGACACAAATTTGGAAGCCATTTTTAAAGAGAAAAGGGAGGAAAAGGAGTATATGGATTTTGGAAATTAGTGCCTGAAAAATATAAAACTGTCAAAAAGTGTGCACAAATGTTGCTCACATTGTTTGCATCAATATATCTTTGTGAATCACTTTATTCGAAAATGAAATATGTGAAGAATGTGCATAGAAACAGACTTACTGATTTACACCTTGATGATATATTAAGAGTAGCATGTAGCACATATAAACCAGATTTATCTAAAATTGTTAAAAGTTTATCTCAATATCAAAAATTACACTGATATTTAAATAAATGTTTATATCAAATAAAAATGTTTGCGTTTTATTAATATGTTAATTCTAAGATATAGCAAAGTGATCCACAAACTGGGGCATGCATGAATTGAGAAGTCAGACATTTTTTTACGGGACTCCAATTGGTTGTCACGGCCTGCTTGATGTAGCACACAAATATATGTGGCCCAGGAAAGAAAAAGGTTGAGTATCCCTGATGTAGAGAAAGGAAAATATAAAAAACAACAATCTATCTAAATCCCTATAGAAGAAAGATATCAGTGTCATGATTGATGAGACATTTCCAAAAACTGTTAATTGGTCTCAGCTGTTTACAGTAGTTATTCTAAAAGAAGAAAACATAACTAACAGATGATTCAATTTTTTAAAAAATAAAAAAAACTATGACATATAAACAAGATTTCTTTCTGCAATCTTATGGGGAATCAAGTTTGAAGATAAAAATGTGAACTTTTGAAATTATACAAAACTTTTAATGATAAAAAGAGAAATATAAAAAGAAAGGTCAAATTGGTTGTCATTAATATTTTTTTTGCATATGTTCTGATTTTTTTTAGCATTCTCCATTGAAAACTTAGAATGTTATATGATACAGTATTTATATCACACACATATTTGTTTAATAGTGTGAATGAGTTGAATTTAAATATGCACCAAAATTTTTTATTGATAAAGGCTACTTAAATTATTGAAGTATTATTGTTAATATAGATTTTTTATTGACTTGTGATAATTTATTTAATTGTTTAAAGTATGTCTTTAAAGGTGAATTAATCTTGTAGTGATTTTCTTGATTTATAATGTTAAATGTGAGGTTCTCTAGACTTAAGGGAAGTCATTTTAAGTATATATTTAAACATCAGTGGCCATAGTGGATCCCTTTTGAATGTAAATGAAGTCAAGATGATCTATGAGTTCAGATAGTTCTGTTGTATTTAGATATTTTGCCACTTGATAAAAGGATCTGTCATTATGTATATTTATGTTTTAGTTATTTTGTAAGAATAGTGTTGGTGAAGAATAGATGTACTTTAACTTAAGGAGGATTTTATATATTTGGAAATGTAATAATTGTTCACCAGAGAAAACATATTTAGATATTTAATTATTAATCTTATTATATTATCTATTTACATAATATAGATGGCCATTGTTTATAATTTATTTTGGCCAAGAATATGAGGGAATACCTCAAAAGTACTAGGCTTAAATTAATTTGATTTAATTGTTTTTGGTTACTACTTACAGCTTCTTCTTCAGCAGGTAAATCACTTTTATATGCTAATATAATAATAAATAATGTTTATTCTCCAAATTTGATATTCCTAAATTATTTTAGAACTATTTATAATGGAATTGCTATTTATTATTATTGTCATTCTCTTATCGATATAAATAAAATATTAATTTATTTATTCATCAAAAATTGACTTTGTATATTTTTATTTAAGATTACATCACTTATCAAAGGATCTTGGGCCACAAATTATAATAGCTAATTCATATATTTAATTTACCCCGAGATACTTAAATTAAGACTTAATATACTTCAAATTCTATTTTTATATACTTTATTTCAATTTTGAGAAGAGATTAATTGATTAAAACATTGGATTATTTATTTATTAAATGTAATTTGGATTCAATAAAATGATTCTTTGATTCTTGATTACTTTTATCTGATAGTAACACTCATTAATTTATATAATAATATTTGATATAATAATAATATTTGATGCCTTAGTATTCATTTTTTTAAAAACTAATACTAATTCATGGAGTATTGTCAAACAGATTTTCCATTTTCTTACCATTATAATTTTGATGTCAAATGTGTTGGGCTTGATAAATCTATCAGCAATATCATAATTTTATTTGTTTATATTTTGTGTGACCCAATAAGTAATTTACATAATCTCATATCAATTTTGTAGCAGAGTTATATTTTATTATACACTTGATGATTGTTCTTGGAAATGCTTTCGATAAGGTATAAGTAGTAGATTTTTAATCACAAAGAAATTTAGTTCCCAGAGATAGATAGAAGTCAATAAGGATAGATAGAGTTGTTTATTTTTTTGTGCATTTTCATTGTGAATGTATTCTTGTTAGATGATTTTCTTAGATAACCGCAAGAGATATAAGGAATTTAGGAGAACTCTATATTAGATAAATCCTTTTGCAGTATTTAAAATGTAAGATTATTTGTTTATTTAAGTCTTTAGTTAAACTAACCTTATTATTAAGTAGTATTATAGCTGATACTAATCAAGATATGTTGGGCAAGTCTAGCATTAGTGGAGATCATGAAAATGTTGTTAAAAGTCAAATTAAATACTAATTCAAAAAATATAGAGGCTCTTGAAACTAAGATGAATATTAATTCAAAGGTATTATAGAATCTCAAAACTAATATGGATGTTATGTCAAAGAAGCCACTTTAAATACTAATTCTAAAAATTTAAAAGCTAAGGTGCTAAAGATTTGCAGACTGAATTTGATGTTCAGGTGAATATTATTTCTAAGGAACTGAAAAAATCCATAATAGAGACTCTTGTGCTAAGAGAAGAAGCCAAGATTGAAAATATTGCATTAAAAGCTATAATTGAAGAATCTAAGAAAGAAATTAGCCTTGATGTCCAATGGTTATGTATAAAATGAGAAGAGTCATGAATGTCAAAGTTTTCAAAGATAAGTAGCTAAAGATAATCAAATTTTATGTGATGAGTTTTAAATTTTTAAAATTGAGGTGGAATGTTTTCTTCAAGTCCTTCACTTATAAATAAGAAGTGAAATGGAAAATATAATTGAAATAAAAAAGAAAGATATTATTAGAAAAAAACCAGGAATATTGTCAGCATATAATTAAGGAAACCGAGAATACAAAGAGGTTCAGAAGTTGATTCAAAATATTAATAGTACAACATCTTGCTGCTTCCATAAAATAGATACTAAGTTGAAGAAACATAATCTATAGATTGTTGAAGTTAATGAAGATAAAATTTTAGAGGATGAGTGAAAGCTTTTTTTTATGAAGGGAAAGATGAAAAAATGATAAAACTGATAGAGATTGACATTAGAAGTAGAATACTAGGGATTGATTCAAATGAGAGGAATTTATTGAGTAGGTGTAAAACTAGAGGTCTGATATTAATGCACAAGAAAATTTAAGAATTAAGATCAGATGTAAGTGGTAAAGATAAGCACATTATAGCTGTAGAACAAAAGATGAATGGTATTAAATTAGAAACTGACCTGATTAAAAATAATTACAGTGAAGAAATAAAAAAAAATTATCCTAAAAATAAGAATGTTTCTATGAATAAAGAAAGGAACATGATTTCTGTTAATCATTTTGAGAAAACCCCTAATAGTAACATTTCCCCAGTAATTGAGCAGAATAATTCATATAAAATAGTTAGTGGAAGTAGCAACCAATTGAACATTAATACTTCCCAATTTATAAGCATCAAATATAGCAAGAAAAGACAGCTCATAAAACAAAATGGAATGGTAAATAACTTTTAACTATTCTAATAACAACAATAAAAATAAACTTTAAATTTTATGAGGTATTAATAAATTTTTAATATAGTAAATATAATAATCTACAAACTATCTTTTATTTAATGACCATGGACAATATAAACAAGATCAGTGAATGATGTATTTAATGATTTAGATAAACAGGTTATTCCAAAACTGAATATTTAATGTTTAAAACATTATTTGAAGATAATACACATACTTAAGATCAACAGTGTTTTGATCAATAAGCAATAAAACTTTATATACTTTAAATATAAGAGTTTAACAAAATTTTATAATAAAATCTATAATATTAACTGATGATGATATTTATGAGAACAATAAAAAGAATATGTTGATAGCAATAACAATAACAATATGGATAATGTTTAGCAATAAGGCCACAGACAACTAGATAAATTTTCAAAAACAAAATTTATTTACATTATTTACAAGTTTGTGAAATACTAATACCAACAAAGAAACTTACACAATCTTGGACAATTGTGAACAGAAATTACATAGAACAAGGTTTAATTACATGATTATATTACTAAGAGAAGAAGATCTCTTAGGATTTATTTACCATTTTAATAGATTATCTTTTAATTAATTATTATTCAAGTCTATTACTTACATTGAGTTTATTTTAATTTATTACACATTTTATATTTTACTTATTTCTTAAACATGATTTTAAGAACTTACTTCAAATAGACACAGGCAATATATTTCCAACATTCCTTTCCATTAGTTAATAAGCTATCAATATTATATTGTACAAGATTATACAATGAATATACTTAAGATATAATAATTTATGCTACCATATGTTACTAAAAACTATTGGCTTCTTATTTTAATCCATTTATTTAGGCTATTAGGTGACCAACACTGCTTTAAGAATCAAGACTATTATTATTCTACTTTTCAATTATTAGTTTTATCTTGTAGGACTCTTTAACATTAAGGAAAAATCTCAGCATTTTAAACAAATTGGGCATGAACAATAAATAACATAGATTAATTAATAGTATAGATGGAATCATCTCAAATGGAAAGACACTAAGTAACAATCTACTATATAAAATAACTTTTAACTAATATTATCTCTTATCATTGTTTTGTTCAATTCTAAGTGAAATCTACATTTTCAAATACCATATCTCAGAAATGATTCGGTTGTTATCGATACTAAACTATTAAAACTTAGGAATATGAAACATAATAAAACATATGATATATCCAAAGATATAATAGGGTTGAGCTAAAGCAAAAAGAACAAACTAACAATCTAGATCATGATCATTGTGTGACTTCAAATGATCTGAAATCCTGGTGTCGCTTCTGGAGCACTGTGAGGGATATGAAAAGGGAAGGGGCGGTTAATCCCTTATTTAATAAATATACCAATACATGGTCTGAAATCCTGATGTCACTTTTGGATTACCTTTAAGGATATGAGAAAAAGAAAGGAGCAGTCAGTTCCTTATTTAAATAACTATACCAATACACTACAAAAGTATGGTACTTAATCTGTTCAATGTTTTATGGGTATCATTCATGATTCACCTATAATGATCATTTATATCATCACTCAGTGTAAGAAAATAAATACACCTGACATGATGCAACATGGATCTACCACATATTACAAATATTGTATGCATATCATTATAATTATTCAGCATGATAACAATCAAATCTCCTACTAATATTATTTGCCATGAATATGTAAAGACACAAAGCAAAACAGACTATATTACTATTTAATGCATAAAAATTATAACTATCATTATCAATTTGAGAATGACCCATAACTGTAGCTGTTATTAGCTATTAATTAGATAGATATTACATATAAAATATCATATTTAATGCACTTAAATTAATTAGAATTGGATATTATCCATTTATTATTATTCAGCAATTGTAGCTTTTATCAACTAGAAAGAAAAATATTAAGAATAAATTGTAATAATTTATTGCAGAAATTTTAACTTTCTTACCTGTGTTCATATTTTAAATATGAACAAAATTTATAATAAATAAGATTACTTTACTTTTGTATATATATTTGATCAAATTTACAGTTATCACGAGTTTCATTTTCTACACAAACCAGTTTTTATATCTGATAATAATGTACTCAATATTACAAGACAATACATATAATAATAATAATAATAATAATAATAATAATAATAATAATAATAATAATAATAATAATAATAATAATAATAATAATAATAATAATAATAATAATAATAATAATAATAATAATAATAATAATAATAATAATAATAATAATAATAATAATAATAATAATAATAATAATAATAATAATAATAATAATAATAATAATAATAATAATAATAATAATAATAATAATAATAATAATAATAATAATAATAATAATAATAATAATAATAATAATAATAATAATAATAATAATAATAATAATAATAATAATAATAATAATAATAATAATAATAATAATAATAATAATAATAATAATAATAATAATAATAATAATAATAATAATAATAATAATAATAATAATAATAATAATAATAATAATAATAATAATAATAATAATAATAATAATAATAATAATAATAATAATAATAATAATAATAATAATAATAATAATAATAATAATACCCGCAGCAAATCTCTGCTGAGGTAAGAAGCAATCCTTAAGTTCTCCGATGTAAGTATTTATTTTTTACTTTTGTTCCAACTTGTTATTCGCAAAACAAACATAATACAGGAAAAATCGAATTATATAATAGATTAATAGTGTTTTTTGAAAAATATCGGTGTGTTTTAATATCTTTTTTTTAAAAAATAAAAAAATACTGACTTGAGTCAGAATAAATCATGGCTACTGCCCAATCAAGCGTGAGCGAATTAAGCACCAATACGAAATTAACAACATCGTTAGTTTCAACATCGCCTATTTCGTATGCAAAAGTACTTAAAAGTAATAGCAATACTACAGCACCAACTCAAATACCGCGCTTCCGTAGAACAAACACAAATGATATAAAAAATCTTGATCTAAACACTAGAGAGGAAAATCAACCCCCAGCCGCAATCTGGACAAAAGAAACGCTTGAAAATGTGACGGACCGTTTCAGTAATACGGTGCCTCGTACGTTATTTGAAACATTTCGCAGGTTTTTTTCACCAACTTCGTTAGTACTCGCAGTAACCGATAATCAATGCTCATTATATCGTTTCCCAAAAGCTTTATTATATGAAGCAATCACGCAAAATGCACTATGGGAAACAATCTCTTGTATCGCGGATCACCCAAATACTCGATATATAACCATTGATTTTTATACTCAGCAGCAAAAAGAACGTTTTCAATCCACTATTTTAGCACTTGATAATTACGCACTCGTAATTATAGATGAAAACCGGAAAAATATAATTACTGGAGTGCTTAAAAATACTTATCTTAAATACAACGTACAAGATTTTCAAAAAATGATAAACCCGTTTGGAAAAGTAATTGCCCTACAGCCTATATATTTAAAAGACACACCTATACCGATATGTAGTAATCGTTTTGAATTTAAAATAAAACTACATAAAAACGTAGACGCCTCAACGATTCCAACACAGATTACAGATCAAGAAGCGACACTCTCTCTTCACATAAGAGGTCTAAAGCCACTTTGTTTTGGCTGTGGACAGAGAGGACACCTAGCAACTCAGTGCGATAACACAAAAAGCAATCACTGTGAACAAACTAAAATCCTCTCCCCAGAACAACCCAGTGATGAAAATAAAATTTATAATAACACTACATCCATTGGCAACCAAATAATAGAAACCGGAAAAAAACAGGATCAAACACCCACAAACAAAAATAATAATGGATCAGAATTGCCTATCCAAAAGACCAACCAAAAAAATAATAACACAAAAACTAACACAGAAATCCAAGATTCAAACGAAAATAATTCTCAAGAAACCACAACACAAAATACAGCAATTACATCACAGGATCAGCATCTCAATAAAACAAAATGTGTACCAAGTAAAAATCAACAAACAGAAAGTAAACACACACAGTTATATAATGAAAATATAAATCCAGATAATATAAAGATACCAATAATAAAAAAAACTACAATTATAAACAAAACTGCATCAAACATAATGGATGCAATAGAAGCTCCTCTTCCACCTATTCAAGAAAATACACCAGAGGGAAAAAGAAAACCAGGTCGACCACCAAAGAACCATGAATCCAAAAAGGTAAAAAAAACAGACCAAAAGCACAACTCATCAGACATATACAATTTAGAAAATGATGAAATAGAAATGGATGTAAGCCAACAACAAATGGACACCTGTTCGGTTTCATCGCAAATTGCCTGTATAGAGTCTGAAGCAATATTAAATGAAAGAAAAACTGATAATAAACCCAACAATGTCTTAAATATGTATCAGCATCCATCTACTGCAATATAAACAAACATTTAGTATTAAAAATAAAATAAAAATCAATACCCTGTTAAAAAATTATTTAAAACATGAAGATAAAAATTGGATCACTCAACATTAGAGGCTTAAATGCCACCAAAAAACTTTTTGATCTCAAAAAATGGTTACATACAACACAACCACACATACTGGGGCTTTTGGAAACAAAAATATACAGCAGCTCTCAAATTGATCCATCAAAATATTTAGTCCGAACCAAGGTTTTTGTGCCTGCTCAAGGCAATCATCATCACCATCAGGTGGCACAGGCATAATTATTTCACACAACTGCCCTTTCGATTCTTTTAAAATTATATATATTGACTCTAATCTTATCATATTAACACTCCATCATAAAAATATCACACTTAACCTAGTATTTGTATATATACCACCAGGCCCTGTCATCATCTCCAGAATAATAGCAACAATAAATTCAATGCTTACAGCAACACCAAATCCCATAATACTCCTGGGAGATTTCAACATGACCTACCAAACTTTTGTCACCAAATGGATCCATCAAATAACAATCCCACTTATGAGTGCTGAGGGTTTTCTCCCAACAAACTCAATATCTTTTAATAACAATAGATATAAGTCACTTATTGATTTGTGTTTCTACTCACCAATGTTACATCATTATTTTAATCTTGAACTCTGTCCATCTATAATCTCAGATCATGCTGCTCAGTTCATCACCCTCGACCTAACAAAAATACAAAATACAACAATAGCCCTCCAAAAGACTATGCGAATACTTCTTCCAGCACAAACAACTGAATTCTTATATTCAGAAACATATATAATGCTCCAAAAACTTCAAAACATGTCACTCGATCCAGTACAAAAGTATATAGCATTCACCAATATACTTTCTTTCAACATCAATCATATTACCTGCAACTCAACACCCCCCACCAGATTATTAGCATTGGCAGATGAACTACATAAAAGAATAACCATTTCCAGACCAACTACAGATAATCAAACACAAATTAAAAAACTTACAGAAATGTACAACAATACATGCAATACACTAAAGCAATATGTAGCAATAAAAAAGAAAAAAATATGCCTTACACAACAACATACTTGGACCAGAGCATACATACGGTGGGCATTGGGATACCCATCCACAGTCAGAGTGCCTATGGCACTTGAAATAGATGGCTCTATAACAGCTGGACATAACATGATAAACCCAATATATCAACACTTTAAAAAAATACTGCAAAAACAGAGAGTGTACATACCAAATGAAGACATATTTGGAGACCCTGAAACAGATACACCAATAACAACAACTGACATGTGCTCTTTCAACTTGCAACAATAACAAACACATGTCACCCAGGACCACAAGGAATTCCCAAATTTGTGTTCAAACATCTTAGTCACTTCACAGCAAAATACCTGTGCAATCTAGCCAATTACATATCCCAAAAAATTTACAACATACAAAGTCTATACCCAATTGCAATGGTTCCATTTAACAAAAAACAAACAGCAATATCATCTTTATCTAATCTACGACCAATTTCAATGGGACCTTTAGGAATAAAAATTCTTGAAAGAGTGATAAAGGAAAAAATAGAACAACACATACTCCCTGTGTTATCATCAGCACAATATGCCAAAAAAGGATCATCCATTGGCCAGGGTGCCTTAATGTACAAAACAATTATCGAAGTAGTAAAAAAAAGAAAGAAATATGCACCAATTATAGTTCAACTAGACATTGAGGCAGCTTTTGACTCAGTGCCTATAGCCAAATTATTAGACGTGCTGAAAAAAACAACAACACCTCCATCCCTACTATATATAATAGCAAATCTGCTACTCAGCCGTGAAATTCACATCACATTGAATGGAAAAAAATCACCAGCCTTCAGACCGAGTCAATCCATCCCACAAGGATCCCCCCTAAGTGCCTTGCTCTTTACAATATATATAAATCCTCTATTAATAGAGATACAGAAAAAAATAAAAGGCATTCAAATTCCAAACACTGCTTTAAATATATCATGCATAGCCTATATGGATGATGTAACCGTTTTCCTCCCCTCTAAAAAGAACCTCCCCATATTACAAGAGATAATCAAGAATTATACCTCAAATTTTAATTTAAAAATTAACACAAATAAAACTGCAGCATGGTCAATATACACAGGCAAGCACTGTACAGAGATGTTTAATGGTAAACCATCTGCTTTCCTTGGTTTCCCATTCTACCTTGGAACCAATGGAATGAGGCAAAAAATTCAAAATAAATTAAAAATAGATGCTGAAAAAATCACAGCCTCACTTGAAAAGTCATACCTGTCAATATATGCAAAGGTAGCACTATTTAATCAACTTATAACTACAAAAATTACATACTATACACCTATAATCAAATTTGCAAAAACATTCATATCTAAAATCTCGTCAATCTGTAACAAACTAATATGGAAGAGAAAGACAGTGGCAATCTCTTTAAAAAATCTGAGCAGACCACCACATAGCAATGGACTTGGACTCCATACAATCAATGTTTTTTACACACAGAAATCAGTAAATCTAATAACAGCAACCATAAAAAGATTTCCAGACCTGGAGTGTGTAATCAGTATAATACCCACAGACAGACCACCCCCTTCATATGGATATCTATCCACACTGATTGAAGAACTCAAGCCAATATACAACAAAATATCACTCAATAATGACAACAAGTATACATACTGGGACATTTACAATATACTCCATCCAAACCAGACACCCAATCTACATCCATCAGTTCTTGGAATAGACAACAGGCAACTACTGCAACAATTCAGAAAATGGTCATTAGAACCAAAATTATTCGATTTTCTGCTTAAGCTTAATCTCAATGCTCTACCCACAACCCATTTCCTTAGATTTCGTAGATTCTATACCAATATAGACCCCATGTGCGGACTATGTCATAGAGAAGAAGAGACACAAGATCATTTTCTTCATTCCTGCAGTGCCCTAGAAACAATACGTCGCACAATGTTTACCACATACAGAAAGGCTATTATTTCAATAGATGAAATAATAAATACATTTAAAAAAGGCAATAACTCTGCTATTCGTGCAGCAACATACAGCCTTTATGCCTACTGGTGCACCAGATGCACTTTTGCACTTGCCAATAACCCTCGACGCCACCCAGCAACATATTCAATAAAACTAGAACTGTTAAGAAAAAGAGACAGCATCCTAGCTCAACCAGATATATTTGCAGCCACATGGTCACACTTGAAACAGAGATCCAGTCTATGAAATATAAAGACCAATAAGATAGATGATGACATTTTTCAACATCAGCATTTTTTCCAACTTTAAAAAAAAAAAATGCAAGCATAAACTGAACTAGATAGAAGACCAAATTTAAAAACAAGAAGAAAAAAGGATGCAGAAAAGATAAAGACTTATATACTGAAAGTTGTAATTTGTTTTTCATTTGTAAAAAAATCAATATATGACTCTGTAACTTTTTAGACTCAATAAAGTTTTGCTTTGAAACATAATAATAATAATAATAATAATAATAATAATAATAATAATAATAATAATAATAATAATAATAATAATAATAATAATAATAATAATAATAATAATAATAATAATAATAATAATAATAATAATAATAATAATAATAATAATAATAATAATAATAATAATAATAATAATAATAATAATAATAATAATAATAATAATAATAATAATAATAATAATAATAATAATAATAATAATAATAATAATAATAATAATAATAATAATAATAATAATAATAATAATAATAATAATAATAATAATAATAATAATAATAATAATAATAATAATAATAATAATAATAATAATAATAATAATAATAATAATAATAATAATAATAATAATAATAATAATAATAATAATAATAATAATAATAATAATAATAATAATAATAATAATAATAATAATAATAATAATAATAATAATAATAATAATAATAATAATAATAATAATAATAATAATAATAATAATAATAATAATAATAATAATAATAATAATAATAATAATAATAATAATAATAATAATAATAATAATAATAATAATAATAATAATAATAATAATAATAATAATAAAAAAAAAAGATCATTACATAAACCCTTTTTCACATTTCTTCTTGTGAATCAAAAAGAACAAAACCGTGATTACACCATTTGAAATCTGAAGCATTATATGATTGATGAATATTCTTTACCACATGAGTATATTTCATATTTATTAGTTTAAATTGTAATCTTAGTACATTGCTGGATCCATAAATAATTATAGTTTTCTTCTGTTAACTTTCAATGCTTTGTTATTCTGGAAATTAAAGAAGTTGAAGATAAACATTGCTTCTTATTTTTATCATATATGTGGATTTTGTATATTTTATTATTTAATGGAACTATTTACTAACTAGCATATTATAAATCTGATCCATAATGTGATTAACATGATAATTAATATATCAAAATTAAGTTGCCATATAATTCATTATTGGTGAAATTGTATAACTCAATTTAATTACATTCATATCGGCCTTTCAACCCAAATTGTGCAAACGCTTTTACGAGTGTTAAATAATAAATGAATACCCTCTGACCAAACAAGATATAGAATTTATGCAGGAATAAAAGGAATCCAAGGAATCCTCTTATTCCTACGACTCAAATATTTACAATTGTATACAGACGCTATAAAAATAAATGCTGATTTATAACTCAATTTAATAAACATGTCAATTCCACTTGCCATTGAAAGTTATAAGATAGCGTATTCAGTTTTGCTCTTAAGGCAATGCATATTTAATATTAAGAATCTTAATAAATATTTTGTGAACTTTCATAACTTAGTGTCTTCATTTATATTGTTAAATTAGGCAGGTATAGATCATTGCTGTGCTTTTATTTAATTACAATAGAACAATATTTTTGTTCAAATTTTACTTTCTCCATGTAATGAAAATTAATATAACATAATAAAATTGTGGCAGTTTAAGTTAGCTTTATATAGTATTTCATATTGAGTTAAAACATGTCACAAGTGTCTTATAAATTTAAACAGCAATAAGACATTAAATATCTCTTATCATAATCCTACTTCTTTTAAATTTATTTTTCAACTGAAAGTACAAAATAATTTTCTATTTTCCTTTCTTCTTGTTATTCTGAATAAATTATAATTCTGAGTTGGTTTAAATTTGAAGTCCATTTTGGCAGGCTTTTTCTCCAATATGTCTATTAGTTTTAAATGTGAACTTTTGTTAATTATCAATTGACAGTCATGATATGTTTCATGTGTATAGGTCAAATAGAGTTCCTACTCCATTACTTACAAGTTACTAATCTAATTCAATTCCATTTCGATTTAAATCCAGTTTTACTTTTTAATAAATTTCAACCTTCCTTTAATTTTCAGATTTTAATTCAATTCTTCCATTTTTTGTTTTCTAGTTCTTCCAGTTCTCCTCATTCTCCCTTATAAAAATCTATGTTGTCCTATATATTAACTTTTACCAGAGAGGATGACTAAAAATTAACAGACCAATTAAATTGTTGTATGTGCGTACATTAACATACAATTAATAATTCTCCATCTATAAACATAAATGATAACTAATCAAGCTGTTCAAAACTATTTTAAATTGCAATAAAAATATGCTTGATAATTAATTATAAAGATTAAGTTAGAATAGCTATAATTTTAAATCTTTTTGACAAATATTTAATAATAATAGAATACTAAATATTTACATACTTTTAATTTAATCATAGCAATAATAAATTATTATTTTGATACTATTTAAATTAATCCATCTGACAGGCTGCATATAAAAAGTCTCATACCCAATCTGGCAGAGGGCCTAGCATTCATCTTAAACAACCCAATTTTATATCACTTTCAGGAAATTTATTGACTAAATTTACATATTTTTATAACATAGTTTAGCAATCATGATAACACACCACTGATATAATACATGTATTTAATATATTTAATTATTATCATTTAAAATTTTATACAATTGACCATTTAAATAAGGCTTGACAAACATCAAGCTCAACTATTAAATTACAATATATATTATAAGGATTAATCAGCTCATCCTTATGATAATTACAATTTTAAAAAAAAGAGAGAGAAAAAAAAAAGGGAAGATTCATTTTTAACTAACTTGGCTTGCCTTTATTTTTAAAAGATAAACATCTTATAATCTCTTATACATATCTATTTTTAAATATATAAATATTTTGATACATTCTATAATTCATAAAACAAAGTTATACATCACATGACTCAATTTTATAAGTTTGTAAATAAAAAAATGAGCATTACTAATAGCTCTAACAAGCTTTATTGATAAATATTGCAAATGAAAGCATTTAAAAATCTCTATCTAGAAATTATCACCAATCCTCAGACTGGTTTTGTGCTTTGGAAATCCTCAGTGAGGTGCTAGGATATTTCAAACACTAGATCTAAAAATACCCCAACCCAAAGCTAGCATTTATATAAAAATTAACTATTAGGTTAAAAAGCTGAAATTTTCAGACACCTATATGTCTTCAAACCCAGCTATCTAACATAAATTGCTATGTGGGGCTGAGAAATCTTCAGCCAAATCATATATTAATAGCCTTAGCAGTATAACTTCAATTGACTCAATTTTATAAGCTTGTAAATAAAAAATAATGAGTGGTGCTAATAGCTCTGACAAGCTTTATTGATAAATGCCACAAGAGAAAGCATGAAACCAGTCTGAGGATTGGGGATAATTTCTAGATAGAGATTTTTAAATGCTATCATGCAGCATTTATCAATAAAGCTTGTTAGAGTTATTAGCACTGCTCATTATTTTTTACTTACAAGCTTATAAAATATGATGTATGACTTTGTTTCATTTACTATATATAGTTTTGCTTTTAAGTCTTAAGTGATGTTATATTGCTAAGAGCTATTAATATATGGTTTGGCTGAAGATTTTTCAGCCTCATATAGCTATTTAAATTAGATATCTGTGTTTGAAGACATATAGGTGTCTGAAAATTTCAGATTTTTTATTTAATAGTTAACTTTTATATAAATGCTGTTTTTGGGTTGGTATTTTTAGATCTAGTGTCTGAAATACTTTAGCATCTCACTGAGGATTGCCAAAGCATAAACCAGTCTGAGGATTGGAGATAATTTCTAGAGAGATTTTTAAATGCGTTTTCTTGTGACATTTATCAATAAAGTTTGTTAGAACAATTTATCAATGATTCATCAATAAGAAAATCAAGCAGTCCAGAGTTTCATCAAACTCTTGTTATCTATAAAATTCTATCAGGGAGAAAAACACTAATGTCAATGTATACATGAAGGAAGAATTATAATAAACCACCATCTGTTCAAATCCCTGGAGAAGGAAATGAATATCATAACTCCTAATGCATTTCTCAGAACTGTCGACTATCTCCACTACCTGCTTGCCCTAATTATTTCAAAAACAAACACCTCACTGCTGGAAGGTCTAACTTCAAGAAAAATGTGTGTGTTGATCAAGCAAGATTTTCTTAGCCATCTTAAGATCCAGTCTTCCAAATTTGAAAATAAAACATAGAATATTGTGATTATTTAATTGTTTAAAAAATAAAAATAATGAAGAGAAAATGAAGAAAGGTCAAACCGGTTTATAACTAATATTTAGATAGATATGTGTACATTTTTTTGTTGTTATTATGTGTTCTGATTTCTTTTAGTGTTCTCAATTTTAAAAAAGACTTGAAAGTATGAAATTTGATGTTTAAATTATATATATGATTTCTTATAACTAATATTTAGATAGCTTTGTACACATTTTTTTTTTTTGTATATGACAATATCCTGGATCTATACATTGATGATATAATGCTTTAATCACTGAAGAAATGTTTATAGAATCAAATGCCTTTTTATAATCTACAAATCCAAAACATAATGGCAACTCATATTCATTTGTTCTTTCTATAACTTCTCTCAATACCTGGATATGATCTACTGTACTAAAACCACTTTTAAATCCAGCTTGTTCTCTTGGTTGTTGGAAATCCAATGTTCTCTGTAGACGAGTTGTAATTATCTTAGTAAAATTTTTGTATAAAACTGATAAAAGACTGATAGGTCTGTAATTTCTAATATCTTCTTTATCAGCTTGTTCTCTTGGTTGTTGGAAATCCAATGTTCTCTGTAGACGAGTTGTAATTATCTTAGTAAAATTTTTGTATAAAACTGATAAAAGACTGATAGGTCTGTAATTTCTAATATCTTCTTTATCACCTTTTTAAAATATTAATATTAATACTGCATTCTTCCAATCATCTGGTACATCTTTATCATTTAGACATTTGGTATATATCTTTGCATAAAATTTTTTTTCTTTATCTGCTTCTTTTAATATATCAATTATAAATTCATCATTATCTGGAACCCCTCCTTTCTTATAGATATAATAGATATAGGAGGTACTTGTTCTTTTTTTTTTCCATATGTCACAGCATCAGCCGGGATGCGAACCCACAACCGTCTGCAACCAACTACTTGCTTGCAAGGCATCTGCGATGACCTCCCGACTAACAATGCTTGACAGGTACTTGTTCTTTATTACTATATAATTCTTGATAGAAGTGTTCTACCCATTTCATGATGTCATCTCTGTTTTTAGTAATAATTCCATTTTTTTTTTTATTGCAGATATAAATTTTCTGCCAATACCAAAATGTTGTTTTACACTTTTGAGACTTTTACTCTCTCTTAGAGCTTTCACAGTTTTACTTTCTTATATCATTTTCAATTCTTTTCCATACCATTTTACAAAATTTGAAATATTCAATTCTTTTTAATGCGTCATTTTTGTATATTTTCATATTCCTTCTTTTCTTCATAAATTCTCTAGTCTCAGTAGAAATTTTATTGGTCAATTGCTGTTTTTTTCTACTAGCTATCTTGGAGACCTTAAAGGAATTGAGTAGGGTAAATTCCTAATGTCCATTCCATATGTTCTTGTCATTGCAGTTGTTATTATTGATTATTCATATAGTATACAAGCATGCATGAGCTGCTCACCAACTTGCATTCACCAGCATAGTGAGTTTATTGGCTTTTTACTTCTGAGTTTAACATCAAGAAACATCATGATCTTTCTTCTCAGTTGCCTGATAAGGCAGAATGAATGTATGTGTAAATGATGAATATTTTTCCAATAGATATCACTTTCAAATGAAGGAAGATTGCAAGAATTAGAAGAAGAATTGTCTTATATTAAATGGGATATTATTTGACTTTGTGAAGTTAGAAGAAAAGGTGATGATACAATTGATTTAAAAAGTGGACATGTACTCTACTATAAAAGCACAAGTATTGGAAATACAAGTGGAGTAGGATTCATTATAAATAAAAAATGAAAAAATCATATTATGGAGATTGATGGTATATCAGACAGAGTGGCAAGATTAATTATACAACTTAATAGCAGATACCAAATGTCAATAATTCAGGTTTATGCCCCAACAAGTTCTCATAGTGATGAAGTAGTAGAAGATTTTTTTCAAAAGGCTTTTGATCAGAGTAAACAACATTTTAAAATTGTTATGGGAGACCTTAATGCTAGAATTGGTAACCAAATAAAAGATGAAAGTGCTGTAGGAAATTTTAGTTATGGTAATAGAAATGAAAAAGGACATAGACTTGTGGAGTTTGCAGAAAAAGTAAAACTTTAAATTATGTATCCAAATGAAAGCACAGCAGTATTGGATTATATTTTGACTAACAGTAAATATATATTTCAAGATTGCAATGTTCTTAATAAATTTAATACAGGAAATGATCATTGATTAGTAAGATGTAAGATATGTGTTAATGCAAAGCTAGAGAGACAAAAATTATTAAGAAAAACAATATTTACAGTTGATATTCCTAATTTGAAACATTCTAATGAATTTAAATTAGAACTTACAAATCAGTTTCCAGTATTAGTAGATTTTGAACATGATACAGATTTGAATGAAATTAATAAGAAAATAACTGATGCATGGCTATATTACAGAATATTTAAGAAAAGGTAAAAATATTGGAATAGTTTATTTAAAATATAATCCAGATTCAAGAAAATGCCACTTTGTATCTGAATTATATTTAGCTAGTATTTTGAGTCTCATTAATCTACTTGTGAAATTTAGTTTCAAAATTATAAATTCATAACTAAGAATTATTAGGCTGAAACTCATTTAATTTTTTTTTATCATTGAAAGTTTGGCTTACCCTGTTTGTACAGTGTATTAGATAAAAGTTAGCTTATTCCTCATATATATATATAATATCAAATAATATAAGTAGTTTTATTCTAGTGGATATATATATACAGTTTTGGCACCTACATGATAGACTTGACAAACATAGTAGTATTGTCATAATTTTATTCATTTTTCTTTACTGACCGAATAAGTGATGTTTGTACAATTTTGTTGTGGAGTGATATTTTGTTATATGCATGATAATTTTTTGAAATGCTTTTGTAATATATTTAAACAGCATTAAACTGTTGCACATGCGCTTTAAATTTTAACTATAAAATGAATGAATACTAACACTTCAGCTACATGATAAAGTTTTTGGAAAAGATAGAAATGCTTTTAAGAATATGGAAAGATATTAGATTCTAGAAATAAAGAATCTGATTTCCAGGAATAAATAAAGATGGAGTTGCATATTTTTTTACTGTATTTTCATTACAGAGATAAGAAACTTTAGATAGCTGGATGTAAATAAATTTTGAAATATCCAAGTCAAATTTTTTTATACTTATTTATTTAAGTTCTTATAGTATACTAACCTTGTTAATGTGTAGATCATGGCTGATATTAATGACAATAGGTCCTATGGATCTAACATTAGCTGCATAAAAATTCTAAAAATATTTAAAGAGTTAAAGGCCTATTTTGCTAAGATAGATGCCTACTTTGCTAAAATGGTTGACAAATTCGATGTTAGTTCAAAAAACTTTGAAGCTCTTGATGCTAATATTGATACAAACTCTGAAGAATTAAAAGCTGACTTAGTAGTCAAATTTGATGCTAATTAATATTAAAGATTTGAATATTGGAATTGATACTATTTCTAGAGAGGTAAAATAATTCTAAGCTGAAGTCATCATATTCACAATTGAATGTAAAATATAAAACCAAGAATTGATAAATGAATTAAATGAAACTAGAAAAGAATCCTGATGTAGAATCCTATCACTAGTGAATAATAGTACTGAATTTGAAGAATTGCAATATGACGAGGAAATAAAAGCAGGAGGTATAAAAGATGATAAATGCTTAATTTAGAGATTCTGTGATTGGCCACAGTTCAGTACAAAATGACTTAGATTATCTAAGGCCACAGGTTAATAAAAATAATTATTGTGAAATCAATAACTCTCCTAAAGTTATGAAGAAAAGATTGTGTTCATTGCAAAATTTTTAGATAGAAAGAGTAATGTCTTTAAGGTGAAGGATTCTACAATTTGTGATAGTACAGTAAAACAAAGATTTAATTGAGATAGTAGTTGTAAGGTTGATAATTTTTAACTTCCATGAACCTAAAATTTTGGACAATAGACTAAAGAAAATTTTTCACAAAGAGAATGATGAAAAGGTGTTGAAGCCTCTAAGGCCTGTCATGAAAAAGCAAATATTATGAACTGATTTAGATGGAAAGATATAAAGTAAATAGTTGTGGAACTAGAGTTGATGAAAATGTGATGCTGAGATACAGATGAGGCAGAGAACTAAAATCAGTTGTCTGGATAATAATTTTGTTTGGTATCAGGAGACTGTATTCTTAAGTAGGTTAGAAATTGAATGTATCATTCAATTTTATGTAATCTGGTAATGTTATGGATTTATTTTATAAATATCTGATGAGAATGAAATTCAAGAAGATAATTCTTATATTATCAATTCCAATCATTTAGAGAAAATATATGTACATATTTCAAATTTTAAGTACTTATTCAAGAATCCTATGTCTCTAAGAATCCTGTACATATTGTCTCAATGTGTATCAATCTGATACGGTTTATGTAATTCAGCATATTGTTTGTTACAAATTGGTTCAGACAAACTTTACCTACATAAACCTAGTTGAAATAGATTTGTTCTAAATTTAATTGGCATGCTAATGTTAGCTTAGAGCCCATGTTAGTCATCCATAGGAACACTCAGTAGAAAAAATTTTTTTTTTTAACCATTACAAGGGTCCTTATAAGATAAACAAGAAAATTGGGGGAAATGTATATATGATTGATACACCAGAATGGCTGAGAGGAACATACAATGGCCAAAGCCTTAGACTAGTGTGTTAAGAGTGATTAGTACTACTTTAGCCCCATGTCTATGTAAATAAACATTGCTAAAGCCATCTCCAGAAGAAATTAAAAAGGAAAACGTAATTTAAATGTGATTATAATGTCTGTAATGGTTATTCTATATTATTAATCAGAAAGGAAGAGAATCAGAGAATGATTTACTTAAAGAGTTCTTTTTTTATGTATGTAATAAAGTTATAGTTCATTATTGCAGTTCAGTTAGTTGTTAATAATGATATATATACATTTGTGAAAGGGAGGGATTGAAAAGATTAGCCAACTCATCATCCTTATGGTTACAATTTTTCTTTTTTAAAAAAGGGGCGGGATAAAAGTGAGAAAATTCATTTTCAGTTAACTTAAGGTTGTCTTTGTTCTTCTTAAAGGACAAATGTCTTATAATCTCTTATAGTAACTATTTTTAAACCTATAAATATTTTGATACACTCTATAATTTGCATTTTTTAAAACGTTCAATTTTTATTATTATTTTAACTTAATCTAAAGTTGGTATTTTATATAAATAAAAAAAAAACCCAAAGGGATAAATGAATTAATTCAAATGACTATTAAAATTAATGTTAATGATAAAGGTAACGAAAGAGCATTTACGACTGTATTTCTAAAGAAATCAGAAAATTAATTTGTAAATCTGTATTTTTATTTTTTAAAAATATATTTTAAAGTTTATCAATTTTAGCTATGCCTCATTGTTTAACAATGAAGTTGGACAGATTGTTCGTGACTCGTGAAGATAGATAATTATAAATTTCTATAGAAATGCTGAAGTAACAAAAAAGGAGAATTCCAGAGAGGATCTAAAACGTATTATTGTAGCTGATTTTTTTTGCTTTCATTTGGTTCAACAAAAAATTCATTTGCTAATTTTGCTTTATCTTTCATTATTTTCAAAAAGGAGGAAATTCATTTTTTTTAAGCGTAGATAATTTATCAATGATACATCAATAAGAAAATCATGAGGTCAGAGTTTCATCAAACTCGTTATCCGTCTAATTCTATCTGGTGAAAATCACGAAGACCAATGTATATCTAAAGGAAGAATTATAATAAATCACTATCTGCTCAAATCCATGGAGAAGAAGCTGATAAACATCACAACTACTAATACATTTCCGAAAACTGTTGACCACTTCCACCACCTGTTTGTTTTAATTATTTCAAAAACAAATATTTCCCTACTAGGTGGGTGTAACTTCGAAAAAAAACTGCATGTCGATAACGCAAAAATTTGTTAGTTATCTAAATAAGATCCGGTTTTACCAAGTTGAAGATGAAACATAGACTGCCTCGATTATTAAAGATTTTTTTAAATGAAGGGCAGAAAATGAAATGTCAACCCGGTTTATAACTAGTATTTAGATCAGGGGTGGGCAAATTTTTTCGCCTGAGAGACCACTTTGTCTTTGGTAACATTTCTAGCGGACCGCAAAGTAAATAGAAGTATTATTTGAAAACATAATTTTTTTATTTTTATTAAGATATGTTCACATATATCCCAAAAATATATAACAAAAAAATATTTTATTTTCTTATTAATGAGATTTATGCAATTGTCTACAATTGTGCTCTAAACCATCATAATCCGGATTGAGACTACTAGTACCTATTCTTAAAATTGAATATAAATTTGAATCTGACCAAAACAGACCTATTCTTTGATTTGTTTATATTCATACAGGAAAATGTCTGCTCACAAATATATATTGAAGCAAACAAGTACAAACATTTTTGGGCAAAGGTTTTCAAATTACAAAATTTTTGTGAGATTGAAGCGATGCATAAAAATTTCCTTACTGTTTCTACATTGCTGGTAAATGGATAATATAACAAATTAAGATTCATTTTCCAGTGATTTAAAATTAGCAAAACGCTTTGAAAACTCTTCTCTTAAAACAGACAACTGCTTACCATATTTCTTTGAACAAACTTGATTCATAGTCTGCGTCTGCAATATTGAAAAATGTACAAAATTTTGCTCATGGAGGTGTTTAGCCAAAAGTTCTAATTTCACTTGGAAAGATTTAATTTCCACAAATAATTCATGTGCAAAAACATTTTTGCCTTGTAATTTTAATGTTCAATTCATTTAATTTATTGAAAATGTCAACTGCAAATGCAAAATCACATATCCATTCATTGTTTTTCATGTTAATGACAAATTCACAATTAATGTCTTTTTATTTGAAAAAGAAAAGCAAAATTTTTTTGTCTCGGATTCCATACCTTTTTCAGAACATTGCCAAGGCTTAACCAATGTACATTATTATGATACAACACATCTAAATAATCACAATCCATTTCATCCAAAAGTTCACTGAACTGTCTGGTGATTTAGTCCTCTTGTTCTGATGATGTTTATACATCATGTACTACTGGATCAATCACATGTTTAAAATCCAATGAAGATTTGCATAAGTTTTCTTGGTGAAAAATACAATGCAATGATATTAAAGAATGATGTAGATACTTTTCTTTCACCTTTTCAACAAGAAGCTTTATGAGTCCAACTGCTTTTTTGTTAATGAAGGTGCACTATGGTTGTTATGCTGATCAATTTATTCAAAGGTAATCATCCAGCTTTATTCAGACAATTTTCAAGGCATTCATACAAATCTTTACCAGTTGTTGTATCCATCAATTTTTCAAGTGAGAGCAACTCTTCAGCAATTGCAAAATTATGATCAATTCCTCTGATGAATACAAGAAGTTGTGCAGTATCTTTAATATCATTGCTCTCATCCAGTGCTAAAGAGTACCAATCAAATGATTTTCTAACCTTAACTAATTGTTTTAACAAATTCTCTGATATTGCATCTATATGATATACTATAGTTCTTCTTGACAAAGATATTGCTTCAATTTTTGTTTTAACTTCTGGGAAGACAATGTCAATAGTGGCAAGCATGCATTCCTTTAAAAATTCACCTTCAGAAAATGATTTGTTATGTTTGGCAATATTATATGCAAGTACAAAACTAGCTTTTGTTGCACCAGCTTGTATGTCATTTTGTTTGACAAAAACATTTTGTAAAGTTTAAACTTTTTAATAAATCTTTTTCCTTTTGCTGTTTTTCATTTTTTGATAAGGTATTTGCAAATGTATTGTGCTTACTTTGAAAATGCCTCTTCAAATTGTACTCCTTGAAAACAGCAATACTCTCATGGCATAATAAGCACACTGCTTTGTTTTCAACATTTGTGAAAAAATACTTCCATATCCATTCATTGTTAAAAACATGGCATTCATTGTCAATTATGCATTTTTTAAATGTAGTCATTTTTAAGAACAGATTTCTAAAATTTGGAAATTAATAGGACACGTCTGAACACTAGTGAAACAAACAGTATACTGACAAGTGCGATGATTTTAATAAAAACCATGAGATTTAGATAAAACAGAGTTGATTGAGTGAAAAGTTCCAGGATCTTAATTTGAATAATTATTTATTTTACACATATAATGAAAAACAGTTAGGTTGATAGCTTCTACTCAATGATTATATCTTTTATTATTACAGCATTTATAAAGCCTAAGCAAAGAATAAAGAAAATAATTGAGAATGAAAAAAATAATTGACATTTCATATATACTTCATCACCTTTAAAGTTGAAAATAATTTTTACCAATCTTGGTATTATTAGTTTTCAGATCAACCAAATTATTATTCATTTAGTTATTTTGAAGTTGTTTACAAGAACACCTGAGTTTGATAATTATAAAATAAATTTTAAAAGTTTCAACTGGTGATGCATGATTAATTTATCTTTAAACAGAAAAAGAAAATCTTTTAGAAACAGATGAGATAAGTTGGATAAAAAAGTCTTTTAGCTGTTTAGCATTCTATTTAATTACTTAAGTGCATTTTTTTAAAAAAGGGGATAAATTTTTAAAAAATAAAAGTTACAACTAATTATTAACCTGCATTGTCTATTTGAGTGTTATTATTAACAACTTTAGTTACAACTAATTACTAACCTGCATTGTCTATTTGTGTGTTATTATTAACAAGTTGTTCGATTCTTAAATGCTAAAATTTAGCATAGGTTTGCTATTTCTATTTGATGACCTTGATGTACTGGATTGAATGAAAATAGCAAAATAAGTACAAAAATAAAGACAATACATTTTCCCCAAGTGTTTATACACTTTTATTTCAAAAGACACTTGGGAAATGTTGAGATTTTTATAGATCATAAGCAAGATCTTTCTTTAATAGAAGTTAAAAATCTTCCATCTGTCAATAAAGATTTCGTTTTTATTAAAGAGCATTTCAGTTCAAAGTTTACATTTTTTTTCATATGTCATAGCATCGGCCGGGACGCGAACCCACAACCGTCTGCAAACAACTACTTGCTTGCATGGCGGCTGCGATACCTCTCGGCTAACAACGCAAGACAAAGTTTACATTTGTGATTAAAAAAACAGGTTTTTATAAACAATTTTTTAAAAATTAGTTTCATTGATTTGAAAATATTTACAAATCAAATTTTACTTTATTTTTAAAAAGACAAAAATATACATGTATCAAATCAGTATTTTATTTTTTAAGAAACATATATATATATGTGTCAATTATTAACTGGAAGCTATCACATTATGTATTTTTATTTATATGTAAAATCTGTATATCTATGATACGTATATATAATGTAATAGCAACTTACAGTTAACCTGACATAGCTATACACTAAAATACTTATACACTCATTTATAATTATTTATAATTAAACTATTTATTAATCAAAATGTATTTGACTATTTTATATGCATAATATATATATGTAAACTTAAAATAATAATACTTTAATGTCAAGCTTTTAAGTAATCACCAGATTTGAAATTGAAAAATAAAATTCAAATTTTATATATATATTATTATATCTTAATATTTAGTTATAACAATGAATATTTACAAGCGTGGAAAAATTGAGAACAAAAAACACACGTGATACAGACAATTCATTCGGTCTCTTGTTAATAAGAGAGAGAAGAAAAAAAAATGATTTTTTTTAAAATAACTTTCTTCAAATAAAAAAAAAACGTTACTATTCTACATTGGAATTGAATTTTAACTGTTCCAAATTAAAACCTATCAATTGAAACCTATGGATTAAAAATAGATTGCAAGAAAAATATTTTAATTTTTTCTAAATCTGAAAGAAAATAATAACATAAAAAAAATATCTATTGAGTTATTGGAAACTTATTTATTTTAATACTTCATTTTTCTACGTATATATACATTTTTAAAATAATGATATATATATGTCAAGAATTTTACAATGTGTTGTGAATGAGAATAATTTTATATCGTAAAGGTTTCAAAACCAACTTTCATGCTAATTTAAGACATTTATTGTGTAGGGCGTCTAATGAAAATGGAGATTAAGAATCTTCGAAGAATATATATATATTTTATCAATAAAATCATTGGATAATGTTAATAATTTATCAATTTAGGATAAATAAATAATAATTGCTACCCTACCAATGGATTATTATGCCTTATGGAGAACTCCATTAGGATTATGAGTTCTACGGACTTAAAGATCCAATCTTAACTCAGGAAAATAAAGTTTTTTAGTTTCTTTATTTATATATTTTATATTATTATTTATATTTACTTTAATATGTTTAACTTTTATTAAATTTTTTTTTATTTATTTCTAGGTTTGGTATGCGTTATCTTTATAGTAGTAGGAATACCCAGAATTTGAATTTTTATAAACATAAATTAAAAGTTTGACAAAAATTAAGTAAGAATTAGATGAAGTATATGTAAAAAAATATTATTTAACAGATATTAAAAAGATTATTGCTTATTTACTATATAATATAGTAAATGTATAATGTATTTGTTTTTATTATAAATATATATATAAAATAATTTATACAATTGTAAATAATACTTTCTTAATAATAATAATAATTATGAAATATATGAACAAAAGTATTTGTAAGTTATTTAAATTATTAATTTTGAATTTATATATTGTTATATATATGTCTGTTAATTTGAATTATATTCTTTCTTTTGAAGAAAGTTTATTCTGTTATTAAATTTTATCATAGGATATTGAGATGGGGGTTTATTTAATTAATCTCCATAAAATGATAAAAATTCATCCTTATTTTTCATTACTATTCTATTATGTTATCTTTTACATTATATTTTTTATTGTTTATTAAATGTTAAGTTCATTAATTTGATCTCTCTGCCTAATCATTTATTACATTATATTATATATTTATAAATAAATACATTAATCATTATTGAGCTACATAACAATTATATTATATATAATGATTAATGTTATAAACACTCATAGGAATATCATTTTATTAGTCAATCACTTGTATAAAGGCATATTAGAAAATGACTTGTTTAAAGTCATCCCTGAGAGAGAGCAATTATAAATTCTCCACATGGGGATTTGAATATCGTGGCATAATGGTGACTGAAAGAGGGATGAGGAAGATGGATAAACTAGTCTAAATTATATCTAAATTTATCTAATAATTATTGAGCTAGCGTAGTAATAAGAATCGGATGTAATCATGGACTTAGTATTTTCATCGTTTCATTTTCCAGCATTTTACCTGAAGGCCCAAGAGTCTGATTGCTAGTGAAATGTGCACCACTCTTTCTGGTGAAAACCTGACATCCTGTTACAATAAATATAACATTTTTAAACTTATAATTTAGGCCACACAGAATGTAATGCCAAGGGCGCAGATGTTGCCTGTGGACACTTAGTTTGTAATCACTGATTTAGGTAGAGTCTCTTTGTATTTTTGGATGGCTTTGTTATAAGTGTTCAGATTTCTTTTTTAGCATTCTCAATTTTTAAAAAAAGTATTGACTTCATAGCACTGAATGTGAATTTGATTTTAAAAATTCTATTATATGATTTGTAATATACACCTTTGTAGGATAGTATAAATAATGTTAAATTTAAAAATATGTTGAAATCTCATCTTAGTCAAATATTATCTAAAGATTAAATTACTTTATTACCTTATAACATGTATTTCACATTTTCATGCTTTTCATGTATAAACTTAAGGATATTAATCATATTTTGAAAAATATTATGTAAAGGTAGCAAGCAACAGTTAGATTACTATAGTGAATATTGCTGAAAATCAGTATTGAGAAGGGTATAACACTTTAGGTGACTCCATGTCTCCAAAGCTTTTCACAATGCAGTGCTGCAAGAAGTATTTTGTGGATTAAAATGGGAAGCTAAAGGGTGAAAGTAAATGGAGACTATTTAAGTCATTTATATTTTGCAGATAATGTGGTTGTTTTTGCAAATAATGCTTTAGAATTGCAGGAAATATTACAAGAGTTAGCAGATAAAAAGTGGGATTAAAGATAAATGTTAAAAGAGACTAAGAGTAATATTTAATGGATTTTCTCTAAATTTGAAAATAAAGATTGATTATGATGAGTTAGAAGAATTAACAGTTACAAATACCTTGGCCAGATTATTAATACAGATGGAAACATGAATAGATGAAATTAATCATATAATTAAACTTGGTTGGAGTGCTTTGTTAGAAATAACTTGATACTAAAAGGAAATATGCCTATGTGTTTGAAAAGAAAGGTTTTTAATAAATGTGTTTTGGCCAGTTCTTACTTATGGATCTGAGACTTGGACATTTAATAGAAGAGCAATACAGAGACTTCAGACCACTCAAAGAAGTATGGAGAGATGCAAATTGGGAGTAACAGAAGAGATCGAAAATGCTATATATGGGTAAGAGAACAAACAGGTGTTACTGACCTCATTAAAAAAATTAAAAGACTGGAAGTGGAGTTGGGCTGGAGATATTGTTAGAAGAGATGGTAATAGATGGACAATTTGAAATTTTAAACTAGATTCCAAGAGATTGTAAAAGACCCAGAAAGAGACTACGTGAGATGAGATGGATGAAAGAAGAAAGTGTGCAAGGGTGGGTGATGAGAGAGCGATGCTAGAGAATTAGGAAGAAGATGGATTAGACTTGGAGAGACCTTCATCCTGCAGTGGTTTGAGTAATGGTTTAGTGAATGATGAGTAACTTTACGAGTAATTTGTTTAATCTTCAGAAATATAGAATACATTCAAAGATATCTTAATTTTGTACTAGATTGTTTCTGTGTGGGTGTAAAGCTTTGAAAGTGATAAACATAAAGATCTCTTGAACATAGAAAAAGTCATCTCCTGAAAATGTATTTAAGAATTAGTAACTCTTAAAATTATTGTATTGTTTATACATTCAGATCCTAGTATCGTGAAGCTGAAGCATTGCATAAAGACTATATGGATATGGTAATGTTCTTGGTGCTTATTAAAATTTTGCCGCTAGTAAAAAAATTTCCTCGGTGCATGTACCATATGCTTAGTTATTTGTAAATCGTTTGTTAAAATACATAGTGCCTTATTAGATTTCAAAGATACCGTTCACGGCCTATTATTTTGATAAACAGGTCTTATTTAAGCATTTGCTATTAATTAAAAAAGATTCCTCGGTTTATATATGTACTTAATTATTTAAGTGTCATTAATAGAGAATAATAGGTACTTACAGGTTTAAATTACAAGATGACAGCCTATATTTTGAAGTAAATGTTACAATTTCAAAACTTATAAAATAACAGCCCATATTTAATTAATCTTCGTATTTCAAGTAATGTTAATTTTAAAAAAGGGAATGATTCAGAGCAAATTTAATTGACAATCTTTATTTCAATGTTTTTTTTTATTTGCTTTCAAAAGATGTATTGTTAGTTATATTTATAAAAAATGATTTAGATATCTTCTACAAACGCTCAAAATTCTACCATTTTACCAAATGAAACAAATAACTCTCATCCCTAATAATTACAGTTTTATTCATGTTGGTGACGTACAATACCTAATGGCTACCAAGTTGCCTTCAGTTAAATTCTGCTAGATAAGAATCTAGATGTTGTCGTGCAGTTCCCCATGTTTTATTTTCCATTTCACTTTGACCATTAATACATTTTCCTGGATGGTAGGATTCCACCATTGGAAATACTCCATACGCATTGTTTTTGTGTCGGAAAGTACCAAATTTGTTACCCAATGTATATAGGAATTTATCAAATTTATTACTTTTTAAAAATTTTATAATATTATTGTTTTAATTTAACAATGAGATCTTAGGGAGATTATGAACCACAGAACATTTCCTCAAATTTTGGAGAGAGCCATTACCAGTTGCACACTAATCTACATGAATAAACAGAATAATATATATATATTTAGTTCATTTTGTAAATGTAACTAAAAGAACATCTTCAAGAAGGTTGTGAACACTTGAATAATCTATAAATATTGTATTTTATATTGTTGGGGGGGGGGCATTTTTGTAAAAAGGTAATTTGTGTCACTCATTTTTAGTAAATGCAATTAGCATATCTTCAGGAAGTAAATGAAAAAATTAAATATAAGTTTATCAGTAAAATTTACAACAAATTGACCCTCTATTTTTCAAGTTGCTCAACTCATGTAAGCTTTAGGAGATTGTGATAACTATCATTCATTTGTAAATATTTTGAGGAAGTAAAAACCAGTAAAAATAAATATTTTTAATGAAATTTGTTGGAATTTGTTCTTACAAAAAATGCAACATTATTTTATAAACATTTTTTTTGAAGAGGAGATTAAGTTGTTAATGAAATTGTCAAATTTGTTCATTTTCAAGATTTGTTCATTTGTAAACATCAGAAAATTATTATTAAATAAGGCTTTATCTGGGTAAGCCATAGAAACTTAACTGTATTTTGCAAAAGTGCAGGCAGCATCTTAGTGACTGCAAAATTCTGGTACCAGAACTCTATATGTTCGATTAGATGAATTTTACTCATATGGTTGGAGAAATATGTAAGTATTACCTAAGAACAGATTCATACCGATTTTGAATTATCACTTTATCTATCAGTGAATAAACAATATATTATTTATTTACATATTATAGTCTTTATCTAAATATATCAATATCTGATAATATTGTAATTAAATGTGATATTCATGAGTTATTTTGGGAGGTATCTGTAATGAAATAAAGCTGTATTCTTATTGTTATCATCAGTGCAAATAATAGAACTAATTTTCTTTTTTTATTATAAAATTCAGCTTCATTTTCTTTCTTTAACTACATCACTTATCTAAAAGTGTTGGGTCATGTTATTGTGCTTAATTTATTAATTTATTTCATTTGCCCTGAGAATATTGAAACAATATTTAGATTTATTTATCATTTTAATGCATGGCCTATATTACAGATATTAAAAAAGATAAGATATTAGAATAAATTATTTATCATTTTATCAATGAAATATAATTCAGTTTAAATAAAATACTCCTTTGTTTTCTGAATTGTATTTAAGTAGCATTTTCAGGTCTTATTAATGCATTTATAGAAATTAATTTCGAAATTCATATATTATAACTTAGAATTATTGGGCACAATTAATCCCATTCTCATATATATATATTAATAATAATGCGAAAAGTGGGAATGAAATATCCTAGAGTGATGGCATTCATTATCATCAATGTTTGACCAATTAGTACCTTTTAATGCCTGATCAATATCAACAATTTTAACTAAATACTAAATTAGTAATAACAGTTTATTAAGACACATTAAATGTTAAACACTTGTTAAGAATTATTTATAACACTGGAAAGAACACACATATAACTCTTCCAGATAATACTATTGACCACTTAATTCAAACACGTTCACTTTGGAAGGATTAAATAGCAAATATCTTACCATCTTTCTTTGTCTAAATTAAAAGTTTATGTTTGAATTTAATTCACAAACATTTTTGATTTAGATATGATTTATGTATTATTTATTAACTTACTAGTAAGATTTTATAGTCATAATAATTATTGCAACATTCTATTATCACTTTTGCACCTCTGATCGATATTTAGGGCAAGACAGATGGAAGCTTTTGGTGATTTTAGGAAGAGGAATTAATATTAAGCGATCTGGTTTCTAGTCACACATGGTGACTAGATTCAACATAGTAGTTCTGGGTGGAAGTATTTTTATTACAGCTTCAAAAATGTCTTAACACACAAAAAAACAGCCAACAAACACAGGTTAAAGACCACTTCTAAACTTGTCTGCTTCTTTTATACTGATGAAGATTTTGAAATTTCTAAACATATCTTTAACATCCTTTATTTTATTATCCTCAATAATCTTTTACATTTCTTTTACTTTGAGATACCAAGTTCTCTTCTTTAACTTATTTCATTAATATCTTTAATTATAGTTAAAATTTTTACTCAAATAGTAATCATTTGCGTAGTACTTTTTATTTATCTGGATTTAACTTAATCTGTAACTTTACATTCTTTCAATATTAACATTAGTTTAATTAAAAGATAATTTTAGAAAGCACAAATGGCTTTCATTATACATAAAAAAACATTATACTAACTAATAAAAAAACTAAATTATGTCCATTTGAAGGTTTTTTCATTTATTTTTAACTTTAAATCTTTCATTACTAATATCTTATTCACATATCTTAATTATTTATTATATATAAGTATTATTGAAGTAATACTTTTGCGTGCAATTTAAAATTTATAATTGCAGTTTGTAATGTTATAATTGACTATTTATTAGTCTGCATTCAGAATAGGTTATATTTACCTGTTTAAAAGATTAACTAAACTTCTTTGTATTAATAATTGCGTTATAGTTGCAATCTTTAATTGTCTATATAGTACATTAGAACATTAAAAAGTGGAAAATTTCACCTTTATTGTTAAAAGGTTACTTACTTGACAACAGTTTAAATTATTGATTGTTATTGATATTGTCTAAATGTTGACTGGTTTTAATGATATATAAATAATGTTAACATGTAGTAAATCAAAAGATTTTGTAATTTATTATGTAAACAAGTATTGGATGTAAAAGTGAACAGAGTAACATCTTCACTCTTATTAAATCAGATGCTTCAGATTGAGTACTATATAAATCAGAGGTAATTAAATATAAGATGACCACTGTTATCTTTATAAGGTCTATCTTGTGTTTGTGAGTGATCTCTGTACTCAACATGACAGAAAATCAGTGGTATGTATGTTAAAAAGGTGGAAATCCTTTCTTTTAGATTTAAGTGAAATGTAATAGCTTAAATCTAATGCTCATGATTAGTTAATTTAATGTGTAGACTAGTAACGATGGACTGGTGCACCTCTAACTACATCAAAAACATATTCTCCCTTTCTTATGTTTATTCTACGATTGATCTGTCCAGTATAGAGATGTAATAATTCACATGATTTCCATTTATACCATGTGAGACTCCAAAAGAATTTTTATCTTTAGGTTATGAAATACTTCATTATTTTTTACATGTAGTATAAATTATGTAGATATTTTCTTTAAACATTGCTTAATTTTGTCAGTTGCTCCCTTATATATGGGAATAGTCTTAATTTTTTTAGAAGTATCAAACATTTACTATTATGTAAAAACCTATTAATAATCCTGCTAGATAACCATTATAAGAAAAACACATTCAATATCCATAAATATCTTGGTGAAAATGGCTGTCATCAGAAAAGTCTCTTAGTTTTATCTAACAATGTCTTTACTAAGTAATTATGCTGGATAGTAATGAGAAAGAAAAATATGAGCCTCTCCCACATTGGGATAAAGAACATCTTTCTTTCAATTAAAACGTCTAAGAATGAGAGAAGCTAGTTATTGTTTTCTATTTAAGCAATAATAATTTGATGTTATTAGCAGAAAAGAATTTAAGAAAATTAAATATTCATCAAGAACATACTTACTGTGAGACCAAATAAAAAGTATCATTAACATGCACTCAACAGCCTGAATGGTTTTTTAACTGCTGATATCAAATTTTTTTCTAAGTTCACCATAAAATAGAAGCATGCCAAGAGAAATTGGTGAATCAATAGCTAAACCTGATGTTGTTATACATCTGGTGATCTTAAAAAACAAAAAAATGTATTCAATAAGCAGTGTTCAATCAAACTCACAACAATATCAGTCAATTGAATATTTTCAAATCTTCAACTAGTTTTCTTCTACAGATACACTAGTAAAAGAGTGATACAATATCAAAACTTATCAAAATATCATTTTTTAAATTATTAATACTCAGGTAACCTAAATAGTTACCACATTCTTAACATAAGATGACATTAATGTTAAGTGTGAACTGTAGAAAAGAAAAAAAAGAAATAATCGATATTTCCAAACTCTAAAGATAAAATTCCTTTTGATCATCTTGTGGTATATATGAAATTCCATGTGTGATTTGTTTACTTTCATACATTGGATA